>OY987318.1:15877824-16477824 GCA_963920655.1 Geranium rotundifolium | reverse complement strand
TAACCCTTAGAATCAAATGGTTGGTGTTTAATTCGGATCTTCGTAAATCTATTCAACTTTTATGATTAAATTTACTTTCTTCGTGTAGAAAATGGCTACTAATTCAACAAACTCGTCTAATTTGTCATTGAGGGCTATACTTGATAAGTGTAAGCTCAATGGAACAAATTATCTGGACTGGGACAGAAATTTGCGACTTGTGTTAAAGTTGGAACACATGGAGTACGTCCTAGACAAGGCTAACCTAGAGGAGCCAGCTGCCAATGCAACGAGGGTCGTTAAGGATGCGTACCAAAAACACCTTAGCGACTCTATCGACGTTGCGTGTGTCATGCTGGGTTGTATGGAGGCGGACCTCCAGAAACAGTTTATGGAGCTATCTATTAGCATTATGCCCTAGTCCAATGTAATTCCTTAATCTATATTGTAACGGACATCATTGTTCTACATAATAAAAGGCATAATATTACTAATGTGTTGTAGTAATATATCTAATGTGATTTGATCTATGTCATAATGTGTGTAACCACTTATAGTAGAACTATAGATCATAAAGAATTGCATTCGATAAACTCCCTGATCAGCTAAGCTTTTTCTGAAGCGATCAATATGAGTGCCGGAGTTATATCATAGATACCATCAGGTCGATGATATCGGACAACCCGATTGTGAGTATGCTGCATAGATCCAGCCATGAGATACTCACAGATCGTAGCTTGTCATTATATCCTAAGACCAAGGAGTCTTTGTGTACACTATGTAACGAATACCTAAGTTTGACCTAGTGTAACGTTATCCGTAAAAGGGTAGCTATAACGGCTTCGATTGGCTTGGATATTTATTGCATTAGTGAACTCGAAAGGCATCTGAGGGATGTATCACTCATACTTCGGTATGAGAAAGATATCCGTTTAGGCCAGTTGATGAGTATGACTGAAGGAATAGCGCGGCCGTGCAGGTGATACCTTAGTATCTGTTTCAATTGTCTCATATATCAAGAAACAGTGATTGATAAATTAGGATGACGATTCTATGCCTACTAATCAATCTGGATATCGTTTTGATAAAAGGACAGTGACATGTACGATAACAGGTTAAGTCGAATAATCGATATTCACGAACGTTGGGTAATCATAATGTCTTGCTAGAGACCACTTATGATGGAAAGGGTACAATAGTAATTTTACCAGTCTGCCAATGGTTTGTGAGCCTAGAGGGTCACACGCATTAAGCACTATACATGACAAATAAGCATGGATGGAAATTGGGAGAATCAGGTTTTCAATTTAGTCAAATTGAAAATGATTCGATTGATTTCTGGCCTAGCGTTTTAACCAGACGGTTGAAGAAATCAAGTTGAGGAAATTGAACCGATTTATCTAAACCGAAATTAGAACTCAATTTAATGGGTTTAATTTGGTTTTAGTTAAACGGGCTTAAAGCCCATTTAGGGTTTTAAGTGATGAACGGGGAAAAGTGCAATTAAGAGTTTAAGAGGGTAAGATATGTAATTAATTGATTTTGAAATTCAAATCAGATTTTTTGGTTTTAATTTCAAATTAATTGCAAAATATTTTCCCTTATTTTTCTCTCTAATTTTCGGCAACCTCCCCCTATTCCCTCTCAACTTTGCCGACTCACTCATCAACCATTACTCCATTGTTTTTGTTAGATAATTCTCAAAACATTCATTAACAAGAGTGTGAGAGAAAACCGATTATTGGTTGTTGTGCTTGTGTGGACTCAATAGAGAAACACTACGTTGTGTTTTAATCGATTAACAAAGGTAAATTTTCAGATTGAAAAGTTTTAGAACATGCTGAATTTTCATTAAGATCTTCATCTATTCCGATCACCATGGTCACATAAGGCTCCGCTGAATGAAATTAACGTTTGGAACTCATGGTGATGCCTTTCACTACCCCATGATCCTTTTGCTATGTTTGCACAGATCAAAGATATGTTCTCTGAGAACTCATTGCCTGCAAAATGTTAGCAGGCAGCTCCGTAGGTCCACACGTCCTACGCATAATGGGACATCTCGATCATCTAACTAGTCTCGGAATGACTATTGAAAAGGAGATGGATGTAGATTTGGTTCTGCAATCCTTTCCTCATGCATATGGTGGATTCGTCATGAACTATCACATGCATGACATGGACAAAACCGCATCGGAGTTGCACAGCATGCTAGTAAGTGCCGAGAAGAGCATAAGGGGCAATGTGCCCAAAGGTGTTCTTATGGTGAAGAAGGGATCCGGCTTCAAAGCTGGTGGTGAGAAGGGTAAAGGCCCAATGCACCTGGTAGGGAAGAACAGACGAACTTTTGTTCCTAACCCTTACAAGCCCATGAAGGGCAAGGGAAAGGTAAAGGAGTCGGTATGTTTCAACTGCCAAAAGCCTAGTCATTGGAAAAAGGACTGTCAGCACCTGAAGGAAGATCAGAAGAAGGGCGGTGGGGCCACTATTTCGTCAGGTATTCCTTTAGAGCTAAATCTTTCTACTAAAAATACTTGGGTACTAGACATTGGAGCTGAGTCTCATGTCTGTGCGGATGTGCAGGTACTACATAGTAGAAGAGATGTGGGCGAAAACGAGGTGGACCTAAGAGTTGGGAACAACGTGCGTGTTGTCGCAACTGTTGTGGGTTCGGATGATCTTGTTTTGCCCACTAGGCTTGTAATAGAACTCCTAGATGTGTTTTGCGTACCTGCTTTCAGCAGGAATATTGTATCTATATCTCTTCTTGAAAAAGAAGGTTATTATTTTGATATTAGGAATGAGTTTTTTAATACTATGCGAAATAACATATATTATTGAAATGCTCACACAGTTGGAGGTTTATACATATTGAATATTCAAAACTCGAAATTCAACATGCTCTATAATGTTAATGCTAAGAGGTTTAAAACTGATGATTTAGACCAAACTCTAATATGGCATTGTCGTCTAGGTCACAGAAACGAGAAACACATCTCAGCGCGGACTTTTAAGTCAATTCAAATTCCAAACGATTGAAAGGTGCGAGGCTTATTTATTGGGCAATATGATTAAAGCACCCTTCACCGGTACAGGTGAAAGGGCAGGTGATCTATTGGGTCTAATACATTCAGACGTATGTGGACCAATGAGTACACCAGCCAGAGAGGGTTTAGGCTACTTTATCACATTTACTGATGATTTCAGTAGATATGGTTATGCCTATCTCATGAGACATAAGTCCAAAGCTTTTGATAAATTCAAAGAGTTTAGGACTGAAGTAGAAAACCAACTCGGAAAAAGTACTAAGGCACTCTGTTCTGATCGGGGTGGAGAATATTTATCCGAAGAGTTTCTTAGTCATCTTACAGAATGTGGAGTACTATCTCATTTGACTCCGCCAGGAACACCACAATTTAATGCTGTGTCCGAGCGAAGGAATCGGACATTGTTGGATATGGTTCGATCAATGTTAAGTCACACTGATCTCCCGATCTCCTTCTGGGGTTACGCTCTACAAACGACCGTGTTCATAATAAATAGTGCTCCGTCGAAAGCAGTGGAAGGGACATCATTCGAGAAATGGTATGGGAGGGAACCCATTTTGTCTTTCCTAAAAATCTGGGGTTGCGAGGCTTTTGTAAAACGGTTTCTAACAACCAAGCTCGAACCAAGGTCAGACAAGTGCACTTAGTAGCAAAAGGTTATAGACAAGTCCACGGAATTGACTATGAGGAAACCTTTTCTCCAGTAGCTATGGTCAAATCTATTCGCATTCTACTTGCCATAGCAGCTTATCATAATTATGAGATATGACAAATGGATGTCAAAACCGCTTTCCTTAATTGGAGGTTAGCTGAGGACGTTTATATGTCCCAGCCTGAGGGTTTTGAGGATCCAAAGAATATGGGAAAGATTTGTAAGTTGCTCAAATCAATTTACGGTTTGAAGCAAGCATCTCAGAGTTGGAACCAACGTTTTAATGAAGCTGTGAAATAGTTTGGCTTCATCAAAAACGGTGATGAATCTTGCGTATATAAACAAGGCAGATTGGAGTAAGGTAGTCTATTTGGTGCTCTATGTCGTTGACATACTGCTCATTGGAAACAACGTCCCTACCTTGCTTTTGACAAAGGCTTGGTTAGTTGAGTGTTACGCAATGAAGGACTTAGGCGAGGCTTCTTATATCTTAGGGATCAAGATATATAGAGATCGTGCCAAGCGGGTCTTGGGCTTAAGTCAAAGCACCTATATAGACAAAGTGTTCAGAAGATTCTCAATGCAAAATTCCAAGAAGGGACTGCTGCCCATGCGTCATTGCATAAAGCTTAGTAAGAGTCAGTGTGCTGAGACACCTGAAGAGCTAAAAGGAATTAATGAGATCCCATATGCTTCGGCAATAGGGTCCATAATGTATTCCATGATATGTACGAGACCGAATGTCTCGTTCGCCCTAAGTTGTACCAGTAGACATCAATCCAAATCCGGTGAGTAACACTGGATTGCAGTCAAGGCAATTCTCAAATATTTGAGAAAAACTAAGGATGCTTTTCTTGTGTACGGGGGAATAAGTGATGATGATCTAGTCGTCAAAGGATATATTGACGCTAGTTTCCAGACAGACCCTAATGACTTTAAGAGTCAGTTAGGATATGTGTTTAAGTTGAACGGTGGAGCATTCAGCTGGAAAAGCAAGAAGCGGGAAACCATCGCCGACTCTACAACGGAAGCTGAGTATATTGCTGCATCGGAAGCAGCAAAGGAGGCTGTATGGATCAGGAGTTTCATGGCTGGGTTAGGTGTAATTTAAAACCCATCTAAACCAGTAGACTTATATTGTGATAACAACGGGGCCATTGCGCAAGCTAAGGAACCCAGAGCACATGACAGATCCAAGCATGTACTCAGGAAGTATCACATCATCTGTGACATAGTTGCTAGAGGTGACATGAAGATCCACTACGTTGCATCTGATGATAACACAGCCGACCACTTGACCAAACCTTTCCTCAAGAAAAACCTGATAAACATGTTAGGACTATGGGGATAGACTGGGACTTAGATTAGAACTAGGGGCAAGTGGGAGATTGATAGCATTTTTGTGCCCTAGTCCAATTGATAGTAGTCTATAAATGTCTATGTATATTAATCATCGTTTGTAATAAATAAAACGGCTTTGTATTACTTATGTGTTGAAGTGATATGTTGAGCATGATCTGATCTATGACCACTAAAGTAGTAGAACAATAAATCTGTACTGATCACACTTAACAAGTCCTTGGTCAATATACGCTTCAATTCAAGCGACCAGTATGAGGATGGTTCTCAATGATGTAATTCTTCTTATCACAGGGATGTGGGATCCCGCAAACATATCATAGATATCATGAGGTGATTGATATCGGACGATCCGCTTTGAATAGTGTTTCATCGATTAAGCCATGAACATATTCAAATGCGATAGCTTGTCACAATATCCTTAAACCAAGGAGTCTTTGTGATCGCTATGCTATCGACGTACGGCTTTGACTTGCGCCTAACGCTTTGCATAACAGGATTGCAATAACGGGCATGATTGGGTGGCGGAACGGATTGCATGAGTGGTGGAACGGATTGCATGTGAAAGATATCCGTTTAGGCTTTTTGATCGAGAGTGACTGAGAGGAAGTGCATGGCCATGCCAGTGATACGAGTTATCAGTTCTCAGTCATCCCGCATATCAAGTAACAATGATTGATTAAACAAGGATGACGACTCTATGCCTTGTGATCAATCAGGATGTCTATAGATAACAGGATAGTGACTTGTAAGCACAAGGTTAAATCAAATCATCGATCATCATGCACCTTGGGTAATCATAATGTCTTACTAGAGACCACTTATGATGGATCGGGAAGAGAGATCTCTTGCGCCGATCTGCCAACGGTGGCATGAGCCTAGAGGGTCACCCACATACAATATGGATAACTTGAGACAAGGAAACATTGGCGTTTCTTGAGGTGTAAAACATTGCCAAAACTGAGGGTTTTAGGCCATGGGTTCGGGTTTGTGAGAATGATTAGCGAATCGAGAAAACTGAATTTTTCGTCGATGTCGCGTCGGACTTTGTTTGATAAGTGACGACAAAGAGTCGGATAATTTTTGGACGCGACGCGCGACCGCATGGGCCCATGAGTTCACTAGGCCAGCCCAACAAGGCCCAACAAGCACTAGTTGGCCGGCCACTTGGTGGGTCCAAATGTGGGGGCCACACACCATGCTTAGTTGGTGTTGTTGATTATGATGATGAGTGATTTGTGGGATTAGGTGATGACTTACCTTTTAACCCAAGCCTTCATTATTTGTTACTTTAATCAATCAACTTTATTAGTTGATGAAGTAGACAAAAATCACACAACAGATGTAAGAAGCTCTCACTTTCTCTCTCTTCTACTTGGCCGGCCACCTCCTCTTCCCCTCTTCTTTTTCTCTCATGTTCTTCACACTTTAGTTCTAGTAGGCTAAGTGTGTTGGATCTTAAGGATAATCCTCTTGGTGTGGACTTGCTCTAAAAAAGAAGATCATCTTGTTCTTCTTTCTTGATTCAACAAAACAAAGAGGTAAACTCTTGTGGAATAAGTTTTGTCTTGAGATTTAATGGTTTATGTTCTTGGAAAGTTTTTGGAGTTTGTATTGTTTATGCTTCCGCTATCTTGATGATCTTGAACGCTCCAAAACCCTACACCACCATGGTCGCTCCCGTGGGCGACCACGATCAGCCCTGCGGGCTACCATGGTAGCCCTCGCGGGCCACCGTGGTTGCCTCCGCGGGCAACCTCGGTTGGGCCGGTTCGGCTCGACCAGATTGGAGCTCAACCGGTCGGTTCGCAAAAATATTTAAAGCCCTAAATTTTTATTTTTCAGATTTGGTTCGGTTTCAATAAACCAGCGAGAACTGGTTCAAAATTCAATTAATAAATTAAACCGTCTAGTTTTGATAAACTGGAATTTTTCCACACTTAAGAAAGATAAAATTTGGAAAATTTTGTTGTTTGATAAGCATGCTGAGTGATCACATGATCTTTGATAACATGATGTTTTCCACATTATGTATAGCTAAGCCATCTAGACTTCTATTTTAATTTCGGTTTTGCAACCTGTGTGTTGCTAAGTTTTGGGTTGTAGTAAATACAGCCTGCGTGTCGTGATTTGTAATTTATTTATTTTATTTAAATTTGTAATCAAGAAGACCGACGCAAGAAATAAGTCAAGAGGAAGACTCGAAGTTTGAAGGAGGCTCGAAGCCAGTGGGAGTCCACAAGAATGGAGCAAGTCTAGACCTTGAAGACCAAGTCTTTAGGATCAGTTTTGCTAGATTCTTAGGAGCTTAAGATGGGCTTAGATATGCATAATTTACTGTTACATTTATATGTATGAATGCATGAATGTATGATAGTTTAATATACAAGTTTATGTATGATTTGTTATCACCCACATGCAAAGATTAAAAACCGGTATTTAATCAGACTTGCATGTAACTTGCTAAAGGATCATCTTTGCATGAATTTGCAATTGGTGATTCCAGATTAAGATTTTATCGATAAACAATCAGACTGTTATAATTCACTTAAACACAAGTAATTACAAGTCAAGCGTGATACCATCCAAGTATGGGCATTCAAAAGGGCTTTGACCCTATGGATGTCGGTACGCCTCCGCATAACATTCATAGAGGAGAAGTCTGGATGAGATGGGTAGTTATGTGTCGGTGCGTGCGCCTCCGCGCAGTATCCACATTAGTTCTATCCATAGTTCAAGCTTGGTAGACTTGTCTACGATTGTCAGCTAGGGCAGACCTAGGGTATTAGTATAGGGTATGCCACGTACTTACAGTACAAACCCTAGCCAGGAACTACATGGTCTTGTAGATGGATGTATTCCTACCTTGATGCTCTCAATTGGAGCAGTGAACCTCCGTTTACTTAAATTGAGAGTATGATAGGATCCTGATTCAGATTGTAATGTTAGAATAAGAAAGTGTTTTATAACTAAATCTCTAACTTCAATTTTAATTAATACTGATTAAAATTTTGTTTATTGTGTAGATATAAATGGAAAACACGAATCATTCTGGTAACAGCGCGCTTAGGTCGCTAATCGAGCAGGATAAGCTTAACGGCGTAAACTTCCTCGATTGGGGCCGGAACTTGAGACTCGTTCTCAAGCATGAACGTAAGGATTATATCCTTACCCAGGAACCTCCTACAGAGCCAACACTGAACGCCGCAGTGGCGCAAAGGGATACCTACCAGAAATTCCTTAGCGACCGGATCGACGTGCAGTGCATCATGTTGAGCAGTATGGTGCCTGACCGATGATCCCAAGGCATTAATGGCACAGATCGAGAAAATGTTCAAAGAGAAAGCGTGTGTCAAAAGATACGACACTTTCAGTGAACTGATGTCTTGCAAGCTGAAGGCTGGAGCTCCTGTCAGTCCCCATGTCCTAAAGATGAAATATCTTTTGGAACACTTGACCAGACTCGATCATCCTGTGGATAAGAAAATGTCTGCAGACTTTGTGCTGCATTCACTTCCAGAGACATATCGTGATTTCGTTGGAAATTACAATATGCATGACATGGATAAGACTGTGACATTGCTTCATAGTATGCTCGTGACTGCTGAAAAGAATCTCAAGGGCAAGTCTAAGGAGGTTCTTATGGTCAACAAGCAAGTGAGCTTCAAGAAAGCCAGCCTGGGCAAGGATAAGGCCCCTATGCACCTAGCGGGGAAGATTCGACAACCTAAGGGTCCAGCAGCTCCAAAGGCTGTTGAGAATCCTAAGAAGGATGTCGTTTTCTTCTATTGCCAAGGACAGGGGCACTGGAAGAAGGATTGTAAGAAACACAAGCAGTTCTTGGGAAGAGTGGAGCTAAGGCTGTTGAGAATCCTAAGCAGTTTTTTTGTTATTGAGCTCAATCTCAGTTTATCTACTTCAGATTCTTGGGTACGTGATACCGGTGCGAAATCTCACATTTGTATTAATGTGCAGGCTTTGGGAAGTAGAAGAGAAGTGGGCAGGGCCGAGGCGGACCTACGAGTTTGTGAAGACAATCAAGTCTTAACAACTACAGTAGGAAACATTAGTCTTAGTTTGCCCAGTGGACTGATTTTGTTATTAAACAATGTTCATTGTGTACCTGCGTTTCGCAAGAATATTATTTCTGTTTCTTTGCTTGACAAGGAATGATATGGTTTTTCTATTGATAATGGAATTTTCAACATTTTTAAGAATAATATATTTTATTACAATGCATCGTTGGTTGGTGGTTTATATATTCTTAATACTCAAAACACTGACAATAGCTCAATTTATAATACAAGTAACAAAAGGGTTAAATCCGATGATTTAAACCAGACTGTGATATGGCACTGCCGTTTAGGCCATATAGGCCAGAAGCGCATCTCAACACTTCACAAGTGTGAACTTCTAAGTCTGTTTGAATTCACTTCAATTGAGAGATGCGAGTCATGCCTTATGGGCAAAATGACAAAGGCACTTTTTGCCGGTTTAGGTGAAAGGGCTAGTGACTTATTAGGTCTCACACATTCCGATGTGTGTGTTCCTATGAGCACTCAGGCAAGAAGGTGTTTTCACTACTTCGTTACATTTATTGATGACTTCAGTAGATACGGGTATGCATATCTTATGAGACATAAATCAGAAACCTTTGACTTTTAGGTTTGTGCCCTAGTCCAAAATAATTCTTCAATCTATATTGTAACGGACATCATTATTCTACATAATAAAAGGCATAATATTACTAATGTGTTGTAGTAATATATCTAATGTGATTTGATCTATGTCATAATGTGTGTAATCACTTATAGTAGAACTATAGATCAGAAAGAGTTACATTCGATAGAGTCCCTGATCAGCTAAGCTTCTTCTGAAGCGATCTGTATGAGACTAACTCCTTGTGACCACGCTCTACTGATCATGGCAAAGATATGCCGGAGTTATATCATAGATATCATCAGGTCGATGATATCGGACAACCCGATTGTGAGTATGCTGCATAGATCCAATCATGAGATACTCACATATCGTAACTTGTCATTATATCCTAAGACCAAGGAGTCTTTGTGTACACTATGTAACAAATACCTAAGTTTGACCTAGTCTAACATTATCTGTAAAAGGGTAGCTATAACGGCTTTGATTGGCTTTGACATTTATTGCACTAGTGAACTCGAAAGGCGTCTGAGGGATTTATCACTCATACTTCGGTATGAGAAAGATATCCGTTTAGGCCACTTGATGAGTATGACTAAAGAAATAGCATGGCCATACAGGTGATACCTTAGTATCAGATTTCAGTCATCTCATATATCAAGAAACAGTGATTGATAAATTAGGATGACCGTTCTATGCCTATTGATCAATCTGGATATCGGTTTGATAAAAGGATAGTGACATGTACGATAACAGGTTAAGTCGAATAATCGATAATCATAATGTCTTGCTAGAGGCCACTTATGATGGAAAGGGTAAAATAGTAATTTTACCAGTCTGCCAATTATTCGTGAGTCTAGAGGGTCACACGCATTAAGCACAATACATGACAATAATTATGGATGAGAATTGAGAACAATTCGGTAGTTTTCTGGCCTAAGGTTTTAACCAGACGGTTGAAGAAATCAATTCGAGGAAATTGAGCCGTTTTGACTAAACCGAAATTAGAACTCAAGTTAATGGGTTTAATTTGGGTTTTAGTTAAACGGGCTTAAAGCCCATTTAGGGATTTAAGATAAGAGAGGGGTTAAATGCAAATAAGAAGGATTAAAGGGATAGATAATGCAATTTTTATTTTGAAATTCAATTTAATTTCAAATTAAAAATCACATAATATCTTATTTATTTTATCCTTTGATTTTTTCAGCAACCACCTCTCCTCTCTCTCTCCCTCATTGCCGATTTCTCTCACTCTCTCTACCTCCATTATTGCTCAAGTTTTCTCTCTAATTTTCTAGCAAAAATTGAGTGAAAAACCATTTCGGTTGTGTGCTTGTGTGGACTTGATAGAGAGGACACTACGCTTGTGTTCTTGTCGATTACAAGAGGTAAATATCAGATCTTTAATTATGTTTATAACATGTTCAAATGGCATTAAGATCAAGTTTTTTACGATCACCACGGTTACAGAAAGTCCGTTGCATGATATTCATTGTTTGGAACCCGTGGTGATCTCTTTCATTGACAAGTTCAAAGAGTTCTAGAACGAAGCACAAAACCAGCTTGGTGAAAGTATAAAAGCGCTTCGATCTAACCGAGGCGGTGAGTACTTGGACCATAAATTTTACAATCATTTAAAGAAGTGTGGGATCCTCTCTAAATTGACTCTTCCTGGAACACCTCAAATGAATGGTGTATCCGAACGGAGAAATCGGACCTTGCTTGAGTCAGGCTGACCTCCTATCTCCTTTTGGGGCTAGGCTCTAGAGACGGCCGCATTTATTTTGAATCGGGCTCCTACAAAGGCAGTGGAAAGCACTCCATATGAAGTTTGGAACGGGAAGAAACCCTTATTAGTTTTCCTTAAGATTTGGGGTTGTGAAGCTTACGTCAAGCGTCTACTAGGCGATAAACTCGAACCCAAATCAGATAATTGTGTCTTTGTGGGGTTGCAAGCATTTTTGTGCCCTAGTCCAATTGTATTAGTCTGTAAATGTGTGTATATATTAATCATCGTTTGCAATATATAAAATCGGCATTGTATTACTTATGTGTTGAAGTAATAGGTTAAGTCTGATCTTATATATGACCATCAAAGTAGTAGAAGTAATAGGTTAAATCGAATCATCAATCATCATGCGCGTCGAGTAATCATAACGTCTTAGTAGAGGCCACTTATGATGGATCGGGTAAAATGAAATTTTACGCCGATCCGCCGATGATGGCATGAGCCTAAAGGATCACACACATAGGTTATGGATTTTGAGAGAAACGACGAAAGATCGGGAATTCGTTCGACGTGAGGCAAGAAAGGTTCGATAATAATTGGACCCTGCACGGGCCCACAGGGCCAAAGCAATTGGAATTCTGCCCATGGTGGCCGGGCCAATAGGTTGCCCACTTGTGGGTCCACACAATCATCCAACATTCTTGACAAGATGGTGATTTGCCAAGGTATGGGCAAGGCATGGGCTAGTCATGGGCTAGGCATGGGCAAGTGGAATTTTGTTTGCAAGGACATTTTATGCCATGCTACCATCACCAACTCATCCATCTAAGACCAAGAGAGAGAGGTTATTATGGCATAACACACAAAACACGAAAAAGGAAGTCTCTCTCCCTCCTCTTGTGACTCTCGGCCGAACACCACTAGGTGGTTCCCATCCTCCAATTTTCTCTCAAGCTTCACACTATACTCTAGTAGGTAGTAGTGTGCAAGGATCATTCAAGATCATCCCATCCGTGTGGACTACTTTGTAGTTGAAAATCTCAAACGTTCTTCAAGTTTCGATTCGAAAACCGAAAGGTAAAGACTTGTGATTTCTTTTTTGCCTTGGGATTTAATGGTTTCACGATCTTGGATAGATTTGGGGTTTATATATATTCTTGCTTCTGTTTCCATGGTGTTCTTGGTGGCCCCAAAGTTCATACAGGGGTACCCAAGGAAACAAGGGGGTACTATTTCTACAAACCCAGCAAGAACAAAGTTTTTGTTGCTCGATGAGGGGTATTTTTGGAAAAGGAATTTATTTCCAAAAGTGCTAGTGAGAGTGTCGTGCATCCTGAAGAAATTCAAGGTGATACGGAACAACCCACTATGCCGGATGTATAATACAGGAGCCAAAAGAGGTCATTAATCAAGAACCAATCCCCACATCTATTCTAGAGGGTCCAAGAAGGTCTGAGAGATCTCGTCAAGCTCCCATCAGATATGGCTTTCTAGCCACTGAGGGAAATGACTTGATATTGGTGGATCAGGATGATTCAGAAACCTACAGATAAGGTTTGGCCAGTCCAGACTCCGAAAAATGGCAGAACGCCATGAATGATGAAATGAAATCCATGTACGACAACCAAGTCTGGTGCTTAGTGGATCAAACCCCTAGGATAAAACCCATCGGTTGTGAATGGGTCTATTAACTTAAGACAGACATGGATGGAAAACCTCAGACCTATAAAGCTAGACTGGTTGTGAAAGGTTATCGCCAGATCGAAGGTATCGATTATGACGAAACCTTCTCACCAGTAGCTATGGTCAAATCTATTCGGGTCATCCCGGAAAGATTTGTAAGCTGCTTAGATCCATTTATAGATTAAAGCAAGCTTCACGGAGTTGGAACCTTCGTTTTGATGAAGCCGTAAGGGAATTCGGTTTTATCAAAAACGAAAGTGAACCTTGCGTATATAAGAAAGCGAGTGGGAGTAATATTGTATTCCTAGTGCTCTATGTTGATGACATATTAATCATAGGGAATGACATCCCAACCTTGCTTGAGGTTAAAGCTTGGTTAGGGAACTGCTTCTCGATGAAGGACTTAGGTGATGCTGCTTTCATTTTGAGCTTCAAGATCTACAGAGATCGTCCCAAAAGGATATTGGGCCTAAGTCAGAGCACTTGCATAGATAAAGTGTTGAGAAGATTCTCAATGCTTGATTCTAAGAAGGGATACATACTCATGCGGCATGGCATTAAACTCAGCAAGCAACATAGTCCTAGTACTCCTGATGAGCTGAGTAGGATGAGCAAGATCCCATATGCTTCGGCTGTGGGATCCATCATGTATGCCATGATATGCACGAGACCGGACATCTCGTTCACACTAACCTATACCAGTAGATATCAGTCTAACCAAGGCTAGGAGCACTAGATTGCTGTCAAGAGTATCCTTAAATATCTTAGGAGAACTAAAGACGCATTCTTAGTGTATGGTGGGAAGGATGGAGAACTAGCAGTCAAAGGATATGTTGATACTAGTTTTCAGACAGATCCTGATGATTTCAAGTCTCGGGCAGGATTTGTGTTCGTATTAAATGGTGGAGCATTCAGCTGGAAGAGTTTCAAGGAAGCCACAACTGCCGATTCTATAACAGAGGCTGAATACATAGCTGCAGTAGAAGCAGCTAAGGAAGCCGTATGAGTTAGAAGCTTTCTAACCGGATTAGATGTAATGTCGCGAGCGTCTGATATAGTAAGCTTGTTGTGTGACAACACGGGAGCCATAGCATTAGCTCAAGAGCTCATATTCCACAACAGAATTAAACACATACAGAGGAAGTATCACATTATAAGAGAGTATATCGATAATGGTGATGTGGAGATTACTTATGCACCGACTAATGACAACGTTGTTGATCCCTTAATGAAGGCTTTACCGCAGCCCAAGCATGAGGCACATGTGAAGTCGATGTGGGTAGATTGGGACTTAGGTTGGAACTAGGGACAAGTAGGAGATTGTTAGGATTATGCCCTAGTCCAATGTAATTCCTCAATCTATATTGTAACGTACATCATTTTTCGATTTAATAAAAGGCATTATATTATGAATGTGTTGTAGTAGTATATCTAATGTAATTTGATCTATATCATTATGTGTATAACCACTTATAGTACAACTGTATATCATAAAGAATTGCATTCGATAAGTCCCTGATCAGCTAAGCTTCTTCTGAAGCGATCAGTATGAGACCAACTCCTTGTGACCATGCTCTACTGATCATGGCAACGTGCGTGCCGGAGTTATATCATAGATATCATCAGATCGATGATATCGAACAACCCGATTATGAGTACGCAACATAGATCCAATCATGAGATACTTACAGATCGTAGCTTGTCGTTATATCCTAAGACCAAAGAGTCTTTGTGTGCACTGTGTAACGAATACTTAAGTTTGACCTAGTCTAACGTTACATGTAAAAGGGTAGCTATAACGGCTTTGATTGGCTTGGATATTAATTGCATTTGTGAACTCGAAAGGCGTCTAAGGGATTTATCACTCATACTCCGGTATGAGAAAGATATCTGTTTAGGTGACTTGATGAGTATGACTGAAGGAATAGCACGGTCGTGCAGGTGATATATTAGTATCAGTTTTCTGTCATCTCAGATACCAAGAAACAGTGATTGATAAATTAGGGTGACGATTCTATGCCTATTGATCAATCTGGATATCGGTTTGATAAAAGGATAGTGACATGTACGATAACAGGTTAAGTCGAATAATCGATAATCACGAACGTTGGGTAATCATAATGTCTTGCTAGAGACCACTTATGATGGAAAGGGTACAATAGTAATTTTACCAGTCTGCCAACGGGTCATGAGCCTAGAGGGTCACACGCTTTAAGTACAATACGTGAAAAATAAGCATGGATGGAAATTGGGAGAATCCGCTTTTCAGTTTAGTGAAATTGAAAACGATTCGGTTGATTTCTTGCCTAGGTTTATTAACCAGACGGTTGAAGAAATGGAGTTGGGGAAATTGGATCGGTTTATCTAAACAATAATTAGAATTCAATTATGTGGATTTTAATTTGTATTTGGTTAAATGGGTTTGAAACCCATTTAGGGTTTTAATTCATGAATGGGGCAAGAGTGTGATTATGAGTTTAAATGGGTAAATTGTGTTATTATTTATTTCAAATTCAAAATCAGATTTTTTGTGATAATTACACAATATTTTCTTCCCTTTTTTGGCTCATAATTTCGGCAATCTCTCCTCCAATTCCCTCTCACATTGCCAACCCTCCCTCTCCTTTCCACCATTGCCAAATTGTCTTCTTCTCTTCAATTTCATTAGCAAGAGAGTGAGAGAAAACCGATTAAGGTTATTGTGCTTGTGTGAACTTGATAGAGAAACACTCCTCTTGTGTTTTAATCGATTAAAAGGTAAATTTTCAGTTTCGAAAAGTTTGATTGCATGCTGAATTTCTCATTAAGATCATAAGTTTTATTCGATTCCCATGGTTCAATTTCGTACCGCTGCATGAAATTATTGTTTGGAACCCATGGGAATCCCTTTCACTAACGAGTTGTTCGCCGACTCGGTTTTGGATCGAGATCTACTCATTTCCCTATTCGAGATCTATGGCTTTGTTCTCGGCCTCAAATCCTGCCCAATTAGTTCTATGTTGTATCCCTCACCCGATATTAGAAATGAAGTGGCTTCCCGTTTCCAGTGTTTTGTGTCTCCATCTTAAGCCCAAACCATGAACCTTACCACACATGCACGTTTCTATGGAGATAGCACATTCTTCGACCATGAAGATTACATTGATTCATAAATTGCATGGAAGATTAGAGATATAATTGTCATTTAACAATAATTTATTATAGTACATAATTAAATTGAATTAGATCGAAATTAATTTGAATTTGACTAATATTAACAGTTTCGTCTTGAGAGGAGTGGAAAATCAAGATATCTCACTAAGATCTCGTCGATATATCCTGCGACCCATAACACTAGTTTTACCTTACTATAAGAAGATGGTACTGTGGAGTTAAGTGAGATAATAATAAGGGAAATGACACCTATACCCTCTTGAATAAACATTGTTTGCAATCACACTCCCTCAATTAAAATTTTTATTTTTAAAACCCTTTAAATATTTCGTTATCTCAATTAGCCGAACATCATTAACTTTCAAACCAAAATGATTACATGTGATTTTTAACGGCAAACTTGCCATTTAAAGAAAATTCAAATTCAAATTCAAATCAATTTCAAATTCAAATTTAAAAGAAAAGAACCGTCTTTTTTGCGTTTGTGTCTTTTAATCAAGTGCTCTTACCTTTTATGTCTCATTTAATTATTTTATAACATGGATCACAGCTGATGATTCATGTTTTTGTGGCAATTTTGGTCATGGCTAGAGGTGTAAACAAGACGTGATTTTAACAAGCCACTTACGATCGATTAGTTAAATTTTATTTTCAGATTGTTATAATCGAACTCGAGTTGAATTGGAGCAAATGTTGATTTTTTTTATTATAACTAACACTAGCTTAACATTTTAAGCCTCGATAGGTCACGAGCCAACTTCTTTGATATTTATTTAGTTATGTATTTTATTAATATGTATTTTACTTTTTAATAAATATTTATGATAAATTAATTAGCTAAATGGAGTCTCTTCGATCTCGAGCTTACTTTTTAGTTAATCAATCATACTTTTTATTTAATTTTTAGTTAATATTTGGACTACAAATTAAGTGAACCACTGAGGTTGAGCTTACTTGATTAATTTCGTTCAAGCCTAAACTGAGTTTTATTTAAACATTTTTTTCATGAGTTGAGTCTAGCTAAATTGAGACTCGATTCGTCTTGTTTACAGGAACCTAACAGTATTAAGCTGATTCAAGTACTTGGTGAGTTTAAAAATTAAGTTGAACAAAAACCCAGGTGAAGTTGCACAAGTTGAAGCCGTCACATTGGACAAAACCAAAACATAGTACCTGTATGTTGCAAGTTGCAAGCAAGCAAACCGAAACCCACTTGCCCTTGCACAGTCTCTCGTCAACGAGTGGACTCCGTGACCAGGTCCATTATTTTCATTCATGATCCATTCTGGAGCGGAACAAGTCCAACTGAGCACACAAAACTCACTTTATAAATAACACATTCCCAATTTAATAGCTGCTATAGACACAATTGGTGAACCCTGAGCAATACAGCAACAATGGTTCAATCATTAGATCCCGAAGCTCCTCCTGAACCCCAAATAACAGATCTCGAGTCATTGCGCACGCGGCGCCGCCAAGCCCGGCGGAAACAACTCAAAATCGTGGCTCTACTCGCCGCCCTCGTCGTCCTGGGAGTTGTCGCCGACCAAACCCTCAGGCGCACAATACTCGCTGTCCGCAAGCCCAAAGTCCGTTTCAGCTCCGTCGCGGTTCAGAACTCCACCACCACCGGCGGGGGCGGATTTCGCATCAGACTGGAGGCGCAGGTGACTGTTAAGAACACCAATTTCGGGCGGTTCGAATATTACTATTCCGGCTACGGAAACCTGACCGCCTGGGTGTACTACCAGGGCACGAAGGTCGGAGAGGGCGTCATCGCCGACGGGGCCGTCGGAGCTCGGAAGACCAAGAAGTTTAGCTTGACCCTCGACCTCAGCTCCGGCGATGTGAATTCAGGGTCGCTGGTTCTGAGCACCAAGGCCAAGTTCACTGGAACTGTACAAGTCATTGGGATTGTGAGGAAGAATAGAGACCCAGAATTGAGCTGCACTATGACCGTCAAATTGGAGTCCCAGACGGTGCAAGATTTGGTGTGCTTGTAATTTTAATTCTCCTCGCTTACTGTGATTCTTTATTGAAAGCGTGTTGCTCATTTCAAAGTATATCCAACCATCTCCCGACTATAATTTATTAAGACATGTTTTCACTTAATTACACTTCACTACCATTTAGGTGAGACAACTTTACCAAACTAATTTATTTCTCTGGTAATTTGTGATGAAAAGAGTTAAATCTGAAGTCAAAAATGTAAAATGTCTTTAGTCAAAACATGTTATTAGGGCGTTTTGAATTGGTACTCACCATTTCCGGCACCGGAACCAACGACCGATCCCTATCTAGTACCCACCAATTAACAAAAGAGTTGATTAATTAGACAATAGCTTAGCTCAAATATGTACATAAGATATAAATTCATAGAAAAGAACAAAATAAATTCAAGAATCAATAACGTTCGTTTCAATTTTGGTTCAAATTTATCCTTTGAGAAATAGAAATGATACACAAATATGCATCCCATCTGTGCATGATCGAACAAGAATCCCACAATTCCAAAGATATCAATTCAAATGTTCATGTTTATGGTTTAGTTTATATCCTAATAAATGAAAAAAAATCATAAAATAAAATCCCCTGTATTTCTCCATGATCCAAAAACAACCTATGAATACTTATCACTTAATACCAAAACCAAAACCAATTACATATAAAAAACAATACCTCTAGAGAGATATTATGAGCTACATCACATAGCGACAGTTTGTGAAACTAGGGATGACAAAAGAATTCGAACACAATGAGTACCTGATGAACCTGCCCCGATCCGAATGAGTGAAATCCGAATTTTGCAGGTTTGCGTCGGGTTAAGATTTTTTTACTGAATTTTTGAGCAGACGCGGGTGGACCTATATGTTGGACAAAAGTGTAAAAATGGCGAAGTTAAAATATATTTTACCTTGTGACGGGGTCAACCTGAGTCGGAATTATAGAACACTTAGACTTGACTTAGTGTGATGTGAAACACATTTATATAATCTAAAATATGAGATCTTTCCAACAGTATATCACGAGATCTAAACGGATAAGATGTGAATGAGAAATTGAAGCTCAAATATGGCCACTTGAAATCGTGTTGTAGAGAAAATGAGTTATGTAGAAAATTTAGGGCCGAAGTCTGCTACATTTTCTTAGGCTCAAAATATTTATCTACAAAAGTTTTTCAATTTTTAAATAGGGAATAATGATTTCCAACATGTAATTCGGAAATAAATTTTTCCAAATTAGTAAATTTGGGAATAGTTATTTTTCAAAAATCATGAAAAGAAAATAATATTCTTCAAATTATAAATTTGAAAAACATTGTGGTCATATTATGTATTATTTGGCAAATTTTCTTGTTTGAACGACAAGTGGAATTTTATTTATTCCCCACAATAAGAAAATTGTTAATTTTTTTAATTTCTTTTCCTAGGTTTCAGTTTCCCTTAAGTTTATAAATATGTATATTTGCGAGAGATGAAAAACAAACAAGAAAATCGAAATACCCTAACCGCCGACTCTCTCTCTCTCTCTCTCTCTAATTCTTCCTCATCAATTACTCTTTGCATCCGAGTTAGAGTTCGATCTCATTTGTCGTTGTATCCTGGGAGCGAGTTGCCCGTACGGGGCAATATTCATCTTAAGGAAAACAGTCTACCGTGCCTCGACACAATTTTCTTCCACCGTGTTCATCCGTCCGATCCAGAATATTAGATCAATTAATTTTATTGTATTTGTACAGTGATATTCAATAATAAAGTATTTATTATATTATGTTCGTCTTGTTCGATACATATATATTATTGCATGAATGGATGTATGTTGCTTTAATTATCGAATTTACGTTTGTGGGCTAACCCATATCTAACATTCTCAACACAAATATTCTTTGTAGTTTTTCATAGATGTTTCTAACCCAACGAACATGTGGCTGGGTAAAAATAATTTAATTTGATAATTGATCAAATAGATTCACGAAACGGTTTATTCAAAATTTTCCTTCATATCTCCTCTGATAATTTTATGTTAATCGATTTTGTTTCTAAGTGAAACTTGGAAGAAATATTAACACAACAATCTTGATATATTTTTTTCAAATAATCATATTTGATTATTATTTTTAAATTTTTTTTTGCAGAGCATTCGACAAGGATTGAAAAGTTGTATTGGAAAATTATGCGTTGTCGATGTTTATGTTTTGCTTCTAACGAAGCAGTTCTGGTCAGAATCAAGTTTTGACCAAATCTGCAAAGTTGTAGAGGACGGAAAGAAGAATCCAAAGAAATTAAATTCAGAATTTTTGAATATGTATAGCCCCGCCTACACCATCCATACAGTAACCTTACTAAAAATGACAGGCTGAAATTTGTTGATGAATCATTTATTATAAGTTTGATTATTATTTATGGAATAATCGATTTTCTAATGAGATTGTGATTATATGTCTTGTGTAGCAATGCATATACGATGAATAGATAAATACCCATTTGATAAGATCTCAACGGGAGTGCATTATGAGACATGTATGCATGATAGGACCGAGATCTTGAGGCAATTGATGATGTCCCAAAGAAGGTGTTGTTATTCTCCATAAGACGGTGCTTACCTTGAAGTCAAGAAAACGAAAGTCAAAGAAAGTGCCCATAAAGAAGAAGATCTTAAAGTGATGAATTAAACATTGATTGGGAAAAACAATCTAACTTGACTGTGGTCAAACAGATTCGTTTTAAACGGACTTTTGAATATCTTTTGATATAATGGATTATTACTTTCTGACAGGTTATCAATCTAGTTCCCAAGGGAAACACGTAAGGATGATTAACACGAATATTGAAGAGTATTAATCAGTTTGGTTTGATTTCGTTCTATATGTAGAACACATCGGACAAATCAAACCAAGTTTTAACATACTAGAACACATTGTTTGTATGAGGGAACACATTCCCTACATGAAAAAGGAGGTTCACTGTGTAGTAGAATTCTGTTCTCTACAGGTAGAACTTAAAGGTCTATGTAGTGGAACTTTGTTCTCTACAGGTAGAACCTAATGTTCTATGTCAAAAGAATGTACCCTAGCCTAATCAATTTATGTACGAACGTTTTGTCTTTCGATAGCAATAAAAATACACTTTTATTATTCATTGTGTTATGATAATAAGTTGCGTACCTAATTTCGTCTAAGGTCATCATAGGGGGGTCTCTGATAGTAGAACCCTTAGACAATGCAATAAAGTTGCTTGGAATTGTACTTGGAATGTCCCTCGTCATAAAGTTATATATATATATAGAGATTAGTATGAGGATGACTTATGATCACACTCTACTAATCATAGGTACAGAGTTATCAAGTCAGATCATAGGTATCATTTAGAGAAATGATATTGGACGTCCTGGCCTGAGAAATATGTCATAGATTAAGCCATGAGCATTCTCAATTATCGTAGTATCATTGAATCCTTATGGACTTTGAAGTCTTTGTGGATTCCTATATGACAATTCTCATATTTTAGCATGCTCACCTACGTTGTCTGTAACAGTTTACAAAGTGGGTATTATTGGTTGTGCAACAAGTGGTATCAGAGCCAGGTTGCACCGATCTCATCGGGCCGGTAGGCCAGTAGATCTCATGGTGGATCGAGCCAGGTAGGCCATGATTGCCAGATGGGCCAGCGGGTAAGAGTGCAAGGCGATTTGGGCTTTAAGGGGGGGGGGGGGGGGGGGGCAACCCAATATGATTGGGGTCAATGTGGAGGGGGAGATTGTTAGGATTCCACGTGTGAGTCCAGGTCCCACATCGGAAGTATGCAGAGTATAAGGAGAGTTTATATACACATTAGACCCAAGACCCACTAGGCTAGCCTTTTGGGTCAGAGTTGGGCTCTAATGTGTGTATGGGCTTTCCTTGTGGTGTGCTCCTCCTTGGTAAGGCCCGGCTCTCTCCAACACGTCGGGTCATGTGAGGGATGCACGATCACATTGCTGATAAAGAGTTATCATACTTAGTCATCTTGAAATCAAGAAACAGGTTTGAATAAATAAGAGTGACGACTCCATGCCTTATGTTCAAACAAAATATCTAATGACAAGGATTATGATAGTTACAACAAAAGGTAAGTTGAATCACCGATCATCATGACCATTGAGTAATTATAATGTCTTACTAGAGACCACTTATAATGAATGAATCAAATAGAGATTTGTGGCCATTTTCCGATGAGTCATTAGCCTATAGGGTCACACATAAAGACCAAGCTCGAAATAAGTGGGAGAACAAGTGGAGAATAGGATCTGTGACCAAATGAGTTAGATCCTGGGTGATCAAATGGCCACGGGCCCGTGACGGGTTCCGTGACCAAATGAGTTGGTCACGGGACAGCTAATCGGTCACGACCCCGTGACGACGACGATGTTTCCTTTTCTCGATGACAATTTCAAATCTCATTCAGAATAGGTAATTGGGAATTATAAAACTCGAATTTTAGGGTAAATTGCGAATTAGGATTTTATGAATAAGTAGGATTTTATTTGAAATAAAATCTCTACACCCGATAGTCATATATATATATGATTCAATAGTTTACTTGAAACCCTAATGCTATATTCGCAACATTAGGAACTCCACCTAAAATCCCAGATCTGATTAAAAATTAATTAGATCTTATTTGGGAAGATCAATACTAGTAGATTGATCTTCGTCAAGCTTCGAACATGACTTGGTTCGTGTGGATACCGGTAGAGAGCACATCTCGAAGGAGATGCTTTCGATTGATTCGCGAATAACCTGTTCACCCTCAAAGGTTTGAGGTAGATCTACAAGAGTTAATTGAAAGTTTCTAACCCTTTCATCGATTAAGCTTAAACAAGCAGTAGATCCTTCCTAGATTGTTGGATTTGTGCCCTAGCCCAATGTAATAATGTAAGGACCGCTCCCGGTCAATTTGGGTCAATTTGGGTCAATTTTGTGAAAAATGGATGAAAATTTAATAATTCGCGATTTGACCAAATTTTGACCCGAGAGTCACCGAGGACTACTATTTGAGCCATTTTAAGTTGGAATTGTAATACTATGGATATTAGGTTCATATGAAAGCTAAAATTTAGCGAAACATCACGGTTCCGACGGTTTCGAAAAACGTGTCCGTTTCGGACGATTTCGGGTCCGAAATGACAAAAGTGGCTTGCGGGACCCCTCTACTTTACACTTGTCATGTATCTAGAGGGGGGGAGACTTTTGAGTGATTAAAAAAATTAATTGTTTTAATTTAGATTTAAAAGAAAATGGAAAATAGGTTTATTTTATTAGTTTAATGTTTAAATAATTATATTTAAGTTATAAGAAGGGGGGAGGGGTTGATTCTCGGCAGAACACAAGGAAGAAGAAAGAGAAAGAGAAAGAGAAAGAGAAAGAAGAAAGAAGGAAGAAGAAGAGAAAAGATTGTGGCGATTTCCCGACGTTCCGACCGTCCAAACGTCTTGATTTTTGCGTATTCGGGTTCTCCTCGTCGTGGGCTACAAGAGGTATGTTTTGGATTCTCATTTCCTTGAGTTTGGATTTATGGAGTTGTGGAATATGGATTGATTGAGGTTGGATTAGTGTTAAGGGGGTAGTTTGGAGCGTTTTGAGACAAACGGGAGGTTTGTCCGGTGACCGGGAGCTCGCCGGAGCTCCGGCCGGTCACCGGAGGTGGGGCCCGCGTGCCCGGAGTTCGGGTTTTTACGTGTTATGCAATCCCGGAAAATCCCTAGAACACTAATTCGTGACTTTGGAAGAAATTGGAATTAATTTGGCTAAAATGTGTTTGTTTCGCTAAACTTTAAAGTCGAGATTAAATCCCCCGGAAGTCGGAACGTAATTCCGTCAATTTTATTGGTGATCTCAAATTTAATTATGCGCGTAGAATAAATTTGAGAATTGTTGGAATTGAATTGTGGGAAAAGATTATTTATTATTTGAGGAACCTTAATGACGGGATTGAGTCGCTCGGGCGTCGGAATTTGGTTCCGTCGATTGCGTTGGACCCCTTGAATATAATTATGATTTGTTGATGCGAAAACGGAATTTTTCGGGGTCCCGAGGTCATTTTAGCGTTTCCGGGCAGATTCGGGAAAGTGTGCGAATTGGGCCGTTCCGGGTCCTTTTTGGCAACTCGGTGTAATTAGGAAGTATTGGAGTAATCGGGACTCATTGGGGTGTACTTGGGCGTTAGTTTCGTTAGAATCGGACTTCGATCAATTGCTAAAGTTTGTGCGTTTGTCGTTATTAGATTCTTCCATCGCTCGTGGAAAGGGAAGGATTTAGACGTGGTGTCGCGAGAGACTTGGAGCTAACGTTGGATAATTATCGAGGTAGGGAAAAGTAGCCGTATATCCGTACATGACTTGGGAAAGTTACTAGTAATTGCATGTGGGCACCTTTTGTGTTCTTAGTATATGTATGTGTAGAATTGCATGTGGGCACCGGTTGTGTCTATAGGTTGATTATACTACAGCGACGTGCCATTCCGCTGTATGCTTTATTGGGGGTGTTACCGCTTTACTCATTGCGTTTGGTTTGAATGTGTTATGCTTGTTCAATTGTGAGTAATGGTAAATTGTGATATGACGTGTTTGAAGATGTCGTGCCTTAACATGTAAATTGAAATGATTTGAGTTGAGTATATTCTTCACTATGGTTGAACTGTATTGTGAGTAAATGGTAAATGCGATTTGATGTGTTTGAAGATGTTGTGCCTTAACATGTAAATCGAAATGACTTGAGTTGATTATTTCTCTCCTGTGGTTGAAATGTTTTGTGGATGATGGTTACGGGCGGGAGCCCAGTGTGTGTGGATGTTGGTTACGGGCGGGAGCCCAGTGTGCGTGGTGGTTTGTGTTTGTTGCTGGTTGACGCCCAGGTGGGAAAGATACGTCCGTGATCTCCGTTCGGGTGGGGTAGATTTGCGCTCTTACCGCGCTTCTCCATCCATGCCGCGAAGAGGCGTCCACGCCTTTCGATTAGCAATCGAAGAAGTGGGGGGCAGACCAGGCCCAGACAGCTAGCCACTGTAAACTGGCGGCCGCGAAGAGGTTTCACGCCTACGACTAGCTATCGAAAAGTGGGAGGCAGACCAGGCCCAAACAGCTTGCGACTGTAAACTGGCGTGTTATAGGTTGCATCACCTGGTCGTGTAGACCTTGTCCAACACCGTGCGTGTTTGGCAAGATGGACTCGACGAAGTACCCGGATTGTTGCCTTTCCTTGAGTGAAAGGTTTGTTTGATTGATGTTGCTTGGTTGATTGTGTGATGATTTGAGTATTGAGAATGAGACGAAATGTTTGGATAATGGTTGAGTTTTACTATTGATCTTTTTCGAACTGTGCTTATGTATCACCCTGTCAATTACTTGTATGCCGTTGTCAGTCGGGTATCCGTTGCGGTGAGCGTAAATGCTCACCCCCTGCTACTCTTCCTGCAGACAGGTGAGGATCGTGATTGTGGATAGGAGGACATCTCGAAGCTGGAGGAGCTGGAGAGTCCGGGTTGTTTTGGGTGTGTTAGTTGACGTACAATTTAGTGTCGACGTTTTGTTGTTTCTTGATCATACTTTGAGTCTCTGACTCGTGTTGTATATTCTTTTGAGCAGTTATAAAATTCGCGGTTCATTGTATTTGTGTTCTTTTTATTTGGTTACTATTATTGTTTCAGTTGTTTCGGACACTGATTCCTCGTTCGCGTTCCGGGCTCGGTCTCTACCGAATTTGGGGCGTGACAGTTTGGTATCAGAGGTTAGGTTTAACACCTCTGGCCGTACGTCAACTAGGTGGGTAGAGTTAGTCCATTAGGCTCCTGTCGTGTGTTGGTTGTGCAAGGTCAGAAATCGTGCGTGATTTTTCCGTGAGATATTTTCACCGTCGCGACTTGACTCAGGGGCGCCCCTGGGTCGAACGTGACGGTAGTGATGTCCGATCGTTACCTCTTAGTTCGGGGACGCCTGGACCGGGTTGTGACGACGTGATATCAAAATGGGGTTTTGTGATTGAAAAGGGAAATTGTTGAAAATATGGGCAAGTTCGAAATTGATGTTGACCTTACTAGTCATGTTCAAAAAAAATCTTACATGTTGAATAAGTTTTAAAATGCGAGATGTAGTTAAGTATGCGGGGTGATTGTGACTGTGGTAGGTTGTGTGATGCCATGTGTGGTGATTGTGTGAGCATATGTTGATTGCGAGCATGTGAAATATGTATGATAATACGTTATTTGTAGACATGTGTGTCCAGAGTATATGAACGCCCGTATAATGAGCGTGCTCGTTGTGTTGTGAGTTCTGGAACTGAGTGTGTACGTGTATTTGTGCAGTAGATACATACGACATGGCACCTAGACCTAGGAGAGGTAGGTCGGCCGGATTGCCGACGCAACCGCCCACCGTCGAGCCAGTTGAGGCGACGGGTGGACCGGCAGCTCCCGCTGGGGAGGATCGGAGGAACGACACGGGACCATCGGTGGTTCCGCCCAACGTTCCGCCAGTTGCGGACCCACCTACTGCGGCCATTCTAGGAGAGCTGACCCGCACAGTGCAGAGTTTAGTGGCAATCATTGCGCAGAGAGAGTCTGCATCGCCAGCCCCGCGGACTCCGCCGACTGCTGCTACTACTATTCCAGCGAGGTCCGTTCAGGCCGAGGGCCATACGGCACATGCGCTGAGGGATTTTCTGAGGTTGGATACACCCTCATTCTACGGGGAGCCAGACCCTGATATGGCGGAGCGATGGCTGGATCAGATTACGCGGAACCTGGACACGTCCGGGATCATGGACGAGCACACCAGGGTGTCCTTTGCAGCTCATCAGCTGAAGGACAACGCCTACCATTGGTGGAGGCGCGTGCAGGACCGAGTCGGGGGTGACTACCGAGTATTCGAGACGGTCTTCCTGGAGCAGTACTTTCCGGAGTCTGCCAGGGAGGAGCGACAGCAGCAGTTCCTGGAACTGCGACAGGATGGTTTGTCGGTGGCAGAGTACGAGGCTAGGTTTACGACGTTGTCTCGCTTTGCACCAGAGATGGTGGTGACTGAGGCTCACCGATGCAGGAGGTTTGAGAGGGGACTTAGGACCTCGATTCTGGATCGAGTCCTCGCCCTGAGGATTCGAGTGTACTCTGAGCTGGTCGACACGGCAGTGGCCGTAGAGCGAGGTATTAGGGAGGCCGCGAGAGCCCGTGAGAGTAGACCGCGACCGAGCAGCGTCGCAGGTCTGTCCGAGTCCCGAGACTCAAGGAGGCAGAGGATCGTGGGGTCTTTCAGACCACAGTCTCAGTTTAGCGGACCGAGACAGTCGGGTTCAGTGGCATCAGTGGGGCCCGTCGTTGCAGACCAGAGGCCAGTATGTTTTCTCTGCCAGCAGCCAGGCCATATGAGGCGCGATTGCCCGCGCAATAGAGGACCCACAGCACTACCGGCGACGAGTAGTCGGTTCAGTCAGGGGAGTCGACCGAGCGGCAGCGAGGTTAGGTGCTACCTATGTGGCCAGACAGGACACATAGCTAGGGAATGCCCCGGTCAGGGTGGGGGAACGTCAGTGCAGCGACCGCAGCAGTCGCACACGGCACAGTCGCCGCAGGCTCGCCAGCGTCAGGGCCAGCCGTTGAGATTTTCGCAGCCATCTACGAGCGCACCAGTTCCGAGGCAGCAGTTGAGGTCCGCACAGCCGGCGTCTGGCGCGTCAGCTCCGAGACAGGGAGCGCAGGCGCCGCAAGGCAGAGTGTATGCTGTCGGCGACTCACGTGCTGCAGGACCGTCCCCAGACCCTTCGGTCGCTCACGGTACGTTACTGTTGTATAACTCTTGGGCGTCATTTCTGTTCGATACGGGCGCATCGCATTCCTTTATTTCTGCTGCTTGTGCTGAGATGCTGGGGCTAAGCAGTGAGCCGTTGAGTCCACCTCTGTGCCTTGACACACCAGTCGGAGGTGAGGTTGTGTTGACTAGAGTGTGCCGAGCCTGCGAAGTTAGAGTAGCAGACCTTTCTTTCCTTTGTGACCTAATCGTGCTGGGTATGACTGCCTTCGACGTGATCTTAGGCATGGATTGGCTTGCGAGGTACCGTGCGTACATCGACTGTTATCGGCGACGGGTGACAGTGTCAGCAGGCAGCACGACCGTTTCGTGTTCGCTGGGCAGCAAGAGCGGAATTCTCCTATCGGCATTATACACCGTTGATGAGGTGTCGATCGTGCAGAGCCGAGAGTTACCGCGAGTAGTATGCGAGTTTCCAGAGGTCTTTCCCGAGGAGTTGAGTGGGTTGCCGCCAGTTCGCGAGGTAGAATTCAGGATCGACCTGATGCCGGGGACGGCGCCGATATCAGTAGCGCCTTACAGATTCGCGCCAGCAGAACTGACCGAGCTGAAGACTCAGCTCGAAGAACTCCGAGAAAAGGGGTTTATACGTCCGAGCACATCACCGTGGGGAGCGCCAGCACTCTTCGTGAAGAAGAAGGGTGGAGCGCTGAGGATGTGCATAGATTACCGGAAACTGAACCGGGTCACGGTGAAGAACCGGTACCCGATGCCGAGAATCGACGATCTATTCGACCAGTTGAGAGGGTCGACGTGCTTTTCGAAGATCGATCTACGTTCGGGATACCACCAGTTGCGAGTCCGGGAGGAGGACGTCGCAAAGACCGCGTTTCGGACGCGGTATGGGCATTACGAGTTCCTAGTAATGCCCTTCGGGTTGACAAACGCGCCTGCAGCGTTCATGGATCTGATGAACCGCATATTCCGGCCGTTCTTAGATCAGTTTGTAGTGGTTTTCGTAGACGACATCCTGGTCTACTCTCAGAGTGAGGAAGCGCATGTGGTGCATTTGAGGGCTGTCTTGACTTTACTGCGCACGCATCAGTTGTATGCCAACCTGGAGAAGTGCGAGTTTTGGCTCGCCGAGGTGAAGTTCCTCGGACATGTCGTTTCGGCCGACGGCATACTGGTCGATCCGGCGAAGGTCGACGCGGTCTCGAAGTGGGCGCAGCCCACGAACGTCTTCGAGATTCGTAGCTTCTTGGGTTTGGCGGGTTATTATCGACGGTTCGTACAGGACTTTGCGCGCCTAGCCGCGCCTTTGACTTTCCTTACGCGCAAGGGAGTCAAGTTTGCGTGGACTGAGGACTGTGAGCGTTCATTTACAGAGCTGAAGGCTCGCCTGACTACCGCTCCAGTGTTGATAGTGCCAGAACGCGGAATTGGCTATGAGATTTATTGCGACGCGTCCGGTGAGGGACTAGGCTGTGTATTGATGCAGACAGGTAGGGTAGTTGCTTATGGCTCCAGGCAGCTGAAGACGCACGAGCGCAACTATCCTACACACGACTTGGAGTTGGCAGCAGTCGTGTTCGCACTGAAGATCTGGCGCTATTATCTGTACGGTGAGGGATTTCAGGTTTTCTCGGACCATAAGAGTCTCAGATATATCTTTACCCAGAAAGACCTGAATATGCGCCAGCGGCGATGGATGGAGCTACTTGATGATTACGACTTTGAGCTACTCTATCACCCGGGCAAGGCGAACGTGGTCGCCGACGCCCTGAGTAGGAAGTCGATCCATTGCCTTGCTAGCATAGCAGTCCGGGAGTGGGACATGATGGGAGAGCTTGGCACGTTTGGGCTTGAGCTAGAGGAGGTAACAGATCGTGTATCTATGTGCTCGTTGGTGGCGCGGCCCACACTACTTGCCCGAGTTTTGGAGGCGCAGTGTGAGGATGCCGAAGCAACGGCGATCCGGGCGAGGGTTGCTGACGGCATTGACGTAGAGGGTTGGGAGCAGAGCGCAGATTGGGGTTTGCGGTACTGAGGAGGGTTGTTTGTGCCACGTAGCTGTAGAGACGACGTGCTACGAGAGTCACATCATTCGCGTCTTACGGTGCACCCTGGTGGCACTAAGATGTACCGCGACATCAGACGTTATTTCTGGTGGAGCGGAATGCGGAGAGCGGTCGCGGAGTACGTATCGAGATGCCTTACCTGTCAGCAGGTGAAGGCCGAGCATCAGCGTCCCTCTGGTTTGTTGCAGCCCCTGCCCATTGCTCAGTGGAAGTGGGAGCACGTCATGATGGATTTCGTGAGTGGTTTACCGAGATCGCCGAAGGGGCGTGATGCAGTATGGGTAGTGGTCGATCGGTTGACGAAGTCGGCCCATTTCCTGCCCATGAGGATGACTGACTCAGTCGACGTGTTGAGCACCCTATACATCCGTGAGATCGTCCGTCTCCACGGAGTTCCCGTATCGATAGTGTCTGATAGGGATCCTCGATTCACTTCCAGGTTCTGGCCGAGTCTTCAGACGGCTTTGGGTACTGAGGTCCTACTGAGTACAGCATACCACCCTCAGACAGACGGCCAGTCAGAGCGCACTATCCAGATTTTGGAGGACATGCTGCGTGCATGCGTATTAGATTTCAGAGGCTCGTGGGAAGACCATCTACCGTTGGTCGAGTTCGCCTACAACAATAGCTTCCAGTCCAGTATTGGGATGGCGCCTTTTGAAGCATTGTATGGGAGGCCGTGTAGATCGCCCGTGTGTTGGGCAGAAGTGGGGGACAAGAGTTTGATCGGTCCCGAACTTGTTCGAGAGACGACTGAGAAGGTCGCACTGATACGTGAGCGGTTGAAGACCGCACAAAGTCGGCAGAAGAGTTATGCTGACAGACGGCGCCGACCTCTTGAGTTCGCAGTTGGTGACCACGTATTTCTCAGGGTGAGTCCGAAGAAGGGACTGATACGGTTTAGCCGCGGCGGAGGCAAGCTAGCCCCGCGCTACATTGGGCCATTCGAGGTGTTAGGCAGAGTCGGAGCAGTTGCTTACCGTCTGGCTCTGCCACCGCAGCTTGGAAATGTGCATAACGTCTTCCACGTTTCCCAACTGCGGAAGTATCACGCAGACCCCTCTCACGTCATTAAGTGGGCGGATGTTGAGGTTGCTGATGATGTCTCATACGAGGAGAAGCCGGTGCTGATTGTAGATTCACGGGAGCAAGTCTTGCGTGGCAAGACTATCCGGCTAGTACGTGTACTTTGGCAGCATCACGGAGCTGAGTCGACATGGGAACGCGAGGACGAGATTCGCACGAAGTACCCAGACCTATTCAACTCTTGAGGTACATTTTAATTTCGCGGACGAAATTCTTTAAGGAGGGAAGGTTGTAAGGACCGCTCCCGGTCAATTTGGGTCAATTTGGTGAAAAATGGATGAAAATTTAATAATTCGCGATTTGACCAAATTTTGACCCGAGAGTCACCGAGGACTACTATTTGAGCCATTTTAAGTTGGAATTGTAATACTATGGATATTAGGTTCATATGAAAGCTAAAATTTAGCGAAACATCACGGTTCCGACGGTTTCGAAAAACGTGTCCGTTTCGGACGATTTCGGGTCCGAAATGACAAAAGTGGCTTGCGGGACCCCTCTACTTTACACTTGTCATGTATCTAGAGGGGGGGAGACTTTTGAGTGATTAAAAAAATTAATTGTTTTAATTTAGATTTAAAAGAAAATGGAAAATAGGTTTATTTTATTAGTTTAATGTTTAAATAATTATATTTAAGTTATAAGAAGGGGGGAGGGGTTGATTCTCGGCAGAACACAAGGAAGAAGAAAGAGAAAGAGAAAGAGAAAGAGAAAGAAGAAAGAAGGAAGAAGAAGAGAAAAGATTGTGGCGATTTCCCGACGTTCCGACCGTCCAAACGTCTTGATTTTTGCGTATTCGGGTTCTCCTCGTCGTGGGCTACAAGAGGTATGTTTTGGATTCTCATTTCCTTGAGTTTGGATTTATGGAGTTGTGGAATATGGATTGATTGAGGTTGGATTAGTGTTAAGGGGGTAGTTTGGAGCGTTTTGAGACAAACGGGAGGTTTGTCCGGTGACCGGGAGCTCGCCGGAGCTCCGGCCGGTCACCGGAGGTGGGGCCCGCGTGCCCGGAGTTCGGGTTTTTACGTGTTATGCAATCCCGGAAAATCCCTAGAACACTAATTCGTGACTTTGGAAGAAATTGGAATTAATTTGGCTAAAATGTGTTTGTTTCGCTAAACTTTAAAGTCGAGATTAAATCCCCCGGAAGTCGGAACGTAATTCCGTCAATTTTATTGGTGATCTCAAATTTAATTATGCGCGTAGAATAAATTTGAGAATTGTTGGAATTGAATTGTGGGAAAAGATTATTTATTATTTGAGGAACCTTAATGACGGGATTGAGTCGCTCGGGCGTCGGAATTTGGTTCCGTCGATTGCGTTGGACCCCTTGAATATAATTATGATTTGTTGATGCGAAAACGGAATTTTTCGGGGTCCCGAGGTCATTTTAGCGTTTCCGGGCAGATTCGGGAAAGTGTGCGAATTGGGCCGTTCCGGGTCCTTTTTGGCAACTCGGTGTAATTAGGAAGTATTGGAGTGATCGGGACTCATTGGGGTGTACTTGGGCGTTAGTTTCGTTAGAATCGGACTTCGATCAATTGCTAAAGTTTGTGCGTTTGTCGTTATTAGATTCTTCCATCGCTCGTGGAAAGGGAAGGATTTAGACGTGGTGTCGCGAGAGACTTGGAGCTAACGTTGGATAATTATCGAGGTAGGGAAAAGTAGCCGTATATCCGTACATGACTTGGGAAAGTTACTAGTAATTGCATGTGGGCACCTTTTGTGTTCTTAGTATATGTATGTGTAGAATTGCATGTGGGCACCGGTTGTGTCTATAGGTTGATTATACTACAGCGACGTGCCATTCCGCTGTATGCTTTATTGGGGGTGTTACCGCTTTACTCATTGCGTTTGGTTTGAATGTGTTATGCTTGTTCAATTGTGAGTAATGGTAAATTGTGATATGACGTGTTTGAAGATGTCGTGCCTTAACATGTAAATTGAAATGATTTGAGTTGAGTATATTCTTCACTATGGTTGAACTGTATTGTGAGTAAATGGTAAATGCGATTTGATGTGTTTGAAGATGTTGTGCCTTAACATGTAAATCGAAATGACTTGAGTTGATTATTTCTCTCCTGTGGTTGAAATGTTTTGTGGATGATGGTTACGGGCGGGAGCCCAGTGTGTGTGGATGTTGGTTACGGGCGGGAGCCCAGTGTGCGTGGTGGTTTGTGTTTGTTGCTGGTTGACGCCCAGGTGGGAAAGATACGTCCGTGATCTCCGTTCGGGTGGGGTAGATTTGCGCTCTTACCGCGCTTCTCCATCCATGCCGCGAAGAGGCGTCCACGCCTTTCGATTAGCAATCGAAGAAGTGGGGGGCAGACCAGGCCCAGACAGCTAGCCACTGTAAACTGGCGGCCGCGAAGAGGTTTCACGCCTACGACTAGCTATCGAAAAGTGGGAGGCAGACCAGGCCCAAACAGCTTGCGACTGTAAACTGGCGTGTTATAGGTTGCATCACCTGGTCGTGTAGACCTTGTCCAACACCGTGCGTGTTTGGCAAGATGGACTCGACGAAGTACCCGGATTGTTGCCTTTCCTTGAGTGAAAGGTTTGTTTGATTGATGTTGCTTGGTTGATTGTGTGATGATTTGAGTATTGAGAATGAGACGAAATGTTTGGATAATGGTTGAGTTTTACTATTGATCTTTTTCGAACTGTGCTTATGTATCACCCTGTCAATTACTTGTATGCCGTTGTCAGTCGGGTATCCGTTGCGGTGAGCGTAAATGCTCACCCCCTGCTACTCTTCCTGCAGACAGGTGAGGATCGTGATTGTGGATAGGAGGACATCTCGAAGCTGGAGGAGCTGGAGAGTCCGGGTTGTTTTGGGCGTGTTAGTTGACGTACAATTTAGTGTCGACGTTTTGTTGTTTCTTGATCATACTTTGAGTCTCTGACTCGTGTTGTATATTCTTTTGAGCAGTTATAAAATTCGCGGTTCATTGTATTTGTGTTCTTTTTATTTGGTTACTATTATTGTTTCAGTTGTTTCGGACACTGATTCCTCGTTCGCGTTCCGGGCTCGGTCTCTACCGAATTTGGGGCGTGACAAATAAGTTATCTAGTTTGTAACGTTTTATCATCTTTCAGAAATAAATAAAAAGACATTGTATTACTAATGTGTTGTAGTAATATATTAAATATAAATTTGATCTATGTCATTATTTGTGTCGGTAGTAATAGTAGATCGGTAGATCAGAGAGAAGCACATTTAATGAGTCCCTGGTCAGATAAGCTTCTTCAGAAGCGACTAGTATGAGGATAACTCTATATGATCATGCTCTACTGATAATGGCAAGGTAGTGCCGGAGTTAGATCATGGATATCATTTCGGGAATGATATTGGACGATCCGATGGTGAGTATGTTGTCATGAGCATACTCATATATCGTAGCTTGTCAAAGTATCTTTAGACCAAGAAGTCTTTGTAGTTATTATGTGATCAGTAACTGAGTTTGACGTTGCGTAGCACTATCTGTAAAAGGGTAGTCATAAGGGCTCTGATTGGCTCAATTATTGATTACATGAAGGAACACGAAAGACGGATAAGGGATTTATCCCTCATGCTTTGGCATGGGAAACATATTTGTATGAGCCATTTGATGAGACTGACTGAAAGGAAATGCATCGCCATGCTAGGGATACACTGTATCAGGATTCAGTCATCTCAAAGATCAAGAAACGGTGATTGATTAAATAAGGATGACGGCTCTATGCCTTATGATCAGTCTGGATATCTAGATATAAAAGGATAATGACTTGGACGATATGAGGTTAAGGCAAATCATCGATAATCATGAGCGTTGGGTAATCATAATGCCTTATTAGAGGCCAATTATGATGGGGAGGGCAAAATGGCAATTTTGCGCCGAGCTGCCAATGTGTCATGAGCCTAGAGGGTCACACACTTAAGACGATGAATAAAACAAAATAGGACTTCAAAAGTCCAGATGAGAAGAGATAAGAAATTTGAGAATTTCACTTTTCTGTTTAGTTAGACCGGACCGGTCTAAGCTAACCCGGAATGGATTAGACAATTACAGAAATCGATCTAAGTGAATTATGGGGTGATTTAATTCAAGTCATTTAATTAATAATCCTAAGTCTAATTGGACTCAAAATGGATTTTAATTAAGTGGGTTTGAACTAAAATGGGTTTAAGACCCTTTTAGGATTTGATGAATTATAATTTTAATTCAAAGATTGGGAAATATAACGAAATTGAAAGATTTGACAAAATATTTTATTTTGGAAAAATCGGGAAAAGGGAAAGTGGACGATTTTGGGAAATTGAGAATATATTCCCAAAACCCCCTAAAACTGCCGGTCCTCTCCCTTCCCCTCTCACTCTCGGCCCTCCCTCTCTCTCTCTCCTCTAACTCTTGTGTTCTTGCTCCATTCTTGCAAAACTAGTAATACTTGCAAGAAGGTTTCTGATCCTGGATCAAATACATCGTTATGTGGACTAGCTCAAGAGGAGACATACTTTTGTATCTGTCAGATTCACAAAGGTATAAACTCGTTTTTGATTCTAATCTTATGTTGAAATTAACTCAGCATGAAGATCATATTTTAACGGGATATCCATGGTTAGGATTCCGCCATTGCATGAGTTTAATTGCTTGTGACCATATGGAAAACCCTTCAGGAACACAGTTAAATTGTTGTTATATTGCTTCTGCTGCTATGTATGAGATCTCGTGTTTCTTAACATTGGTATCAGAGTCTGACTATAATTTAAGTTTAATTGAATTATGCATGATCATACGTTATATTGTATGCATGATTGTTATGGTTAGAATTGCATGATTAGGAATAATCAAGATTGCATGAGATTAGTTGAATGGAGATTCAATTAATTAATTATACATATAAATAGGTGATTTATATATATATATTGAGAGAGAGAGAGAGAGAGAGAGAGAACAAATCAAATGAAAACCAAACCCTCTTGTGAGAACGTGAAAACTGACTTTGTCCATTGAAAATAAATGAATGTTCATTGAAAATGGTGATAGCAAATGAAAGTGAATATCCAACGAAAATAGGTGAATGTCGAACGGAAACACTTTGGCCATTAAAAATAAATGAATTTCCAATGAAAATGAGTGAGTGTCTAGTGGTTCTCTTGTTCTCACGACACATTTGGTTCTCATCCGAATTCTTCCCTGTATATATATATATATAAATGATCATGATTAAATAAAAGAGTTGTTTCAAGAAATTAGGGTTAAGATTTTCGAATCTTGATTGTGTAATTGTTACACTAAATCTACTTTTGAAATTTGTAGATAAAGATTCGATTGGATCGAAACGATAATCTAAACTCTAAGGTTACAATTTTGGATTCAAATTGTGTAATTTTTGCATAATACTATAATATGGAAATCTGGATTTTAGAAATATGGTCGTGGCAGTGGCGACGGCCACAGACCCATAGAGATTGTCATAGACCCGTGGCGACAGCCATAAAGGGTCACGGTCCGTGGGGTTGGTCACAGGACCGTGGCAAGAGCAACAAACACGGCTCATGACCAAGTGTTGGTCACGGGGTGAGCAAAAAGGTGGTCACGGTCCGTGGTAGACCTCGTGCTGCTGTAGAATCAACAATTCAAGATTCTGATAATTAATTTTAATTAAAATAAAAATTGGGATTAATATATTAATCGTTCTCTAATAACATGATTGTTTGATCATATTTTATTGTGTGATGAATATCATTCCATGGGGCAAAACATAGGCCATTAATACCAATGTGATGTAGGGATTTGGAGCTATCAAGATGATCAAAACAGCGGAAGCAACAACAATATAAACTCCAAAATCTGTTCAAGAACATAAACCATTAAATCTCAAGGCAAACCTATTCCACAAGAGTTTACCTTTTAGTTTTGTTGAATCAAGAAAGAAGAACAAGATGATCTCCTTTTCTAGAGCAAGTCCACACAAAGAGGATGATCCTTTTGATCCAACACACTTAGCCTACTAGAACTAGAGTGTGAAGAACATGAGAGCAAAGGAAGGGAGAGGAAGGGGAGGAGTTGCGGCCACTTTGAGAGAGAGAGAGAGAATGAGAACTCTTCATGTTTTGTTATATTTTGTATACTTAATCATATATTAAAGTTGATTGATAAAGTAACAAATGATGAAGGCATGGGTTAAAAGGCAAGTCACCACCTAATCCCACAAATCACTCTTCATCATAATCAACAACACCAACTAAGCATGGTGTGTGGCCCCCACAATTGGCCCCACAAAGTGGGCCGGCCAAGCCATGCTTATTGGGGCTTTAATGGGCCGGCCTAGAGACCTCATGGTCCGAACCCAATGGGCTCGCCCATGCCGTCGCGTGTCGTGTCAAAAATTTATCCGAGCCTTTGTCCTCACTAATCAAACATAGTCTGACGCGATATCAACGACAAACTCAGTTTTCTCGATTCGCTAATCATTCTCACAAAATCGAACCCATGGCCTAAAACCCTCAGTTTTGGCCATGTCTTGCTCCTCAAGAAACGCCAATCTTTCCTTGTCTCAAGTTATCCATATTGTATGTGTGTGTCCCTCTAGGCTCATGCCACCGTTGGCAGATCGGCGCAAGAGATCTCTCTTGCCCGATCCATCATAAGTGGCCTCTAGTAAGACATTATGATTACCCAAGGTGCATGATGATCGATGATTCGATTTAACCTTGTGCGTACAAGTCACTATCCTATTATCTTAGCATCCTGATTGATCACAAGGCATAGAGTCGTCATTCTTGTTTAATCAATCATCGTTACTTGATATGCGAGACGACTGAGAACTGATAACTCGTATCACTGGCATGGCCATGCACTTCCTCTCAGTCACTCTCGATCAAGTAGCCTAAACGGATATCTTTCCCATACCGTAGTACGAGAGATAAATCCCTTAGCCGTCTTTCGTGTCACTCATGCAATCCGTTCCGCCACCAAATCATGCCCGTTATTGCAATCCAGTTACGAAAAGCGTTAGGCGCATCTCAAAGTCGTACGTCGACCACATAGCGATCACAAAGACTCCTTATTGTGAGAAGCTATCGCATTTGAATATGTTCATGGCTTAATCTATGAAACACTATTTAAAGCGGGTCGTCCGATACCAATCACCTCATGATATCTATGATATGATTCCGGGATCTCACATCCCTATGATAAGCAGAACTACATCATTGAGAACCGTCATCATACTGGTCGCTTCAATAGAAGCGTATTTTGACCAGGGACTTGTTAAGTGTGATCCGTACAGATTTATGGTTCTACTACTTTAGTGGTCATAAATCATATCATGCTCAACATATTACTTCAACACATTAGTAATACAAAGCCGGTTTATTTATTACAAACGATGATTAAAATACATAGACATTTATAGACTACTAGCAATTGGGCTAGGGTACAAAAATGCTATCAATCTCCCACTTGCCCCTAGTTCCAATTTAAGTCCTAGTCTATCCCCATTGACCTAACATGTTTATCATGTTTTGCTTGAGGAAGAGCTTTGGTCAATGGGCCGGCTGTATTATCATCAGATGAAACGTAGTGGATCTTCACGTCACCTCTAGCAACTATGTCCTGGATGATGTGATACTTTCTGAGTACATGCTTGGATCTGTCATGTGCTCTGGGTTCCTTAGCTTGTGCAATGGCCCCGGTGTTGTCACAATATAAGTCTACTGGGTTAGATGGGTTTTGAATTACACCTAACCTAGCCATGAAACTCCTGATCAATACAGCCTCCTTTGCCGCTTCTGATGCAGCAATATACTTAGCTTCCATTGTAGAGTCAGCGATGGTGTCCTGCTTCTTGTTTTTCCAGCTAAATGCTCCACCGTTCATCGTAAACACATATCCTAACTAACTCTTAAAGTCATCACGGTATGTCTGGAAACTAGCATCAACATATCCTTTGACGACTAGTTCATTATCACTCCTTCCCCCGTATACAAGAAAAGCGTCCTTGGTTTTTCTCAAATATTTGAGAATTGCCTTGACTGCAATCTAGTGTTCCTCACCGGGTTTGGATTGATGTCTACTGGTACAGCTTAAGGCGAACGAGACATCCGGTCTCGTGCATATCATGGCATACATTATGGACCCTATTGCCGAAGCATATGGGATCTCATTCATCCTTTTGATCTCTTCAGGTGTCTCAGCGCACTGACTCTTACTAAGCTTTATGCCATGACGCATGGGTAGCAGTCCCTTCTTGGAATTTTGCATTGAGAATCTTCTTAACACTTTGTCTATATAGGTGCTCTGACTTAAGCCCAAGACCCGCTTGGTACGATCTATATATATCTTGATCCCCAAGATATAAGAAGCCTCGCCTAAGTCCTTCATTGCGAAACACTCACCTAACCAAGCCTTTGTCAAAAGCAAGGTAGGGACGTCGTTTCCAATGAGCAATAGGTCATCAACATAGAGCACCCAAAAAAATACCTTACTCCCATCTGCCTTTTTATATACGGAAGGTTCATCACCGTTCTTGATGAAGCCAAACTGTTTCACAGCTTCATCAAAACGTTGGTTCCAACTCCGAGATGCTTGCTTCAAACCGTAAATTGATTTGAGCAACTTACAAATCTTTCCCATATTCTTTGGATCCTCAAAACCCTCAGTCTGGGACATATAAACGTCCTCAGCTAACCTCCCATTAAGGAAAGCGGTTTTGACATCCATTTGCCATATTTTATAATTATGATAAGCTGCTATGGCAAGTAGAATGCGAATAGATTTGACCATAGCTACTGGAGAAAAGGTTTCTAGTCAATTCCGTGGACTTGTCGATAATCTTTCGCTACCAGTCGTGCTTTATAGGTCTGAGGTTTACCATCCATGTCTATCTTTATTTTAAAGATCTATTTACACCCAATGACTTTTACGCAAGGGGTTTGATCTACAAAGTCCAACACTTGATTATCTGACATAGATTGCATTTCTTCTCTCATGGCTTCTAGCCATTTCTTAGAGTCGGGTCCGTCCATGGCTTCTTGAAAGGTAGATGGATCATTGTCCACTAACACCATTTTATCACCTCCAGTTACAAGAAAACCGTATATGATAGGTGCATGACTGGTCCTTTCAGACCCCTTTGGACCGTCCTCAATAACTGCAGCTATTGGTTCTTGCTTAACGACCACTTCTGGCTCTACTTCTTCTAAGGGGTCGTCCAGTGGTTACTGAGTGACTATCTCATCCAGAACTTCATCAAGATGAATAGTCCTCCCACTGACTGTCTTGGAAAAAAATTTCTTTTCTAAGAATATCCCACCACGGGCGACGAATACTTTGTTCTCGCTTGGTTTATAGAAGTAGTATCCCTTTGTTTCTTTGGGATATCCGACGAAAATGCACTTATCTGACCTTGGTTCGAGCTTGGTTGCTAGCAACCGTTTTACAAAATCCTCGCAACCCCATATTTTTAGGAAAGACAAAACGGGTTCCCTCCCGTACCATTTCTCGAATGATGTCCCTTCCACTACTTTCGACAGAGCTCTATTTATTATGAACACGGCCGTTTATAGAGCGTAACCCCAGAAGGAGATCAGGAGATGAGTGTGACTTAACATTGATCGAACCATATCCAACAATGTCCGATTCCTTCACTCGGACACACCATTCAATTGTGGTGTTCCTGGCGCAGTCCATTGAGATAATATTCCACATTCTGTAAGAGGACTAAGAAAATCTTCGGATAAGTATTCTCCACCCTGATCAGAACGGAGTGCCTTAATACTTTTCCCGAGTTATTTTTCTATTTCAGTACTAAACTCTTTGTATTTATCAAAAGCTTCGGACTTATGTCTCATGAGATAGACATAACCATATCTACTGAAATCATCAGTAAATGTGATAAAGTAGCCTAAACCACCCCTAGCTGGTGTAATCATTGGTCCACATACGTCTCAATGTATTAGACCCAATAGATCACTTGCCCTTTCACCTGTACCGGTGAAGGGTGCTTTAGTCATCTTGCCCATTAAACACTTTGGCCATTAAAAATAAATGAATTTCCAATGAAAATGAGTGAGTGTCCAGTGGTTCTCATGTTCTCACGACACATTTGGTTCTCATCCGAATTCTTCCCTGTATATATATATAAATGATCATGATTGAATAAAAGAGTTATTTCAAGAAATTAGGGTTATGATTTTCGAATCTTGATTGTGTAATTGTTACACTAAATCTACTTTCGAAATTTATAGATTAAGATTCCATTGGATCGAAACGATAATCTAAACTCTAAGGTTACAATTTTGGATTCAAATTGTGTAATTGTTGCATAATACTAGAATATGGAAATCTGGATTACAGAAATATGGTCGTGGCAGTGGCGAAGGCCATAGACTCATAGAGATTGCCACAGACCTGTGGCGACAGCCATAAAGGGTCACGGTCCGTGGGGTTGGTCACGGGACCGTGGCAAGAGCAACAAACACGGCTCATGACCAAGTGTTGGTCACGGGGTGAGTAAAAAGGTGGTCACGGTCCGTGGTAGACCTCGTGCTACTGTAGAATCAACGATTCTAGATTATGATAATTAATTTTAATTAAGATAAAAATTGGGATTAATATATTAATCGTTCTCTGATAACATGATTGTTTGATAATATTTTATTGTGTGATAAATGTCGTTCCATGGGGCAAAACATAGGCCATTAAGACCAATGTGATGTAGGGATTTGGAGCTATCAAGATGATCAAAATAGCGGTAGAAACAACAATATAAACTCCAAAATCTGTCCAAGAACATAAACCATTAAATCTCAAGGAAAAAGCTATTCCACAAGAGTTTACCTTTTGGTTTTGTTGAATCAAGAAAGAAGAACAAGATGATCTCCTTCTCTGGAGCAAGTCAACACCAAGAGGATGATCCTTTTGATCCAACACACTTAGCCTACTAGAACTAGAGTATGAAGAACAAGAGAGCAAAGGAAGGGTTAATATAATTTGAAATATTTTATTTCTGTAATTCTGGCATTTCAAAGTAATTGTGGCATTTAAATTTCAAAAGCCGGAGAGGGAGGGGAAGAGTGGCCGGTCACTTTGAGAGAGAGAGAGAGAATGAGAGCTCTTCTTGTGTTGTGATATTTTGTATACTTCATCATATATTAAAGTTGATTGATAAAGTAACAAATGATGAAGGCATGGGTTATAGGCGCCTACGTATCCTCCGCGAGGAATCAAAGCCACGTAGTTCTTGCTAGAGATTCATACACACACAAATCTACAAGAATTTGGTGTGTAGAACAAAAGTGATGGAGAGAGGGAGGAGGAGCCATGGTCGGCCATCTCCATGAGGAAAGAAGAAGATGAATAGATAGATGATGTGTTGTGGTGAGAATGAATATAATATATGGTGATGGTGATGATGAAATGATGAGAGGCATGGGAGGTATGGGCTCACCACCAACTCCATCTCATCATCCTAATCCATAACACCAAACCATGGTTTTGGGCCCTTAATGGGCCAAGCCATAAAATGGGCCTAAATGGGGCGGCCATATTTGGGCCTCATGGGCCAAAGCCCAATTGCTTCGGCCATGTGGTCCCGTGCCGAGTCCAAATATTATCCGACCCCTTTTCCGAACTTATCAAACAAAGTCTAATGCGACATCGCTAAAAAACCCATTTTTCACGATTCACAAACCATTCTCACTTACACGGGCCCACGGCCCAAAACGCCCAGTTTTGGCTATGTCTCGTGTCTCAATAAATGCCGACATTTCCTTATCTCTCGAAACTCATATCCTTGGTGTGTGACCCTTTTAGGCTCATGCCACGTTGGCAGATCGTCATAAAACCCCATTTTACCCGATCCATCATTAATGATCTCTAGTATACCATTATGATTACCCAATGTACATTATAGTTGAACTAATCGACTTAACCTGTTTGTCGTCCAAGTCATTATCCTTTTATCGCTAGAAATCCGATTGATCATAAGGCATAGAGTCGTCATCCTTATTTTGATCAATCATGTTTCTTAATATGTGAGATGACTGAAAACTAATAACCCGTATCACTGGCATGGCCATGCACTTTCTTTCAGTCACTCTCGATCAAGTGGCCTAAACGGATATCATTCCTATACCGCAGTATGAGGGATAAATTCCTTAGTCGTCTTTCGTGTCACTCATGCAATCCGTCCCCCACCCAATCATGCCCGTTATTGCTATCCCGTTACGGATAGTGTTAGGCGCAAGTCAAAGCCGGACGTCAATTGCATAGCGATCACAAAGACTCCTCGGTTTAAGGATACAATGACAAGCTACGACACTGAATATGTTCATGACTGTATATATGCAACAGTATTCAGGTCGGGTCGTCTGATATCTAACCCCTCATGATATCTATGATATGATTCTGGGATCCCACATCCCAATGATGAGTAGAACTATATCATAAAGAATCATCCTCATACTGGTCGCTTCTATTGAAGCATATTTATCCAGGGACACGTTAATTTTGATCAGTACAGATCTATGGTTCTACTATTTTCATGGTCATAGATCAGATCATACTTTAACATATTACTTCAATACATAAGTAATATAAAGCCGATTTTAATCATTTCAAACAATTATAAACTATTACAGACATTTACAGACTATTCCAATTGGAACTTAGGGCACAAATGCTATCAATCTCCCACTTGCCCCTAGTTCTAATCTAAGTCCCAGTCTGTACCCATTCACAATACATGAACTTCATGTTTAGGCAGTGAGAGAGCCTTCGTCAAAAGGGTCGGCTGTGTTTTAATTCGTCGTAATGTAGTTGATCTTCTCGCTATCTCGGTAACGTCTGAGTATATATCTTGATTTGTTATGTGATTTGGGCACTTTAGCTTACGCAATGGCCCTAGTGTTGTCACAAGATAAGACTACTGGGTTAGATGGGTTTTTAATTACATCTAATCCAGTCATGAAGCTCCAAATCCATACAGCCTTCTTTGCTGCTTTCGACGCAGCTATATACTCAGCTTCTGTCGTAGAATTGGCAATTGGTACTGCTTCCAGCTCTTCCAGTTGAAACTCCACCATTCAACATGAACACGTATCCTGACTAACTCTACAATCATTAGGATTCGTCTGGAAACTAGTGTCAATATAATCTTTGACTATTAGCTCAACATCATCGTGCCCACCGCACACAAGAAAGGCGTCTAAAGTTCTCCTCAAGAACTTGAGAATAGCTTTGACCGCAATCTAGTGTTGTCCACCGGGGTTAGACTAATGTCTACTGGCACAACTTAAGGCGAACGAGACATCTGGTCTCGTGCATATCATGGCATAAATGATGGATCCTATAGCCGAAGCGTATGAGATCTCATTCATTCTTTTCAGCTTATCAGGTGTCGTCGGACACTAAATCTTGCTGAGCTTCATGCCATGTCGAATGGTAAGAATGCTTTCTTGGAATCAAGCATTTGAGAACCCACTCAAATCTTGTTCACATAGGTCCTCTGACTTAATCCCAAGACCCGCTTGGTGCGATCTCTCTATATCTTGATCTCAAGAATATAAGCAGCATCGCCTAAGTCCTTCATTTGAGAAACACTCCCTTAACCAAGCCTTTGTCAAGCGCAAGGTTAGGATGTCGTTTCCAATGTCATTCTCACATTCACCACCAGAAAGATAGTCTTACACCCATTTACATTCTTTGAAACGCATGGCTCATCTACTTTCTTGATAAAGCCGAACTTCATCAAAACGTTAGATTCCAATTCCGCTACATGGCACCCAATCATGTCTCAGAGTTAGGGTCGTCATGACTTCTTGAAAGGTAGCTGGACCATCCCGATCCACTGTAACCAAATCGTCACCTTTAGACACGAGAAACCTGTATCTAGCAAGTATATGATTGGTCCTTTCAGACCGCCTTGGACCGTTCGGAATAACTGCAATAGGCGGTTCTTGCTCTACTACTAGCTCTGGCTCCAACACTTCTACAGGGTTGTCCAGTGGTTCCTGAGAAACTTTACCTATCCGGAATACCATTAAGATGTACATTCCTCCCACTGTTTGTTATGGAAACTAATTCCTTTTCCAAAACATCCCACCCCGAGCAACAAAACTTTGTTCTCGCTCGGTTTGTATAAGTAGTATTCCCTTTTTCCTTTGGGATACCCCACGAAGACGCATTTATCCAATTTAGGTTCGAGTTTAGTTGAAAACAAACACTTCACAAATGCCTCGCAGCCCAAATCTGCAGGAAAGACATAATAGGCTTCTTCCCATACCATATCCCGTATGGTGTCCCTCCCACTACCTTCGTCAGAGCCCGATTCAAAATGAATGCGTCTGATCCTAGAGCATAACCCTAGAATGAGTTTGGGAGATTAGAGTAACTCTGATAATATCCCACTTCCCAGAAGATGATTATAAAACTCTATGGACAAGTATTCTCCAGCTCGATCCGACACGAAGCGTTTTAATACTTTTCCCGAGTTGGTTTTGTACTTTCGGTCTTAAGCTCTTTGAATTTATCAAAAGCATCCGACTTATGTCTTATTGAATAGACATAATCAAGTCTAATGTAATCAACAGTAATATTGATGAAGTAGCGAAAACCACTCCAAGCAAGTGAACTTATTGGCCAATACACTTTTCCGCTGTATCAGGCCTAATAGGTCACCCGCCCTTTCACCTCTCCTAATGAAGAGCGCTCCAGTCATTTTGCCCATCAAACAAGCCTCGCACATTTTTCCTGAATGGAATTTGAATGCACTTAGAAGTCCGCACTTGTAAAGTGCTGAAATGCGCTTTCTCATTTATGCGACTCAAACGATAGTGCCATATCAGAGCTTGATTTAAATTATCGGATTTAAACCTCTTAATTATGACGTTATATTATGAGCTTAAGTTTTCATATTCAATATGTGTAAACCGCCGACTTTATTAGAACTTACAAAAGTATGTAATACACATTATGAAGTACTAATACAAGTCTACTGGCCAAAACAAGAGTAATGGAGCCTACAACAGTTGCCGCAACCCTGAATCTGTTCCCAACTCTTAGGTCCACCTCGTGTTTCCATAAATCTCTTCTACCTTCTAGTTTTTGTGTTCATCCGTACAGATTTATGCCGGTATAAATACTCATCAATCGGAAGTAGAAAGATTAAGCTCAATAACGAGAATACCAGAAGGCGTGGATCCACCACCCTTCTTTAGATCATCCTAGAACTTCTTGCAGTCTCTTTTTCAATGACCGGGCTATTGGCAGTAGAAGCAGACTAATTCCCTTTCCTTTTAGCCTCCCTGACTTTAGGAGGATTAGGAACCCGAGCCAGTCCCATCTTTACTGTCACGTGCATAGGATCTTTACCCTTGTCACCTCCTGCTTTGATGCTAGATCCCTTTCTGACCATTAGAACATCCCTTGGTATAAGCTTGACGTTCTTCTCAGCCGTTACATGGTTTCATTGCAACTCTAAGATGATCTTGTCCAAATTATGCATATTATAGTTCATAAAGAACCCAACATAAGCACGAGGAAGGGATTGCAGAACGAAGTCTACAATGCCATCTCCTGTCCCATCCCAAGACTCGGTCTTGTCAGGTGTTCGAGATGTCCTTTGAACTTTAGGACGTGAGGACTAATAGAGCTACCTGTTGACATTTTGCAGGAGAGGAGTTCTTTGAGAATGTCGAATCTTTCGATCCGAGCCTTCTCCTTGAACATAACCCTTATCTGCGCCATCATGGCACAAGGGTCCTCGAACAGTTCCATAAACTGCTTTTGGAGGTCTCCCTCCAAGCAGCCCAACATCACAAACGCCACATTCCCAGAATCGCTAAGGTGCTTCCTGAATGCATCCTTAACGGCCCTTATGGCGTTAAGTGTTGGTTCCCCAGGGGTAGCCTGGTCAAGGGCGTACTCCATGCGTTCCAACTTTAACACAAGTCGTAAATTTCTGTCCCAGTCCAGATAATTTGTTCCATTGAGCTTACACTTATCAAGTATAGCCTTCAATGACAAATTAGACGAGTTTGTTGAATTGCTAGCCATTTTCTACACAAAGAAAGTAAATTTAATCAGAAATGATGAATTTTATTACGAAGATCCGAATCAAACACCAACCATTCGATTCTAATAACTAGAATCTTTAAACCAAGATCCCTAATTTGTCAATTGAAGTACGCTAAGGCACACCGCTCCAATTGACCCTTTTGGGTAGGACATTTGTCCAATTACAACCTGTGTAATTCTTGGTCAGGGTATGTGCAAATGCACATGGCTTACCCTTCTGATGCCCCAACTCGACCTCAGGTCAAGAATCGTGGTCGAGTCAACCAACCTTCACACATGCATCAGTTTTGTGCAGATACTCCGCTAAGGCGCACGACATCCCACAAGGTTGACCATTCTATTGGTGCTCTGCTAAGGCGTACGACACCGAGAGAGTGTCCCTACATGGGTGTGAATTAGGGTGGGCATCTCACATGACTCAAATTAATGTGTGATTGGTTGTGTTTAACAATTCGAAAGTATTTGGAACAATTACGAACCCGTCATCAACAAATCGTGTTGTGACGTTTTTAATTGTATCACATACTATCTTCTTTTGAAGCAGTCATTTGCAACCCGTGCAAACACGTTTCGAAATGAACCCATCCATCACAACCTATGCGATGATGGTTCAGAATGCTTTAAACCTGCAAATAAAAACGATTTTTTAATTTTGCATGTGAGGTGATGGCTTCTAATCTCATAAGCTAAGCATGCTAGCATACAAATTATCATCTAATAATTCAAGCATGCATTTAAAGCGTTTAAATATACATCAATAGCCCATCCTAGTCCTAAAAGTCTACGAGACATAACATCTTCTCGTCATCCCCATTCGGGCTTCCACTAGCTCTTGGACTTCTTTCAAGACCGTAACCGTTCTCGATTTTCCATCCTTCTCGACTTTAAGTAGAATTTACAATTAATACTCGGTTCACAGACCGGGTAAAAAATAATTACACTTTTAACGGCTTGAATAAAAGAATAATTACACGCTAACGTTAACGGTGTGCAAACCGTGAAAGCGATAAAATTCTTATGGGCTACTAATGTATCATACATTTCATCACATCATCCAACATTTTATCACTCAAACATGTTATCAAACAAGATGCAATTTTCCGCTTTTAACTTTGCCAAGTTGCTTTGTCGGGTTTATTGAAACTAGACCTTTTCGAAAAAACGGTTTATTGAAACCGATCAAATTTGAATGTTTTCAAAATATTGGATCGGGGGTTCGTGCCACGGATCAAACACCGTGCACAAACCTATTTGGGCCCAAGCCCAATGGGCCGAAGCCCATTTGGGCCGAGCCCAAACTCAAGGCCCGGTTTGGGGTTTGGAAAACTCAAACTGGGCTTGCCGCCACCTTCGGCCTCGCCTAGGGCAGGGATGGCCCCGGTCACTGCCGGCCAACACCGGCCTCCGGTGACCTCCATCCGGTACCTCCAATTCGGCTCCCCGAGAGTCCTGTCTTGGACCCGACAAATTCAATAATTTTAGAAAAAATCCAAATTTAACATATTTTCCAAAATTACAATTTTCATGGCATAATTAAACCCATATACGAAAAATAAATAATGGAAACACAATGGCATGTTAAACATCGAAAAACCGAAATAACAAACAAGGATCTCGAAGTGGTAGACCGCCTCTGATACCATTGTTGAGTTCTGGGCATCCAAAACACGTTCATAGCACGGAAGCGACCTATAAACTGCCCCAAACCTGCACAAGATCGACTACCATGTTAGATCCTTTGAAATCGTGTTTTCGGGTTATACCTCGAAACTGTCCAGAAATAGATTCTGCAGAACCGTCCTCTTCCCGGCCCTTTAGCTCCCAAACCAGCACTCTTTTGGAAAATCAGTATTCCACAAAAGTTGTAGCCCTTCAACTTATGTTTCCAACGCCGCCAGTTTCAGATCGATCGGAGCTCGGAAGAAGCAGCTATGGCTCACTCAATTTCGGTCGCTGAAACTTCAACAATCGCACTAGAATGGTTATGGAATCCATCAATGTGGTCATAAATGACACTGGCCATATTTTTGAAAACATCGGCGGTGAAGAAGCAGCCATGCCAGATGTCTCAGAAGATGTCGGGACACAGGATGTCAGGGCAGATTGCCTGATAATGGGACAGAGGAAGTCGCAGACACAGGAAGCGACATTACGCCTAATAATGTTCCAACGACTGTTCCAGAGCTCAAAAATCCCTTCAGAAAGGTTCAAAAGGACCATCCTGTGCACGAAGCGATAGGGAGTCTTGAAGATGGAGTTCGAACCAGACAAAAGGCTCCTGTCAATTATCGTCAAATGAACCAAAGAATATTCAAGAGGCAATCAATGACGAGTACTGGGTGAATGTCATGCAAGAAGAGCTTGGACAGTTCAAAAGGAATGAAGTCTGTGAACTGGTGCCAAAACCAAAAAACATCAATATGATGGGAACGAATTGGATCTTCAAGAACAAGACAGACGAACTTGGAAACATCTTGGAGTAAAGCAAGATTGGTGGCTCAAGGGTATACTCAAGTAGAAGGAGTAGATTTCAAAGAAACCTTTGCCCCCGTAGCAAGACTAGAGGCCATTCGACTGCTGATGGGAATTGCATGTCATCTCAAGTTCAAGCTGTATCAAATGGATGTGAAGAGTGCGTTCTTAAATGGGGACTTGAATGAGGAAGTCTACGTGGCTCAACCCAAGGGATTTGTCGACCCACATGCACCAGATAATGTCTACAAGCTCAAGAAAACTCTCTATTGCCTGAAACAAGCTCCTCGAGCCTGATATGAAAGACTAACACTTTTTCTAATGCAGAATGGTTATGCTAGAGGAGGAGTAGATCGGACAATGTTCGTTAAGAAGGAAGGCAAAGACATCATGATTGCTCAAATCTATGTTGATGACATAGTCTGCAGAGGGATGTCTACCAAGATGATGGAACACTTTGTGAGTCACATGCAATCAGATTTCGAGATGAGCATGGTGGGAGAACTTAACTATTTTTTGGGGTTCCAAATCAATTAAATGAAGATTGGGATCTTCATCTCTTGAAGCAAGTACACTGTGAATCTAGTAAAGAAGTTTGGTCTGGAAAAGGCATCTCACAAACAGACCCCCATTGCCACAACCACAAAGATGTCTAAAGATGAAAATGGAAAATCAGTAGGCCACAGCCTATACAGGAGTGTCATAGGAAGTTTGTTATATCTCACAGCAAGTCGTCCTAACATAATATACGTCGTCGGAGTATGTGGCAGACATCAGGCAGTCCCAAAGGTGAGTCATCTTTCTCAAGCCAAGATAATCTTGAGGTATGTTGCTAGAACGGTGAATTTGGGGTTATTATACTCGTTTGATACAACGACTAACCTTGTTGGATATTGTGATGGTGATTGGGCTGGAAATACCACTGATCGAAGAAGTACTTCGGGTGGATGTTTTTACTTGGGCAATAACCTGATCTCGTGGTTCAGCAAGAAACAAAACTGTGTGGCCTTGTCTACAGCTGAATCAGAATATATAGCCGCTGGAAGTAGTTGCGCTCAACTAATTTGGATGAAACAAATGCTGTCAGAGTATAATGTCCAGCAAGATGTCATGAAATTGTTCTGTGACAATGTCAATGCTATAAACATATCTAAGAATCTTGTCCAGCATAACAAGACGAAGCACATAGATATTCATCATCACTTTATAAGAGACCTTGATGAAGAAAAGGTAATTCAGCTGCTGTACATTCCCACTAAAAGGCAATTGGCTGATATTTTTACTAAGGCTCTTGACACTGCTTGATTTGAAAGTCTAAGGTCATCATTAGGACTTTGTATGATCGAGATGTCATCTACAACTCAAAGCCAAGGAAAGAATGGTGTGGATCATGGGAGTCAACATCAACACCACATGATGGGCCGAAAGATGTTCAGCGCCCACTCAAGTAGGAAAAAGGAAAGTGCTGACCTCTCAAAAATACCAGTTATTTTATTCCCTATTTTTCAGTCCCACTATTTTAAAAGGGTTTATTTTCACAACTGCCTAGTTTTTCCTCTCTAACCTTTCACTTTCCAAAAGGGATTTGCAACCGTCTCCTCTTACTCTCTCTCTTGCTCTCGTCTCAAGCTCTCTTCAACTCAACAATGGAGGGCACACGAAGCGGTAGGGTTGCTGCTAACTTTGTCAGGAAGGAGGCACTACGCCTGAAATCAGACCCGAGACGATATTCCTAAACCAACCAAAACAGACCCGAGATGATATTCCTAAACCAACCAAAACAGGGACTGTCATTGCTGAACCTTCTGAGACTCCCATTGTCGGAGCAAGTGTCATTGAAGAAGAAGCGGCTCCAATTTCTTCTACGCCAGGTAACCATGTAATCCCTAATTCTGAAATTCCCGATTCAAATATTGGAGGTATCACTTCTACTCTGCCCATCAGATTAGAAGAGTTGGAAAATATTGGAGTCCCTGCTTAAATTGTGGAAGCCTTTCCTTTGCAAACAATCTTCCCGCTTGAAGAAGTTTGGGTTAATTCTGCTGAAAACCCACAAGAAGCCGAACCATCAAAGGAAGTTGATGAAGGCCCAGATCAATATCTGAACAGTGCTGAAGGCACTCAAGAAGAAAGTTCTGTTGTTCCACCAGAAACCATGAAGGAAGTTGGTAATACCATGGGTAATGAAGATGTTGTAAAAAGTTCAAACATTGCTGCAGTAGAAAGTCAAGTTCCTGAGAAGGTCTGTGATGATGTCCAAACATCTGTACAAGATAATGTGGAGAAAGATGTTGGAAAAGAAGTTCAAGACATTGAGCGGAGAGGTGTGTAGGAAGATGTTCATGTTGAAGAAGTTTAAAAATCTGGCCCAAAGTATTTCTGTAGCCACTGTACTTGCCGATCTGAGGCAAGAGATTGAAGATTCTGAGAAGTCTTGTGAATCCTCTGAAAAAGAAGAGGCTGAGGTCTCCAAGAAAGACTTTGTTGTTATGTCCAAGTCCAAGTCCAAAAGAAAGAAGCCTATTGAGGCTGTTGTATCTGTAAAGAAGGATTCCACCAAGAGAAGGAAGGTCATCATTGGAAGGAAGTGAAAAGAAGCGAAAAGATGACAAGGCATCGAGTCCTGCCAAAACAAAGTCTCAAAAAATGTTGAGGCATCTTGTTGATGAACCTACCTCGGATGAAGAAGAAGTGGAAATTGTAGAAAAAGCTCATGTTGAGCCTAAGTATATTGGAAGTCAGAAGCTCCCGCAAAATGTTCCACCAATCAAGATAGACAACATCTCCTTCCATCATGCCGAGTCTGCTTTGAGATGGAGGTATGTTGCTCAGAGGAAAGTTGTCCTTGAAAGGGAACTGTCACCAAGTGCTTTGAAGTTGGAGGACATCATAAAGCTGATTTCAGATGCAGGGATCCTACAGAGTATCTCAAACATTGGTACGTACTACCCCCTGCTTGTCCGAGAATTCATAGTTAATATATCTCCTACTTTCGACATACCCTCTAGTTAGGAGAATAGAAAGGTGTATGTCAGAGGGAAGTCCTGCATCCTCACAGAAGACGTTGTCAACAACTATTTGGGAAGACACACTCCGGATGTCTCTGATAATGTCCCAACATTAAACGAAGTTGTAAAGGAGATATCTGGAGGAACCAAGAGACTATGGCCAACTAAGGGCAAGCTATCCTCTTCTGTTCTTACTGCAAAATACTCCGTCCTCTTTCGAATCGGCATCGCAAATTGGGCGCCTTCCTCACACGGCTCAAGCATTATTGCTGAACTTGCCAAACTAATATATCTGATAGGTACGCATTCCACCTTCAATTTTGGAAAATTTGTAATTGACCATTTGATGAAGCATGCAAAATCATTCGCGGTCAAAATGCCAATTGGCTTTCCCTCCCTTATCACTGGGATCATCTTGAGCCAGAGACCCAAGCTGCTCCGAAGCACTGATACAGTTGGAAAGAAACCTGCTCCGCTGTCTTTCAGCCCGAAGTTCTTTGAAGGATCGCATGTCCCGGACATCAGACATCCTTCTGGTGGAACGTCAAAGAGAACATCTGGATCCACTGATGTCCAGAAAGATGTTGCGACAGAGCTGGGCGAGGAAATCAAGTTCCTAGAGAACACCATAGACATCATGTTCTCCAGAAAGACTATCTGTGAAGGAGTACTCCAGGATCTCTTGCAGGACAGAAAGGGAAAGACAAAGGTTGAGGATGAGCCTATGGAGGAAGATGCTGCTGACGAGGAAGATGATGAGGAATCAAGCTCTGCCAGTATTTAGATCCGTTACTATTTTCTAAACCTTGCACTCGAACAAAAATTTTTTGGGATGACTGTATCAAACTTATTTACCTCGGGGGATGTCCGAGTAGAACATATGTAAGTCTGTTGTTGAAGCCTTGGTACTGCTGGGTTGGTTAAAATTTTCTCGCTTCAAGTTATATTCTGCTATATGAGCATAATTGTGTTTGATTGCATATGCCTTATTGGCATATTTTTGAGGCAATCAGGGGGAGGAATAGGCTAATTGAGACTAGCTTCACGTGGAGAAGGACAAGAAGAACGCCAAGATAGAGCTCACTAAAGAAATCAACATTACTTGCATAATATATTAGAGCCTGTTTTATTTTTTTTGACATCTTATGGCGTATCATGTCTAAACATATGTCTCAAACATTTTTCGGTATGAGCTACTATCAAGAGGATTGAAGATTCTCTCTCCAGGACATGTGAAGAAAGGAGTGCTCGCCCCAAAAATAGCCAAGGGGGGGATTGTGGTTCCTACGAAGTACGACTATTTTATATAGTGGAAAGATGTTCATCCATATGTCGCGACCTAAGACGCCGATGCTCAAATCAGAAGATGTCCATCCAGAAGTCTCGAACATCATGATCAGACATCCCAGCAGAAGGATTTCGGGAAGTTTCCTTAATTAAGAAGATCTTCTAATCTTGGGAGGATTCCGTCCAGATCAAGTTATTGATAGCATTTTGTGCCCTAGTCCAATTACTAGTAGTCTATAAATGTCTATGTATATTCATCATCGTTTGTAATAAATAAAACCGCTTTGTATTACTTATGTGTTAAATTAATATGTTAAGCATGATCTGATTTATGTCCACTAAAGTAGTAGAACCATAAATCTGTACGGATCACACTTAACGAGTCCCTGGTCAATATACGCTTCAATCAAAGCGACCAGTATGAGGATGGTTCTCAATGATGTAGTTCTGCTTATCATAGGGATGTGGGATCCCGGAATCATATCATAGATATCATGAGGTGATTGATATCAGACGACCCGGTTTGAATAGTGTTTCATAGATTAAGCCATGAACATATTCAAATGCGATAACTTGTCACAATATCCTTACACCAATGAGTCTTTGTGATCGCTATGCGGTCGACGTACGACTTTAACTTGCGCCTGACGCTTTCCGTAACAGGATTGCAATAACGGGCATGATTGGGAGGCGGAAGGGATTGCATGAGTGACACGAAAGTCTGCAAAGGGATATATCCCTCATACTACGGTATGAGAAAGATATCCGTTCAGGCCGCTTGATCGAGAGTGACTGAGAGAAAGAGCATGGCCATGCCAGTGATATGGGTTATCAGTTCTCAGCCATCTCACATGTCAAGTAACAATAATTGATTAAACAAGGATGACGACTCTATGCCTTGTGATCAATCAGGATGTCTAGAGTTAATAGGATATTGTCTTGTACGCACAAGGTTAAATTGAATCATCGATCATCATGCACCTTGGGTAATCATAATGTCTTACTGAAGACCACTTATGAGGGATCGGGCAAGAGAGATCTCTTGCGCCGATCTGACAACAGTGGCATGAGCCTGGAGGGTCACACACATACAATATGGATAACTTGAGACAAGGAAACATTAATGTTTCTTGAGGAGCAAGACATGGACAAAACTGAAGGTTTTGGGCCATGTGTTCGGTTTGTGAGAATAATTAGCGAATCGAGAAAACTGAGATTTTCGTCGATATCGCGTCGGACTTTGTTTGATAAGTAACGACAAAAGGGTCGGATAACTTTTGGACACGGCACGCGACCACATGGGCGAGCCCATTGGGCTTGGCCCATTAGGTCACCTAGCCGGCCCAACAAGGGCCCAAATAAGGCCCAATAAGACTTCTTGGCCGGTCACCTTGGTGGGTCCAAGTGTGGGGGGCACACACTATGTTTAGTTGGTGTTGTTGATTAAGAGGAGAGTGATTTAAGGGGATTAGGTGATGACTTGCCTTTAACCCATGCTTTCATCATTTGTTACTTTAATGACCCATGCCTTATGAGTTGATGAAGTAGACAAATGAAAAATCAATTCACTCACACTCTCTTTTCTCACCTTGGCCGGCCACACTCATCTCTCCTCTCTCTTTGCTCTCTTGTTCTTCACATATTAGTTCTAGTAGGTTTTTTGTGAAGGATCTAAAGGATCATCCTCTTGGTGTGGACTTGCTCTAGAGAAGAAGATCATCTAGTTCTTCTTTCTTTATTCAACTAAGACTAAAAGGTAAATTCTTGTGGAATAGATTTTGCCTTGAGATTTAATGGTTCATGTTCTTGGACAATTTTTGGAGTTTTTAATGTTTATGCTTCCGCTATCTCGATGATCTTGAACGCTCCAATACCCTACAGTTATAGCAGCAAAAGGAAACCTAGAAGAGATGTATTCGGCAAGGATGCTCAAGACGTGTACGAGATCTTTTAGGAAACCCTAAAAAGAGCCTAGGCACATCTTCTACAAATAGATGATCGTTCCATCCCGTAGAGGGTTTGTTGTGTAGTTATTTCTTAATCGATAATATACAGAGTTCCTAAGCGTGTTGGACGAGCGTGTTAGAGAGTTGTATGTTGCAGCTAAGAATATAGCTTGTGTGTTCCAAAAGAATCACAGAAATATTGTTTGGATGTTTTGAATGAACCCACGGCAGTGAAGTTGTGCGCAAACCTTTGAAGACGACGACAAAGGAGGAGACGGAACTGTGGGATCAGTTTTAAGAGTGGACTCGAGTCAGAGGCTCGGAGACAGGGGGAGACCCTGGGTTAAGTTCACACTAGTAATAATACCATTGGGCTTAGATTTGTGTAATTGATTATATATTGTGAAACTTGTTCACTGGCGGAGTGCCCCCAGACGTAGGTGAGGTTGCACCGAACTGGGTCACCAACTCCTGTGTCGTTTACTTTCTGTTCGTTATTTTTATTGTTGACTTTGCACCAGCAAGATGTCTCACAGTTAGTCTCGATATTGTGATAGACATCTTGCATCTAACTAGAATTCCAGTTCTAAAAATCAGATTTACCAACTTCAAATCGTCCCTTCCAATATTCTGAGGTTATTTTGTAATCGAAATGAAATGATGTTGCTAGAGTCGGCCATGTCTCCACCATGGCTTGGCTTCGTTTGCTTAGGCCCGGCTCTAGGGCGGTGCAAGTAAAACAAAATTTTTAGACCCACTGAAAATATGTCAAATTCTATTAATAATTTAGGCCCATTTTATTAAAAAAAGACCCCAAAATCAAATGTTAGGTATAAAAATATATATTGTTTATGAATTTTGCTTTAGGCCTCGACAATGATTGAGTCGGGCCTGCGTTTGCTCCAATCATTAATGCATAGGTTTAACAGAAAACATAGTACCTATCATAAGTTGGAGACAGACTTTAGTGAAACTGTTTTCTACTACTAATTACACAAACGCATACTATTTATATGAAATTCCTTGCTGACGAATACTGTTTATTAGGAAATCAAAACTATTAGGAATTCAAATTACTCATAAATAAAAATAGTATACGTGATATGTCTGCACCTCAACTGAAGGTCATTCATTTCATGTATCTAATCTGTTTAGAAGTTTTGTACAAGGCCTAAATATTGTTATTGGTGCTATTCCATTTTTACGTAATTAGGCAAAACTTGATACCAGTAATGTGAGCGTGGCATATATATATGTAGATGGCTGTAGGGGTTTACTCAAAGTTGGAGTTTTTTGAGAAGGGTGGCACATTGTCTTTAATCTTTCCTTTTGTTTTACAATGTATTGTAATGTGTTTCCCTTCTATATCCTCAGATGGAAGAATCTCCTGTCTTGTGAATTCTGCACCGTATAGTAATCAAGTTAACAATGAAGTTCACTTCATGGAGGAGCCTTCATCAATCTTTGGTTCAAGATCAGGGTTTACTAACTCCTTGACTAAAAAGGGTCACTTATCAAAAAACAATCTTTGTCTGCTCAACGCAGCTTGTCTGTGCTACGACTTGTTGTCACGCACGTCTTTGGTCGCCGATGATTTTGGTCCTGATGGATCATTGGCTGGATTAAGGTTCAATTTCTTTGGTGAAATAATCTTCATGCTTGTTGGGATTAATCTTGATTTAAATGGGTTGCTGCATATTGTTTGAACATGGTTTCTTGGACAAGAAACCATTATCTCAAGCTTACACACCATTGGTAAATGACTAAGGTTATGAAGCCTTCAAGAAAGCCATTCAAGAGCTTTTAGTATTATAGTTATTAGGATTTAAAGGATTGTTGTAATTAGGTTATTAGTATTAGCATTAAGTCTCTTTTACTAGGAGTTAATTCTGGTTTTCTTTTAGTTTTCCATCTCTTGTATCTTTGTATAAATAGCAAGCATGAGTAATAGAAAAATCATCCCTTCGGTGGAGAAATGTGTTTGTTGCATTGTTGATTTTGCTCTCGAAGTTTTATGATCCAACATTTGGTATCAGAGGCTCGCAAATGGCTAACACACTACCGGAGGGATCAAGACTACCACCAAAGAGAGTTGGCGGTGAGAGCTCAACAGAGGTTAGAGCCCAGAGACGACGAGTACACATCTCATACTGGTACCCTATGCTAACAAAGAGCAACTATGGGGTATGGGCGAGAAAGATGCAGATCCTGATGAGAGCATCAGGAGTATGGGAAGTATGAGCCAGGTGGCTTCATCCAAGAAAAGTGTGAGCCAGGCAGGCTCATCTCGAAATAGAATGAGCCAGGAGGGCTCATCTTGGAGAAGTGTGAGCCAGGAGGGCTCATCCCGGAGAAGTTTGAGCCAGATGAGCTCATCCCGGAGAAGTGTGAGCCAGGTGGGCTCATCCCGAATAAGTGTGAGCCAGGTGGGCTTATCCCGAAGAAGAAGTAGACGGCGGAGGAGAATGCTCCGGCTGAGAAGAAGCCCGCTGGAGAGGCGACTCTGGCAAGCGCCATGGAACCGCTAGCCAAGAAGCAGCCACCGAAGATCCACCAGAAGCGACCGTCGACGCCGCCGAGCGTCGAGATCGAGGAGTTCTGCTCGACCGTCGAGAAACGCGAGCAGCACCGGTTCGTAGAGAGGTACAAATTTTGACGTTGTGAAGGATATGCCATTGGAGGGGCGGTACCAGTGGGTTCTGTTGAAGCGGTGAGGATAGAGATGTGACGGAGACTGTAGAAACAGGCCAAAACGACGGTGTTTTGGAGGCTAAGGCATGTGAGGTGTTGGCTCTGTCTTTTCGTTTTCTTTACAGGTCTCTCCATAAGTTTCATTAAGAGAGGTGGTTCATGTTCCTGATGAGTTGATCAAGAAAAAGAGCAAAGACATCTCTGATTCGGACGTCGAGAAGGAGGCGAGTGTAAATCAGGGGATGCTCAAGATGTTCTCCGACGGCGGAGGACGTAAGGGTCCTGACGACGGAGGTAGAGATCGCGGCGGTGCTAACGAGAAGAAGAAGGTTGTAAAGGTAAAGAAGAGATCCCTGGACAAGATCAAGGAGAAGCTTCCCGGACAGAGAAAGGCCAAGGAGCGGGAGGCGACAGGAGAGAACTGAGATGGTGGGCTCTTGGAAGGCGAAGGTGTACGATATGCACAACGTGGTCGTGAGATGCAGAACGTTATTATGCTCTCGGAGAGGGTGTGACAGAGCAGCAATGGAGGTGGACTATGGAGGAGAGTCTTTTCTGCATAACGGTGAGAGATTTGCAAGATAACATTGGAGACGAGGTGAGGAAGAGTCAGGAGCTGAACTGGCTCAAGATCGACGCGCCTTAAGAGAAGAAGGGCCAGACTTTCAGGAGGAACGGGGAGCTGATGACCTCAAGAGAGGGATTGTGTCCGGTGGCATGGACACTCTGGTGATGGTTTGGAACTTGAGCACCGGAGAGGCAGTGGGGACTTTAAAAGGTCACAAATTGCAGGTTACTAGTGTTGCATTGGACAATGGTGATATAGTGTCGTCTTATGTTGATTGTTCCTTAGTGAGAAAAATGGTCAAATTATTGAGGTCTGGGAGGCACATAAGGCAGTCATCCAAGATGTGATAAAGCTCCATTCAGGCGAAGAGGCTGCTTGGGATAAGGACCCGTTTTGCATCGGTTCCGAGGCGGAGGAGGTGTTGCTGATGGATCGTCGCAGGGTTCCCAGAATTGTGGAGACTTTCAATGTGCTGATTACGAATCTGTGTAAGATCAGGAAGACCGAGGATGCGATGAAGCTGTTCTTCGGGTGGGAGAAGCACTATGCAGTGGTCGGTGCCAAGAGGTTTGCTGTGAGGCTGGAGGTTTTTAGTGCCGATATTGTGCACGTGATGGGTGAATCCATTGCACAGAAGAAGATTTTTGGTTGAGGGTGGTCAGGCTACAATGCTCAATATTGACTTTGGTGTTTTATTATTTGATGCTACTGCAAGATTCCCAGATTTTAAGTGTGGCCCTGAAATGCTAAAGGAAGAAGTTGAGTTGAGAAGTACAAGAGGTTTGTTGAGAGATTGTCTGTGGAACATTAATGTTCTGTTTTGGGTTTTGAGATGACTGCAAAGTCTTCAAAAAATTACAGTCCTTTGTGTGATAAGGGGATGAAGGTGTACAAATGCATGGTTGAAGTACACAGAATTCATTCGAGGACAGAGCTTTATGTTTGTGTCGTGGGCCTGCTAGACCGAGGAGAACTTCTGAATGAAGACAAAAGTGTGGATAGGGGATTGTCTGCAAATACTAATGTGCTGGTTTGACAAAGAATGCTTGGGACTTGCAGTCTTCATAGTTATTTGGGTATGGGAAAGTCAATGAAAGACTACAAAAAAATGAAAGTTGAGGATATGGACATGATCAAGATTAGGGGAGGAAATGTTGGGATTAATCTTGATTTAAATGGGTTGTTGCATATTGTTGGAACATGGTTTCTTTGACAAGAAACTATTATCTCAAGCTTACACACCATTGGTAAATGACTACGGTTATGAAGCCTTCAAGAAAGTCATTCAAGAGATTTTAGTATTATAGTTATTAGGATTTAAAGGATTGTTGTAATTAGGTTATTAGTATTAGCATTAAGTCTCTTTTACTAGGAGTTAATTCTGGTTGTCTTTTAGTTTTCCATCTCTTGTATCTTTGTATAAATAGCTAGCATGAGTAATAGAAAAATCATCCCTTCGGTGGAGAAATGTGTTTGTTGCATTGTTGATTTTGCTCTTGAAGTTTTATGATCCAACAATGCTTTCTCTGTTTCAAATTTGATAGTTATTTGTGAGATGAAACTTGACAATCTCATAATACCCACACCCGAAGACATAAGACCATGAATATGACTGAAAATATTTTTACAGTTTTGTGGGTGCATTTGGGATGTAGTTTGCAGATTTTATAATTTACATTTTACAATGTATTGTGTTATTTCATGCCAAAGCCATCATTGTGTATTTTAGGATTGCCAGAGTTTATTCATTGTCCAACAATGGATAAGCTCTTAGCCACCAACCTGTCATCTTATTCTTCATCAGTACACAGAAATAAGTATTTTCTTGGTGCGAGTAATATATATGGACGTATGTAAGAAACAATAAGTTCTTTGTAGAGATGCCACTTATATTTACAGCCATAGTTTCTTCCAATCTCCCCAAACTGTAACTACCCTAGGAGTGGATAACAAAATCATTAACTTGTATTAGCATGTGTCCTTCTAATCAGTTGCTGCTTTATGTTTGTTTAGTGGCTGCAAAATGAGAGAAATTTTTTAATGTGAATATATGTAACCTGTCTACGTTATGGGTCAAGATATAAGTTAATAATGATCGACCAGGAAAAACATACAAAATGCAAAGCGTACATAAATTATCCTTCTCAAGGTCCACAATGGTTCTATGTTTATACTTTTAGTTTTGCAAAAATTTCATATTATTGATGCTGTAATTTATTGTCCCATGTCCCTTTATTTCTTGCAGATCTTGCATGTCAGGTCTTCATCACATGTACTTGTATAGTTGGATATTATTGTTGTGTAGTTTATTTAGCTCTTGCAAAACATGTGTTTGGTGAAATCTTAATAGCATAACTGTATACTGTGCAAAATCATGTTGATTTGAGTGACTTGTGCGGTGCATTTTTATAATGTGCAAATTGGACTACGGACGTGTTTGACAGCCGAATCCTTTTTAAGATTTCTCTAGACATTGTTTTTGATGATGGTGTTCTTCTTCTGTTACAATATAGGTGATATTTTAGTTGCATGGTGGTTGAAGATGCCCTGTGGCCTTAACGGTTGATTGTGTGGTATGTAGGAAGAATTTTGCTTCTTCCTCTTCCATTAGAGGAAGATAGATGGAGAACAGTTGGTTTGGAGGGAGGTATATTCTTTCTTTGGTATTTCTTATATTTCAAGAAGTCAGCCTCATTTACTATATTGTTGTTAGTACTTTAATTAAACTTCGTATGATGTATGTAATGTATTGAGGACTTCTGTGGGCTTATGGGATATATTGGTGATTGCTGCAGACAATTGCCAAGACATGTCAAAATTTTGGATATTAAATTAAATTAAAATATTGAGAGGTTCTTCAGGCAACACAATTTCAATTTCCGCCGTTATTAAAGTCAAGATTTATGACCAATGTTTAGCCATATGTTTAAATTGCCTATTAATATTTGCTTTGTTAAGACGAAAACAAAAGACAAATTTTGGTATAAAGGACGACCGAGAATACTAGAGCAAACAACTTTCCGTTGCATTTGCCTCCGTTGTTATTACCTTTATACGTCATTTACATACAAATTTATTGTTTTTGTGATTTTTCGAGTATTAGCAGGATGTGCATTCTCTATGTTTGCCTGAAGTAGTACTTTTGGTTTGGGAGTTGGATATAAGTGGCATATTGGACTCCAAATTTCTGAATTTTATGGTTAAATGAATACGTTTTGACCCGGTACTTGAACATGAAGTTGATGCTAATAGAAATTGACTCTTGTAAACGTGGTCATATTAAAATATCTATATGTTTAATGTATTTCATGAATCACGAGCTCTCTTTGAAGGAAAAAAAAACTAGTGCTTGAAATTGTTGATCAGAGCATCTCTGAGGCCCTTGCCGCATTGCCGCTGAATATCCAGGAAACAAAATCTGATGGCACCCCTTGGTCAGTTTAATTTCTCTTTTTTCTTTCTCCCTTTAGTTCTTTCTAACTGTTTTGTTGGCTACATCAACTTTGAACGTTGTTGTTCAGAGGGTCATTTAGGAATTAGTGAAGTAGCTTTAGATTTCAAGCTTATAAATTTTGTTACTTGCTTATTGTATTTAATTAGGCTTTGCATATCTGTTATTTACTTGACAAGAAACATAAGTTCACGATAAACTACTTAGGTATCTTTCTAAAGTTGCATGTGTTAGTTATTGGTTCTTGCAAGTGCCTTATCATCTACTTGATATCCTCTTATAATTTGGATCGTATTCGTTTGTCCAGGTGCTGTTATTTTTCGTTTCGTTTGTTCAATGTTTGTTTTTTGTGTGTTCTATTGGATATATAGCATTGTGTCTTTGTGGGGTTATCCAAATCATTTTTTCGGTAGGGTTGATTGTGCATTTGTTGTAGGTAAGGACAATTGTTCTCTTGTAGTGCGGGTAATGGAAGATTTTTATGTGCTGTTGTGTTTGCTGATTAATTATTAAAGCACCTTTAGATTTCAAGCTTATAAGTTTTGCTGCTTGCTTAATGCATTTAATTAGGCTTTGCATATCTGTTATTTACTTGACAAGAAATTCAAGTTCACGATGAACTACGTTGGTTATTGGTTCTTGCAATTGTTCGATAAATCATTGAAAGATTCCCGGAAGATTATGGACTTTTGAAACTTTCAGGGCTTTCAGACGTTTCGAGATATTAGGGACTTGGGAGCATTTGAAACGTTTAACACATTTTTGGACTTTCGGCACGATTCGAGACGTTAAGAGATACTTGAAACTTTCATGACATTTCAGGGCTTTTAAGACATTTGCGAAATTAGGCCTTTCGGGGTATTCATGAAATTTCGTGACATTACAAAATATTTAGGACATTCAAGACTGTTATTACGTTTAGTATTGCATATATTTTAGCACAAAGTCAAGATGTCGGACAACATGTTACAACACAGTTAGAGCGACATATTACTCGCAGTTATAGGCAACACGGCGAAGATTTCCTGTTTTATTCACAGAAGATGTGTGCGCAAAGAAGTCAAAGCATGAGCGAATTAAGGCAAGGTCTAGCTGGAAGAAAGACACGCAAGCAAGTTTTAGTGAAGGCGGCAACGCTAACTTGTCACTTGCTAGAAACGCAAGGCGGCAAGGAATTTCCTAATTGGAATAGGAATTCGATTAGGCAATGTGAGTTGCTATTAAAGCAGGCGCTAACCCCTTAGCAACTTAGTCCTTTTTTTCTGTGCTAAATTGACAAAACCCTTAACCGTGTAAGACGAGCGGATTGAGAGGCTGATCTATTTAGAGAGGACACTTTTGATTACATACATCAAGTCGAGGAGATTTGAGTGTTAGTATTCTATTGGGTTTTGTTCATGATTGAAGACTCACAAAGAAGATTGTCGAAGACAACGCAACCGAGCATAGGCTTGCTCAAAGGGTGGAATTGAGATGTTCTCAAAGACAGGGGGAGTCCCTGGTCGAGGTTGTTCACAGTGAGATCTCTAGTAGCTTAGGACAATAACTTGTGTGATAGCTAGTTGATGCTTGAAGTTGTAATATTGACTATCGAATAGTGAAAACCTTTCCACTTGCAAAGTGCCCCCAGACGTAGGTGCGGAGTCACCGAACTGGGTAAACATATTGTGTCTTATGTTTATTACTTTACTGTTTACTGTCCATAAACTGTGCTTAAGAAAGTTGTCGAACCAAACATTACGACATTAGGTTCGACATCTTTCCCCTGCTGCTTAACAGTATTTCAATTGGTATTAAAGGAGACACCTTAAATTCTTAGGTGATTTCCTGCAAAGATGCAGTGTAGCTAATATGGACTAAAAGGAAGGAGGAACGATCAATCGACCACCAGTGCTCGATGGTTATTGGAAAGCACGAATGTGTGCCTTCATGAAATCTCTCGATAGCAAGACCTGGAAGGCTGTTGTCAATGGCTGGGAAGAAGCTCATTATGCTGATGCTCAAGGAAATCAAACCGATTTGAAACATGGGAAAGATTGGAGCAACGAAGAAGATGAAGCAGCCCTAGGTAATTCTAAAGCTCTCAATGCTATATTTAATGGAGTAGACAAGAATGTCTTTAGGCTTATCAACACTTGTACGAGTGCCAAGATAGCATGGGAAACTCTTGCCACTGCTTATGAGGGAACCTCCAAGGTCCGAGGGCAGAAACTACAATATCTCACCACAAATTTTGAAGCTCTCTCTATGAATGAGGACGAGACTATAGCTGAGTTCAATGTACGGATCAGGGATCTGGCCAACGAGTCATACTCATTGGGAAAACGCATGACTGATGAAGATTTAGTCAGGAAAACCTTTAGAGCTCTAAGCTCTAGATTCAAGATGAAGATCACTGCCATAGAAGAATGTCATGATCTAAAAATTCTGAAGTTTGATGAACTCGATCCCTCATGACCTATGAGCTCTCCCTTCCAACCATGGAGAAAAAGCACAAAGGGGTGGCCTTCAAAAACTCCACTCATACTCAGAAAGAGCAAGAATTTTTAAACTTAGACATCGATATTGACTACACCATTGCTATGCTTGCCAAAACCTACAATCGAGTCATGAGAAGGTTCAACCAGATGGCTGGAAAGAATGTCTCACGAGATGTCAGAGACAAACCGCAACCAAAGTTTGAGAAGAATGAAACCAAAGAAGGCGGACGAGGCGAAAAATCTGAAAGAGGGGTTCAATGCTTTGAATGCGAAGGTTATGGGCATGTGCAGGGAGAATGTCCAAACTTCTTGAAAAAGAAAAAGAAGGTATATATCGCATCCCTTTCAGATGAAGAAGAAGGAAACAGTAACGCAGAACTAACAAGTAACTTTGTTTCGTTCACTGCATCTACATCCACTAAACCCTTGAAGACAGTAGCCTCACATGATGAATTATGAGACACTCAACAACGCATACAACGAGTGGTATGTCAAGTGGCTTGAAGATTCTCAAGTTATTGAGAAACAAAACTCACTTATTCTCTCGATTAGTGAAGACAAGACAAGACTTCTTGAAACTATCATTGATCTAAAGAGAGATATCGCTCATCTGAAGGGGGACTAGAACTCATGACCAAATCCGTCAAGATGATGAACCCAAGCACTGATACCTTAGATTAAATACTATCTATCGGGAAATCAACAATATGCTTGGAAGGACTAGGTTATTCTAAAGGGGCTTCAACATCTCAGACCATCTTTGTTCCCCAAATGAACATCCTCAACATGTCACTTCAGAAGTCACAGACATCACGCACAACTCAGCCCCAGAAGAAACATCTCCATGGCAGCTCCAAGAAAAAAAAACATCACTGGACATACCATCACTGTGGGAAAAAAGGTCACATCCGACCATTCTGCTATCAACTGTATGGAAAGAACTCCGTCAAACGCAGAACAACCAAAGCTCGAACTCAACAAGTATGGAGACAGAAAGAGGTACAGCCTCAACCACTAAAAGAATTGCGAGTAAAAGAAGTACACTGTCAGGCTAATATTGCATACACCGCCTTACAAGCTTCTACCAGTAATGATTGGTACTTTCATAGTGGCTCCTCTCGACACATGACTGGTAATCGCTCTTTCCTTACAAAACTGACTCCATGTTCAAACTGTTTTGTTACCTTTGGTGATGGAGTAAAAGCCAAAGTATTAGGGAAAGGGAAACTCAATCTCCCAAATTCATCCTATCTAAAGGAAGGTTTGCTGGTAGAAGGACTCACTGCCAATCTAATAAGCATCAACCAACTATGTGACCTAGACCTTTATGTCAAATTCACCAAAGACAAGTGTGTAATAGTAAACAAGATCACAGAAGAAGTCATGACCGGTCACAGGTCACAAGACAACTGCTATATGTGGTCTCCAACAACAGCTAATCTGTGTTCTAAGTGTCTCATATCCAAGGCTCAAGAAACCAAACTTTGGCATCAAAAGCTTGGACACATAAATCTGAGGAGCATGCAGAAGATTCTATCTAAGTAAGCCATAATTGGAATCCCAAACCTAAAGATCGTTGAAGGAAAAATTTGTGGAGAATGTCAGATAGGGAAACAAGTCAAGACGTAATACAAGAAGGTGCAACATCTTACCACCTTCCGGGTCCTGGAACTATTGCATGTGAATCTCATGGGACCTGTGCAAGTAGAAAGTCTGGGAGGGAAGAAATACATCTTAGTATGTGTCGATGATTTCTCAAGATATACATGGGTAGATTTTATTCGAGAAAAATCAGATATATTCTCCGTCTTCGAAGTTTTGTGTAGAAGAATCCAACGAGAAAAAGGAGAAAAGATTGGCAAAATTGTCAGGTTACGAAGTGATCATGGACGAGAGTTCGAGAACATCAGCTTTGCCAACTTCTGTGACACTGAACGAATAGCCCATGAATTCTCTGCTCCCATCACACCTCAATAGAATGGAATCGTTGAAAGGAAGAATCACACTCTTCAAGAGATGGCTAGAGTTATGATGTCAGCCAAAGACATCCCTACACGATTTTGGGCAGAAGCTCTCAACACAGCTTGTCATATTCATAATATAGTTACTCTTCGACCAGGTACTTCGGTCACTCTTTATGAAATATGGACGGGGAGAAAGCCCAATGTCAAATACTTCAATGTCTTTGGGTCAGTATGTTATATTCTAGCAGATAGGGAACCTCGACAGAAGTTTAATCCTAAAAGCGATGAAGGTATATTTCTGGGATATTCAGGAAATAGTCGTGCTTATCGTGTCTTCAACCAACGAACCAAAAACGAAGAAGTCTATGTTACTCAACCAAAGGGATTTGAAGATCACAACTCACCAAATCATGTCTACAAGCTTAAGAAAGCCCTATACGGTCTGAAACAAACACCTCGAGCCTGGTATGAACGTCTAACACAATTTCTAATTCAGAATGGATATACTCGAGGGGGAGTTGACCGAACTCTATTCCTAAAGAAAGAAGGAAGCAACATTATGATTGCTCAAATTTATGTTGATGACATTGTGTTTGGAGGAATGTTGGACAAAATAGTGGAACGCTTTGTTCAACATATGCAATCTGATTTCGAGATGAGCATGGTTAGTAAGCTAACCTACTTTTTAGGTTTCCAGATCAAACAAATGGATAATGTGTTAGACCCAAGTCCAATATAAAAGTGATCTACTATGAAATGTTTTATCATCTTTCCAAATAAATAAATCGGCATATATTACTAATGTACTGTAGTAATATATCGAATGTAATTTGATCTATGTCATTATGTGTGTAACCACTAATAGTAGAACTATAGATACAAAGGAATTACATTTGATGAGTCCCTGATCAGCTAAGCTTCTTTATGAAGCGATCAGTATGAGACCAACTCCTTGTGATCACGCTCTACTGATCATGGAAAAGTATGTGCCGCAGTTATATCATAGATATAATCAGGTCGATGATATCGGACAATCCGATTATGAGTATGAAGCATAGATACTGTCATGAGATACTCACCGATCGTAGCTTGTCGTTATATCCTAAGACCAAGGAGTTTTTATGTGCACTATATAATGAATCTCTAAATTTGACCTAGTCTAACGTTACCTGTAAAAGGGTAGCCATAACGACTGTGATTGGCTTGGTTATTAATTGCATTAGTGAACTAAAAAAAAGTCTGATGGATTTATCACTCATACTCCGGTATGAGAAAGATATCCGTTTAGGCCACTTGATGAGTATGACTGAGGGAATAGCACGGCCGTGCAGGTGATACCTTAGTATCAGTTTTCAGTCATCTCAGATATCAAGAAACAGTGATTTATAAATTAGGGTGATGGTTCTATGCCTATTGATCAATCTGGATATCGGTTTGATAAAAGGGAAGTGACATGCACGATAACAGGTTAAGTCGAAGAATCGATAATCACGAACGTTGAGTAATCATGATGTCTTGCTAGAGACCACTTAAGATGGAAAGGGTAAAATAGTAATTTTACCAGTCTGCCAACAGGTCGTGAGCCTAGAGGGTCACACACTTTAAGTACAATATGTGACAAACAAGCATGGATGGTAAGTGGGAGAATCCGCTTTTCAATTTAGTCAAATTGAAAACGATTCGGTTGATTTCTAGCCTAGGTTAATTAACTAGACGGTTGAAGAAATCAAATTGGGGAGATTGGACCGGTTTAGCTAAACCATAACTAGAACTCAATTAAATGGGTTTTAATTTGGATTTGGCCAACGGGCTTAAAGCCCATTTAGGGTCTTAAGTTATGAATGGGGCTAAATTGTGATTATGAGATTAATGGGGTATATTGTGTAATTAACAAAGAGATATTCAAAATCAGATTTTTTGTTAAATACACAATATTTTTTTCGCAAAATATCACACTTATTTTCGGCAAAACTCATTCATTCTCTCTCAACATGGCCGACCCTCCCTCTACATTTCTCCACGTGTGTTTTTGTCCAATTCTTCATTGTTTTCATTAGCAAGATAGAGTGAAGAAAACTCCCAAGGTATTGTGCTCGTGTGGACTTGTTAGAGAAACACTATACTTGTGTTTTACATCGATTTAAAGGTATAATTTTCAGATTTAAAATATTACATGTATGCTGAATTTCTCAATAAGATCCATATGATTCTCTTTGATTCCCATGGTTAATTCATCCTGCATGAAATTAATCTTTGGAACTCATGGGAATCCCTTTATGTGGTATCAGAGGATGAGTTTTTTTATGTTTAATTCAATATGCATGATCTAATTTTTATTTATATGTTCATGTGTTCTTCGGTTGAATATGCATGGAATTGAAAAAAATCAGATTTAGTTGTTTTTGAAAAATTGGAAAAAATTATTTTTGGGGCTGTTTCGGGTTAGCCATGGCTAACCAGGGTCGAGACCCTTGGTGGACCATGGAATTCCCTAGAGCAAACCATGGTCGGCACCAAGGGTCGACCAGGTTTCCCACGGGCGACCATGGCAGCCCTCGCGGGCCATCATGGTCGCTGCCGCGGGCGACCAAGGTCTGCCCACGCGGTCGACCATGGCAACCCTCGCAGGCCACCACGGTTGCCTCGCGGGAAACAAGGGTCTGCCCAAGGGGCGACCATGGCAGCCCTCGACGGCCACCATGGTCGCTCCTGTGGGCGACCACGGTCAGTCCCGCAGGCGACCATGGCAGCCCTCGCGGGCCACCATGGTTGCCTCCGCGGGCGACCTCGGTTGGGCCGATTCGGCTCGACCAGATTCGAGCAGAACCGGCCGGTTCGCGAGAATAATTAAAGGCCTAAAATTTTTAATTTTCAGATTTGGTTCGGTTTTGATAAATCAGCATGAACCGGTTTAAAATTCAATTAATTAATTAAATCGTCCGGTTTCAGATATGGTTCGGTTTTGATAAACCAGCATGAACCGGTTCAAAATTCAATTTATTTATTTTATTTAAATTTGAAATCACGAAGACCAATGCAAAATACAAGTCAAGAGGAAGACTCGAAGTTTGGAGGAGGCACGAAGCAGTGGGAGTCCACAAGAATGGAGCAAGTCTGGACCTTGAAGACCAAGTCTTTAGGATCAGTTTTGATATATTCTTAGAAACCTAAGATGGGCTTAGCTATGCATAATTTACCGATACATTTGTATGTTTTTTATGTATGAATGTATGATAGTTTTAATTTACAAGTTTATGTATGATTAGCTATCACCCACATGCAAAGATTAAAAACCGGTATTTAATCAGACTTGCATGTAACCTGATAAGGGATCATCTTTGCATGGATTTGCAATTGATGATTCTAGATTAAGATTGTATCGATATACAATCAGACTATTATAATTCCCTCAAACACAAGTAATTACAAGTCAAGCGTGATACCATCCAAGTTTGGGCACTCAAAAGGGCTTTGAGCCTATGGATTTCGATACGCCTCCGCGTAACATTCATAGAGAAGTCTGGATGAGATGGGCAGTTCTATGAGGGTACGTGCGCCTCCGCGGAGTAGCCACATTAGTTCTGTTCATAGTTCAAGCTTGGTAGACTTGTCCATGATTGTCAGCTAGGGCTGACCTAGGGTATCAGTATAGGGTATGCTGTTAGAGTTATGCCCCAGTCCAATATATAAGTGATCTACATATGTAATGTTTTATCATCTTTCCGAATAAATAAATCAACATATATTACTAATGTGTTGTAGTAATATATCGAATGTAATTTGATCTATGTCATTATGTGTGTAACCACTAATAGTAGATCTATAGATCAGAAAGAATTACATTTGATGAGTCCCTGATCAGCCAAGCTTCTTAAAGAAGCGATCAGTATTAGACCAACTCCTTGTGATCACGCTCTACTGATCATGGCAAAGTATGTGCCGGAGTTATATCATAGATACCATCAGGTCGATGATATCGGACAACCCGATTGTGAGTATGCTGCATAGATCCAGTCATGAGATACTCACATATCGTAACTAGTCATTATATCCTAAGACCAAAGAGTCTTTGTGTACACTATGTAACTAATACCTAAGTTTGACCTAGTCTAACGTTATCTGTAAAAGGGTAACTATAACGGCTTCGATTGGCTTTGATATTGATTGCACTAGTGAACTCGAAAGGCGTCTGAGGGATTTATCACTCATACTTCGATATGAGAAAGATATCCGTTTAGGCCACTTGATGAGTATGACTGAAGAAAGAGCACGGCCGTGCAGGTGATACCTTAGTATCAGTTTTAAGTCATCTCATATATCAAGAAAGAGTGATTGATAAATTAGGATGACCATTCTATGCCTATTGATAATTCTGGATATCGGTTTGATAAAAGGACAGTGACATATACGATAACAGGTTAAGTCGAATAATCGATAATCACGAACATTGGATAATCATAATGTCTTGCTAGAGACCACTTATGATGGAAAAGGTAAAATAGTAATTTTACCAGTCTGCCAATTGTTCGTGAGCCTAGAGGGTCACACGCATTAAGCACGATACATGACAACAATTATGGATGAAAATTGAGAACGATTCAGTAGTTTTCTGGCCTAAGGTTTTAACCAGACGGTTGAAGAAATCAATTCGAGGAAATTGAGCCGTTTTGTCTAAACCGAAATTAGAACTCAAGTTAATGGGTTTAATTTGGGTTTTAGTTAAACGGGCTTAAAGCCCATTTAGGGATTTAAGTTATGAATGGAAAAAAATGCAAATAAGAGTTTATGAAGGATAGATATGCAATTTTAATTTGAAATTCAATTTTAATTTTCAAATTAAAATCACATAATATCTTCCATTATTTTCTCTAATTTTCAGCAACTAATCCTATCATCCTCTCCCCCTCATTGCTGAATTCTCTCTCCCCTCTCATCCTCCATTGTTGTCAAGTTTCTCTCAAAATTCATAGCAAAAATTTGAGTGAAAACCTTCTTCGGTTGTGGTGCTTGTGTGGACCTAATAGAGAAACACTAAACTTGTGCTTTCATCGATTAGAAGAGGTAACTTTCAGATTTAATATATATATATATAACATGTTGAATTTACATTAATATCATAGCTTGCATCGATCACCACGGTTACATAACGTCCGCTGCATGATATTTATCGATTAGAACCCGTGGTGATCTCTTTCAGTGGTATCAGAGGCTTGGTTGTTATGTATTTTTCTACATGTTTAAATATGATTTTTTTTGAGTTTATATGTGCTCATCACCTTAGCTTGCATGTAAATCGAAAAAAATTTCAGATTTGATTGATTTTGGAAATTGGAAAATAAATTTTTTTTTTGGTGTTTCATGTTAGCCATGGCCGACCAGGTCGAGTATGGTCAACACCAAGGGCCGACGAGGGTCGCCTACGGGCGACCATGGCAGCCCTCGCGGGCGACCACGGTCTGCCCATGCGGGCGACCATGGCATCCCGTGAGGGCCACCATGGTTGCCTCGCGTGCGACCAGGGTCTGCCCTAGGGGCGACCATGGCTGCCCTCGTGGGCTACCATGGTCGTTCCCGTGGCCGACCACGGCCAGCCCCGCGGGCGACCTCGGCAGCCCTCACGGGCCACCGTGGTTGCCTCCGCGGGCGACCTCGGTTGAGCCGGTTCGGCTCGACCAGATTTGAGCTGAACCGGTTGGTTCGCGAGAATATTTGGAAACCCTAAAAATTTAATTTTCAGATTTGGTTCGGTTTCGATAAACCAGCGAGAACCGGTCCAAAATTCAATTAATCAGTTAAAACATCCGGTTTCGATAAACCGGAATTTTTCCACACTTAAGAAAGATAAAATTTGGAAAATTTATTTGTTTGATAAGTATGTTGATTGTATACATGATCTTTGATAACATGATGTTTTCCACATGATGCTAGCTAAGCCCATTAGATTTGCATTTTAATTTCGGTTTTGCAACCTGCGTGTTGCTTAATTTTGGGTTGTAGTAAATACGGCCTGCATGTCGTGATTTATATTTCATTTTATTTATTTAATTTGTAATCACGAAGACCGACACACGAATCAAGTCAAGAGGAAGACTCGGATTGGAGGAGGCTCGAAGCTAGTGGGATTTCACAAGAATGGAGCAAGTTTGGATCTTGAAGACCACGTCTTTAGGATCAGTATTGCTAGATTCTTAGGAACTTAAGATAGGCTTAGCTATGCATATATTTATCGTTACATTTATATGTTTGAATGTTTGAATGTATGATAGTTTAAATATACAAGTGTATGTATGATTTGCTATCACCCACATGCAAAGATTAAAATCGGAATTTAATCAGACTCGCATGTAACCGGCTAAGGGATCATCTTTGCATGGATTTGCAATTGATGATCCCAGATTAAGATTGTATAGATATACAATCAGACTTTTATAATTCACTTAAACACAAATAATTACAAGTCAGCGTGATACCATCCAAGTTTAGGCACTCAAAAGGGCTTTGACCCTGTGGATGTCGGTACGCCTCCGCGTAACATTCATAGAGAAAAAGTCTGGATGAGACGAGTAGTTCTGTGTGGGTGCGTGCGCCTCCGCGTAGTAGCTACATTAGTTCTATCCATAGTTCAAGCTTGATAGACTTGTCTACGATTGTCAGCTAGGGCTGACCTAGGGTATCAGTATAGGGTATGCCGTGTACTTTTAAGTACAGACCCTAGCCAGGAATCACATGGTTTTGTAAATGGATGTATTCCTACCTTGATGCTCTCAATTAGAGCAGTGAGCCTCCGTTCACTTCAATTGAGGGTATGATAGGATCCTGGTTCAAATTTCAATGTTAGAATCAGACAAGTGTTTTGTAACTAAATCTCCAACTTGAATTTTAATTAATTTTACCATGTAGAACTAAAAGGCAAACACAACACAAAGGAGTAATAGCGTACTGAGAGTCCAGATTGAGGACAAACTCAAGGGCGTGAATTACTCAGATTGGAATATAAACTTGAGGCTTGTACTCAAGCATGAACGCAAGTAGTATATCCTTACCAAGGAACCTCCTGCCGAGCCACCGCTGAACGCCGCTAGGGTACTAAGGATACTTATCAAAGTTTCTTGGTAACCAAATCGACGAGTCATGCATTATGGCGGGCAGTAGGATGCCAGAGTTGCAGAAGCAGTTCAGGAACGTTTCAGATGACCCTCATACCTGTAAGGCAGAGGTCAAGTAAATGCTCAAGGAGAAAGCTCGTGTCGAAAGATATGATACTTTCATAGAACTTAACTCCTGGAAACTTAAGGCTGGAGCCCTGTTAGTCCCCATGTCACGAAGATTTAATGTCTTCAGGAACATCTAACCAGACTCGGTTTTGATGATCAGGAGGAAATGGCTGCGGATTTTATGTTGCAGTCACTTCCAGATACATATAGTGATTTCATAGTAAATTACAATATGCATGACATGGAAAAGTCCTTAACAGAGCTTCATGGGATGCTTGTGACCGCTGAAAAGAACTAGAAGGGCAAGGCCAAGGAGGTCCTTATGGTCAACAAGAAGGTCAGCTTCAAGAAAGCTGATCTGGGTAAGGGTAAGGCTCCTGGGCACCTTGCAGGGCAGATTAGACACCCCAAGCTTCTAAAGGTTCAACCAGCTCCCAAAACTGCTGTAAATTCTAAGGATAAATTGGAGGAGATCTGCTATCACTGCAATGAGCCTGGACACGGGAATAAGGGATTGTAAGCAATACAAGGATCATGTGAAGAAGAGTGGGTATCCACGTTTCAGGATCATATATTTTGCGTTGGTAAGCTTAATCGCTATAACGTAAATAAGAAAAGGCTTAAATCTAATGATTTAAATCAAGTTATAATCTGGCATTGTCATTTAAGGCACATAGGCGAGAAACGCATTTCAACACTTCACAAGTGTGGACTTTAAGTCCGTTTGAATTCACTCAAACTGAAAGATGCAAGTCTTGCCTAATGAGCGAGAAACGCATTTCAACACTTCACAAGTGTGGACTTTTTAAGTCCGTTTGAATTCACTCAAACTGAAAGATGCAAGTCTCGCCTAATGGCCAAAATGACAAAGGCACCTTTCACAGGTTTATGTGAAAGGCGAGGACTTATTAAGTCTAATACATTTCGACGTATATGGACCTATGAGTACTCAGGCCAGAAGAGAGTTGAACTAATACTTGACTCTAGAAACGGCCGCATTCATTTTGAATCGGGCTCCGATGAAGACAACGATAGTACACCTTGTGACAGTCATTCTGTCTCTCATTACTGTGGATGCGTGCGCCTCCGCGTAGCATTCATTGGGATGTGAGCTGAATAAGGTAATCAGTTCTATTTGGATGTGTGCGCCTCCGCGTAGTAGCCAAATAAGAGCTGGACCAGAGTCACAGAAGGTACACCACATGACACTCATTACGTCTCCCGTTACTGTGGCTGCGTGCGCCTCCGCGTAGTATTCATTGGGATGGGAGCGGGATGAGATGGTCAATTCTAATTGGATGCGTGCGCCTTAGCGTAGTAGCCAAATAAGAAATGGACCATAGTCATATATGGTATGGGAAACATTCTAGTATGTTTTTCCTAAAAAGATTTGGGTAGCAGAGATGCAGGCATCCAAATAAGACAAATGTGTCTTCGTAAGGTATCCTTAAGAAAATAAGAGATACAACTTCTACATACCCAGCGAGTACAAAGTCTTTGTTGCTCGAGGAAGGGTATTTTGGAGAAATATTTTATTTCCAAAACAGCTAGTGGGAGTCCTGTGCATCTCGAAGAAATTCGAGAGGATACGGAACAGCCTGAAGCAATTCAGGAGCCTGTTATGCAAGATGTAGAAGTAATGGAGCCTCAGATGGTCGTAGATGAAGAATTAGTCCTACAGAAATTCCAGATGGTCCAAGGAGGTCTAAAAGATCTCGTCTTGTTCCAGACAGATATGGCTTCACAGCCACTGCGGGAAATGACTTGATATTGATGGGTCAGGATGATGCAGAAACCTTCAGACAAGCTTTGACCAGTCCACACTCCGAAAAATGGCAGAACGCCATGAGTGAGGAAATGAAATCCATGTATGACAACCATGTCTGGTGCTTGGAGGATCAAATCCCTGGGATAAAACCCATCGGTTCTGAGTGGGTCTATAGGATCAAGACCGACATGGATGGAAGTCCTCAGACCAAGATGGCTAGGATGGTTGTAAAAGGATTCAATAAATGGATTATGATGACACCTCTTCACCAGTAGCAATGTTCAGTTTAATCCGGATTATTTTTAGCCATAGTTATGGCAGATGGATGTCAAAACCCCTTCCTTAGCAAGAACTTAAAAGAGGATGTGTATATGACACAGCCTGAGGGTTTTGTTGATCTAGAGAATCCCGGAAAGATTTGTAAGCTGCTTAGATCCATTTATGGATTAAAGCAAGCTTCAAGGAGTTGGAACATTCGTTTTGATGAAGCTGTAAGGGAACTCGGCTTCATCAAAAACAAAAGTGAGCCTTGCGTACATAAGAAAGCGAGTGGGAGTAATATTGTATTCTTGATATTTATTCATCGGGAATGACATCCCGACCTTGCCACCACAGCTTGGTTAGGGAAGTACTTATCGATGAAGGACTTAGGTGATGCTACATTTAATGCAGGCATCAGGATCTCTACAGATCATTCCAAAAGGATTTTGGGCCTAAGTCAGAACATGTTGCTAAGTCAGAACATGTACATAGGTAAAGTGTTGAGAAGACTCTGAGTGCTTGATTCTAAGAAAGGATACATACCCACGCATCATGGCATCAAGCTCAGCAAGCTACAGAGTCCTAGAACTCCTGATAAGCTGAGCAGGATGAGTAAGATCCCTTATGCTTCGGCTGTGGGATCCATCGAGACTTGAAGTCTCGGTTGCACTAAGCTGTACCAGCAGATTCCAATCTAACCTCGACCAATTACACTGGATTGCTGTCAAAGGCCATCCTCAAATATTTGAGGATGATCGAGGATGCATTTTGGTGTATGGGGATGAAGATAGAGAACTAGCAGTCAAAGGACAAGTCGATGCTAGTTTTCAGACATATCCAGATGACTTTAAAATTCAATCAGGATATATTTTGTGTTGAGTGGTGGCGCTTTCAGCTGGATAAGCTTTAAGCAAGCCAAAATTGCCAACTCTACAGCAGATGCTAACTATATAGCTGCAACAAAAGCAGCTAAAGAGGCCGTATGGATTAGAAGCTTTCTGATCGGATTAGATGCAACGCCGCGAGCGTTTGATCCGATAAGCTTGTTGTGGGACAACACAGGTGCCGTAGCTATTGCTCAAGAGCCCAGATTCCACAACAGATCCAAACATATACTCAGCAGAAATCACCTCGTGAGAGTTATCACATATAGAGGTGATGTGGAGATTAAACACTATTCGACTGATGATAATATGGCCGATCCCTTGAGAAAGGCTCAGCCGCAGCCTAGGCATGAGTAACATGCAGGGTCTATGGGAGTAGATCAGAACTTAAATTGGAACTAGGGGCAAGTGGGAGATTGTTAGAGTTATGCCCCGGTCCAATATATAAGTGATCTACAGATGTAATGTTTTATCACCTTTCCGAATAAATAAATTGGCATATATTACTAATGTGTTGTAGTAATATATCGAATGTAATTTGATCTATGTCATTATGTGTGTAACCACTAATAGTAGATCTATAGATCAGAAAGAATTACATTTGATGAGTCCCTGATCAGCCAAGCTTCTTAAAGAAGCGATCAGTATGAGACCAACTCCTTGTGATCACGCTCTACAGATCATGGCAAAGTATGTGCCGGAGTTATATCATAGATACCATCAGGTCGATGATATCGGACAACCCGATTGTGAGTATGCTGCATAGATCCAGTCATGAGATACTCACATATCGTAACTTGTCATTATATCCTATGACCAAGGAGTCTTTTTGTACACTATGTAACGAATACCTAAGTTTGACCTAGTCTAACGTTATCTGTAAAATGGTAACTATAACGGCTTCGATTGGCTTTGATATTGATTACACTAGTGAACTCGAAAGGCGTCTGAGGGATTTATCACTCATACTTCGGTATGAGAAAGATATCCGTTTAAGCCACTTGATGAGTATGACTGAAGGAAGAGCATGGCCGTGCAGGTGATACCTTAGTATCAGTTTTCAGTCATCTCAAATATCAAGAAACAGTGATTGATAAATTAGGATGACCATTCTATGCCTATTGATCAATCTGGATATCGGTTTGATAAAAGAACAGTGACATATACGATAACAGGTTAAGTCGAATAATCGATAATCACGAACATTGTATAATCATAATGTCTTGCTAGAGACCACTTATGATGGAAAAGGTAAAATAGTAATTTTACCAGTCTGCCAATTGTTCGTGAGCCTAGAGGGTCACACGCATTAAGCACGATACATGACAACAATTATGGATGAAAATTGAGAACGATTCAGTAGTTTTCTGGCCTAAGGTTTTAACCAGACGGTTGAAGAAATCAATTCAAGGAAATTGAGCCGTTTTGTCTAAACCGAAATTAGAACTCAAGTTAATGGGTTTAATTTGGGTTTTAGTTAAACGGGCTTAAAGCCCATTTAGGGATTTAAGTTATGAATGGGAAAAAATGCAAATCAGAGTTTATGAAGGATAGATATGCAATTTTAATTTGAAATTCAATTTTAATTTTCAAATTAAAATCACATAATATCTTCCATTATTTTCTCTAATTTTCAGCAACTAATCCTATCATCCTCTCCCCCTCATTGCTGAATTCTCTCTCCCCTCTCATCCTCCATTGTTGTCAAGCTTCTCTCAAAATTCATAGCAAAAATTTGAGTGAAAACCTTCTTCGGTTGTGGTGCTTGTGTGGACCTAATAGAGAAACACTAAGCTTGTGTTTTCATCGATTATAAGAGGTAACTTTCAGATTTAATATATATATATAACATGTTGAATTTACATTAAGATCATAGCTTGCATCGATCACCACGGTTACATAACGTCCGCTGCATGATATTTATCGATTGGAACCCGTGGTGATCTCTTTCATATGCCGTGTACTTTTATTACAGACCGTAGCCAGGAACCACATAGTCATGTAGATGGATGTATTCCTACCTTGATGCTCTCAATTGGAGCAGTGAACCTCCGTTCACTTCAATTGAGGGTATGACAAGATCCTAGTTTAGATTCTAATGTTTGGAGGTCTGAAATATCTCGTCATGTTCTAGACAGATATGGCTTTACAGCCACTGAGGGAAATGACTTGATATTGGTGGATCAGGATGATCCAGAAACCTTCAGACAAGCTTTGACTAGTCCAGACTCCGAATAATGGCAGAACGCCATGAATGAGGAAATGAAGTCCATGTATGACAACCAAGTCTGGTGCTTGTTTGATAAAACCCCTAGGATAAAACACATCGTTTCTGAGTGGGTCTATAGGATCAAGACCGACATGGATGGAAATCCTCAGACTAATAAGGCTAGGATGATTGTAAAAGGTTATCGTTAGATTTAATGCATGGATTATGATGACACCTTTTCACCTGTAGCAATGTTCAGTTTGATCCGGATTATGATTATTCAGTCATAACTATGGCAGATGGATGTCAAAAACCCCTTCCTTAGAAAGAACTTACTAGAGGGTGTGGGTGTAGGGATTTGGAGCGTTCAAGATCATCGAGATAGCGGAAGCATAAACAATAAGAACTCCAAAAACTGTCCAAGAACATGAACCATTAAATCACAAGGCAAAATCTATTCCACCAGAGTTTTTCTTTTAGTCTTTGTTGAATCAAAAAAGAAGAACTAGATGATCTTCTTCTCTAGAGCGAGTCCACACCAAGAGGATGATCCTTATGATCCAACATACTTAGCCTACTAAGACTAATGTGTGAAGAACAAGAGAGCAAAGAGAGGAGAGAGAGAATGGTGGCCGGCCAAGTGAGTGTGAGTGAGAGAGTGAGTGAGTTAATTAGATATTTTTCTACTTCTACAACTCATAAGGCATGGTTGATTAAAGTAACAAATGATGAAGGCATGGGTTAAAGGCAAGTCATTACCTAATCCCCTTAAATCACTCTCCTCTTAATCAAAAACACCAACAAAGCATGGTGTGTGGCCCCCACACTTGGACCCACCAATGTGGCAGGCCATAAAGGCTTATTGGACCTTGTTTGGGCCTTTGTTGGGCCGGCTTCGCCCATGCGGTCGCGTGCCGTGTCCAAAAATTATCCGACCCTTTTGTCATCACTTATCAAATAAAGTCTGATGCGACATCGACGAAAAACTCAGTTTTCTCGATTCGCTAATCATTCTCACAAAACCGAACCCATGGCCAAAACCCTCAGTTTTGGCCATGTATTGCTCCTCAAGAAAACGCCAATGTTTCCTTGTCTCAAGTTATCCATATTGTATGTGTGTGACCCTCCAGGCTCATGCCACCGTTGGCAGATCGGCGCAAGATATCTCTCTTGCCCGATCCATCATAAGTGTTCTCTAGTAAGACATTATGATTACCAAAGGTGCATGATGATCGATAATTCGATTTAACCTTGTGCGTACAAGTCACTATCCTATTATCTCTAGACATCCCGATTGATCACGAGGCATAGAGTTGTCATCCTTATTTAATTAATCATTGTTACTTGATATGCGAGACGACTGAGAACTGATAACCCGTATCACTGGCATGGCCATGCTCTTTCTCTCAGTCACTCTCGATCAAGCGGCCTAAACGGATATCTTTCCCATACCGTAGTACGAGGGATAAATCCCTTAGCCGTCTTTCGTGTCAATCATGCAATCCGTTCCGCCACCCAATCATGCCCGTTATTGCAATCCTGTTACGAAAAGCGTTAGGCGCAAGTCAAAGTCGTACGTCGACCGCATAGCGATCACAAAGACTCCTTGGTCTAAGGATATCGTGACAAGTTATCGCATTTGAATATGTTCATGGCTTAATCTATGAAACACTATTCAAAGCGGGTCGACAGATATCAATTGATATACATAGTAATACAAAGCCGTTTTATTTATTACAAGCGATGATTAATATACATAGACATTTATAGACTACTAGCAATTGGACTAGGGCACAAAAATGCTATCAGTGGGTATCACATGGCCGGTGGGTTTTGTAGATCCAAAGAATACCGGAAAGATATGTAAGCTGCAAAGATCCATTTATGGATTGAAGCAAGCTTCAGGGAGTTGGAACCTTCATTTTGATAAAGCTGTAAGGGAATTCGGCTTCATCATATAATTCATAACCAAGCCAATCAGAGCCGTTATGGTTACCCTTTTACAGGTAACGTTAGACTAGGTCAAACTTAGAGATTCATTACATAATGCACACAAACACTCCTTGGTCTTAGCATATAATGACAAGCTACGATCTATAAGTATCTCATGACAATATCTATGCTGCATACTCACCATCGGGTCGTCCAATACCATCGCCCTGATGATATCTATTATATAACTCCGGCGCAAAGTTTTGATAAGTTGAGCGTGATCACAAGGAGTTAGTCTCATACTGATCGCTTCTTAAAGAAGCTTAGCTGATCAGGGACTCATCAAATGTAATTCTTTCTGATATACAATTCTAAAATCAGTGATTATACACATAATGATATAGATCAAATTACATTTGATATATTACTACACCACATTAGTAATATAATGTCGTTTTATTAGATCGAAAAATGATAAAACATTACTATGTAGATTAACTTATTACATTAGATTAGGGCACAATCCTAACAATCTCCCACTTGCCCCTAGTTCCAACCTAAGTTCCAATCTACTCCCATAGACCTCACATGTGCCTCATGCTTAGGCTGCGGTAGAGCCTTTGTTAGGGGATCAACAATGTTATCCTCAGTCGGTACATAAGTAATCTCCACATCACCATTATCGATGTATTCCCTGATAATGTGATACTTCCTCTGTATGTGTTTAGTTTTGTTGTGGAATCTGGGCTCTTGAGCTAACGCTATGGCCCCCGTGTTGCCACACAACAAGCTTACTGGATCAGACGCTCGCGGCATTACATCTAATCTGGTTAGAAAGCTTCTAACCCATACGGCTTTCTTAGCTGCTTCTGCTGCAGCTATGTACTCAGCCTCTGTTGTAGAATCGGTAGTTGTGGCTTCCTTGAAATTCTTACAGCTGAATGCTCCACCATTTAACACGAACACAAATCCTGCCTGAGATTTGAAGTCATCAGGATCTATCTGAAAACTAGCGTCAACATATCCCTTGATTGCTAGTTCTCCATCTTTCCCGCCATACACTAGGAATGCGTTGTTAGTGCTCCTCAAATATTTGAGGATGCTCTTGACAGCAGTCTAGTGTTCCTGGCCTGGGTTAGAGTAAAATCTGCTGGCACAGCTCAGCGCGAATGAGACATCCAGTCTCGTGCATATCATGGCATACATGATAGATCCCACAACCAAAGCATATGAGATCTTACTCATTCTGCTCAGCTCATCAGGAGTACTAGGACTCTGTTGCTTGCTGAGCTTAATGTCATGACGCATGGGTATGTATCCTTTCTTAAAATCAAGCATTGAGAATCTTCTCAACACTTAATCTATGAAAGTGCTCTGACTCATGCCCAAAATCTTTTTGGGACGGTCTCTGTAGATCTTGATGCCCAAAATAAAAGCAGCACCACCTAAGTCTTTCATCAAGAAGCACTTCCCTAACCAAACTTTGACCTCAAGCAAGGTTGGGATTTCATTGCCGATGATCAGTATGTCATCGACATATAGCACTTGGAATACAATGTTACTCCCACTCGCTTTCTTATAAACACAAGGCCCACTTTCATTTTTGATGAAGTCATCAGGATCTATCTGAAAACTAGCGTCAACATATCCCTTGACTGCTAGTTCTCCATCTTTCCCACCATACACTAGGAATGTGTCCTTAGTCCTCCTCAAATACTTGAGGATACTCTTGACAGTAGTCCAGTGTTCCTGGCCTGGGTTAGATTGATATCTGCTGGCACAGCTTAGCGCGAACGAGACGTCCGATTTCGTGCATATCATGGCATACATGATGGATCCCACAGCCGAAGCATATGGGATCTTACTCATCCTACTCAGCTCATCAGGAGTACTAGGACTCTGTTGCTTGCTGAGCTTAATGCCATGCCGCATGGGTATGTATCCCTTCTTAGAATCAAGCATTGAGAATTTTCTCAACACTTTATCTATGTAAGTGCTCTGACTTAGGCCCAATATCCTTTTGGGACGATCTCTGTAGATCTTGATGCCCAAAATGAAAGCAGCATCACCTAAGTCCTTCATCGAGAAGCACTTCCTTAACCAAGCTTTAACCTCAAGCAAGGTTGGGATGTCTTTCCCGATGATCAAGATGTCATCGACATATAGCACTAGGAATACAATATTACTCCCACTCGCTTTCTTATATACGCAAGGTTCACTTTCGTTTTTGATAAAACCGAATTCCCTTACGACTTCATCAAAACGAAGTTCCCAACTCCGTGAAGCTTGCTTTAATCCATAAATGGATCTAAGCAGCTTACAAATCTTTCCGAGATTCTCTGGATCAAAAAAACCCTCAGGCTGTGCCATATACACATCCTCTTTTAAGTTCTCCTTAAGGAAGGCGGTTTTGACATCCATCTGTCATATCTCATAATCGTAGTATGCTACTATGGTTAGAATAATCCGGATTGATTTGACAATGGCTACTAGTGAGTAGGTTTCATCATAATCGATACCTTCGATATGACGATAACCTTTTGCAACCAATCTAGCTATATAGGTATGAGGTTTTCCATCCATGTCGATCTTAAGCTTATAGACCCACTTATAACCGATGGGTTTTATCCCATGGGTTTGATCCACCAAGCTCTTGTAGGGTTTTGTAGAATCGAGATAGCGGAAGCATTTGAAAAAAGCAACTCCAAATCTTGTCCAAGAACATGAACCATTAAATCCCAAGGAAAATCTATTCCACAAGAAATTTACCTTTAAGTCTTTGTTGAATCGATAAAGAAGAACTTTGTGATCTTCTTCTCTAGAGCAAGTCAACACCAAGGGGGATGATCTTCAAGATCCTTCACTTAATGCCTACTAGAACAATTAAGTGAAGAACAAGAGAGCAAAAGAGTGAGAGCAATAGGGGTGGCCGGCCACAAGGAGAGAGAGAGAGATTGTGAGTTATGAGAGTGTGTAATTAATTTCAAGATATTTCTCTACTTCATCAATCTCATAAACATGGGTCTAAAAGGTGAAAGCATGGGTTAAAGGTGTCATTACCCATACCCCATAAATCGCTCACCTCTTAAACAACAATCACCAACTAAGCATGATGTGTTGTGGCCCCACCCTTGGACCCACCAAAGTGGCCGGCCATGTTGGGCTTATTGGGCCCAAAATGGGCCCGTGTTGGGCCGGTCACGTGACTTCATGGGCCGAGCCCAATGGGCTCGCCCATGTGGTTTCGTGTCGTGTCCAAAAGTCGCCCGACCCTTTTTGTCGTTACTTATCAAACAAAGTCCGACGCGACATCGACGAAAATCTCAGTTTTCTCGATTCGCTATTTATTCTCTCATACCGAACCTATGGCCCAAAACCTTCAGTTTTTTCCATGTATTGCTCCTCAAGAAACGTTAAGGTTTCCTTGTCTCAAGTTATCTGTCTTGTATGTGTGTGACCCTCCAGGCTCATGCGACCGTTGGCAGATCGGCGCAAAAGATCTCTCTTGTCCGATCCATCATAAGTGGTCTCTAGTAAGACGTTATGATTACCCAAGGTGCATAATGATCGATGATTCGATTTAACCTTTGTGCGTACAAGTCACTATCCTATTATCTCTAGATATCCCGATTGATCACAAGGCATAGAGTCGTCATCCTTGTTCAATCAATCATCGTTACTTGATATGTGAGATGGCTGAGAACTGATAACCCGTATCATTGGCATGACCATGCTCTTTCTCTTAGTCACTCTCAATCAAGAGGCCTTTAACCGATATCTTTCCCATATCGTAGTACGAGGGATAAATCCCTTAACCGTCTTTCCTGTCGCTCATGCAACCCGTTCCGCCACCCAATCATGCCCGTTATTGCAATCCTGTTACGGAAAGCGTTAGGCGCAAGTTAAAGCCGCACGTACATTGCATAGCGATCACAAAGACTCCTTGGTCTAAGGATATCGTGACAAGCTATCGCATTTGAATATGTTCATGGCTTAATCTATGAAATACTATTCAAAGCGGGTCGTCTGATATCAATCACCTTATGATATCTATGATATGATTTCGGGATCCCTTATGACAAGCAGAACTACATCATTGAGAACCATCCTCATACTGGTCGCATCTATTGAAGCGTATATTGACCAGGGACTCGTTAAGTATGATCCATACAGATTTATGGTTCTACTACTTTAGTTGTCATAAATCAGATCATGCTTAACATATTACTTCAACACATAAGTAATACAAAGCCGTTTTATATATTACAAACGATGATAAATATATATAGACATTTATAGACTACTAGCAATTGGACTAGGGCACAAAAATGCTGTCAATCTCCCACTTGCCCCTAGTTCCAATCTAAGTCCCAGTCTATACCCATTGACCTAACATGTTTATCATGTTTGGCTTGAGGATGAGCCTTGGTCAAGGGGTCGGCTGTGTTATCATCAGATGCAACGTTGTGGATCTTCACGTCACCTCTAGCAACTATGTCGCGGATGATGTGATACTTCCTGAGTACATGTTTGGATCTGTCATGTGCCCTGGGTTCCTTAGCTTGCGCAATGGCCTCGGTGTTGTCACAATATAAGTCTACTGGGTTAGATATGTTTTCAATTACACCTAACCCAGCCATGAAACTCCTGATCCATACAGCCTCTTTTGCCGCTTCCGATGCAGCAATGTACTCAGCTTCGGTCGTAGAGTCGGCAATGGTGTCCTGCTTCTTACTTTTCCAGCTGAATTCTCCACCGTTCAACGTAAACACATATCCCAACTGACTCTTAAAGTCATCAGGGTCTGTCTGGAAACTAGCGTCGACATATCCTTTGACGACTATATCATCATTTCTTCCCCCGTATACAAGAAAAGCGTCTTTGGTTTTTCTCAAATATTTGAGAATCGCCTTGACGGCAATCCAGTGTTCCTCACCGGGTTTGGATTGATGTCTACTGGTACAGCTTAGGGCAAACGAGACATCCGGTCTCGTACATGTCATGGCATACATTATGGACCCTATAGCCGAAGCATATGTGATCTCATTCATTCTTGCTAGCTTTGCAGGTGTCTCAGCATACTAGTTCTTGCTAAGCTTTATGCCATGACGCATGGACAACAGTCCTTTCTTTGAATTATGCATTGAGAATCTTCTCAGCACTTTGTCTATATAGGTGCTTTGACTTAAGCCCAAGACCCGCTTGGCACGATCTCTATATATCTTGATCCCCAAGATGTAAGAGGCCTCGCCTAAGTCTGTCATTGCGAAACACTCACCTAACCAAGTCTTTGTTAAGAGCAAGGTAGGGACGTCGTTTCCAATGAGCAGTATGTCATCAACATAGAGCACCAAGAAGACTACTTTGCTCCCATCTGCCTTTTTATATACGCAAGGTTCATCATCGTTCTTGATGAAGCCAAACTGTTTCACAACTTCATCAAAACGCTTATTCCAACTCCGAGATGCTTGCTTCAAACCATAAATTGATTTGAGCAACTTGCAAATCTTTCCCTTATTCTTAGGATCCTCAAAACCCTCAGGCTGAAACATATAAACGTCCTCAGCTAACCTCCCATTGAGGAAGGCGGTTTTGACGTCCATTTGCCATATCTCATAATTATGATAAGCTGCTACGGCAAGTAGAATGCGGATAGATTTGACCATAGCCACTGGAGAAAAGGTTTCTTCATAGTCAATTCTGTGGACTTGCCTATAACCCTTTGCTACCAGTCTTGCTTTATAAGTCTGAGGTATGCCATCCATGTGTATCTTTATTTTAAAGATCTATTTAAACCCAATGACTTTTAAGTCAGGGGTTTGATCCACCAAGTTCCACACTTGATTATCTGACATGGACTGCATTTCTTCCCTCATGGCTTCCAGCCATTTCTCAGAGTCGGTTCCGTCCAGGGCCTCTCGAAAGGTAGCTGGTGATAGCATTTGTGCCCTAGTCCAATTGCTATTAGCCTGTAAACGTCTATGTACATTATCATCGTTTGTAATATATATATATATAAAAAAAACGGCTTTGTATTACTTATGTGTTGAAGTAATACGTTAAGCATGATCTGATTTATGACCACTAAAGTAGTAGAACCATAAATCTGTACGGATCACACTTAAAGAGTCCCTGGTCAACCTATGCTTCCTTAGAAGCGACCAGTATGAGGATGGTTCTTAATGACGTAGTTCTACTTGTCATAGGGATGAGGGATCCCGGAATCAGATCATAGATATCATGAGGTGATTGATAGCGGATGACCCGCTTTGAATAGTGTTTTCATAGATTAAGCCATGAACATATTCAAATGCGCTACCTTGTCACGACATCCTTAGATCGGCTTTTATTTGCACCTAACGCTTTCTGTGACAGGATTTCAATAACGGGCATGATTGGGTGGCGGAACGGGTTGCGTGAGTGACACGAAAGACGGCTAAGGGATTTATCCCTCATACTACGGTATGGGAAAGATATCTGTTAAAAGGCCTCTTGATGGAGACTGACTGAGAGTAAGAGAATGGCCATGCCGATGATATGGGTTATCAGTTCTCAGCCATCTCACATATCAAGTAAAAAAAATTGATTAAACAAGGGTGACGACTCTATGCCTTGTAATCAATCGGGATATCTAGAGATAATAGGATAGTGACTTGTACACACAAGGTTAAGTCGAATCATCGATCGTCATGCACCTTGGGTAATCATAACGTCTTACTAGAGACCACTTATGATGGATCGGGCAAGAGCGATCTTTTGCGCCGGTCTGCCAACAGTGGCATGAGCCTAGAGGGTCACACACATTCAAGACGGATAACTTGAGACAAGGAAACCTTAACGTTTCTTGAGGAGCAATACATGGACAAAACTGGAGGTCTTGTGCCATGGGTTCGGTTTGAGAGAATAATTAGCGAATCGAGAAAACTGAGTTTTTTCGTCGATGTCGCGTCGGAGTTTGTTTCATAAGTAACGACAAAAGGGTCGGGCGACTTTTGGACATGGCATGAGAACACACGGGCGAGCCCATTGGGCTCGGCCCATGAAGCTTCATGGTCGGCCCAAACAAGGGCCCATTAAGGGCCCAATAAACCCTCTTGGCCGGCCCACATGGTGGGTCCATGTGTGGGGGGCCACACAACACCATGCTTAGTTGGTGATTGTGGATTAAGAGGTGAGTGATTTAAGGGGTATGGGTTAAAGCACCTTTAAGCCCATACCAATCACTTTTAACCCATACTTGTGAGTTGGATGATGAATTCAAATACAAAACTTTAATTCATTATTCCATTAATCACAAAACTCACACAAAAACTCTCTCTCTCTCTCATAGTGGTCGGCCACCCTAGCTCTCCTCTTGTTCTTGGTCTCTTGTTCTTCATTTAATTGTTCTAGTAGGCAATTAAGCGAGGGAGCATCAAGATCATCCCCTTGGTGTGGTCTTGCTTTAGAGAAGAAGATCCGAAACTTCTTCTTTATCGATTCAACAAGACTTAAAGGTAAACATCTTAAGGAATAGATTTTGCTTTGTGATTTAATGGTTTATGTTCTTGGACAAGGTTTGGAGTAGATTTTCTTATAATGCTTCCGCTATCTCGACGATCTAGAACGCTCCAAAACCCTACAGTGGTATCAGAGGGTTGGTTACCCTCTTAATCTTTGTCTTGTTGAATTTGTTTCGGTTTTGTGATTATTTGCATGCCAAAATTGTTGATAACATGATTTTTGAAATTTTGAATCGTAGCCGAGTCAGGAAGTCGAACACAAAGTCTGTAACTTGTGTATCGACTTCTTGTGGAAACAGTAAGCAAAGTAATAGACAGATAATAATCACAACACCAGAGATGATTACCCAGTTCGGTGACTCCGCACCTACGTCTGGGGGAACTTTGCCAGTGGAAAGGTTTTTCACTATCAGGTAGTCAATAGTACAACTTCAACCCCAACTAGCTATCACACAAGCTATTGTCCTAAGCTACTATAGATCTCACCGTGAATCGCCTCGACCAGGAGCCTCTCCCCCTGTCTTTGAGATTCCCTCAATTCCACCCTTTGAGCAAGTCCATGCTCGGTGTCGTTGTCTTCTTGGACGGAGTTGGGAATCTTCAATCACAAACAAAAACCCTAACTGACCCAAACACTTAGTGTTCGCGACTCAAGGTTTGATCGGAGCAAAGGTCCGTTCTAATGAATCTTACTCAGCCTCTCAACACGTCGATGGTGCACGGTTAAGAGCTCTGAGAAATCTTGCAAGTGTTAGAACAAGAACGGATGAACTGCTAATGGGAAGCCAAGGGCTTTTTCTAGCAGCTCACATTCCTAATCTTTCTCGGATTAGGAACAGGAAAGTCAGGCAAGTTGTTGCCGCCTTCCATGGCAGCTGGAAGTCGTCTTGCCTGTTCTGACTTCCTGATGAAATCAGGCAAGTCGAGTTGCCGCCTCTTGCTGACGTATAACTGCCATCTGGAAGTCGCTTGACTTGTCGACGTCACTCTCTTGCGCTCCAAGTCTTCGTGGCGCCTTTCTTCCTTCGCTCCAAGCTTTGTCGAAATAGGAAAGCTTCAGACTTTCCTAATCTGCGGCTAGTAACAAGTCGCTCCACATGTCATGTAACATGTTGCTCGACTTCTTACTTTTGCGCTAAAAAATCATGCCAACTATTAAATGTAGCAACAATCTCCCCCTTTGTCAATTTTTTAGGCAAACACCTTTTTGTAAGCCCATCGTCAACTTGTGGCAGTTACGCACAGCAAGTGACTTATCTTGTGGCAGTTACGCACAACAAGTGATGTGACTTCTTTACTCCAAGCAGGCACATCGTCGTCATCTTGAGCCAGTTACGCACACATCAAGTTTCGTGACTTCCGATGTGACTTCTTGTGCGGATTCTAGTTTATCTTCTAGAGCAGCTTCTGGAGCGGCGACTTCTATGTACATCTTTCGGCACGACTTCTGGCGTAACTTCTGGCGTACATCTTTCGGTGTGACTTCTGGCGTCGTATCACATTTATCTCCCCCTATTTGTCTAATAATATTGCCAAAGGCAATCTCATAACCTAAATTTGTCTAAACAGCAGGGTAAAAGAGAAATAGCTCACACCATGAGCAAATAAACGGCTCAAACATGAGCACAAATCCAGCTCAATCAAGAGAAAATATCCCAAAAAAATAGTCACATTGTGCGGAAAGTAACTCTGACAAACCCCGAGAATTTAATAGTGTGTGTGGGACAAAGTTATCATAGCAAATTTCAGAGAATTACTAAAACGACGTGGAGTCGTTATCTTCTTCTTCAGCAGGAACATCAGCAGTAGCAGCAGCAGCAGTAGATCGGAGGTCTTCCAGAAGGGCTTCACAGGTGACTTTGCGAGTTGAGAGCGTGGCAATTGACTTCTCTAGATCAGCAATCACTTCCACCAATTCTTCCTGCATTCTAGCGCCAATTGGTCCTGAGGGACGAGAGCTTGATCCAGCTCCTGGAGTTTTGGCCATAGGAAGTCCAAGGTCCTTCAACTGCTGCCCTTCAAAGTTCTTGAGATTGATGGTTAGAGGCAGTGGCTTTTTACCCGGAATATCCGACTCTCGGACAATGTTAGGACATTGTTGTAGAAGGATACTGGTGATTAGCGAAGGGAACCCGATTGGAAGTTTGATTGCACATGATTTGGCGTGCTTAACTAGATGGTCAATAATGTAAGCGCCAAAATCAATGGGAGACTGCGTACCTATTTGGTAAATAAGTTTTGCCAGCTCTGTTTTGATGCTTGACCCATGCGTAGAGGGTGCCCAGTCAGCCAGACCGATGCGGTAGAGAATAGAGTATTTTGCTGTGAGCTCGGTTGCCGCAATAGTGTCCTTGACTGGCCATCCCTTCTTACGTCCTCTGGTTTTTTCGACCGCTACTTTGTCCAAGTGCGGGACTTCCGGAGTGACTTCTGGGTCATCTCTGCCAAGGTATGTGTTGATGGTTGAGGCAGAGACTTCAAAGCATCCCCCCCGAACAAACACCTTTCGGTATTCAGCATCTTCAGGGTCATCGAACTCGCTTGATAGATTGACGATAAACTCTTTAACCAAAGTCGGGTAGAATGGGCCAATATTTATGACCGTGTTGGTCAGGCCAGCTCTACAATCGCATTTATCTCTTGTGCTTCAGTGGAGAGTTCTCTTTCTGGATAAATTTTCTGTTGATAGACATACTGCCACTTAACGGCATTGTCTACAGAGTGGAAAGAGACGTTGTCTGTGGGTGCCTTCGGTACATACTTGGGGAGCTTCTGCCCTCCTAATGTCTTCTTCACCTGTGGTAGCACAATTAGGGTGTCTTCTTCTTCAGATTCTTTTTCTTCAGGGACAGAGGTTGCTGCTGTGGTTTCTGACTTCTTTCTTGACTTCTTCGGCTGTTTGGACGCCGAAGCTTCTCCTTTTTCTGTTGCCTTTCTCTTTGGGGTCAATTTTCTCTGAACTTGAGGTTCTTCTTCTTCATCAACCAACCTTTGTGTTGGTAGTTTCCTTCTCACAGCCCTCTTGGGCACAGCTTCTTCTTTTTCCATGGTTTCAATATCGACACTTTCTTTGACAGGTTCCTCTAAAAGTTGAGTGACTTCTGGAATGACTTCAGGATTATCATCACGCTCTGAATCACTGTTCGGGGCGACAAGGGAACTTTCTTCCTTTTCCAAGTCCTCGTTTAGAGGAGATTTCTCTGGTGCGGGTGTCGACTTAGAGAGGCTAGGTTGGTCCTCGGTGCTAGTGCCGTGGACTTCAGGAACAAGGGTTTCTAAACCCTCTTCAGGCAGGCTTTCTTCTAAGTTTTCTTCAGAGAGGATAGCAGATTTACCTCGTGTTGGAGTCAGAGTAGAGAGAGAAGCGTCTTCTTCAATGTTTGCAGAAGCGGCTAGAGCGCCGTCCTTCTCAGCGACGGGGATTGTGTCTTCCAGCGTAACAAATGGGGGCGAGCTTGTTACATCCTGAGGTGCTGCCAAAGTTTCCCCTAAGCCTCTTCCTCCTCGGATCCTTAGTCCATGCTTGGTTCCAGTCGATTTGGAGGCAGATAATTTCTTGGCAATGACTTTTGCCCTCATCTTTGCTCGAAGTACTTTTGAAGCAGATGGTATTCTACCGCTGCGAGTACCAACCATTTAGCTAGGATTTTGTTCTTTGTGGGGGGAAAGCAAATTTTTTGCTGAGCTTTTTGATCTGAGAAACCCTATCGATTTCAAATGATGGAGGAGGTGCAGAGTCTGTGGGAGTTGAACAGAATGATTTCTGATAGGTGGATAGTCAGATCGTAATCATTCCCAAAATTCAAAAAGGACTAATGGGCTTTTGATAAAAGGATTTGGGCCCGGCTTGATTTTGTGGACCCTGTTTGTTCCTGATCGAGAGAAAGAGTAAAATCAACTAAAAGCTCTTCCTCTTCTTGCTTGACTTCTGGCTATTCTAGACAGCAAAGTCCGAGGGTTGACCTCAGACTTTCAAACCTTTTAGCATCTAATACTTTTGTAAAGATTTCAGCGACTTGTTTCTCAGTGGGTAGGTATTCGAGTTTTATTTTCTTCTCTTCTACAAGCTCTCGAATAAAGTGGTGCCTGATGTCAATATGCTTTGTCTTGCTATGTTGTAATGGGTTCTTCGAGATGTTGATTGCTCGGATGTTGTCACAGAACAAAGTCATGACTTCTTGCTTGACTCCATATTCTGCCAACATTTGTTTCATCCAAAGAAGCTGAGTACAGCTACTCCCGGCTGCAATATATTCGGACTCAGCAGTAGACAAAGCAATACAGTTTTGCTTTTTGCTGAACCACGATACAAGATTGTTCCCCAGGTAGAAACAACCTCCAGAGGTACTTCTTCGATCTGGTGTGCTTCCCGCCCAGTCAGCATCACAATATCCAACCAGAGTAGGAGAGGTATCAAAGGAATATAGCAAACCTAATTCAGAGGTTCCTGAGATGTACCTTATGATCCTTTTTGCATGAGCCAAGTGACTGACTTTTGGATTGGCTTGATATCGAGCACAGACTCCCACGGAGTAAGCGATGTCGGGTCGACTTGCTGTTAGATAGAGAAGACTTCCTATTATGCTTCGATAAAGACTTTGATCAACTGATTCTCCCATCTCGTCCTTTGTGCACATGTCATGTGTGGCAGTAGGAGTTCTCTTGTGTGAGGCCTTTTCTAACACAAACTTCTTGACAATGTTCTTTGCGTATTTGCTTTGGGAGATAAATATTCCATCTGACATCTGCTTGATCTGGAAGCCTAGGAAGTATGTGAGCTCACCGACCATACTTATCTCAAATTCAGACTGCATATGTTGGACGAAACGTTCCACCATCTTGTCTGACTTCCCTCCAAATACAATGTCGTCGACATATATTTAAGCAATCATGATGTCCCTTCCTTCCTTCTTCACAAAGAGAGTTTTGTCTACTCCCCCTCGAATATAGCCATTATGTACAAGGAATTGGGTAAGACGTTCATACCATGCTCGTGGAGCTTGTTTGAGACCGTAGAGAGCTTTCTTTAGCTTGTAGACATGGTGCGGAGAGTCATGGTCTTCGAATCCCTTTGGTTGGGCTACATAGACTTCTTCGTTTAGATTTCCATTAAGTAAGGCACTCTTTACATCCATTTGATAGAGTTTGAAGCGCAGATGACATGCGATGCCGAGAAGAAGTCGTATGGCTTCCAGTCTGGCTACCGGAGCAAAGGTTTCTTCAAAGTCGACTCCTTCGACTTGTGTGTACCCTTGAGCCACCAGTCTCGCTTTGTTTCGAGTGATGTTTCCTTGTTCGTCAGATTTGTTTTTGAATATCCATTTTGTCCCGATGACATTGACATTGTCAGGTTTGGGTACAAGTTCCCAGACTTCATTCCTTGCAAACTGAACCAGTTCTTCTTGCATCACGCAGACCCAGTATTCATCATTGATGGCCTCTTGTATATTTTTTGGCTCAATTTTGGAAATAAAGCACATGTTACCTATCAGTTCTTGGCGGTCAAGAGATGCTTTTTGTCTTGTCCGAACTCCCTCATTAATGTCTCCAATCACATCCTGGGGTGGATGGTACTTCCGAATTCTTCTTGATGGAGCTGTTTGCCTTGTGGGAGTTGCCTCTTCATCCGGGATGATTTGGCCTTTGTCTTCAGACTCTTTGTTACGCCCATCGTCCTAGACTTCTGGTCTGACTTCTCCTCTGACTTTTGGTCTGACTTCTCCTGAGAGATTCAGGACTTCCTCATCCTCGTCACTTGATTGCTCGTTATTGTCATCATCAATTACGACATTGATGGATTCCATGATAGTCCGGGTGCGTTTGTTGAATACCCGAAAAGCCCGACTATTTATGGAGTATCCGAGGAAGATGCCTTCTTTGCTTTTAGGATCCAGTTTGCGTCGAGGTTCCCTATCTGCGAGTATGTAGCAGACCGATCCAAAGATATGGAAGTACTTGACATTCGGCTTTCTCCCCCTCCATATTTCATAAAGAGTGAGCGAAGTTCCAGGGCGAAGAGTCACTCTATTATGAATATGGCATTCCGTATTTAAAGCTTCAGCCCAGAAGTGTTGCGGGATGTCTTTGGCTAACATCATGACTCTTGCCATCTCTTGAAGAGTGCGATTCTTTCTTTCATCGATTCCGTTTTGCTGAGGAGTGATGGGAGCAGAGAATTCATGGGCGATTCCTTCAGCATCACAAAAGTTTGCGAAGCTGATGTTTTCAAACTCCTTTCCATGATCGCTCCGAAGTCGAACGACTTTCCCAATAACTTCTCCCTTTTCTCGTTGAACTCTTCGACATAAGGCTTCAAAGACTGAGAAGGTATCTGACTTCTCTCGAATGAAATCTACCCATGTGTACCTTGAGAAGTCGTCTACACATACAAATATGTACTTCTTCCCTCCTAGACTTTCTACTTGCATGGGTCCCATAAGGTCAGCATGAAGAAGTTCTAGAACACGAGAAGTAGTAAGATGTTGTACCTGCTTGTGTGACGTCTTGACTTGTTTCCCAATTTGGCATTCTCCACAGATTTTTCCTTAAATGATCTTGAGGTTGGGAACTCCGATGATAGCCTTTTCAGAGAGAATCTTTTGCATACTCCTCAAATTGATGTGACCAAGTTTTTGATGCCATAGTTTTGTCTCTTGAGCTTTGGATAAAAGGCACTTGGTTGGCAAGGTACTGACTGTTGGAGACCATAGATAGCAGTTGTCAAGGGACCTGTGGCCTATCATGACTTCCTTCTGTTGTTTGTCTTTGACCGAGCACTTGTCGCTAGTGAAGTGGACATCCAGATCTAAATCACATATCTGGCTTATGCTGATGAGGTTTGCTGTGAGGCCTTCTACTAGCAGAGCTTCTTTCAGACACGGAGAGTTGGGAAGATTGAGTTTTCCTTTCCCGAGCACTCTCGCTTTTACTCCATCTCCAAAAGTGACGAAACTATTTGTGCATGGTATTAAAGTGACCAGGAAAGAGCTATTACCCGTCATATGTCGAGATGATCCACTATCGAAGTACCAATCGTTGCTGGTTGAGGCCTTTAAAGCGGTGTATGCGATGTTAGCTCGATAGTTGACCTCTTTGACTCGCCATTCCTTCCGAGGTCGGCTTTTCTTGACGGTGGTCCTTTTCTTGACCGGGCTCTTCCCATATAGCTGATAGCAGAAGGGTCGAATATGTCCTCTTCGTCCACAGTGATGACAAACCTAGTTGTGTCTTTTGGTCTGGTTTTTGAAGCAGCCAGAGTAAGAGGCTTTTTGGTTGCCTGGTCAGCCGTGAAGTTAGGTGACTTCTGACGAGACTTCTGGGAGACAGACTTCTGAGGAACGAAGATGGTGCGCGATGATGAGGCTTCTTTCGAATATCCAAGACCTTCCATATTCCTTGATGGTTTCCCGATCGAAAGTATTTGATCCAGAGTGTCAGTACTTGGATTCATCATCTTTACAGACTTGGTGACCTGCTCTAACTCGCCTTTTAGTCGAGCAACTTCCTTTTTGAGATCAATAGTCGTCTCAAGAAGTCTTGACTTGTCTTCATTAAGAGTAAGAATGAGAGCGTTCTGTTTTTCGATTACCTGAGAGTCTTCAAGCCACTTGACATACCATTCGTTGTAAGCGTTGTTGAGAGTCTCATCGGATAGCTCATCATCAGAGTCATACTTCTTTGAGCTTTCAGCTGGTTGATCTATTGTGGAGGAAGTAAAAGCCACATAGTTACTTGTATGCTCAAGGTCACTGTCTTCTTCATCTTCATCGTCAGTTAGAGAGGCATTGAATCCCTTCTTTTGTTTCTTTAAGAAGTTGGGACATTCTCTCTGCATGTGTCTATACACCTCACATTCAAAGCACTGGGCGCCTTTACCTAATCGTTCTCCTCGTCCTCCATCGTTAGCTGTGATGTCCAGTTTCTGAACCTTGTGCTGTGGCTTGTCTCTGACTTCTCGGGTGACTTTTCTTCCTGTCATCTGGCCAAATCTTTTCATGACTCTGTTGTAGTTTTTGGCCAGCATAGCGATAGTTTCCTCGATGTCACTATCCGACTCAGAGTGTGTTGAGTTTTTCTGATTAGAACTTTTGAAAGCCACACCTTTAAGTTTCTTCTCAATAGGAGGTAGGGAGAGCTCGAAAGTCATTAGTGAGCCCATGAGTTCATCAAACTTCAGTGTTTTCAAGTCATGGACTTCTTCGATGGCGGTGATCTTCATCTTGAATCTGGGACTTAGGGCTCTCAGTGTCTTTCTGACCAAATCTTCATCGGTCATAGGTTTGCCAAGTGAATATGATTCATTGGCCAGGTCTTTGATGCGCACATTAAACTCCGCAATAGTCTCGTCATCACTCATGGTCAGAGCCTCAAAGTTAGTCGTGAGGTACTGTAACTTCTGCTCTTTGACTTTTTAAGTACCCTCGTAAGCAACCGCAAGTGTGTCCCATGCAATTTCGGCACTTGTGCATGTGTTGATGAGTCGAAACACATTCTTGTCTACTCCATTAAAGATAGCATTGAGTGCTCGAGAATTACCTAGGGCGGCTTCATCTTCTTCCATGCTCCACTCCTTTTCTGGTTTGATGTTGGTTTGATTTCCATGAGCATCAGCATAGTAAGGTTTCTCCCATCCATTGATGATAGACTTCCAGGTTTTGCTGTCGAGGGACTTCAGGAAAGCACACATCCGTGCTTTCCAATATCCATAGTTTGTTCCGTCGAGTACCGGCGGACGATTGACAGATCCTACTTCCTTTGAATCCATATTAGCTACTCAGAATTTTGCAGGAAAATCACCTAAGAGATTAAGGTGCCTCTTCTGATACCAATTGAAATTCTGAATCGTAGTCGAGTCAGGAAGTCGAACACAAAGTCTGTAACTTGTGTATCGACTTCTTGTGGAAATAGTAAGCAAAGTAATAGACAGATAATAATCACGACACCAGAGATGATTACCCAGTTCGGTGACTCCGCACCTACGTCTGGGGGCACTTTGCCAGTGGAAAGGTTTTTCACTATCGGGTAGTCAATAGTACAACTTCAAGCCCAACTAGCTATTACACAAGCTATTGTCCTAAGCTACTATAGATCTCACCGTGAATCGCCTCGACCAGGAGCCTCTCCCCCTGTCTTTGAGATTCCCTCAATTCCACCCTTCGAGCAAGTCCATGCTCGGTGTCCTTGTCTTCTTGGACGGAGTTATGAATCTTCAATCACAAACAAAAACCCTAACCGACCCAAACACTTAGTCTTCGCGACTCAAGGTTTGATCGGAGCAAAGATCAGTTCTAATGAATCTTACTCAGCCTCTCAACACGCCGATGGTGCATGGTTAAGAGCTCTGAGAAATCTTGCAAGTGTTAGAACAAGAACGGATGAACTGCTAATGGGAAGCCAAGGGCTTTTTATAGCAGCTCACATTCCTAATCCTTCTCGGATCAGGAACAGGAAAGTCAGGCAAGTTGTTGCCGCCTTCCATGGCAGCTGGAAGTCGTCTTGCCTGTTCTGACTTCCTGATGAAATCAGGCAAGTCGAGTTGCCGCCTCTTGCTGACGTGTAACTGCCAGCTGGAAGTCGCCTGACTTGTCGACGTCACTCTCTTGCGCTCCAAGTCTTCGTGGCGCCTTTCTTCCTTCGCTCCTTGCTTTGTCGAAATAGGAAAGCTTCAGACTTTCCTAATCTGCGGCTCGTAACAAGTCGCTCCACATGTCATGTAACATGTTGCTCGACTTCTTACTTTTGCGCTAAAAAATCATGCCAACTATTAAACGTAGCAACAATTTTAATGCTTTTTGGGATATTTGCATGAAATATGTTATTTTTGAAAAATATATTGAATTTGGAATTTTTCGGAAATTATTGGATTTGTTGGGTCCGAGAAGAGACTCTCGGGGAGCCGGATCGGAGGTACCGGACATAGGTCACCGGAGGCCGGTGAGGCCGGCGGTGACCGGGGCCGTCCCCACTCTCGGTCGAGCCGTGTAATGTTGGGCTCGGCCCAATGGGCTTTCGGCCCATTGGATTGGCCCGACTTGGTTCGTGCCTGTGTTTGATCCGTGTCACGAACCCGCGATCCAATATTTCAAAAACTTTCAAAATTTAATCGGTTTCGATAAACCGTTTTTCGAAAAGGTCTAGTTTCGATAAACCTGACCAAGCAACTTGGCAAAATTAAAACCGGAATTATTGCATATTATTTGATAAAATGTTTGTGTGATAACATGTTGGATGATGTGATGAAATGTATGATGCATTAGTAGCCCATTAGATTTTATCGCTTTCACGGTTTGCATACTGTTAGTGTTAGCGTGTAATTATTCTTTTATTCGAGCCCATAAAATGTAATTATTTTTTATCCGGTCTACGAATCGAGTATTAATTGTAATTATTACTCAAAGACGAGAAGGATGGAAAATCGAGCACAATGACGGTCTTGGAGGAAGTCCAAGAGCTAGTGGGAGCCCGAATGAGAAAGACGAGAAGATATGAAGACTCGTAGAATCCTAAGATTAGGATGGGCTATAAAATGCATATTTAACTCTTTATGAATGCTTGCTTGAATTATTTAATAACATGCTTGCATGATTAGCTTATAAGTATATAAGCCATCACCTCACATGCAAAGATTAAAATCGACTTTAATTGTTTGCATGTTTAAAGCGTTGTGAACCATCATTGCACGGGTTGTGATGGATGAGTTCAAATTTGAAACATGTTTGCACGGGTTGCAAGTAACGGTTTCAAATGAAGATAGTATGTGATATGATTAGAAACGTCACAACACGGGTTGTTGATGACGGGTTCGTAATTGTGCCAAATACTTTCGAATTATTAAACACAACCAATTTACAAGATAATTTGAGTCAAGTAAGATGTCACCCAAATTCACACCCAGGTAGAAACATTTTATCGGTGTCGTGCGCCTTAGCGGAGCATCGATCGAATGGGTTCTAGATGGGAATGGTAAACTTTGTGGGATGTTGTGCGCCTTAGCGAAGCATCTGCACAAAGTTAACTCGTTAGTGAAGGTTGTTTGACTCGACCACGATTCTTGGCCTGAGGTCGAGCTGGGGCATCGGAAGGGTAAGCCGTGTGTTTTATGCACATACCCTAACTAAGAGTTACACGGGTTGTAATTGGACGGACGTCCTACCTAAATAAGTCAATTGGAGCAGTGCGCCTTAGCGCACTTCAAATGACGAAAAAGGGATCTTGGTTTCAAGGTTTTAAACCTTAGAATCGGATGGTTGTTGTTTAATTCGGATCTTCATAAATTTTTTCAACTTTTCTGATTAAATTTACTTTCTTCGTGTAGAAATGGCTAGTAATTCAACAAACTCGTCTAATTTATCGTTGAGGACTATACTCGAAAAGTGTAAACTCAACGGGACACATTATCTGGACTGGGACAGAAATTTTCGACTTGTGTTAAAGTTGGAAAGCAGGGAGTACGTCCTTGATAAGGCTATCCCGGTGGAGCCAGCTGCCAACGCAACGAGGGTCATTAAGGATGCGTACCAGAAACACCTTAGCGACTCTATCGACGTTGCGTGTGTCATGCTGGGCTGCATGGAAGCGGACCTCCAGAAGCAGTTTATGGAGCTATCCCATGATCCGTTTGAAATGTTTGCACGGATCAAGGATATGTTCAAAGAGAAAGTACGTATATAAAAATACACTGTTCTCCGAGAACTAATTGCCTGCAAGATGTCAGCAGGCAGCTCCGTAGGTCCACACGTCCTACGTATAAAGGGACATTTTGACCATATGACTAGTATCGGTATGTCTATGGAAAAGGAAATGGCTGCGATTTTTTTCTGCAATCCCTTCCTCATGCATATGGTGGGTTCGTCATGAACTATCACATGCATGATATGGACAAGACCGCGTCGGAGTTGCACAGCATGCTAGTGACTGCCGAGAAGAGCATAAGGGGCAGTTCGCCCAAAAATGTTTTTATGGTCAAGAAGGGACCCAACTTCAAAGCTGGTGGTGGCAAGGGTAAAGGCCCAAAGCACCTAGCAGTAAAGAACAGACGACCATTTGTTCCTAGACCTCCCATGCCCGTACAAGGCAAAGGGAAGGCAAAGGAGTCGGTCTGTTTCTACTGTCAAAAGCCTGGTCATTGGAATAAAAACTGTCAGCAGCTGAAGGAGGATCAGAAGAAGGGCGGTGGGGCTGCTACTTCATCAGGTATTCCATTAGAGCTATATTTTTCTACAATAAATACCTGGGTACTACACACTGGAGCTGAGTTTCATGTCTGTGCGAATATGCAGGTGTTACACAGTAGAAGAGATATAGGGGAAAGCGAGGTGGACCTAAGAGTTGGGAACAATACCAGAGTTGCCGCAACTGCCGTGGGTTCTGTGAACCTTGTTTTGCCCAGTGGGCTTGTAATTGAACTTAATGATGTGTTTTGCGTACCTGCTTTCAGCAGGAATATTATCTCAATTTCTCTTCTTGAAAAAGAAGGTTATTATTTTAATATTAAGAACGGGTTTTTTAATATTATGCGCAACAACATGTTTTATGGCAATGCTCACACTGTTGGAGGTTTATACATATTGAATATGTAAAACCCGAGATCCAACATGCTCTATAATATAAATGCTAAGAGGTTTAAAGCTAATGATTTAGACCAAACTCTTATCTGGCATTGTCGTCTAGGTCACATAAATGAGAAACGCATCTCAGCGCTTCATAAGCGCGGACTTCTAAGTCAATTTGAATTCCAAACGATTGATAGATGCAAAGCTTGTTTAATGGGCAAGATGACTAAAGCGCCCTTCGCTGGTTTAGGTGAAAGGGCAGGTGATCTATTGGGTCAAATACATTCAGACGTATGTGGACCAATTAGTACACCAGCCAGAGGTGGTTTAGGCTACTTTATCACATTTACTGACGATTTCAGTAGATATGGTTATGTCTATCTCATGAGACATAAGTCCGAAGTTTTTAATAAATTCAAAGAGTTTAGGACTGAAGTAGAAAACCAACTCGGAAAGAGTATCAAGGGACTCCATTCTGATCGGGGTGGAGAATACTTATCCGAGGAGTTTCTTAGTTATCTTACTGAAGGTGGAATACTATCTCAGTGGACTCCGCCAGGAACACTGCAACTTAATGGTGTGTCCGAGCGGAGGAATCGGACATTGTTGGGTATGGTTCGATCGATGTTAAGTCTCACTGATCTCCCGATCTCCTTCTGGGGTTATGCTCTGCAAACGGCCGCAATCATAATAAACAGGGCTCCGTCGAAAGTAGTGGAAGGGACATCATTCGAGAAATGGTACGGGAAAGAACCCGTTTTGTCCTTCCTAAAAATCTGGGGTTGCGAGGCTTATATAAAACGGTTGCTTGCAACCAAGCTCGAACCGAGATCAGATAAATGCACTTTCGTCGGATATCCAAAAGAAACAAAAGGATACTACTTCTACAAACCGAGCGAAAATAAATTTTTTGTTGCTCGAGGTGGGACATTCTTGGAAAAGGAGTTCATTTCCAAGACAGTCAGTATGAGGGCTGTTCATCTTGATGAAGTTCTAGATGAGATGGTCACTCGGGAACCACTAGACGAACCACTAGAAGAAGTAGAGCCAGAAGTGGTCGTTGAGCAAGAACCAATAGCTACAGTTAATGAGGACGGTCCGAGGCGGTCTGAAAGGATAAGTCATGCACCTGTCAGATATGGTTTCATAGTAACTAGAGGTGATGGTTTAGTATTAGTGGACAATGATCCAGCTACCTTTCGAGAGGCCTTGGACGGAACCGACTTTGAGAAATGGCTGGAAGCCATGAGGGAAGAAATGCAATCCATGTTAGATAATCAAGTGTGGGACTTGGTGTAACATACCCCAGACGTAAAAGTCATTGGGTGTAAATGGATCTTTAAAATAAAGATAGACATGGATGGCAAACCTCAGACCTATAAAGCAAGACTGGTAGCAAAAGGTTATAGGCAAATCCACGGAATTGACTACGAAGAGACCTTTTCTCCAGTAGCTATGGTCAAATCTATCCGCATTCTATTTGCCGTAGCAGCGTATCACAACTATGAGATATGGCAAATGGACGTCAAAACCGCCTTCCTCAACGGGAGGTTAGCTGAGGACGTTTATATGTCCCAGCCTGAGGGTTTTGAGGATCCAAAGAATAAGGGAAAGATTTGCAAGTTGCTCAAATCAATCTATGGTTTGAAGCAAGCATCTCGAAATTGGAATCAGCGTTTTGATGAAGTAGTGAAACAGTTTGGCTTCGTCAAGAATGATGATGAACCTTGCGTGTATAAAAAGGCAGATGGGAGTAATGTAGTCTTCTTGGTGCTTTATGTTGATGACATATTGCTCATTGGAAACGACGTCCCTACCTTGCTCTTAACAAAGACTTGGTTAGGTGAGTGTTTCGCAATGAAGGACTTAGGCGAGGCCTCTTTCATCTTGGGGATCAAGATATATAGAGACCGTGCCAAGCGGGTCTTGGGCTTAAGTCAAAGCACCTACATAGAAAAAGTGTTGAGACGATTCTCAATGCAAGATTCAAAGAAAGGATTGCTGCCCATGCGTCATGGCATGAAGCTTAGCAAGAAGTAGTGTGCTGAGACACCTGCAGAGCTAGCAAGAATGAATGAGATCCCATATGCTTCGGCTATAGGATCCATAATGTATGCCATGATATGTACGAGACCGGATGTCTCGTTTGCCCTAAGCTGTACCAGTAGACATCAATCCAAACCCGGTGAGGCACACTGGATGGCCGTCAAGGCGATTCTCAAATATTTGAGAAAAACCAAAGACGCTTTTCTTGTATACGGGGGAGATGATGATCTAGTCGTCAAAGGATATGTCGACGCAAGTTACCAGACAGACCCCGATGACTTTAAGAGTCAGTTGGGATATGTGTTTACGTTGAACGGTGGAGCATTCAGCTGGAAAAGCAAGAAGCAGGACACCATTGCCGACTCTACGACCGAAGCTGAGTACATTGCCGCATCTGAAGCAGCAAAAGAGGCTGTATGGATCAGGAGTTTCATGGCTGGGTTAGGTGTAATTAAAAACCCATCTAACCTAGTAGACTTATATTGTGACAACACCGGGGCTATTGCGCAAGCTAAGGAACCCAGGGCACATGACAGATCCAAACATGTACTCATAGAGTATCACATCATCCGCGACATAGTTGCAAGAGGTGACATGAAGATCCACTACATTGCAACTGATGATAACACAGCCGACCCCTTGACCAAGGCTCTTCCATAAGCAAAACATGATAAACATGTTAGGTCAATGGGTATAGACTGGACTTAAATTGGAACTAGGGGCAAGTGGGAGATTGATAGCATTTGTGCCCTAGTCCAATTGCTATTAGCTTGTAAACGTCTATGTACATTATCATCGTTTGTAATATATATATATATAACGGCTTTGTATTACTTATGTGTTGAAGTAATACGTTAAGCATGATCTGATTTATGACCACTAAAGTAGTAGAACCATAAATCTGTACGGATCACACTTAACGAGTCCCTGGCCAACCTATGCTTCCTTAGAAGCGACCAGTATGAGGATGGTTCTTAATGATGTAGTTCTACTTGTCATATGGATGAGGGATCCCATAATCATATCATAGATATCATAAGGTGATTGATATCGGACGACCCGCTTTGAATAGTGTTTTCATAGATTAAGCCATGAACATATTCAAATGCGATAGCTTGTCACGACATCCTTAGACCGAGGAGTCTTTGTGATCACTATGCAATGAACGTGCGGCTTTAACTTGCGCCTAACGCTTTTCTGTGACAGGATTGCAATAACGGGCATGATTGGGTAGCGGAACGGGTTGCGTGAGTGACACGAAAGACGGCTAAGGGATTTATCCCTCATACTATGGTATGGGAAAGATATTTGTTAAAAGGCCTCTGGATGGAGACTGACTGAGAGTAAGAGCATGGCCATGCCGATGATACGGGTTATCAGTTCTCAGCCATCTCACATATCAAGTAACAATAATTGATTAAACAAGGTGACGACTCTATGCCTTGTAATCAATCGGGATATCTAGAGATAATAGGATAGTGACTTGTACGCACAAGGTTAAGTCGAATCATCGATCGTCATGCACCTTGGGTAATCATAACGTCTTACTAGAGACCACTTATGATGGATCGGGCAAGAGCGATCTTTTTCGCCGATCTGCCAACGGTGGCATGAGCCTAGAGGGTCGCACACATTCAAGACGGATAACTTGAGACAAGGAAACCTTAACGTTTCTTGAGGAGCAATACATGGACAAAACTAGAGGTTTTGTGCCATGGGTTCAGTTTGAGAGAATAATTAGCGAATTGAGAAAACTGAGTTTTTTCGTCGATGTCGCGTCGGAATTTGTTTGATAAGTAACGACAAAAGGGTCGGGCGACTTTTGGACACGACATGAGACCACACGGGCGAGCCCATTGGGCTCGGCCAATGAAGCCTCATGGCCGGCCCAAACAAGGGCCCATTAAGGGCCCAATAAACCCTATCGGCCGGCCCACATGGTGGGTCCGTGTTTGGGGGCCACACAACACCATGCTTAGTTGGTGATTGTGGATTAAGAGGTGAGTGATTTAAGGGGTACGGGTTAAAGCACCTTTAAGCCCATACCAATCACTTTTAACGCATACTTGTGAGTTGGATGATGAATTCAAATACAAAAATTTAATTCATTATTCCATTAATCACAAAACTCAAACAAAAACTCTCTCTCTCTTATAGTGGCCGGCCACCCTAGCTCTCCTCTTGTTCTTGCTCTCTTGTTCTTCATTTAATTGTTCTAGTAGGCAATTAAGTGAGGGATCATCAAGATCATCCCCTTGGTGTGGACTTGCTTTAGAGAAGAAGATCCGAAAGTTCTTCTTTATCCATTCAACAAGACTTAAAGGTAAACATCTTGTGGAATAGATTTTGCTTTGGGATTTAATGGTTTATGTTCTTGGACAAGGTTTGGAGTAGATTTTCTTATAATGCTTCCGCTATCTCGACGATCTAGAACGCTCCAAAACCCTACAGCTGGATCATTGTCCACTAACACTGAATCATCACCTCCAGTTACTAGGAAACCGTATCTGATAGGTGCATGACTTATCCTTTCAGACCGCCTTAGACCGTCCTCATTAACTGTAGCTATTGGTTCTTTCTCAACGTCCTCATTACTTCTTCCAATGGGTCGTCCAGTGGTTCCTGAGTGACTATCTCATCTAGAACTTCATCCAGATGAATAGCCCTCCCACTAACTGTCTTGGAAATAAATTCCTTTTCCAAGAATATCCCACCTCGGGCGACAAAAACTTTGTGTTCGCTCGGTTTGTAGAAGTAGTATCCTTTTGTTTCTTTTGGCTATCCGAAGAAAGTGCACTTCTGATCTCGGTTCGTTTTACATAAGCCTCGCAACCCCAGATTTTCATGAAGGACAAAACGGGTTCCTTCCCGTACCATTTTTCGAATGATGTCCCTTCCACTGCTTTCGACGGAGCCCTGTTTATTATGAATGCAGTCGTTTGTAGAGCGTAACCCCAGAAGGAGATCGGGAGATCAGTGAGATTTAACATCGATCGAACCATATCCAACAATGTCCGATTCCTTCGCTCGGACACACCATTGAGTTGCGGTGTTCCTGGCGGAGTCCACTGAGATACTATTCCACTTTCAGTAAGATGACTAAGAAACTCCTCGGATAAGTATTCTCCACCCCGATCGGAACGGACTGCCTTGATACTCTTTCCGTGTTGGTATTCTACTTCAGTCCTAAACTCCTTGAATTTATCAAAGGCTTCAGACTTATGTCTCATGAGATAGACGTAACCATATCTACTGAAATCATCAGTAAATGTGATAAAGTAGCCTAAACAACCTCTGGCTGGTGTACTCATTGGTCTACATACGTCTAAATGTATTAGACCCAATTGATTGTTAGAGTTATGCCCCAGTCCAATATAAAAGTGATATACAGATGTAATGTTTTATCATCTTTCCGAATAAATAAATCGGCATATATTACTAATGTGTTGTAGTAATATATCGAATGTAATTTGATCTATGTCATTACGTGTGTAACTACTAATAGTAGAACTGTAGATCAGAAAGAATTATATTTGATGAGTCCCTGATTAGCTAAGCTTCTTTATGAAGCGATCAGTATGAGACCAACTCCTTGTGATCACGCTCTACTGATCATGGCAAAGTATGTGCCAGAGTTATATCATAGATATCATCAGGTCGATGATATCGGACAACCCGATTGTGAGTATGCAACATAGATACCGTCATGAGATACTCACAGATCGTAGCTTGTCATTATATCCTAAGACCAAGGAGTCTTTGTGTGCACTGTTTATTGAATCTCCAAGTTTGACCTAGTCTAACGTTACCTGTAAAAGGGTAGCCATAACGGCTGTGATTGGCTTAGTTATGAATTACATTGGTGAACTCGAAAGACGTCTAAGGGATTTATCACTCAAACTTCGGTATGAGAAACATATCCGTTTAGGCCACTTGATGAGTATGACTGAAGAAAGAGCATGGCCATGCAGGTGATACCTTAGTATCAGTTTTCAGTCATCTCAGATATCAAGAAACAATGATTGATAAATTAGGATGACCATTCTATGCCTATTGATCAATCTGGATATCGGTTTGATAAAAGGACAGTGACATGTACGATAACAGGTTAAGTCGAATAATCGATAATCACGAATATTGGATAATCATAATGTCTTGCTAGAGGCCACTTATGATGGAAAGGGTAAAATAGTAATTTTACCAGTCTGCCAATTATTCGTGAGCCTAGAGGGTCACACGCATTAAGCACGATACATGACAACAATTATGGATGAGAATTGAGAACAATTCAGTAGTTTTCTGGCCTAAGGTTTTAACCAGACGGTTGAAGAAATCAATTCGAGGAAATTGAGCCGTTTTGACTAAACCGAAATTAGAACTCAAGTTAATGGGTTTAATTTAGGTTTTAGTTAAACGGGCTTAAAGCCCATTTAGGGATTTAAGATAGGAGAGGGAACAAATGCAAATAAGAAAGAATAAAGGGATAGATAATGCAATTTTAATTTTGAAATTCAATTTAATTTCAAATTAAAATCACATAATATCTATTCAATTATCTCTTGAATTTTTCAGCAACTTCTCCCTCCTTTCTCTCTCCCTCATTGCTGATTTTCAGCTCCCTCTCTTCCTCCATTGTTGCCTTGTTTTCTCTCCAAATTTCTAGCAAAATATTGAGTGAAAAATCATTTCGGTTGTGGTGCTTGTGTGGACTTGATAGAGAGAACACTACACTTGTGTTTTTGTCGATTACAAGAGGTAAATATCAGTTTTATATTTATGTATATAACATGTTCAAATGGCATTAAGATCTAAGCTTTTTACGATCACCACGGTTACATAAAGTCCGTTGCATGATATTCATCGTTTGGAACCCGTGGTGATCTCTTTCATTGATCACCTGCCCTCTCACCTAAACCAGTGAAGGGCGCTTTAGTCATCTTGCTCATTAAACAAGCTTCGCATCTATCAATCGTTTGGAATTCGAATTGACTTAGATTTCCGCGCTTATGAAGCACTGAGATGCGTTTCTCATTTATGTGACCTAGACGACAATGCCAGATTAGAGTTTGGTCTAAATCATTAGCTTTAAACCTCTTAGCATTTACATTATAGAGCATGTTGGATCTCGAGTTTTGCATATTTAATATGTATAAACCTCCAACAGTGTGAGCATTTCCATAAAACATGTTATTGCGCATATTATTAAAACGCCGTCTTTAATATCAAAATAATAACCTTCCTTTTCAAGACGGGATATTGATACAATATTCCTGCTGAAAGCAGGTACGCAAAACACATCCAAAAGTTCTATTACAAGCCCACTATGCAAAACAAGATTAACTGAACCCACAGCAGTTGCGGTAACTCTCAAGTTGTTCCCAACTCTTAGGTCCACCTCGTCTTCCCCCATATCTCTTCTACTATGCAGCACCTACACATCCGCACAGACATGAGACTTTGCTCCAGTTTCTAGTACCCAAGCATTTATAGTAGAAAAATTTAGCTCTAATGGAATACCTGACGAAGTAGCGGCCCCGCCGCCCTTCTTCTGATCTTCCTTCAGCTGCTGACAGTCCTTCTTCCAATGACTAGGCTTTTGGCAGTAGAAGCAGACCGACTCCTTTGCCTTCCCATTTCCCTTCATGGGCATGAAAGGTTTAGTAATGAAAGGTCGTCTGTTCTTCCCCGTCTGGTGCATTAGGCCTTTGCCCTTACCACCACCAGCTTTGAAATCAGATCCCTTCTTGACCATTAGAACACCTTTGGGCGTACTGCCCCTTATGCTCTTCTCGGCAGTCACCAACATGATGTGCAACTCCGATGCGGTCTTGTCCATGTCATGCATGTGATAGTTCATGGCAAACCCACCATATGCATGAGGAAGGGATTGTAGAGTGAAATCCGCAGCCATCTCTTTCTCTATAGTCATTCCGAGACCAGTCATATGATCGAGATGTCCCTTTATACGTAGGACGTATGGACCTACGGAGCTGCCTGCTGACATCTTGCAGGCAATGAGTTCTCGGAGAACAGTGTATTTTTCAATACGTACTTTCTCTTTGAACATATCCTTGATCTGTGCAAATATTGCAAACGGATCATGGGATAGCTCAATAAACTGCTTCTTGAGGTCCGCCTCCATGCAGCCCAGCATTACACACGCAACGTTGATAGAGTCGCTAAGGTGTTTCTGGTACGCATCCTTAACGACCCTCGTTGCGTTGGCAGCTGGCTCCACCGGAATAGCCTTGTCAAGGACGTACTCCCTGCATTCCAACTTTAACACAAGTCGTAAATTTCTGTCCCAGTCCAGATAATTTGTTCCATTGAGTTTACACTTTTCAAGTATAGTCCTCAACGACAAATTAGACGAGTTTGTTGAATTCCTACACGAAGAAAGTAAATTTAATCAGAAAAGTTGAATAAATTTACGAAGATCCGAATTAAACACCAACCGTCCGATTCTAAGGTTTAGAATCTTTAAACCAAGATCCCTTATTTTTCAATTGAAGTACGCTAAAGCGCACCGCTCCAATTGACTCATTTGGGTAGGACGTCCATCCAATTACAACCCGTGTAACTCTTGGTTAGGGTATGTGCAAAAGCACACGGCTTACCCTTCCGATGCCCCAACTCGACCTCAGGCCAAGAATCGTGGTCGAGTCAACCAACCTTCACTTATGCATCAATTTTGTGCAGATGCTCCGCTAAGGCGCACGACATCCCACAAAATTGACCATTCCATATAGAACCCATTCCATCGATGCTCCGATAAGGCGCACGACACCGATAAAATGTTTCTACATGGGTGTGAATTTGGGTGGCATCTCACTTGACTCAAATTATGTTGTGATTTTTGTTGTGTTTAATAATTCGAAAGTATCTTGGTACAGTTATGAACCCGTCACCAACAACCCATGTTGTGACGTTTCTAATTGTATCATATATAATCTTCTTTTGAAGTCGTCATTTGCAACCCGTGAAAACACGTTTCAAAATTGAACTCATCCATCACAACCCGTGCGATGATGGTTCACAACACTTTAATCATGCAAACAATTAAAATCGATTTTAATCTTTGCATGTGAGGTGATGGCTTATAAACTTATAAGCTAAGCATGCAAGCATACAATTATATCTAATAATTAAAGCAAGCAAGCATAAAGCGTTTAAACATGCACCAATAGCCCATCCTATTCTTAACATTCTACGAGACATCACATCTTCTCGTCTTTCTCATTCGGGCTCCCACTAGCTCTTGGACTTCCTCCAAGACCGTCATTGTGCTCGATTTTCCATCCTTATCGTCTTTGAGTAGTAATTACAATTAATACTCGGTTCATAGACCGGATAAAAAAATAATTACACTTTATGGGCTCGAATGAAAGAATAATTACACGTTAACACTAACAGCGTGCAAACCGTGAAAGCGATAAAATCTAATGGGCTACTAATGCATCATACATCTCATCACATCATCCAACATGTTATCACACAAACATGTTATCAAATAATATGCAATTATTCCGGTTTTAATTTTGCCAAGTTGCTTGGTCGGGTTTATCGAAACTAGACCTTTTCGAAAAACGGTTTATCGAAACCGATCAAATTTAAAAGTTTTCGAAATATTGGATCGCGGTTTCATCCACGGACATAATCAACGTGCACGAACCAAATCGGGACAAGCCCAATGGGCCGAAGCCCATTAAGCCGAGCCCAACATTACGGCTCGGTTTGGGCCTAGAAAAGCCTGAACCGAGTTTGCCTCTCCTCTCGTCCTCGCCCAATAGGAGGGACGGCCCCGGTCACCGCCGGCCTCTCCCGGCCTCCGGTGACCTCCGTCCGGTACCTTCGATCCGGCTCCCCGAGAGTATCTTCTAGGACCCAACAAATCCAATAAAATCCGAAAAATTCCAAATTCAATATATTTTCCAAAAATAACATATTTCATGCAATTTATCCAAAAAGCATTAAAAACATGTTATCAACAAATATGGCATGCAAATCATCATAAAACCGAAACAAGTTCAACAAGACAAAGATTAAGAGGGTTAACCTGCCTCTGATACCACTGTAGGGTTTTGGAGCGTTCTTCAACATCGAGATAGCGGAAGCATTTAACAAAAGCAACTCCAAACCTTGTCCAAGAACATGAACCATTAAATCCTAAGGCAAAATCTATTCCACAAGTAATTTATCTTTAAGTCTTTGTTGAATCGATAAAGAAGAACTTTGTGATCTTCCACACCAAGGGGATGATCTTCAAGATCCTTCACTTCATGCCTACTAGAACAATTAAGTGAAGACCAAGAGAGCAAAAGAGAGAGAGAGCAATAGGGGTGGCCGGCCACAAGGAGAGAGAGAGAGAGAGATCGTGAGTTATGAGAGTGTGTAATTAATTTCAAGATATTTCTCTACTTCATCAATCTCATAAGCATGGGTCTAAAAGGTGAAACCATGGGTTAAAGGTGTCATTACCCATACCCCTTAAATCACTCACCTCTTAATCAACAATCACCAACTAAGCATGGTGTGTTGTGGCCCCACCCTTGGACCCACCAAAGTGGCCGGCCATGTTGGGCTTATTGGGCCCAAAATAGGCCCATGTTGGGCCGGTCACGTGACCTCATGGGCCGAGCCCAATGGGCTCCCCCATAAGGTTTCGTGCCGTGTCCAAAAGTCGCCCGACTCTTTTTGTTGTTACTTATCAAACAAAGTCCGACGCGACATTGACGAAAAATCTCAGTTTTCTAGATTCGCTATTTATTCTCTCATACCGAACCTATGGCCCAAAACCTTCAGTTTTGTCCATCTATTGCTCCTCAAGAAATGTTAAGGTTTCCTTGTCTCAAGTTATCCGCCTTGTATGTGTGTGACCCTCCAGGCTCATGTCACCGTTGGCAGATCGGCGCAAAAGATCTCTCTTTTCCGATCCATCATAAGTGATATCTAGTAAAACGTTATGATTACCCAAGGTACATGATGATCGATGATTCGATTTAATCTTTATGCGTACAAGTCACTATCCTATTATCTCTATATATCCCGATTGATCACAAGGCATAGAGTCGTCATCCTTGTTCAATCAATCATCGTTACTTGATATGTTAGATGGCTGAGAACTGATAACTCGTATCACTGGCATGGCCATGCTCTTTCTCTCATTCACTCTCGATCAAGAGGCCTTTAACGGATATCTTTCCCATACCATAGTACGAGGGATAAATCCCTTAGCCGTCTTTCGTGTCACTCATGCAACCCGTTCCGCCACCCAATCATGCCCGTTATTGCAATCCTGTTACGGAAAGCGTTAGGCGCAAGTTAAAGCTGCACGTACATTGCATAGCGATCACAAAGACTCCTTGGTCTAAGGATATTGTGACAAGCTATCGCATTTGAATATGTTCATGGCTTAATCTATGAAATACTATTCAAAGCGGGTCGTCCAATATGAATCACCTCATGATATCTATGATATGATTCCGGGATTCCTCATCCCTGTGACAACCATAACTACATCATTGAGAACCATCCTCATACTGGTCGCTTCTATCGAAGCGTATATTGACTAGGGATTCGATAAGTGTGATCCGTACAGATTTATGGTTCTACTAGTGGTCATAAATCAGATCTTGCTTACCATATTACTTCAACACATAAGTAATACAAAGCCGTTTTATATATTACAAACGATGATAATTATACATAAACATTTATAGACTACTAGCAATTGGACTAGGGCACAAAAATGCTATCAGCTCTAGACTTGGTTGTCATACATGGATTTCATTTCCTCACTCATGGCGTTCTGCCATTTTTCGGAGTCTGGATTGGCCAAAGCTTGTCTGAAAGTTTCTGGATCATTCTTATCCACCAATATCAAGTCATTTCCCTTAGTGGCTAGATAGCTATATTTTATGGGAACTTGACGAGATCTGTCAGACCTTCTTGGACCCTCTGGAATAGGTGTAGGGATTGGCTCTTGATCAATGACCACTTCTGGCTCCTGTATTTCTACACCTTGCATAGCTGGTTCATCCATATCACCTTGAATTTCATCAAGATGCACAACACTACCACTAGCAGTTTTGGAATAAATTCCTTTTCCAAATATATCCCTCCTCGAGCAACAAAAATTTTGTTCTCGCAAGGTTTGTAGAAATAGTACACCCTTGATTCCTTGGGGTACCCCACAAAGACACACTTATCTGATTTGGGCTCGAGCTTATCGCCTAGCAAACGCTTGACATGAGCTTCACATCCCAAATCTTAAGGAAAGCTAATAAGGGTTTCTTCCCGTTCCATACTCCGTATGGAGTGCTTTCCACTACCTTTATATGAGCCTAATTCAAAATGAATGCGGCCGTCTCTAGGGCATAGCCCCAGAAGAAGATAGGGAGGTCAGCCTGACTCATCATTGACCAAACCATGCCAAGCAAGGTCCAATTTCTCCGTTCAGATACACCATTCATCAGAGGTGTTCCGGGCGGAGTCAATTCAGAGAGGATCCCACACTCCTTTAAATGACTGTGAAACTCTTGGTCCAAGTACTCACCGCCTCGATTAGATCTAAGCACTTTTATACTTTTCCCAAGTTTGAACTTGTCAAAAGTTTCCGACTTATGTCTCATAAGATAAACATACCCGTATCTACTGAAGTAGTGAAAACCCCTTCTGGCATGAGTGCTCATAGGTCCACACACATCGGAATGTATGAGACCTAATAAGTCACTAGCCCTTTCACCTAAACCGCCAAAAGGTGCCTTTGTCATTTTGCCCATAAAGCATGACTCGCATCTCTCAATTGAAGTGAATTCAAACGGACTTAGTAGTCCACACTTGTGAAGTGTTGAGATGCGTTTCTGGCTTATATGGCCTAATTGGCAGTGCCATATCACAGTCTGGTTTAAATCATCGGATTTAACCCTTTTATTACTTATGTTATAGATTGAGCTAGTGTCGGTGTTTTGAATATTAAGAATATATAAAACAACAACCAATGATGCATTGCAATAAAATATATTATTCTTGAAAATATTGAATACTTTATTATCAATAGAAAAAAAATATCCTTCCTTGTCAAGCAAGGAAACAAAAATAATATTCTTGCAAACCCATGTACACAATGAACATTGTTTAATAACAAAGCTAGCCCACAGGGAAAACTGAGACTAATGTTTCCTACTACAGTTGTTAAGACTTGATTTCCATCACCAACTCGTAGGTCCGCCTCGCCCCTGCCCAGATCTCTTCTACTTCTCAGAGCCTGCACATTAACACAAATGTGAGATTCTGCACCGGTATCAAGTACCCAAGAATCTAAAGTAGATAAGTTGAGATTGAGCTCAATAACAAATATACCTGATCCTGAAGATGTGGAAGCTCCACTCTTCCAAAGAAACTACTTGTGTTTCCTGCAATCCTTCTTCTAGTGCCCCTGTCCCTGGCAATAAAAGCAGACGACATCCTTCTTAGGATTCTCAACAGCCTTGGGAGCAGCTGCACCCTTAGGATGTCGAATCTTCCCTGCTAGATGCAGAGGGGCCTTATCCTTGCCCATGATGGCTTTCTTGAAGCTCACTTGCTTGTTGACCATAAGAGCCTCATTGAACTTGCCGTTGAGATTCTTTTCAACAGTCACGAGCATACCAGGAAGGTCTATCACAGTCTTATTCATGTCATACATACAGTAATTTCCAACAAAATCACGATATGTCTCTAGAAGTGAATGCAGCACAAAATCTGCAGACTTCGAGTGGACTCCCACTGGCTTCGAGCCTCCTCCAGACTTCGAGTCTTCCTCTTGACTTGTATCTTGCGTCGGTCTTCGTGATTACAAATTTAATTAAAATGAAATAAATATAAATCACGACACGCGGACCGTATTTACTACAACCCAAAATTTAGCAATACGCAGGTTGCAAAACCGAAATTAGAAAACATACAATTCTAGAGGGCTTAGCTATACATCATGTGGAAAACATCATGTAATCAAAGATCATGTGATCACTCATCATGCTTATCAAACAACAAAATTTCCAAATTTTATCTTTTTTAAGTGTGGAAAAATTTCGATTTATCGAAACCGGATGGTTTAATTAATTAATTGAATTTTGAACCGGTTCATGCTGGTTTATTGAAACTGAACCAAATCTGAAAATAAAATTTTTTAGGGCTTTCAATATTCTCGCGAACCGGCCGGTTCAGCTCGAATCTAGTAGACCTGAACCGGCCCAACCGCGGAGGCAACCATGGTGGCCCACGAGGGCTGCCATGGTTGCCCCTTGGGCAAACCCTGGTTGCCCGCGAGGCAAACATGGTGGCCCGCGAGGGGTGCCATGGTCGCCCGCAAGCGACGTGGTCGGCCCTTGGTGCCGACCATGGTCTGCCCTAGGGCATTCAATTGTCCACCAAGAATCTCGACCCTGGTTAGCCATGGCTAACCCAAAAAGGCCCAAAATAATTTTTTCAAAATCAATTAAAATCTGATTTTTTTCCAATTTCATGCATATTCAAACCGTTGAACAAATGAACATTTAAATCAAAAAATCATATTATACATACATGAATTAAACACAAAATTAACACATGCTCTAATACCACTGAAGGATTTCCATGGGTTCCATAGATTTATTTCATGCAGTGTACTTGAAATAACCATGGGAATCGAATTAAAACACGTATCTTATTGTTAAAATTCATCATGCATATAATTTTCGAGATGTGAAAATTTTCCTTTTGAATCGATCTAAAATTTTCTCTAGCAAGTCCACACAAGCACAATACCTACAATAGGTTTCTTCACACACCCTTGGTAGTGTTGTGTGAAGAATTGGACAAAATAATGGAGAAGAGTGAGAGAGAGGGTTCGGCCGAAACAGCGAGGGAATTGAGAGTAATTTGCCGAAAATCAATTAGGTTTTTAGGGAACGAATATTGTGCGATAAATAAAAATCTGATTTTTGAATATCTTTTTATAATTACACAATAAAACCCTTTATTCCCATAATTGCATTTAAGCCTCATTCTAAAATAAAACCAAGAATGGGCTTTAAGCCCACTTAGCCAAATCCAAATTAAAATCCATTTAATTGAGTTCTAATTATATGGTTTAGCCAAACCGATCCAATCTCTCTAACTTGATTTCTTCAACCGTCTGGTTAATAAACCTATGCCAAAAATCAACCAAATCGTTTTCAATTTGACTAAATTGAAAAGCGGATTCTCCCAATTACCATCCATGCTTGTTTGTCACATATCGTACTTAAACTTTGTGACCCTCTGGGCTCACGACCCGTTGGCAGACTGGTAAAATCACTATTTTACCCTTTCCATCATAAGGGGTCTCTAGCAAGACATTATGATTACCCAACGTCTGTGATTATCGATTATTCGGCTTAACCTGTTATCGTGCATGTCCCTGTCCTTTTATCAAACCGATATTAAGATTGATCAATAGGCATAGAACCGTCACCCTAATTTATCAATCACTGTTTCTTGATATCTCAGATGGCTGAATACTGATACTAAGGTATCACATGCACGGCCGTGCTATTCCTTCATTCATACCCATCAAGTGGCCTAAACGGATATCTTTCTCATACCGGAGTATGAGTGATAAATCTCTCAAATGTCTTTCGAGTTCAATAATGCAATTAATAACCAAGCCAATCACAGCCCTTATGGCTACCCTTTTACAAGTAACATTAGACTAGGTCAAACTCAGGTATTCGTTATCCAGTGCACACAAAGACTCTTTGGTCTTAGGATATAATGACAAACTACGATCTGTGAGTATCTCATGACAGTATCAATGTTGCATACTCACAATCGGGTTGTCCGATATCATCGACCTGATGATATCTATGATATAACTCCGGCACATACTTTGCCATGATCAGTAGAGCATGATCACAAGGATTTGGTCTCATAGTGATCGCTTCTGAAGAAGCTTAGTTGATCATGGACTCATCGAATGCAATTCTTTCTTATCTACAGTTCTACTATAAGTGGTTATACACATAATGACATACATTAAATCACATTCGATATACTACTACAACACATTAATAATATAATGCATTTTCTATTAGATCGAAAAATGATAAACATTACAATATAGATTAAGGAATTACATTGGACTAGGGCATAATCCTAACATCGACTTAACCTGTTATCGTACATGTCACTATCCTTTTATCAAACCGATATCAAGATTGATCAATAGGCATAGAACCATCATCCTAATTTATCAATCATTGTTTCTTGATATTTTTGAGATGACTGAAAATTTATACAAATGTATCACCAGCATGGCCATGCTATTCCTTCAGTCATACTCATCAAGTGGCCTACCGGAGTATGAGTGATAAATCCCTCAGACGTCTTTAGAGTTCACTCATGTAATTCATAACCAAGCCAATCAGAGCCGTTATGGCTACCCTTTTACAGGTATCGTTAGACTAGGTCAAACTTAGAGATTCATTACATAGTGCACACAAAGACTCTTTGGTCTTAGGATATAATGACAAGCTACAATCTGTGAGTATCTCATGACAGTATCTATGCTGCATACTCACCATCGGGTCGTCCAATACCATCGCCCTGATGATATCTATGATATAACTCCAGCACTTACTTTGTCATGATTAGTAGAGCGTGATCACAAGAAGTTAGTCTCATATTGATCGCTTCTTAAAGAAGCTTAGCTGATCAGGGACTCATCAAATGTAATTCTTTCTGATCTACAGTTATATTATCAGTGATTATACACATAATGATATAGATCCAATTACATTAGATATATTACTACAACACATTAGTAATATAATGTCGTTTTATTAGATCGAAAAATGATAAAACATTATAATGTAGATTAACTTATTACATTGGACTAGGGCACAATCCTAACATGGAGGGTAGAGCAGATTTGAAGACTACCATCACCACTCTAGCAAGCTGGAAGGCCACTTATGAGCAGCTCCTCAACGACCTGCTAGTTGTACCTAAGGAAGCCCCTGCTGCTGAAGAAGATGTCGCTAACTCCTCCTCCTGAAATTAGTCTAGTTATTTATCTTGTTCTTGAAAAACTCATTTATTTTGTTAAATACTCTTAAATCCCCAGGGACTGTCCGGGTTACTTTTTGAACAATGTTTTTTGCTCCTCGGTGGAGCTGGATATTTACCCCATGATTAGGGGTTATTTTGCTCGCGTTTAGAGCTGGTTTTTATTTGTGGTGTGTCATAATCTTTTTGATGTACCATTTTCCCATTTTAAAGGCAATCAGGGGGAGAAATTCAGGTAAGGCAGGTTCAAGTAATTCAAAAATCTGGAGACTTGTTACTCAAACATGATGGAACATGTGTCATGACATGTTACCACGTGTTATATGCCTTGCTACAGAAGACATCATGAAGATGAAGAAACATGATGGAATACGTGTCACTACATGTTATATAACGGACTACGGAACATGTGTCAGAACATGTTGCAACCTTGCCACAGAAGACGACGCCACAGAAGACGCTTCGAAGATACTGAAGATGATGGGCGGAACATGTGTCATAACATGTTGCAACCTTGCCACAGAACACGACGCCACAGAAGACGCTTCCAAGATACTGAAGATGATGGTTGATCAGTAAATACCCAAAAATCTTCGTCAAAATATGCTTGCCTAAAAAATTACCAAAGGGGGAGATTGTTACTACGTTTAGTATTGGCATATTTTTTTAGCAGAAAGTCAAGATGTCGAACAACGTGTTACAACACAGTTTGAGCGACATGATACTCGCAGTTATAGGCAAGACAGCGAAGACTTCCTGTTTTACTCACAGAAGATGTGCGCGCATAGAAGTCAAAGCATGAACGAATTAAGGCAAGGTTCAGGTGGAAGAAAGACACGCAAGCAAGTTTTAGTAAAGGCGGCAACGCCAACTTGTCACTTGCCAGAAATGCAAGGCGGCAAGGGATTTCCTAATTGGAATAGGAATCCGATTAGGTAATGTGAGTTGCTATAAAAGTAGGCGCTACCCCCTTAGCAACTTAGTCATTTTTCTCTTTGCTAAATTGATAGAGCCCTTAACCCTGTATGACAAGCGGATTAAGAGGCTGATCTATTTAGAGAGGACACTTTTGATTACATGCATCAAGTCGATGAGATTTAAGTGTTAGTAGTCTATTGGGTTTTCTTCGTGATTGAACACTCACGAAGAAGATTGTCGAAGACAACGCAACCGAGCATAGGCTTGCTCGAAGGGTGGAATTGAGACGTTCTCAAAGACAGGGGGAGTCCCTGGTCGAGGTTATTCACGGTGAGATCTCTAGTAGCTTAGGACAATAACTTGTGTGATAGCTAGTTGATGCTTGAAGTTGTACTATTGACTACCGAATAGTGAAAACCTTTCCACTAGCAGAGTGCCCCCAGACGTAGGTGCGGAGTCACCGAACTGGGTAAACATATTGAGTCTTTTGTTTATTACTTTACTGTTTACTATCCATAAAATGTGCCTAACAAAGTTGTCGAACCAAACATTATGACATTAGGTTCCACATCTTGTCCCTGCAACTTAACAGATGTTCAAAGACTGTGGCTAAAAGATTCATCCTCATAGGTTGCGATGAGGCACTAATCTTTCGGTGAATCGTCGTCTCGGAAACTACATGTAAATACTAGCACAGTTATTTGTTTTCTTGATTAGAAAAATATCCTCAACATGGTATCAGATTTAGACATTTATTATTAACATGGCTCCTATGTTTACTTCGAAATTTGGGAATTTCTTTTGTTGGGGATGCCGGTGAGAACACACTAGGGAGAAATAGAAAGGTTTAGCTTGGGCCAGAGACAAAGGTTTCACTTGGGATTAAGTAAGAGGGTATCTCAAGCTCTAAGAGGGATTGAACTAAGTGCAGAGGGATTGATTTATCGAATTAAGTGCAGAGGGAAGTGGTGTTTCCTTTTCGAACTTTCCCTACAAGCACCTTTATTTGGTATTCTTGGCTTTGGCTTTATTCAACGAGATAAGTAGCAAGTACAAAGACTATTCTCTAAAAGAAGTTAGCTATTCGATAAAAGAAGTTAGAAGTTGCAGATAAAATAAAAGCCGATTCTTACTTAAATAAACTATTCGAGAATTCTTCTCTATATATGATAAAAGACAAAACTAACTAATAGAGGGCACCCTTTCCTATTCAATCATTAGTCTGTAAGCCCTATCTCTGCTTGGAACCAATAAGTCTCTTCTCGAGTCGAGGGTACCTATACGCTCTTAGATATTTAGTACTGCTACTATATATTTTATTGTAGTGTAGACTTTCAACGTCGATTATGCAGAGTACGTAGGCAGAGTAAAATAGTCCTTGCTTTATGTATTTTTTCTAGTTTACAAGCTATATTTTGACAAAATTTTCTATTTCTGTGATATTTATATCATTAATTGTAACGATTGCATTATTATTTTTCTGGTGTGCATTAGTGTTTTAATTTTATCTCGATTTGTTTTTGTGTTTTGATATTTGCAGAAAGGGAATAAGAGATGCAATCTCTTACAAGAAATTTATGTTTCAACGGGGCGGAAAAAATATTGAAAGGGCAAAGGCCCGGGTTGTCTGTAAGGCGCTTGATAATATGGCAATGAAGAGGGTGAGTGGACTTGAGTCTTTTAGGAACACATGTATAGGATATGTAGCGTTTTCATGATGTGGCAGGGAATGTCTTTCTTGCACACAAGAGAGACTTGACTCGTGTCATAGATCCAAAATTCACATTTTATTGACCGTAGGGTTTTGACGTTTGAGCCTTTCTTGAAAATTTGATTTTAACTTTCTTTGCACAAGACGGACATGTTGATAACAGAAATGACCGCAAAATATGTTATCCCAGTATCTACCTTTCATTTTTTTTTGTAGCGGCCCTGTTTTGAGAATTATATTGCGGAGAGTACTATGCTTGAAATTAATTATAACTGGTTTTAGTATTTTGCATGCTAAATAATTACATGTTTGTCTTCAGTTCGTGAGATACTCAAATGGAATTATTGAGTGAAAAATATTTTATTTATGAATTTATTTGGTATTTGGATTTGTGCGAATGTGCACATTAATTTTTGTGATATATATTTGTTGCCACGTTTAAGTGTTGGCATAATTTTTTAGCGCAAAAGTAAGAAGTCAGTGCAACATGTTACAAGACATGTGGAGCAACTCATCACGCTCCAGATTAGGAAAGGTTTGAAGCTTTCCTATTTAGAGTCGCTTGGAACGAGAGAAGCATGACGTCAGAACAACTGAAAGACTTGGAGCGCAAGAGATTGACGTCAACAAGCCAGGCGACTTCCAGCTGTCATTAACACGTCAGCAAAGGCGGCAACTCTGCTTGCCTAATTTGTTTAGGAAGTCTAAGACTTCCTATTCCTAATCCGAGAAAGATTAGGAATGTGAAGCTGCTATAAAAAGCTTGGGCTTCCCATTAACAGCTTGTCCGTTCTTGTATCTATAATTTGCTAAATTTCTCAGAGCTCTTAACCGTGCACCATTGGCGTGTTGAGAGGCTGATTAGTTTGCTAAAACGGCTTTGCTTCAGTTAAACATCAAGTCGCGAAGATTGAGTGCTTAAACGATTAGGGTTCTTGTGTTCGTGATTGAAGATTCACAAATCCGTCAAAGAAGACTACGACACCGAGCATAGGCGCTTGCTCAAGGGTGGGAATTGAGAGTATCTCAAAGATAGGGGGAGAGGACCCTGGTCAAGGTTGTTCACGGTGAGATATATAGTAGCTTAGGACAATAGCTTGTGTGATAGCTAGTTAGTGCTTGAAGTTGTACTATTGACTACCATATAGTGAGTACCTTTCCACTGGCCAAGTGCCCCAGACGTAGGTGACGTTGCACCGAACTGGGTAATCATCTCTGATGTCGTTCTTATTTTTTGGTTATTGTTTAAACTACGGTCTGCAATTTAAGCAAGTAGTCGACACGAAAGTTACAACTTTGTGTTCGACTTCCAGACTCGGCTACGAATCAGAATTTCAATTGGTATCAGAGGAGGCACCTTATCTCTTAGGTGATTTTTCTGCAAAAATTCTGAGTAGCTAATATAGACTCAAAGGAAGGAGGATCTGTGAATCGACCACCGGTGCTCGACGGAACAAACTATGGGTACTGGAAAGCACGGATGTGTGCCTTTTTGAAGTCTCTCGACAGCAAAACCTGGAAGGCTGTCATCAATGGATGGGAGGAACCTCACTATGCTAATGCTCAAGGAAATAAAACCAGTATTAAGCCAGAAAAAGAGTGGAGCGCGGAAGAAGATGAAGCCGCCGTAGGTAATTCTCGTGCACTCAGTGCTATATTTAATGAAGTAGACAAGAATGTGTTTCGACTTATCAACACGTGCACAAGTGCCGAAATTGCTTGGGACACTCTTGTTGAGGCTTATGAGGGTACATCCAAAGTCAGAGAGCAAAAGTTACAGTACCTCACGACCAACTTTGAGGCCCTTACTATGAATGAAGACGATGAAAGAGATCACCACGGGTTCCAATCGGTTAAATATCATGCAGCGAACGTTATGTAACCGTGGTGATCGATGCAAGCACTGATCTTAATGTAAATTCAACATGTTATATATATATATATATATACACATTAAATCTGAAAGGTACCTCTTCTAATCGATGAAAAGACAAGTTTAGTGTTTCTCTATTAGGTCCACACAAGCACCACAACCGAAGAAGGTTTTCACTCAAATTTTTGCTATGAATTTTGAGAGGAGCTTGACAACAATGGAGGATGAGAGGGGAGAGAGAAATCAGCAATGAGGGGAGGAAGAAGATGGGATTAATTGCTGAAAATTAGAGAAAATAATGGAAGATATATTATAATTTTAATTTGAAAATTAAAATTGAATTTCAAACTAAAATTGCATATCTATCCTTCATAAAATCTTATTTGCATTTGTTCCCATTCATAACTTAAATCCCTAAATGGGCTTTAAGCCCGTTTAACTAAAACCCAAATTAAACCCATTAACTTGAGTTCTAATTTCGGTTTACACAAAACGGCTCAATTTCCTCGAATTGATTTCTTCAACCGTCTGGTTAAAACCTTAGGCCAGAAAACTACTGAATCGTTCTCAATTTTCATCCATAATTGTTGTCATGTATCGGGCTTAATGCGTGTGACCCTCTAGGCTCACGAATAATTGGCAGACTGGTAAAATTACTATTTTACCCTTTCCATCATAAGTGGCCTCTAGCAAGACATTATGATTATCCAATGTTCGTGATTATTGATTATTCGACTTAACCTGTTATCGTACATGTCACTGTCCTTTTATCAAACCGATATCCAGATTGATCAATAGGCATAGAATGGTCATCCTAATTTATCAATCACTGTTTCTTGATATCTGAGATGACTGAAAAACTGATACTAAGGTATCACCTGCACTGCCGTGCTCTTTCTTTAGTCATACTCATCAAGTGACCTAAACGGATATCTTTCTCAAACCGAAGTATGAGTGATAAATCCCTCAGATGCCTTTCGAGTTCACTAGTGTAATCAATATCAAAGCCAATCGAAGCCGTTATAGCTACCCTTTTACAGATAACGTTAGACTAGGTCAAACTTAGGTATTTGGATTATAGTGTACACAAAGACTCCTTGGTCTTAGGATATAATGACAAGCTACGATATGTGAGTATCTCATGACTGGATCTATGCAGCATACTCACAATCGGGTTGTCCGATATCATCGACCTGGATATAACTCCGGCACATACTTTGCCATGATCAGTAGAGCGTGATCACAAGGAGTTGGTCTCATACTGGTCGCTTCTTAAAGAAGCTTAGCTGATCACGGACTCATCAAATGTAATTCTTTCTGATCTATAGATCTACTATTAGTGGTTACACACGTAATGACATAGATCAAATTACATTCGATATATTACTACAACACATTAGTAATATATGCCGATTTATTTATTCAGAAAGATGATAAAACATTACATCTGTAGATCAATTATATATTGGACTAGGGCATAACTCTAACAATCTCCCACTTGCCCCTAGTTCCAATTTCAGTTCTGATCGATTCCCATAGACCTTGCATGTTACTCATGCCTAGGCTGCGGCTGAGCCTTTGTCAAGAAATCAGCCATATTATCATCAGTCGAATAGTGTTTAATCTCCACATCACCTCTATATGTGATAACTCTCACGAGGTGATTCCTGCTGAGTATATGTTTGGATCTGTTGTGGAATTTGGGCTCTTGAGCAATAGCTACGGCACCTGTGTTTTCCCACAACAAGCTTATCGGATCAGACGCTCGCGGCGTTGCATCTAATCCGATCAGAAGGCTTCTAATCCATACGGCCTCTTTAGCTGCTTTTGTTGCAGCTATATACTTAGCATCCGCTGTAGAGCTGGCAATTTTGGCTTGCTTAAAGCTTATCCAACTGAAAACGCCACCACTCAACACAAAATATATCCTGACTGAATTTTGAAGTCATTTGGATATGTCTGAAAACTAGCATCGACTTGTCCTTAGACTGCTAGTTCTCTATCTTCATCCCCATTCACCAAAATGCATCCTCGATCCTCCTCAAATATTTGAGGCTGGCCTTTGACAACAATCCAGTTTAATTGTTCGGGGTTAGATTGGAATCTGCTGGTACAACTTAGTGCAAACGAGGCTTCCAGTCTCGTGCACATCCTGGCATACATGATGGATCCCACAGCCGAAGCATAAGGGATCTTACTCATCCTGCTCAGCTTATCAGGAGTACTAGAACTCTGTAGCTTGCTGAGCTTAATGCCATGACGCATGGGTATGTATCCTTTCTTAGAATCAAGCATTGAGATCTTCTCAACACTTTACCTATGTACATGTTCTCACTTAGGCCCAAAATCCTTTTGGAATGATCTGTAGAGATCCTGATGCCTACATTAAATGTAGCATCACCTAAGTCCTTCATCGATAAGTACTTCCCTAACCAAGCTTTGGTGGCAAGGTCGGGATGTCATTCCCGATGAATAAATATCAAGAATACAATATTACTCCCACTCGCTTTCTTATGTACGCAAGGCTCACTTTTGTTTTTGATGAAGCCGAGTTCCCTTACAACTTCATCAAAACGAATGTTCCAACTCCGTGAAGCTTGCTTTAATCCATAAATGGATCTTTGCAGCTTACATATCTTTCCGGGATTCTTTGGATCTACAAAACCCACAGGTCGTGTGATATACACGCCCTCTAGTAAGTTCCTACTAAGGAAGGGGTTTTGACATCCATCTGCCATAGTTATGGCTAAAAATAATCCGGATCAATCTGACCATTGCTACTGGTGAAAATGTGTCATCATAATACATTTATTGAATCTGACGATAACCTTTTACAACCATCCTAGCCATATTGGTCTGAGGGCTTCCATCCATGTCGGTCTTGATCCTATAGACCCACTCATAACCGATGGGTTTTATCCCAGGGGTTTGATCCACCAAGCACCAGACTTGGTTGTCATACATGGATTTCATTTCCTGACTCATGGCGTTCTGCCATTTTTCGGAGTGTGGACTGGTCAAAGCTTGTCAGAAGGTTTCTGGATCATCCTGATCCATCAATATAAAGTCATTTCCCGCAGTGGCTGTGAAGCCATATCTGTCTGGAACATGACGAGATCTTTTAGACCTCCTTGGACCATCTAAAATTTCTGTAGGGGCTGATTCTTCATCTACGACCATTTGAGGCTCCAGTACTTCTACATCTTGCATAGCAGGCTCCTGAATTGCTTCAGCCTGTTCCGTATCCTCTCGAATTTCTTCGAGATGCACGGGACTCCCACTGGCTATTTTGGAAATAAAATATTTCTCCAAAAATACCCCTCCTCGAGCAACAAAGACTTTGTACTCCCTGGGTATGTAAAAGTTGTATCTCTTAGTTTCTTAAGGATACCTTACGAAGACACATTTGTCTGATTTGGATGCCTGCATCTCTGCTACCCAAATCTTTTAGGGAAAACATACTAGGATGTTTTCCACACCATATATGACTATGACCCATTTCTTATTTGGCTACTACGCGAAGGTGCACACATCCAAATAGAACTGACCATCTCATCCCGCTCCCATCCCAATGAATACTACGCGGAGGCGCACACATCCACAGTAACGGGAGACGTAATGAGTGTCATGTGGTGTACCTTCTGTGACTCTGGTCCAGCTCTTATTTGGCTACTACGCGGAGGCGCACGCATCCAAATAGAACTGATTACCTTATTCAGCTCGCATCCCAATGAATACTACGCGGAGGCGCACGCATCCACAATAATGAGAGACAGAAAGACTGTCACAAGGTGTACTATCGTTGTCTTCATCGGGGCCCGATTCAAAATGAATGCGGCCATTTCAAGAGTCAAGTATAAGTTGAGCTCTCTTCTCGCCTGAGTACTCATAGGTTCACATACGTCGGAATGTATTAGACTTAATAAGTCACTCGCCTTTCACATAAACCTGTGAAAGGTGCCTTCGTCATTTTGCCCATTAGGCGAGACTTGCATCTTTCAGTTTCAGTGAATTCAAACGGACTTAAAAAGTCCACACTTGTGAAGTGTTGAAATGCGTTTCTCGCTCATTAGGCAAGACTTGCATCTTTCAGTTTGAGTGAATTCAAACGGACTTAAAGTCCACACTTGTGAAGTGTTGAAATGCATTTCTCGCCTATGTGCCTTAAATGACAAAGCCAGATTATAACTTGGTTTAAATCATTGGATTTAAGCCTTTTCTTATTTACATTGTAGCGGTTAAGCTTACCAACGTAAATATCTGATCCTGAAGACGTGGATACCCACTCTTCTTCACATGATCCTTGTATTGCTTACAATCCCTTATTCCCGTGTCCTGGCTCATTCCAGTGATAGCAGATCTCCGCCAATTTGTCCTTAGAATTCACAACAGTTTTGGGAGCTGCTTGAACCTTTGGACGCTTGAGGTGTCTGATCTGCCCTGCAAGGTGCCCATGAGCCTTACCCTTACCCAGATCAGCTTTCTTGAAATTGACCTTCTTGTTGACCATAAGGACCTCTTTGGTCTTGCCCTTGAGGTTCTTTTCAGCGGTCACAAGCATCCCATGAAGCTCTATTAAGGACTTGTCCATGTCATGCATATTGTAATTTACCATGAAATCACTATATGTATCTGGAAGTGACTGCAACATAAAATCCGCAGCCATTTCCTCCTAATCATCAAAACCGAGTCTGGTTAGATGTTCCTGAAGACATTAAATCTTCGTGACATGGGGACTAATAGGGCTCCAGCCTTAAGTTTGCAGGAGTTAAGTTCTATGAAAGTATCATATCTTTCGACACGAGCTTTCTCCTTGAGCATTTCTTTGACCTCTGCCTTACAGGTATGAGGGTCATCTGAAACGTTCCTGAACTGCTTCTGCAACTCTGGCATCCTACTGCCCGCCATAATGCATGACTCGTCGATTTGGTTACTAAGAAACTTTGATAAGTATCCTTAGTACCCTAGCGGCGTTCAGCGGTGGCTCGGCAGGACGTTCCTTGGTAAGGCTCACTACTTGCGTTCATGCTTGAGTACAAGCCTCGAGTTTCTATTCCAATCTGAGTAATTCACGCCCTTGATTCTGTCCTCAATCTGGACTCTCAGTGCGCTATTACTCCTTTGTGTTGTGTTTGCCTTTTAGTCTTATTCTAACATTAGAATCTGAACCAGGATCCTATCATACCCTCAATTGAAGTGAACGGAGGCTCACTGCTCCAATTGAGAGTATCAAGGTAGGAATACATCCATTTACAAAACCATGTAAATCCTGGCTAGGGTCTGTACTAAAAGTACACGGCATACCCTATACTAATACCCTAGGTCAACCCTAGCTGACAATCGTAGACAAGTCTACCAAGCTTGAACTATGGATAGAACTAATGTGGCTACTACGCGGAGGCGCACGCACCCACACAGAACTACCCATCTAATCCAGACCTTTTCTCTATGAATGTTACGCGGAGGTGTACCGACATCCATAGGGTCAAAGCCCTTTTGAGTGCCCAAACTTGGATGGTATCACGCTTGACTTGTAATTATTTGCGTTTAAGTGAATTATAAAAGTCTGATTGCATATTGATACAATCTTAATCTAGAATCATCGATTGCAAATCCATGCAAAGATGATCCCTTATCAGGTTACATGCGAGTTTGATTAAATTCCGATTTTAATCTTTGCATGTGGGTGATAGCAAATCATACATAAACTTGTATATTTAAACTATCATACATTCATACATTCAAACATATAAATGTAACGATAAAATATGCATAGCTAAGCCCATATTAAGTTCCTAAGAATCTAGCAATACTGATCCTAAAGACATGGTCTTCAAGATCCAAACTTGCTCCATTCTCGTGAACTCCCACTGGCTTCGAGCCTCCTCCAATCCGAGTCTCCCTCTTGACTTGATTCTTGTGTCGGTATTCGTGATTACAAATTAAAATAAATAAAATGAAATACAAATCACGACACGCATGCCGTATTTACTACAACCCAAAATTAAGCAACACACAGATTGCAAAACCAAAATTAAAATGCAAATCTAATGGGCTTAGCTAGCATCATGTGGAAAACATCATGTTATCAAAGATCATGTATACAATAAACATGCTTATCAAACAAATAAATTTTCCAAATTTTATCTTTCTAAGTGTGGAAAAATTCCGGTTTATCGAAACCGGACGGTTTAATCGATTAATTGAATTTTGGACCGGTTCTTGCTGGTTTATCGAAACCGAACCAAATCTGAAAATTAAATTTTTTGGGTTTCTAAATATTCTCGCGAACCAACCGGTTCAGCTTGAATCTGGTCGAGCCGAACCGGCTCAACCGAGGTCGCCCGTGGAGGCAACCACGGTGGCCCGTGAGGGCTGCCGAGGTCGCCCGCGGAGGCAACCACGGTGGCCCGTGAGGGCTGCCGAGGTCGCCCGCGGGGCTGACCGTGGTCAGCCACGGGAACGACCATGGTAGCCCGCGAGGGCAGCCATGGTCGCCCCTAGGGCAGACCGTGGTCGCCCGCGGCAGCAGACCGTAGGCGACCCTCGTCGGCCCTTGGTGCTGACCATGGTCTGCCCTAGGGCATTCCATGGTCTACCAAGGGACTCGACCTGGTCGGCTATGGCTAAGCCATGGCTAACCCGAAACACCCAAAAAAAAATTATTTTCCAATTTCCAAAATCAATCAAATCTAAAAAAAATTTCGATTTACATGCATGCTAAGGCGATGAACACATATAAACTAAAAAAAACCAGATTTAAACATGTAGAAAAATACATAACAACCATGGCTCTGATACCACTGAAAGAGATCACCACGGGTTCCAATCGGTTAAATATCATGCAGCGGACGTTATGTAACCATGGTGATCGATGCAAGCACTGATCTTAATGTAAATTCAACATATTATATATACACATTAAATCTGAAAGTTACCTCTTCTAATCGATGAAAACACAAGTTTAGTGTTTCTCTATTAGGTCCACACAAGCACCACAACCGAAGAAGGTTTTCACTGAAATTTTTGCTATGAATTTTGAGAGAAGCTTGACAACAATGGAGGATAAGAGGGGAGAGAGAAATCAGCAATGAGGGGAGGAAGAAGATGGGATTAATTGTTGAAAATTACAGAAAATAATGGAAGATATATTGTAATTTTAATTTGAAAATTAAAATTGAATTTCAAACTAAAATTGCATATCTATCCTTCATAAACTCTTATTTGCATTTGTTCCCATTCATAACTTAAATCCCTAAATGGGCTTTAAGCCCGTTTAACTAAAACCCAAATTAAACCCATTAACTTGAGTTCTAATTTCGGTTCACACAAAACGGCTCAATTTCCTCGAATTGATTTCTTCAACCGTCTGGTTAAAACCTTAGGCCAGAAAACTACTGAATTGTTCTCAATTTTCATCCATAATTGTTGTCATGTATCGTGCTTAATGCGTGTGACCCTCTAGGCTCACGAATAATTGGCAGACTGGTAAAATTACTATTTTACCCTTTCCATCATAAGTGGCCTCTAGCAAGACATTATGATTATCCAATGTTCGTGATTATCGTTTATTCGACTTAACCTGTTATCGTACATGTCACTGTCCTTTTATCAAACCGATATCCAGATTGATCAATAGGCATAGAATGGTCATCCTAATTTATCAATCACTGTTTCTTGATATCTGAGATGACTGAAAAACTGATACTAAGGTATCACCTGCACGGTCGTGCTCTTTCTTTAGTCATACTCATCAAGTGGCCTAAACGGATATCTTTCTCAAACCGAAGTATGAGTGATAAATCCCTCAGACGCCTTTCGAGTTCACTAGTGTAATCAATATCAAAGCCAATCAAAGTCGTTATAGTTACCCTTTTACAGATAACGTTAGACTAGGTCAAACTTAGGTATTCGTTACATAGTGTACACAAAGACTCCTTGGTCTTAGGATATAATGACAAGCTACGATATGTGAGTATCTCATGACTGGATCTATGCAGCATACTCACAATCTGGTTGTCCGATATCATCGACCTGATGGTATCTATGATATAACTCCGGCACATACTTTGCCATGATCAGTAGAGCGTGATCACAAGGAGTTGGTCTCTTACTGATCACTTCTTAAAGAAGCTTAGCTGATCACGAACTCATCAAATGTAATTCTTTCTGATCTATAGATCTACTATTAGTGGTTACACACGTAATGACATAGATCAAATTACATTCGATATATTACTACAACACATTAGTAATATATGCCGATTTATTTATTCGGAAAGATGATAAAACATTACATCTGTAGATCAATTATATATTGGACTGGGGCATAACTCTAACAGACGAGACTATAGCTGAGTTTAATGTACGTATCAAGGATCTAGCCAATGAATCATATTCACTTGGCAAGCCTATGACCGATGAAGATTTAGTCGGAAAAACAATGAGAGCCCTAAGTCTCAGATTCAAGATGAAGATCACGGCCATATTAAAAGGTCATGACTTAGAGACGCTGAAGTTCGATAAGCTCATGGGATCACTTATGACCGTCAAAACATCTCTGACAAAGAGGCACCCCCGTCATAGAACAGAGAGCTCCGTCAGGAAGAATCCAGAAGAATAACCCATCCCAAGATGTGATAGGAGACATCAATGAAGGAGTGCGGACTCGAAAAAAGGCACCTATAAACTACAAAGAGATGATAGGTAACATTTTCTTTATTTCTAAAATTGAGCAAAAGAATATACAAGAAGCCATCAATGATGAATACTGGATCTGCGCCATGCAAGAAGAATTGGTTCAATTTGCAAGGAATGAAGTCTGGGAACTAGTACCCAAGCCAGACAATGTCAATATTATTGGAACAAAGTGGATATTTAAAAACAAGAATGACGAGCAAGAAAATATCACTCGAAACAAAGCAAGACTAGTGGCTCAGGGGTACACACAAGTAGAAGGAGTTGACTTCGAAGAAACTTTTACTCCAATAGCCAGACTAGAAGCTATCCGGCTTCTTCACGGCATAGCATGCCATCTGCGTTTCAAACTCTATCAGATGGATGTAAAGAGTGCCTTCCTTAATGGAAATCTCAACGAAGAAGTCTATGCTGCTCAACCAAAGGGATTTGAAGATCATGACTCTCCTCATCATGTCTACAAACTAAAGAAAGCTCTCTACGGCCTCAAACAAGCTCCACGAGCATGGTATGAACGTCTTACCAAATTCCTAGTACAAAATGGCTATATTCGAGGGGGAGTAGACAAAACTCTCTTTGTGAAGAAGGAAGGAAGGGACATCATGATTGCCCAAATATATGTCGATGATATCGTATTTGGAGGAAAGTCATACAAGATGGTGGAACGTTTCGTACAACATATACAGTCTGAATTTGAGATGAGTATGGTTGGTGAGCTCACATACTTCCTAGGCTTTCAGATCAAACAGATGAAAGATGGAATATTTATCTCCCAAAGCAAATATGCAAAGAATATTGTGAAGAAATTCGGGTTGGAAAAAGCCTCACACAAAAGAACCCCCATTGCCACTCATGTCAAATGCACAAAGGACGATCTTGGAGAACCAGTTGATCAAAGCCTCTATCGAAGCATAATTGGAAGTCTTCTCTATCTAACAGCAAGTCGACCCGACATTGCTTTCTCAATAAGAGTCTGTGCTCGATATCAAGCCAATCCAAAAGCTAGTCACTTAACTTATGCTAAGAGGATAATAAGGTACATCTCGGGAACCTCTGAATTAGGCTTGCTATACTCTTTTGATACCTCTCCTACTCTTGTTGGATATTGTGATGCGGATTGGGCGGGAAGCACACCAGATCGAAGAAGTACCTCTGGAGGTTGTTTTTATCTTGGGAACAATCTTGTGTCCTGGTTCAGCAAAAAGCAAAATTGCATTGCTTTGTCTACTGCTGAGTCCGAATATATTGCAGCTGGAAGTAGTTGTACTCAGCTTCTTTGGATGAAACAGATGTTGGCAGAGTATGTGGTCAACCAAGAAGTCATGACTTCATTCTGTGACAACATTAGTGCAATCAATATCTCAAAGAATCCAGTTCAACACAGCAAAACAAAGCATATTGATATCAGGCATCACTTTATTCGAGAGCTTGTAGAAGACAAAAAGATAAAACTCGAGTACCTACCCACTGAGAAACAAATCCCTATAATCTTCACAAAGGCGTTAGATGCTAACAGGTTTGAAAGTCTAAGGTCATCTCTTGGACTTTGCTGTCTTGAGTAACCAAAAGTCAAGAGAGAAGAGGGGGAGCTTTTAGTTGATTTTACTCTCTCTCTATCAGGACCAGAAAGGGTCCACAAAATCAAACCAGGCCCAAAATTCTTTAGTATAGCCCAGTTGAAATTTGTTTAAAATTCAAAAAGGGAAAATGAATGATTGCAATCTGACGATGAACCAATCAGCACTCGACCTTTTCAACTTCCGCGCATAAAAGTTCTGCACACTCCTTCCACCTTCCCAAAACCGCTAGGGCACCACAAAATCAAAATTAATCTGCACCTATAACAGTTTGCTCTTCTCTTCCGAAACAAGTCCAATCAAATCTTCCTCTCAAATGGTTGGAACTAGAAGCGGACGCGTTCCCTCTGCCTCCAAGAAACTGCGAGCCAAGATGAGGATGAAGATGATCGCCAGAAGTTATCGGCTTCGAAATCTTCAACAAACAAACATGGAGTGAAGATTCGTGGAGGAAATTCCTCAGGGGAGGGTGCGTCAAGACCTCAGGGAGCAACGACCTCTTCTCTAACTATTGCACCAATGGAGGCAACCCCCACTGTTGAGAAGGACAACACTTTATCCAAAGCTGCTAACCTTGAAGAAGAAGGGTCGCACTCCACTCAGACGCCACTACAAGGTAACCCTATTATCCCTCCTGAAGTAGAGCCAGTAGATGAGAATCTGCCTAAAGAAACTCTAGGAACCCCCGTTCCTGAAATTCATGACACTAGCTGTGAAGATCGATCTGGCCCCCCAAAATCGACACCAGCTCCAAATAAATCCCCACTAAACGAAGCCATGTAGAAAGTCGATAGTCCGCTTGTCGCTCCGGACAGTGATTTAGGGCTGAATGAAGATATGGAATCTATACCGGAAGTCCCTCAACCTTTAGCCGATCTTGTCAACACAGAAGAAATAGATACGGCCGAGACTATGGAAGAAGAAGCTACACAAGAGGACAGAACGCCTCTAAAAGAACCTATGCCCAAAGGGCTTAAGAAAAGGAAACAACCAAAGAGAAAGCTGATTGATGAAAAAGAAGAACCGCCAGTGCCGAGAAGACTAACCCCTAAAAGAAAAGCTACAGAGAAAGGAGGAGCATCTGCTCCTAAACCAGTAAAGAAGTCAAGAAAGAAGTCATCCACTTCAGTAACAACCTCTGCCCTAGAAGAAGAGGAGTAAGAAGAAGAAGAAACTCGTGTCTTACTCCCACGGGTCAAGAAGTCTATGGGAGGTCTGAAACTCCCCAAAAACATTCCAAAAACCCCAACTGACAATGTCTCATTTCATTCAGTAGACAATTTTGTCAAGTGGCAATACGTGTACCAGCGAAAGATCTACCCAGAGAGGGAGCTCTCTGCATAAACTCAAGGAATGAACGCAGTGGTGAAACTCCTCCGTGGCTCAGGCCTAACCAACACGGTCATCAACATCGGACCATTCTATCCCTCTTTGGTCAAGGAGTTCATCGTCAATCTATCAAGTGAGTTTAATGATCCAAAAGACGCTGAGTATATGAAGGTCTTTGTTCGATAAGAGTGCTTTGAGATATCCGCCAGCACAATCAATGCTTATCTAGGCAGAGAAGCTCCATAAGTCACTCCAGAAGTCCCTCACTTGAACAAAGTGGCTTTTGAGATCACTGGAGGAAGGAAAAAGGTCTGGCCTTTCAAGGATACCATTGTGGTTGCAGAGCTCACTGCCAAATATTCCATTCTATACCGCATTGGTTTGGCAAACTGGGCGCCCTCCACTCACGGGTCTATCATCAAAACAAAACTAGCAAAGCTCATCTACCAAATAGGTACGCAATCCCTTCTTGACTTTGGTTCATATGTCATTGAGCATCTTGTCAAACATGCTAAGTCATGTGTTGTCAAACTACCTATTGGTTTTCCATCATTTATCACTAGACTTCTCCTCCAACAATGTCCTCACATTGTTCGAGATACTGATATACCTGGAAAAAAGCCTCTGCCCCTCACTATAAGTCTCAAAAACTTTGAGGGCAAGCATATGAGAGATCTCGCTCCTTCCATGGCCAAAACATCTGAAGCTGGTTCCAGCTCACGGCCTTCCGGACCTCTCGGCACAAGGATGGAGGAAGAACTGGTGGATATGATCAATGACTTGGAAAAGACGATTGCTGCTCTGACAACCCGTAAGACTGCCTGTGAAGCCCTCCTACATGACCTCCGCACCGCTCCTGCTGAAGATGACGTAAAGTATGTGTGCCGTTAGAAAGAAAACTAGTAACGGCGCACTTTATCTGTGCGCCGTTAATAACGAAAATTTGTAACGGCGCACACCGTAATGTGCGCCGTTACAAAAGGTGTTGACTGTTGACCATTTTGTTGTCGTTATGGAAAACGGTCAGAAATCAAGTCGTTGTTGTTACCGTTACTTTGTAACGGCGCATCTAGATATGTGCTCGGTTACAAGCAATTTTGTAACGGCGCACATCTTCTTGTGCGCGTTACTAAAATGTAGTATAAATCTTCACAGAACCTCCCATTCTTCTTCCTACAACTTCTCACAACAAATTTTCTCCCGACAAGGGTAATTTTGTAATGTCGATAGGTTATAAATTTTCCCGAGCACCCTCACACAAATCTCCCGACAAGGTATGTACATATTTTTAAATAATGCAATATATAAAACTACAAATTTGTATATGATTTCATATGAATTTGTATGGTTTTGCTTGTATGAATAATTTGCATGTTAAATTTATTAATTTAGTTTTGAAATTGATGAAATAAATTACCCGATTCCATGAATTGCATGATAACATTAGTGTAAATTCTCCCGATTCCATGAATTGCATGATAACATTATGGTAAATTCTCCCGATTCCATTAATTGCATGATAAACATTAGGGTAAATTCTCCGGATTCCATTATTTGCATGATAACATTAGGGTATTTGATCATAATTGACCAAACAATGGTATTTTGGTCATTTATGACCTAATTAGGGGTAATTTGGTCATAAATGACCAAACAAGGGTAATTAGGTCATTTATGTGAATTAGAAGGTACGTACATATTTTTAAATAATGCAATATTATGTAAATTAGTATAGTTAGTGTGATTTATGTGAAATAGTACATATATTCTACATTATTATTTTTGTTGTGATTTTGGAGAAATAATAATGAATATTAATGGCATTTTTGGTATATAGTTATCTAATATTAATTGTTAACCGAATTTATATATATTACATATATAGAATGCATCGGAGATGGATAGGATCCGTAAAAATGAGTGAGGAATGAATGAATGGATTAAGCAGTTTTGTAAAATTTGCGAGGAAAAACGCTCCAAGAGATGGTGTGGGACGTTTCAAGTGTCCATGCACAAGGTGTTGTAATTCTGCTTGGCACAATATGGACACCATTTGCGATCATATATTGAAGAAAGATTTCCTTAGATCATATAATGTGTGGTTCCATCATGGCAAAGCCGAAGGAGCTAGCTCGAGCCGGAATTAGGATATCAATTTGAGGGCAACATCGGCGAATCAGCCTTGTTCGACGGATCCAGTATACATTGATCCTGTGCATCAGCTCGTGGATGATGTAGACCCAACTAGAGATGTAAGGATTGACGAGGACAAGGACGAGGACGAACAACAGAACATTGGAATAATAACCGAAGTCGAGGAGGGAGTCGCTAAGGCAACCATGACAGCATACAACCGGTTGGTGACGGAGTCGCAAAAGCCGTTGTACGAAATAGTGAGGATACTTCTTTAGCAGCAATGTTAAGGATGTTGTCCATCAAGCAGAGCACCGGGATGTCTGACGAAGTTTTTACCAAGGTTGCCAAAGATTATTGTTCTACGTTACCCCAACCTAATACGTATCCATCTAGCTATGCAGCGGCGAGGCAGAAAATGAAGGCAATCCAACTGCCACACGTGAAATATGATGCATGTCTGTACGGATGCACTTTGTACTACGGAACACAATCGCAACTCTAGACATGTGGCGTTTGTGGAGAAGCACGATACGCTAAAGTGGGGAAAAAATTTGTTCCAAAAAAGATGTTGTGGTACTTCCTATTGACTCCTCGACTTCAACGTTTATATCTTGCCCCAGAGACGGCTGAGTGGATGTGATGGCACGGGGAGCGGGAGAATGAGGACGATGAAATATTAGTACATCCACCAGACGGTGCGGATTGGATTCATTTTGACGCAAAATACCCAGTATTTTCTGGAGAAATACGGAACGTGCGGCTGGCGCTGTCATCCGATGGGTTCTCTCCATATGGGCCTAATGCGGCGAGTTACAGTTTGTGGCCTGTAGTCGCTATCCCGTTGAATTTTCCGCCCTCGATGGCTATGAGAAAGGAGTATAACATCCTCACCATGTTGATATCTGGTCCAAAATCACCGGGGAAATGCTTAAAAAACTTCATGCATCCGCTGATTGATGAGTTGAACCATCTGTGGGAGCACGGAGCTGTCACGTGGGATGGTTCTAAGAAAGAGGATTTCATCATGCGGGCTGCTGTGATGTGGACAATAAGTGACTTCCCGGGTTTGGGAATGTTGGGGGGTATCCAGACTAAAGGCTATAAGGCATGTCCTCTATGCTTGGACGAGATCGATTCTGAACACAGTAACTCAAGAATCTCTTACCAAGGTGCTCGTAGGTTCTTACCACCGAAACATCCGTTGCGATTTCAGCCGCAAGCTTTTAACGGGAAGACAGAGACACGGAGAAGAACTACTCGGCATTCAGGGGCTCCTGTACTCAGTGTGATTCTACGTCATCAATACCCACCGCCTAGTCTGCATCCGAAGTTCAGTAAACGAAAAGGTGGTGGTGTTCCTATATGTTGGTCTCATAAAAGCATTTTCTGGGAGCTGCCTTATTGGAAAACTCATAAAGTCAGACATGCGTTGGATTTGATGCATATAGAGAAGAACGTATGCGACAACGTCATAGGTACAGTTCTTGGAATTGCAGGGAAGACTAAGGATGACGTGAAAGCTAGGAGAACTTATGAGGAACATGGAGTCTGCCAAGACCAATGGGTGCAAACGGGGAGCTCCCAGATGCACCTTTTGGCGTGGCGGGTCGTGATCGGAAGGAAGTACTGGAGTATATCCGAACTGTTAAGTTTCCCTCTGGATATGCGGGAAGTCTAAGGAGCAAGGTGAATCCCGATGAGAAAAAGTTTCTCGGATTGAAGACCCACGATTGCCACGTGTTGATGCAACGTATCTTCCCCCTTGTCATTCGAAAGTACGTTCCGCCTTATGTGGCAGAAGAATTAACAGAGCTGGGCAAGGCCTTTCAATTGTTCTTCATGAGGGAACCGAGGAAAAAAGCCCTGAAAAGGTTGGGGGAAGATATAGTGGTTCTAATTTGTAAGTTGGAAACTATTTTCCCTCCTTCATTCTGTACAATTATGATTCACCTTCTACTGCACCTCCCGGATCAAGTTTTGCGAACCGGCCCAGTTCATTTCACATGGATGTTTCCAATTGAACGGTATGATCCTTGACTTCGAAATATCATTTCCAATTACCATTGAACTGTATAATCGAATATTACATTAACATTCATATTTCGATTGCAGGCAACTTGGCGTGTACAAGAAAAGTGTGTTAAACCCGCGATATCTAGAAGGTTGTATAGCCCAACAGTACTTGATGCACGAGTCTGTCACCTTCACTTAGATGTACCTTAACCGCGCCACTTCAGCCAGCGAAACATTTGTTAGTCCAGCTCTAGGTTTCAACTTATCAGTTGTTTCCCTTATGTACAAGTTAAGAGCGTGGTGCAAAATGACAAATTGAGCACATCCGAGATGTTCTGGGCGAATTGGACAGTGATTGACAATTGTGCCGAAGAAGATGCATTCGTAGAATCACATCGTGCAGGGTTCCAACGAATACACCCTAGGAAATCTCTTCAGGACCGAGTCATGTCCTTTGTCTTCGAGTGGCGCAGAATTGTACGTAATAGACATCAATTAACTTCAATTACCATATACAAATTTTAGGGATAGCTCATTTATATTCCATGTGCAGATGAGTGCTCCAGGGTGGCAACGAGAGTTGGTACTACTATCTAGAGGTCCTCGTTCGTCTGCCATTTATTCGCAATGTATTGTTAACGGCGTCAAATTTTTATGCTTGAGAATCGACCAGGGCCGGAGAAATCAAAATTCAGGGGTCATGATTGAAGCAAACGACATATGTTACTACAGTGTTCTTATGGACGTATGTATCCTTACCTACTCGGAAAGCATGCCAGTCGTTCTATTCAAGTGTCGGTGGTACGACGAACGGACCGTGAGAAAGGACGCAAATGGATTCATTTCGGTCAACACGTCCACAGATCGTCACAAACAAAACCCATATTGCCTTGCTTTAATGGCAAAACAGGTATACTATATCGACGACCCTAAATCTGGACCGTGGAAGGTTGTGAACATCGTGTCGAATAGGGGTCACTACAAACCGAGCAGTTTAGCCCGTGCCAGTGACGACGACGACCTGGAGATTGAAGTCGATGAAACTTACCAAGAAGATCGAATTGACATCGTCACATCGGGTGGTATCACTATCGACCTAACAAACTTAATCCGGTATCCACCGCCAGTACCTCCAAAGAAACCGAGCACGACGACGAAGAAACCGATGACAGCGATTTGGAAGGGCATGAAGATTATGATTCCGCTGACTCTGATAGTTAATATGTATATGTATGTTTGATTGGTTATGAATAAATGGTTTTTTCAATCTATGATCTATAAAGGGTAATTTCGTCATTACAGCTTACCGTGGATTTGTAACGGCGCACGTACCATTGTGCGCCGTTACAAATCCACTCTTAAGAAAAAACCGATTGTTGACTTTTAGCCTTTCAAATCTGGTTTTCGATCCCGATCGAGACTCATACGTTGTAGGAAGTGACTGAAATTATGTAACATTAACTGCCAAGTCATTGCGCTCAAATTGGTACGGTCGGATTCACGTTTGGATCGATAAAAATAAAATAATATATTTTTTATTTGTTTGTAACGGCGCACTTTGGCAAAGTGCGCCGTTACAAAAAGTCAAATGGGCCAGTCAACTATGTTGACTTCCCATTGACCGGTTAGATCTAGGTTCATATATTATCGGAATTGACTGGAATTTTTGCATATGAAGTACACATTCATTGCGCTCCTATCCGTACGGTTGGATTAAAACTTTGATTTTAACATAATCCACTTTCGTTGAAAGCGTGAGTTTAGGGTTTAGGAAGGTAAAACTCACAAAAACCCTAAACACATTGATGATCAAACATTGGGTAGATTAATATAATTATTTTTTAATCGAAACCGTACAATTAGTTGGAAATTACATATACGTGGTATAGTAAAAATTTGAAGAAAATCAAACCACGGGAAGACCGCTTATCATTCACGATCAAGTTTAGGTTTAATTTAGGGTTAAAGTTTGTAACGGCGCACATGGCTATGTGCGCCGTTAAAAAAGCTGCGGCAACTGAAATTTTGCGAAAAATCAAATTTCGCGGGTAAATTTCGCAAAAATTTAAAATTCTCGCGGATATTTTCGTTGTAACGGCACACTGCGATGTGCGCCGTTACAAAATTTTGCTTGTAACGGCGCACACGGGTATGTGCGCCGTTACAAATATGTTGACCGTTGCAAAAGTTGACCGTTGGGTCAGACAACGGTCAGAAATGGCTCGTTCTCTGACCGTTACGGTTTGTAACGGCGCACATAGTGGGGTGCGCCGTTACAAAATTTTAAGTGTAACGGCGCACCAAACCCTTTGCGCCGTTACACCTATTTTGTAACGGCGCACACTATCATGTGCCCCGTTACAAAATCGCAGAATATAATTGGGCTGAGCCCTCTCTTCTTCTTCCTCGCGCTTCCTCTCCTCTGCCTCCCGCCTCTCGCCGTCGCCGTCAACTCTCGCCGTCGCCGTCAACTCTCGCCGTCGCCGCCGTCCCGCCGTTGCCCCGTCGCCGTCACCGGATTCTCAGGTAAGTACCCTTTCAATTCTTGATTTCTTATATGGATTTTTTAGTCAATACCCATTATATGAATTAATTTGCATGTATATGTTAGGATTATTATATGGATTTGCATGTATATGTTAGGATTATTATATAAATTTGCATGTATATGTTAGGTTTTTTGATTTATTGAAATTGTATGTTTAATTGAATGGGTTGAAATTGCATATTTATATTGTAATTCGGAAATTGCATGTTGAAATTGGAATTAATTAAAAAACTACCAATTAGGGGTATTTTGGAATGAATTAAAAAATCCCTTGAGGGGTAATTTTGGAATAAATTAGAAAATACCCATTAGGGTTATTTTTGGGATTAATTAAAAAAATACCCATTAGGGGTATTTTTTTAATTCATTCCAAAAATACCCCTAATGGGTATTTTTTTAATTAATCCCAAAAATAACCCTAAGGGGTATTTTTGGAATGAATTAAAAAAATCCCTTGAGGGGTAATTTTGGAATTAATTAGAAAATACCCATTAGGGTATTTTTGGAATGAATTAAAAAAATCCCTTGAGGGGTAATTTTGGAATTAATTAGAAAATACCCATTAGGGGTATTTTGGAATTAGTTAAAAAATACCCATTAGGGGTATGTTTGGGATTAATTAAAAAATACCCATCAGGAATATTTTTGGAATTAATGAAAAAAATACCCATTAGGGGTATTTTTGGAATGAATTAAAAAAATACCTTGAGGAGTAATTTTGGGATGAACTAAAAAATACCCATTAGGGGTAATTCGGTCAATTTTGACCTAAAAGGGGGAATTCAGTCAATTCCGGCCGAAATAGGGGTAATTCGGTCAATTTGGCCTAAAAAGGGTAATTTGGTCAATTCCGGCCGAATTAGGGGTAATTTGGTCAATTCCGTCCGAATTAGGGGTAAAATTGGTCATTTTGATCAAAAAATGGTAGTTCGTTCAATTTCAGCCGAATTACGGGTATTCCGGTCATTTTAACCTTAAGAGGGGTAATTCGGTCAATTCTGGCCGAATTAGGTGTAATTCGGTCAATTTGACCTAAAAAGGGTAATTCGGTCAATTCCGGCCGAATTAGGGGTAATTCGGTTAATTTTGATCTAAAAGGGGGAATTCGGTCAATTCTGGCCGAATTAGGGGTAATTCGGTCATTAATGACCTGAAAAGGGTAATTTAGACAATTCCAGCCGAATTAGGGGTAATTTGGTCATTTTGACCTAAAAAGGGTAATTCTGTCAATTCCGGCCGAATTAGGGGTATTTCGGTCATTTTGACCTTAAAAGAGGTAATTCGATCAATTCCGGCCGAATTATGGGTAATTCGGTCAATTTGACCTAAAAAGGGTAATTCGGTCAATTCTGACCGAATTAGGGGTAACGCGGTCATTTTGACCTTAAAAGGGGTAATTCGGTCAATTCCGGCCGAATTAGGGGTAATTCGGTCAATTCCGGCCGAATTAGGGGTAACTCGGTCAATTTGACCTTAAAAGGGTAATTCTGTCATTTCCAGCCGAATTAGGGTTATTTCGGTCATTAATGACCTAAAAAGGGTAATTCCGTCATTTCCGTCCGAATTAGGGCACCTAGGCGAGCTAGAATGGACATTACATTCTTCGAGGCTTCATAGGCGTCGGAGTTACAGGATGAGATGTACACTCTGTCACCGCCGCAGCCGACTTTGCCCACTCAGCCGACTCAGCCCACTCATGTCCCAGATAATCGGAGTTTCCAGGAGATGCTCGGAGACGTCGTTGGACCCTCCGAAGAAGACATTGTGCCGGATGAGTCTGAACTCCCACTGAACGAGTGGAGGCTCCTTCCCCTCCACTACAGAGAGATTCCGAGGTAGGAGCTGTACTTCGATTACAAAGTAGAAGTCTACTGCCTAAACACGAAGAGCTGGGAAGCCAGGGCAAGAAAGGAGCAAAAGGTCGACCTCAACATAGAGCAAGAAGAGAGAGCGGTTCAGATGAACGGAGGTCCTTTGCTCTTGACTTGGGAAAACGGCCGACCACGTGTCCAAGGAGGACTGCTTTCAATGGAAAGGGTGAAGGCTATTACAGAGAAATTCGCTCGGGAACGCGACGCTTCCTACCACACGTTTGAGGATTTGCCGGCGTCTGAGTTCAAGTCATTTTGGAGGAGTTTTAAGGTAATTTCAACATTTACTCACATTTGTCTTCAAATGCCACGTATTATAAATATTGACGTGGTGTTTGTCAATTTCAGCGTTTGTTTGCAGTGACCGATTCCAATGAGCTTAGGGGTTGGATTCGTGAGGCGGCCATAAGCTCTTACAAGGAGCGAAAATCGAACATGAAGCGGTTTTACAAGCTCTACGTGGACCCTACTAGACCAGACCGTAATGGGATTCCCAAGTGTCTGAAAGGGAAGAAGTCCCAGTGGCGGTGGCTCGTTCATCATTTTGATGTCAACGAGGTATATTACTAATTTCCTATTTAATAGGTTTAATTTCAATATCATTTCTTCAATTAATTCAATTTACTTTAATTTTTTTTCAGGAACAAGTTGGGTCTCAAATGAGTACCATTCGGAGGAGCGAGAACAAATTAAACCACCACACTGGCAAATTCCCATTTCGACTTGTTTGGGAGAGGATGACGGAGGCCGGGGAAGTGGAGGTCTCCAAAAAGTTGGAGGCCTTACTGAAGGCTCACAAGGTCTCTAAGCCTGGTGATGGTGCATAGGAGGGGGAGGAGGAACTCAACCCGAAACTTGTAAGTTTAATTCATTTTTTTTTATAATTTTAATATTTAAATTGATTATATTAATCAATTTTTTTTTGCAGATTTACATTAAGAATGCATTTAGGGATTGGAAGAATGACGAGGCAAACTACAACGAGGATGGAACGCTGAACAAGATGACCGACGCTAGAGAGGATGAGGTCATTCGACTAACTGCCGAGCATGTTCGCGAGGTCGAGCTTGCCAGAGGAGTTACCATAGAACCCTCCAGAGGACGACGCATCCGAGGTTGCGGGAGTGATTACGAGGCACCGCCGAGACAGAGAAGACGTTCGACCTCCTCTGTTGGTAGTCAAGCGGAGATTGCGGAGCTCCGGACTCGACTCAGCCAACAAGATGAGGTTATTACGGAACTTCGCGCTGAACGTCAGGCTGAACGTCAGACTCAGGCCATCCAAAACCAGCAAACCGAGCACATGTTTCGGTACTTCCAAGAACAGCTTAGGTTACTAAATCCTAATGTCGCCCCTCCACCTCCATTTGACCCGACTAGGTCTACAGATCTTGGAGGCCCATCGTCATAGATATCGATGTAAATTAAATAATGTATTAAACAATTTCAATATTAATATTAATTTCATTTTCATATTATTTTTAATTTTTAATTTTTAAATATTTCATTAAAAAAATAATTTTTTTAAAAAATAATAAATATAAAAAATATTTTATATTTATTATTTTTTAAAATTTTTTTTTTAATCTGTATTGTTTGTAACGGCGCACTAACTGCGTGCGCCGTTACTGTTTGTAACGGCCCACTAATGGCGTGCGCCGTTATAACTTGTGTCGACGCACTGACGGCGTGCGCCGTTACAACTCGTAACAACACCGTCATCGTGTGCAATGGTGACGGTAGCCATTGTAACGACGCACTAACGGCGTGCGCCGTCACAATTTGTAACGGCGCACAGACGTATGTTCGCCGTTACAAACAGTAACGGCGCACGCCGTGCACCGTTACTATTTGTAACGGCGCAGAAAACTTCTGTAACGGCGCACTTCACGTGCGCCGTTACAAGGGGAAAAACTGACAGTGTCAGGTTGTCTGTAAGGTGCTTGACAATATGGCAATGAAGAGGGTGAGTGGACTTGAGTCTTTTAGGAACACATGTATAAGATATGTAGCGTTTTCATGATGTGGCAGGGAATGTCTTTCTTGCACACAAGAGAGACTTGACTCAGGTCATAGATCCATAATTCAGATTTTATTGACCGGAGGGTTTTGACGTTTGAGCCTTTCTTGAAAATTTGATTTTAACTTTCTTTGCACAAGACGGACATGTTGATAACAGAAATGACCGCAAAATATGTTGTCCCAGTATCTACCTTTCATTTTTTTTGTAGTGGCCCTGTTTTGAGAATTATATTGCGGAGAGTACTATGCTTGAAATTAATTATAACTGGTTTTAGAATTTTGCATGCTAAATAACTACATGTTTGTCTTCAGTTCGTGAGATACTCAAATGGAATCATTGAGTGAAAAATATTTTATTTATGAATTTATTTGGGTATTTGGATTTGTGCGGATGTGCACATTAATTTTTGTGATATATATTTGTTGCTACGTTTAAGTGTTGGCATAATTTTTTAGCGCAAAAGTAAGAAGTCAGTGCAATATGTTACAAGACTTGTGGAGCGACTCATCACGCTCCAGACGCTCCAGATTAGGAAAGGTTTGAAGCTTTCCTATTTAGAGTCGCTTGGAACGAGAGAAGCATGACGTCACAACAACTGAAAGACTTGGAGCACAAGAGATTGACGTCAACAAGCCAGGCGACTTCCAACTGTCATTAACACGTCAGCAAAAGCGGCAACTCTACTTGCCTAATTTGTTTAGGAAGTCTGAGACTTCCTATTCCTGATCCGAGAAAGATTAGGAATGTGAAGCTGCTATAAAAAGCTTGGGCTTCCCATTAGCAGCTTGTCCGTTCTTGTTCTATAATTTGTTAAATTTCTCAGAGCTCTTAACCGTGCACCATTAGCGTGTTGAGAGGCTGATTAGTTTGCTAGAACGGCTTTGCTTCGGTTATAAATCAAGTCGCCACGATTGAGTGTTTAAACGATTAGTGTTCTTGTGTTCGTGATTGAAGATTCACAAATCCGTCAAAGAAGACTACGACACCGAGTATAGGCGCTTGCTCGAAGGGTGGCATTGAGAGGATCTCAAAGATAGGGAAAGAGGACCCTGGTCAAGTTTGTTCACGGTAAGATCTATAGTAGCTTAGGACAATATTTTGTGTGATAGCTAGTTGGTGCTTGAAGTTGTACTATTGACTACCATATAGTGAAAACCTTTCCACTGGAAAAGTGCCCCCAGACGTAGGTGACGTTGCACTGAACTGGGTAATCATCTCTGATGTCGTTCTTATTGTTTGGTTATTGTTTAAACTACGGTCTGCAATTTAAGCAAGTAGTCGACACGAAAATTACGACTTTGTGTTCGACTTCCTGACTCGGCTACGAATCAGAATTTCAATTGGTATCAGAGGAGGCACCTTATCTCTTAGGTGATTTTCTTGTAAAAATTCTGAGTAGCTAATATGGACTCAAAGGAAGGAGGATCTGTGAATCGACCACCAGTGCTCGACGGAACAAACTATGGGTACTGGAAACCACGGATGTATGCCTTTTTGAAGTCTCTAGACAGCAAAACCTGGAAGGCTGTCATCAATGGATGGGAGGAACCTCACTATGCTAATGCTCAAGGAAATCAAACCAGTATTAAGCCAGAAAAAGAGTGGAGCGCGGAAGAAGATGAAGCCGCCCTAGGTAATTCTCGTGCACTCAATGCTATATTTAATGAAGTGGACAAGAATGTGTTTCGACTTATCAACACGTGCACAAGTGCCAAAATTGCTTGGGACACTCTTGCTGTGGCTTATGAGGGTACATCCAAAGTCAGAGAGCAAAAGTTACAGTACCTCGCGACCAACTTTGAGGCCCTTACCATGAATGAAGACGAGACTATAGCTGAGTTTAATGTACGTATCAAGGATCTAGCCAATGAATCATATTCACTTGGCAAGCCTATGACCGATGAAGATTTAGTCAGAAAAACGCTGAGAGCCCTAAGTCCCAGATTCAAGATGAAGATCACGGCCATAGAAGAAGTTCATGACTTAAAGAAGCTGAAGTTCGATGAGCTCATGGGATCACTTATGACCGTCGAGTTCTCCCTACCTCTCATCGAAAAGAAGCATAAAGGTGTAGCTTTCAAAAGTTCTACCCAAAAGCAGAAAAACTTGGCGTGCTCTGATTCGGATAGGGAAATTGACGAGACTATCGCTATGCTGGCCAAAAACTAAAATAAAGTCATGAGGAGATTTAGCCAGATGACAGGAAAGAATGTCACCCGAGAAGTCAGAGACAAGCCTCAGCACAAATTCCAGAAGCTCGAGAGCACTAATAACGATGGTAGACGTGGTGAACGATCAGGAAAAGAAAAAGGAATCCAGTGCTTTGAATGTGAGGGGTACGGGCACATGCAGAAAGAATGTCCTAACTTCTTAAAGAAACAGAAGAAGGGATTCAATGCCTCTCTAACTGACGATGAAGATGAGGAAGACAGTGACTTTGAGCATACAAGTAATTATGTTGCTTTTACTTCCTCTACAATAGATCAACCATCCAAGATTTCAAAGAAGTATGACTCTAATGATGAGCTATCCGATGAGACTCTCAACAACGCATACAACGAATGGTATGTCAAGTGGCTTGAAGACTCTCAGGTAATTGAAAAACAGATTGCTCTCATTCTCTCTCTTAATGAAGACAAGTCACGACTTCTCGAAACTACTGTAAAAGCGAGTTAGAACAAGTCACCAAGTCTGTAAAAATGATGAATCCAAGCACAGACACTCTAGACCAAATTCTCTCGATCGGTAAACCAGCTAGAAATATGGAAGGTCTTGGATATTCGAAAGAAGCTTCATCATCACACACCGTCTTCGTTCCTCAGAAGGTCGTCACCCACAAGCCCCGTCAGATGTTTACTAACTTCACACCTGACCAAGCGACCAAAAAGCCTCATACCCTGGTTGCTTGTGGGACAAAGAACAAACGACATAACTGGGTACGTCACCACTGTGGACGAAGAGGTCATATTCGACCTTTTTGCTATCGTCTATATGGAATGGCGAGTCAAGGAGGTAAACTATCAAGCAAATATTGCTTACACCGCTCTAAAAGCTTCAACTAGCAATGATTGGTACTTTGATAGTGGATCCTCTCAACATATGACTGGTAATAGCTCATTCTTGGTCACTTTAATACCTTGCACTAATAGCTTTGTCACTTTTGGTGACGGAGTAAGAGCTAGAGTACTCGGGAAGGGAAAACTCAACCTTCCTAACTCACCATGCCTGAAAGAGGCTCTACTGGTAGAAGGTCTTACAGCCAACCTCATCAGCATCAGTCAAATATGCGATCTGAATCTAGATGTCAAGTTCACTCGTGACAACTGCACTGTCAAAGACGAACACCAGAAGGAAGTCATGACAGGTCACAGGTCTCTTGATAACTGTTATCTATGGTCTCCAACAGTCACAACCTTACCAACCAAGTGCCTTTTATCCAAAGCACAAGAGACGAAGCTATGGCATCAAAAACTCGGTCACATCAATTTGAGGAGCATGCAGAAGATTCTCTCTAAAAAGGCGATCATTGGAGTTCCCAACCTCAAGATTGTTGAAGGAAAAATTGGTGGGGAATGCCAGATTGGCAAACAAGTTAAGACATCACACAAGAAGGTACAACATCTTACTACTTCACGCGTTCTAGAACTTCTACATGTTGACCTTATGGGACCTATGCAAGTAGAAAGTCTAGAAGGTAAGAAGTACATATTTGTCTGTGTCGAAGACTTCTCAAGGTACACCTGGGTTGACTTTATTAGAGAAAAGTCAGACACTTTCTCGGTCTTTGAAGCCCTATGTCGGAGAGTTCAACGAGAAAAAGGAGAAGCCATTGGCAAAGTCGTCCGACTCAGAAGTGATCATGAAAAGGAGTTTGAAAACATCAGCTTCGCAAACTTCTGTGATGCTGAAGGAATAGCTCATGAATTCTCTGCCCCTATCACCCCTCAGCAGAACGGGATCGTGGAAAGAAAAAATCGTACTCTTCAAGAAATGGCAAGAGTCATGATGCTAGCCAAAGACATCCCGCAACACTTCTGGGCTGAAGCTCTGAATACGGCTTGTCATATTCATAATAGAGTAACCCTCCGTCCTGGAACATCGCTCACTCTTTATAAAATATGGAGGGGTAGGAAGCCTAATGTCAAATATTTTCATGTCTTTGGATCGATATGCTACATACTTGCATATAGGGAACCTCGACGCAAACTTGATCCTAAAAGCGATGAAGGCATCTGATAGCATTTGTGCCCTAGTCCAATTGCTATTAGCCTGTAAACGTCTATGTACATTATCATCGTTTGTAACATATATATAAAACGGCTTTGTATTACTTATGTGTTGAAGTAATATGTTAAGCATGATCTGATTTATGACCACTAAAGTAGTAGAACCATAAATCTGTACGGATCACACTTAACGAGTCCCTGGTCAAAACATGCTTCCTAAGAAGCGACCAGTATGAGGATGGTTCTTAATGACGTAGTTCTACTTGTCATAGGGATGAGGGATCCTGGACCCATATCATAGATATCATGAGGTGATTGATATCGGACGACCCGCTTTGAATAGTGTTTTCATAGATTAAGCCATAAACATATTCAAATGCGATAGCTTGTCACGGCATCCTTAGACCAAGGAGTCTTTGTGATCACTATGCAATGAACGTACGGCTTTAACTTGCGCCAAACGCTTTCTGTAAAAGGATTGCTATAAAGGGCATGATTGGGTGGCGGAACGGGTTGCATGAGTGACACGAAAGACGGCTAAGGGATTTATCCCTCATACTACGGTATGGGAAAGATATCCGTTAGAAGGCCTCTTGATGGAGACTGACTGAGAGAAAGAGCATGGCCATGCCAATGATACGGGTTATCAGTTCTCAGCCATCTCGCATATCAAGTAACAATGATTGATTGAACAAGGGAGACGACTCTATGCCTTGTGATCAATCGGGATATCTAGAGATAACAGGATGGTGACTTGTACGCACAAAGGTTAAGTCGAATCATCGATCATCATGCACCTTGGGTAATCATAATGTTTTACTAGAGACCACTTATGATGGATCGGGCAAGAGCAATCTTTTGCGCTGATCTGCCAACGGTGGCATGAGCCTAGAGGGTCACACACATACAAGGCGGATAACTTGAGACAAGGAAACAATGATCTTTCTTGAGGAGTAATATATGGACAAAACTGGAGGTTTTGTGCCATAGGTTCGGTTTGAGAGAATAATTAGCGAATCGAGAAAAATTGAGTTTTTCGTCGATATCGCGTCGTACTTTGTTTGATAAGTGACGACAAAAGGGTCGGGCGATTTTTGGACACGGCATGAGACAACACGGGAGGGCCCATTGGGCTCGACCCATGAAGCCTCATGGCCGGCCCATTAAGGGCCCAACAAGACCTCATGGCCGGCCCACATGGTGGGTCCATGTGTGGGGGCCACACAACACCATGCTTAGTTGGTGATTGTGGATTAAGAGGTGAGTGATTTAAGGGGTATGGGTTAAAGCACCTTTAAGCCCATACCAATCACTTTTGACCCATGCTTGTTGGATGATGAATTGAAATATCTAGCATTCATTCATTAATTCAAGAATCACACAACTCTCACAACACTCTCTCCTCTCTTTGCTCTCTTGTTCTTCATTTAATTGTTCTAGTAGGCAATTAAGTGAGGAATCATCAAGATCATCCCCTTGGTGTGGACTTGCTTTAGAGAAGAAGATCCGAACGTTCTTCTTTATCGATTCAACGAAGACTAAATGCAAAATGGAGAAACTGTCCAGATTGTCCAGTTCCGATGACCGACAATGCGTGAGCCATAGCCGCTTCGTCCGAGCTCCGATTAAGCTGAAACTTGCGGCGTTGGAAAGATAAGTCCAAGGGCTACAACTTTTGTGAAATACTGATTTTCAAAAAGAGCGCTGGTTTAGGAGATACAAGGCCGAGAAGCAGACTGGTCCGCAGAGTCTGTCCAGCGAGACGGGAAAAATGTTTTGCTCCAGACGGAGGTCTTCTCGTCCGAACTGGGTTTAGAGCAAAACACAAAAGATGTAGGGAATTGGCTGAGGTTTAATCTCAAAAAAGAACCGAAGCAATTGGAGATCTGTAGCTCGAGATATAGAGCTTCAAAGTCTCGGTTTTCTGCCGGGCAGATTCTGGTAAAACCCGAAAACTCGATTTCCTAAGGATCTAACTTGGTAGTCGATCTTGCGCAGGTTAGGGGTGGTTTATAGGTTGCTTCCGCTGCCATGAACGTAATTAGGATGCCCCGGGACCTAACAGCATCTTCCTTGGATATTCCAGAAATAGTCGGGCCTTTCGTGTGTTCAACAAACGCACCTGGTCTATCATGGAATCCATCAATGTTGTAATTAATGACAGTTATGAGCAACCCAGTGACGATGAGGAAGAAGTCCTAAATCTCTCAGGCGAAGTCAGGCCAGAAGTCACAACCGAAGATCGCAACAAAGAATCTGAAGCCGAAAGCCAAAACATCTCTGACAAAGAGGCACCCCCCGTCATAGAACAGAGAGCTCCGTCAAGAAGAATTCAGAAGAATCACCCATCCCAGGATGTGATAGGAGACATCAATGAAGGAGTGCGGACTTGACAAAAGGCACCTATAAACTACAAAGAGATGATAGGTAACATTTGTTTTATTTCTAAAATTGAGCCAAAGAATATACAAGAAGCCATCAATGATGAATACTGGGTCTGCGCCATGCAAGAAGAATTGGTTCAATTTGCAAGGAATGAAGTCTGGGAACTAGTACCCAAGCCAGACAATGTCAATATTATTGGAACAAAGTGGATGATTAAAAAAAGACTGACGAGCAAGGAAATATCACTCGAAACAAAGCAAGACTAGTGGCTCAGGGGTACACACAAGTAGAAGGAGTTGACTTCGAAGAAACTTTTGCTCCAATAGCCAGACTGGAAGCCATCCGGCTTCTTCTCGGCATAGCATGCCATCTACGTTTCAAACTCTATCAGATGGATGTAAAGAGTGCCTTCCTTAATGGAAATCTCAACGAAGAAGTCTATGTTGCTCAACCAAAGGGATTTGAAGATCATGACTCTCCTCATCATGTCTACAAACTAAAGAAAGCTCTCTACGGCCTCAAACAAGCTCCACGAGCATGGTATGAACGTCTTACCCAATTCCTAGTACAGAATGGCTATATTCGAGGGGAAGTAGACAAAACTCTCTTTGTGAAGAAGGAAGGAAGGGACATCATGATTGGCCAAATATATGTCGATTATATCGTATTTGGAGGAAAGTCAGACAAGATGGTGGAACGTTTCGTACAACATATGCAGTCTGAATTTGAGATGAGTATGATTGTTGAGCTCACATACTTCCTCGGCTTTCAGATCAAACAGATGAAAGATGGAATATTTATCTCCCAAAGCAAATATGAAAAGAATATTGTGAAGAAATTCGGGTTGGAAAAAGCCTCACACAAAAGAACCCCCATTGCCACTCATGTCAAATGCACAAAGGACGATCTTGGAGAACCAGTTGATCAAAGCTCTATCGAAGCATAATTGGAAGTCTTCTCTATCTAACAACAAGTCGACCCAACATTGCTTTCTCAGTAGGAGTCTATGCTCGATATCAAGCCAATCCAAAACCTAGTCACTTAACTTATGCTAAGAGGATAATAAGGTACATTTCGGGAACCTCTGAATTAGGCTTGGTATACTCTTTTGATACCTCTCCTACTCTTGTTGGATACTGTGATGCTGACTGGGCGGGAAGCACACCAGATCGAAGAAGTACCTCTGGAGGTTGTTTTTATCTTGGGAAAAATCTTGTGTCCTGGTTCAGCAAAAAGCAAAATTGCATTGCTTTGTCTACTGCTGAGTCCGAATATATTGCAACTGGAAGTAGCTGTACTCACCTTCTTTGGATGAAACAGATGTTGGGAGAGTATGGGGTCAACCAAGAAGTCATGACTTTGTTCTGTGACAACATTAGTGCAATCAATATCTCGAAGAACCCAGTTCAACACAGCAAAACAAAGCATATTGATATTAGGCAACACTTTATTCGAGAGCTTGTAGAAGACAAAAAGATAAAACTCGAGTACCTACCACTGAGAAACAAATCGCTGACATCTTCACAAAGGCGTTAGATGCTAACATCTTTGAAAGTCTAAGGTCATCCCTTGGACTTTGCTGTCTTGAGTAACCAGAAGTCAAGAGAGAAGAGGGGGAGCTTTTAGTTGATTTTACTCTCTCTCTATCAGGACCAAAAAGGGTCCACAAAATCAAACCAGGCCCAAAATTCTTTAGTATAGCCCAGTTGAAATTTGTTTAAAATTCAAAAAGGGAAAAGGAATGATTGCAATCTGACGATGAACCAATCAGCACTCGACCTTTTCAACTTCCGCGAAGAAAAAATCTGCACACTCCTTCCACCTTCCCAAAACTTCTAGGACACCGCAAAATCAAAATTAATCTGCACCTGTAACAGTTTGCTCTTCTCTTCCGAAACAAGTCCAATCAAATCCTCCTCTTAAATGGTTGGAACTAGAAGCGGATGCGTTCCCTCTGCCTCCAAGAAACTACGAGCCAAGATGAGGGTGAAGATGATCGCCAGGAAGTTATCATCTTCGAAATCTTCAACAAACAAACATGGAGTGAAGATTCGTGGAGGAAATTCCTCAGGAGAGGCTGCGTCAAGACCTCAGGGAGCAACGACCTCTTCTCCAACTATTGCACCAATGGAGGCAACCCCCATTGTTGAGAAGGATAACACTTTGTCCAAAGCTGCTAACCTTGAAGAAGAAGGGTCGCACTGCACTCAGACGCCACTACAAGGTAACCCTATTGTCCTTCCTGAAGTAGAGCCAGTAGATGAGAATCTGCCTAAAGAAACTCTAGGAACCCCCGTTCCTGAAATTCATGACACTAGCTGTGAAGATCGATCTGGCCCCCCAAAATCGACACCAGCTCCAGATAAATCCCCACTAAGCGAAGCCATGCAGAAAGTCGATAGTCCGCTTGTCGCTCCGGACAGTGATTTAGGGCTGAATGAAGATATGGAAGCTATACCGGAAGTCTTTCAACCTTTAGCCGATCTTGTCAACACAAAAGAAGTAGATACGGCCGAGACTATGGAAGAAGAAGCTACACAAGAGGACAGAACGCCTCTAAAAGAATATGTGCCCAAAGGGTTTAAGAAAAGGAAACAACCAAGAAGAAAGTTGATTGATGAAAAAGAAGAACTACCAGTGCCGAGAAGACTAACCCCTAAAAGAAAAGCTACAGAGAAAATAGGAGCATCTGCTCCTAAACCAGTGATGAAGTCAAGAAAGAAGTCATCCACTTCAGTAACAACCTCTGCCCCAGAAGAAGAGGAGTCAAAAGAAGAAGAAACTCGTGTCTTACTCCCACGGGTCAAGAAGTATATGGGAGGTCGGAAACTCCCTAAAAACGTTCCAAAAGCCCCAACTGACAATGTCTCATTTCATTCAGTAGACAATGTTGTCAATTGGCAATACGTGTACCAGCAAAAGATCTACCCAGAGAGGGAGCTCTCTGCAGAAACTCAAGGAATGAACGCAGTTGTGGAACTCCTTCGTGGCTCAGGCCTAACCAACACGATCATCAACATCGGACCATTCTATCCCTCTTTGGTCAAGGAGTTCATCGTCAATCTATCAAGTGAGTTTAATGATCCAGAAGACGCTGAATATAAGAAGGTCTTTGTTCGATGAGAGTGCTTTGAGATATCCGCCACCACAATCAATGCTTATCTAGGCAGAGAAGCTCCAGAAGTCACTCCAGAAGTCCCTCACTTGAACAAAGTGGCTTTTGAGATCACTGGAGGAAGGAAAAAGGTATGGCCATTCAAAAAATACCATTGCGGTTATAGAGCTCACTGCCAAATATTCCATTCTATACCGCATTGGTTTGGCAAACTGGGCACCCTCCACTCACGGGTCTAGCATCAAAACAGAACTAGCAAAGCTCATCTACCAAATAGGTATGCAATCCCCTCTTGACTTTGGTTCATATGTTATTGAGCATCTTGTCAAATATGCCAAGTCATGTGCTGTCAAACTACCTATTGGTTTTCCATCATTGATCACTTGACTTCTCCTCCAACAATGTCCTCACATTGTTCGAGATACTGATATACCTGGAAAGAAGCCTCTGCCACTCACTATAAGTCTCAAAAACTTTTAGGGCAAGCATATGAGAGATCTCGCTCCTCCCATGGCCAAAACATCTGAAGCTGGTTCCAGCTCACGGCCTTCCGGACCTCTCAGCACAAGGATGGAGGAAGAACTGGTGGATGTGATCAATGACTTGGAAAAGACGATAGCAGCTCTGACAACCCGTAAGACTGCCTGTGAAGCCCACCTACATGACCTCTGCACCGCTCCTGCTGAAGATGACGGCGATGTCGATGACTCCACCTCTTTTTAAACATTTCTCTGATTTAGTCTGATCACTTGTTTCAAACAAACTTCTTAAATCCTCGGGGACTGTCCGAGTTAAATTCCTGCACTTTGTGACATTTTTTTTGGGATATTTGCTCATGGTTTGAGCTGGTTTATACCCTGCAATTATTCGAATATCATTGTATGATTGCCTTTGTCAATATTGTTAGACAAACAGGGGGAGATATAAGCTAAAGATGCGCAAAGAAGACGAAAGATTGCGCCAGAAGTCGCCGCTCCAGAAGACGAACCAGAAGCCACACCAGAAGTCGCATCGCTTGCTGTGCGTAACTGCCACAAGATGACGATGTACTTAAAAAGGTGTTTAGTCGCATCGCTTGCTGTGAGTAACTACCACAAGATGACGATGGGCTTAAAAATGTGTTTGCCTAAAAAATTGCCAAAGGGGGAGATTGTGGCTACGTTTAAGTGTTGGCATAATTTTTTAGCGCAAAAGTAAGAAGTCAGTGCAACATGTTACAAGACATGTGGAGCGACTCATCACGCTCCAGATTAGGAAAGGTTTGAAGCTTTCCTATTTAGAGTCGCTTGGAACGAGAGAAGCATGACGTCACAACAACTGAAAGACTTGGAGCGCAAGAGATTGACGTCAACAAGCCAGACGACTTCAAGCTGTCATTAACACGTCAGCAAAGGCGGCAACTCTGCTTGCCTAATTTGTTTAGGAAATCTGAGACTTCCTATTCCTAATCCGAGAAACATTAGGAATGTGAAGCTACTATAAAAAGCTTGGGCTTCCCATTAGCAGCTTGTCCGTTCTTGTTCTATAATTTGCTAAATTTCTCAGAGCTCTTAACTGTGCACCATTGGCGTGTTGAGAGGCTGATTAGTTTGCTAGAACGGCTTTGCTTCAGTTAAACATCAAGTCGCGAAGATTGAGTGGTTAAACGATTAGGGTTCTTGTGTTCGTGATTGAAGATTCACAAATCTGTCAAAGAAGACTACGACACCGAGCATAGGCGCTTGCTCGAAGGGTGGAATTGAGAGGATCTCAAAGATAGGGGGAGAGGACCCTAGTCAAGGTTGTTCACGGTGAGATCTATAGTAGCTTAGGACAATAGTTTGTGTGATAGCTAGTTGGTGCTTGAAGTTGTACTATTGACTACCATATAGTAAAAACCTTTCCACTGGCAAAGTGCCCCCAGACGTAGGTGACGTTGCACCGAACTGGGTAATCATCTCTGGTGTCGTTCTTATTGTTTGGTTATTGTTTAAACTACGGTCTGCAATTTAAGCAAGTAGTCGACACGAAAGTTACGACTTTGTGTTCGACTTCCTGACTCGGCTACGAATCAGAATTTCAATATTAATTGATAATATTGTGGTAGAAGTTTGAGTAAAAATATAAATTTTGATAATTTTATAGTGAGCGTACAAGTTGAATTATTTTTTATTTATGGAGCTTTAATGAGCGTACAAATTGAATTATTTGTTTTTTTTATAAAGATTTTGTGTTGAATATAGGTTTTGTATGAAGCCACTACTTTAACGAATTTTGGGATATTTTATTTGTCTTTTGGATTCTTTATTACCTTAATAAAAATTAGAATTAATACAATGAAATGACATAACAGTGTTTTTTGATACAAAGAAATGGCAACACTGTTATTTTACTTCTTAAACATAGATAAAATTGCATTTTATATATTTATAGCCACAATCTGTTGGGTTTGTGGAGACTTTCCTATTTATTTAGGGAAACCACAATTTCCTAATTGCATTAAGATAATGAATAAGAAAAGAATTTCTAATGTGCAAATAATTAGGAATTCTAGGTCTTTCTTAATTCCCCTTAGTCTTTCACTATAAATACATGTACTTGTAACCTCATAATCATTCATGAGTTGAGAGCAATAATAAGAGAGCAGTGTGACCGTGGACGTAGGCAATTTGCCGAACCACGTAAATCTTTGTGTTCTTGTGTGATTGTTCTTTATTTCTCTTGTTTACTTTTGCTAGAGAATTGTTACACGTTGTTATATACCCCAAAAACTGGTATTAGAGGTTAGGTTCGTGGCAAGTGGGAGCAATGGAAGAAGAAGGGAAAGTTCGAATCGACAAGTTCGACGGAAGGGATTTTGGATTCTGGAAGATGCAAATAGAGGACTATTTGTACCAGAAAAGGCTACATGAACCTTTGTCAGAGACCAAACCGGAGAAGACAAGTCTGAGCGACTGGACGTTGCTAGATCGGCAGGCTTTGGGTGCGGTGAGATTGACATTAGCAAAGAATGTTGCACACAACGTCATGAAGGAGACAACTACCTACGGACTCATTAAGACGCTATCAAATATGTATGAAAAGACGTCTGCATCAAACAAGGTATATTTGATTCGTCAATTGGTTAATACGAAAATGAACGAAGGTGCTAGTGTTACTGATCATGTAAAAGAATTTAATACGATACTATCGAGATTAGTGTCAGTGAATATTAAATTCGATGATGAGATACAAGCCTTGTTGTTGCTATCATCTTTGCCTAAAAGTTGGTCAGGAACCGTTACAGCAGTTAGGACTTGATGATGGAACTATTAAGCTATCATTCGAAGGAGGGAAGGACTTGATTCTCGGGGAAGATATCCGAGGAAGGAATCGAGGAGAGTCGTCTGGCTTGGTGTTGAACGTAGAAGGGAGAGGTAGGAAGTCTGAAAGGGGAAAGAGTAAGGGTCGTGGAAGATCGAAGTCTAAAAAGCGAGGCACAAACGCAACTTGTTGGAACTACCAACAAACCCAAAGAAGGAAAGCAAGCAGGACAACTCGGTAAATGCAACGGAGGAATTCGAAGACGATGCTTTGATCTGTTGTGTAGAGAGTCCAGTTGAATCATGGATCATGGATTCAGGTGCGTCCTTCCATACTACCCCTTGTAAGGATTTGTTAGTGAACTTTAGATCTATAAAAGGTAAAGTTCATCTAGCTAATGATCAGACGGAAGAGATCATGGGCATAGGAGATGTGAACCTCAAGACTAACATGGGTACGATTTGGACGTTGAAAGATGTCAGGTATATCCCCACCATAAAGAGAATGATGATCTCGGTGAGTCAGTTAGACGGTTTGGGATACAAGATAACCTTTGAGAACGGCCAATGGAAGGTATCAAAAGGGAATCTGGTCACAGCTCGCGGTTGGAAGAAAGGAACTATGTACATGGCAGAGATGCCAGTGAAGAGGGTTAATGCAGTCACTGATGGGGCTAATCCTTCAAATCTATGGCACCAAAGGCTTGGGCATATGAGTGAGAAGGGGATGAAAATACTACCTTCAAAAGGGAAGATTCCAGAGCTGAAGAATGTGAAAGTTGATTTTTGTGAACCATGTGTGTTCGGAAAACAAAAACGGGTAAGCTTCACAAACGCAAGGAAGGATCCTAAGAAGACGAAGTTAGAAATGGTGCATTCATACGTGTATGGACCCACAAAGATTCCGTCGATAGGAGGATCTCACTACTATGTCACATTAATTTATGATTCCACAAGAAAGATATGGGTTTACTTTCTAAAGCATAAAGATTAAGTATTTAATACCTTTAAGAAGTGGAAAGTTGTTGTTGAAAATGAAACAGACTTAAAAGTAAAGTGTTTAAAGTCTAACAATGGTGGTGAGTGTAGTAGTGATGAGTTTGAGGATTATTGTGCTGAGCATGGTATACGGATGCTGAAGACTGAGCCTGAGACACCTGAGCATAATAGTGTTGCTGAGAGGATGAACAGAACGCTTAATGAGAGAGCGAAGAGTATGAGGATTCAAGCAGGATTGCCCAAGAAGTTCTGGGCGGATGCAGTAAGTGATAGCATTTTTGTGCCCTAGTCCAATTGCTAGTAGTCTATAAATGTCTATGTATATTAATCATCGTTTGTAATAAATGAAACGACTTTGTATTACTTATGTGTTGAAGTAATATGTTAAGCATGATCTGATTTATGACCACTAAAGTAGTAGAACCATAAATCTGTACGGATCACACTTAACAAGTCCCTGGTCATATATGCTTCAATAAAAGCGACCAGTATGAGGATGGTTCTCAATGATGTAGTTATGCTTATCATAGGGATGTGGGATCCCGGAATCATATCATAGATATCATGAGGTGATTTATATCGAACGACCCGCTTTGAATAGTGTTTCATAGATTAAGCCATGAACATATTCAAATGCGATAGCTTGTCACGATATCCTTAGACCAAGGAGTCTTTATGATCGCTATGCGGTTGACGTACGGCTTTGACTTGCGCCTAACGTTTTCCGTAACAGGATTGCAATAACGGGCATGATTGGGTGGCGGAACGGATTCATGAGTGACACGAAAGACGGCTAAGGGATTTATCCCTCGTACTACGGTATGGGAAAGATATCCGTTTAGGCCGCTTGATTGAGAGTGACTGAGAGAAAGAGCATGGCCATACCAGTGATATGGGTTATAAGCTCTCAGTCGTCTCGCATATCAAGTAACAATGATATATTAAACAAGGATGATGACTCTATGTCTTGTGATCAATCGGGATGTCTAGAGATAATAGGATAGTGACTTGTACGCACAATGTTAAATCGAATCATCAATCATTATGCACCTTGGGTAATCATAATGTCTTACTAGAGACCACTTATGATGGATGGGGCAAGGGAGATCTCTTGCGCCAATCTGCCAACGGTGGCATGAGCCTGGAGGGTCACACACATACAATATGGATAACTTGAGACAAGGAAACATTGGCGTTTCTTGAGAAGCAAGACATGGCCAAAACTGAGGGTTTTAAGCCATGGGTTCGGTTTTGTGAAAATGATTAGCGAATCGAGAAAACTGAGTTTTTCGTCGATGTCGAGTCGGACTTTGTTTGATAAGTGACGACAAAAGGATCGGATAATATTTGGACACGGCACGCGACCGCATGAGCGAGCCCATTGGGCTCGGCCCATGAGGTCACCAAGCCGGCCCAAACAAGGCCCAATAAGCCTCTTATGGCCGGCCACATTGGTGGGTCCAAGTGTGGGGGCCACACACCATGCTTAGTTGGTGTTGTTGATTAAGAGGAGAGTGATTTAAGGGGATTAGGTGATGACTTGCCTTTAACCCATGCCTTCATCATTTGTTACTTTAATCAATCATGTTGTATGAGTTGATGTAGTAGACAGAGATCAAACAATTCACTCACTCTCACTCTCTCACTCACTTGGCCGGCCACCCTCTTCTCTCTCTCCATTTGCTCTCTTGTTCTTCACACTTAGTTCTAGTAGGATAAGTGTGTTGGATCATAAGGATCATCCTCTTGGCGTGGACTTGCTCTAGAGAAGAAGATCATCTAGTTCATCTTTTTTGATTCAACAAAAACTAAAAGGTAAACTCTTGTGGAATAGATTTTTCCTTGAGATTTAATGGTTCATGTTCTTGGACAGTTTTTGGAGTTCTTATTGTTTATGCTTCCGCTATCTTGATGATCTTGAACACTCCAAAACCCTACAGTAAGTACAACAGCGTACCTCATAAATCGTGGGCCCTCAACTCCTTTAGGATTCAAGATCCCTGAAGAGCAATGGCGTGGAAAGGAGGTAAATTTTCAACACTTGTGAGTCTTCGGTTGTGATTCTTATGTGCGAGTGAAAGATACTGACAGAGACAAGCTTGATCTGAAAGAAAAGAAGTGTGTATTTATTGGCTACAGTTCTGAGGACATGGGGTATAGATTCTGGGATGAATCAAAGAGAAAAGTCATCAGAAGTAGAGATGTCACATTCTATGAGAATGATGCACACAAGGATCACTGCGGGGCAGAATCAAATGTCACAAAAGAAGGAGAAGAAGAGGAAGAAGCATTGTTGGAAGACAATACTGAAGATGATCTTGTAGGCAACAATCGAAGTTCAGTGCACATAAATAATGAGGAGATAGTACCGACTACCCCAGTAGCTGAAGTGAGGAGATCGAGTAGAGTTACGAGACCTCCCAAACGGTTCTCTCCGTCACTACATTATTTGTTGTTGACTGAGAATGGTGAGCCTCAATGCTACACAGAGGCGGTTCAGATGAATGATTCGGTTAAGTGGGAGTCAGCCATGACCGAAGAGATGATGTCTCTTGAAAAGAATGAAACTTGGTCGTTAACTAAGTTACCAGCTGGGAAGAAGGCTCTACAGAATAAATGGGTGTTCAGGGTCAAGGAAGAACATGATGGCAGCAAAAGATACAAGGCAAGGTTAGTGGTTAAGGGTTTTCAGTAGAAAAAAGGCATTGATTACAACGAGATATTCTCTCCAGTAGTCAAGATGACTACTATCAGACTTGTGTTAGGTATCGTGGCTGTAGAGAATCTTCATCTAGAGCAGCTAGATGTCAAAACTGTGTTCTTACATGGCGATCTTGAGGAAGACATTTACATGGTACAGCCAGAGGGTTTCTGGATAGCTAGAAAGGAAGATCTAGTTTGCAAGCTGGGTAAAAGCTTGAATGGTCTTTCACTATAAATACATGTACTTGTAACCCCATAATCATTCATGAGTTGAGATCAATAATAAGAGAGTAGTGTGACCGTGGACGTAGGCAATTTGCCGAACCGCATAAATCTTTGTGTTCTTGTGGGATTGTTCTTTATTTCACTTGGTTACTTTTGTTAGAGAATTGTTCCACGTTGTTATATACCCCAACACAATCAACAAAAAATTTATTGACTCCAAAGCCTTCACATTAGATTTATGTTCTTAGCCGCAAACTATTAGAACATCTCCAATGATGCTTCCTATATTTAAAGGTTTTGGGTTTGTGAGACTGTTTCTTCCTACAAACATGGACAGCCAAGATTTTTTTCACCGAAAGTAATGAGCTTATAATTCTCTTATCCTATTATTTTTCATTTGGTGTACACGTAAACTTGTATAAATTAATTTTTATACTCAACAAGACAATCATTAGATTAAAGAATGAATTGACTTGTAGGACTCAATGCCGAATTATCAATTCTGGAACAGTCAAATTTAAATAACATTAAGTAAATTGTGTATGGTACATTTAATTTAGGTAGGAGAGAAGGTGGACTGGGTGAACTATGGAGCACTTCGAACCCGTCGAACTATTGGAGTTTTGGCTAGCTGGATGTTTAGGAAGGAGTCCCGACGAAGGACGTTTTGGTCAAGAGGCAGGTCGAGATCCCAATTGGTTTCATCCACTCCGAGACAGTTCAGATTGCTTCACATAATGGAACTCTAAAATGTGGAAGAGGGTAGCAAGAAGTTCGTGGAGCAAGCTACTGGACTTAGGCTTCTGTTTCATCAAGGTGACCAGGACCGACATGGTATTCAAGGGGGAGAGAGAATATGCCTAAGCAAATTCTCAAGTTTGTGCAGCTTCGCTCTTACACATTGATGTACGCAAACGAGGGACGGGATATAGATTCGTGGGCAGGGAACACACTTTTTCACTTTGGTGTGCAAACCCGCTGGTAGTTTTGCTTAGCTTGTGATTTTTGTATTCCAAGGGCTTTTTGCCTTGTACTTTCCAGTTTAATTTATAGTCTTTCTTAGTGATAAAAAAAATTGTGTAGTGTATCATATTTGTACATTAAAATTAATTTAACCATTCTGAAAATAAAGATATGAAAATTGATTTAAGAGTACAGATTGGATCTCTAGCTCATATTCTAAATCATGTTTAAGAGATTGAATTTAGAGATGCATAATCCATTTAGAAATGTCTAAGAGTACAAATTGATTATTAGGTTAATTGAACCCGACATAATGAGTTGGATTTCACACATTTGAACATTTACAATCCAAATTATATATCAATGTCCTTGTTGTTACGTTTGTTGTTGGCTTTATTTTTAGGCGATACGAAAGATGTCGAGCATCTAGTCAGAAAAGATGTGAAACAGTTAGTCTCAACATTATGTGTGACATTTGTGGATCACAACATTGAAGAGTTTCCCCAAGTAAGAGACGTATTGCGATTGGAAAGATTCAGTTGTACAAGGGTTATTTGTAAGGGAATAAGGAAACCGAAATTAATTAGGTTAAGGAAACCCTAATTGCTTCGAGAGTTATTTGCATCTGGTATAAAAGCCAAAGGCTCCACCCTTAGCAGCAGCGCACATATGTGAAAGGAGACCCCGAGAGCGTGATTTCTGTAGAGATCTTAAGCGGACTCCTTGTAGTTTCTTCAAAAGTTATACAGAACTCTTAGACGTGCAGGACTGGCGTGCTGAGAGGTTGTGTGTTCCTTGGAGAACGATTGTGTATCACTCCAAAAATTGAGAACATCAAGAGAGTGATTGTGGGTTTCATGTGAATCGCGAAATTAATTTGTGTATAATAGACTTAGCTATATACTTAAAGTACATGTGAATTGTGGTTTTATATTGGACATGTGCAAATCTATACAAAATGCACTTGGTTTCATGGTAATTTTCAATCATGATTGTGTTAGTAAGCTTTATAAATAAAAAGTGTGTTCATGAGGGTTTCTTGTGACATTATGACAAACGGGTTTTCTTGTGTTCGTTCAAAAGTTGAATAACTATGGATAAATTTCTTGTGCAATAGTAACAACTGACTAGACTAACCAGCGTTAATCCAGAAACAAACTATGTTCTCATCTTAGAACATAAACTCAAAACAAAATTCGAAATCAAAATTTTGCATTGCCTATCATATGTAGGCTAAAAGGGCCGGGATCTAAATAAAATATTTTATTTAACTTCAAAATCTAAGAGTACAAATTGGGTATTAGGTTAATTGAACCCGACATAATGAGTTGGATTTCACACATTTGAACATTTGCAATCCAAATTATATATTAGTGTTCTAAAATTGTAAATTATTTAATCCATTATCCATTTAGAATATAGATAGTTGTCCTTAAGAAATCATAAACGATGAAAAAGAAATACCATTGACGTTGCTCAGGTTATAAAATGGATGATGATGATTGAAGAAAGACAAATACATGAAATTTTTTTAAATATATTGCCTCAAATTCCACATCATCAATTCAAAAACATCCTGAAAATCCTCATGGCTAAACTATTTTAGTCCGCGACTAGGGATGTAGATGACTTGGGTTTTATCGAATCTTTCAAGTTTAAATCTGGCCTTGAGACATGGATCACCAAGGCTCATAGTAAGGGTGGGCATGGTTCGGAACCGTACCGACCATAAATTAGGCTAGGCCATTCGGTTTGTTAATTATTGGAACCATACCCAAAACTATTATGTAAGAATATGGTCTGGTTCAATTCTCGATTCCACTCAGTTTAATTTGTGTATAACAGAATTAGCTATATACTTAAAGTACATGTGAATTGTGGTTTTATATTGGACATGTGCAAATCTATACAAAGTGCACTTGGTTTCATGGTAATTTTCAATAATGATTGTGTTAGTAAGCTTCATAAATAAAAAGTGTGTGCATGAGGGCTTCTTGTGATATTATGACAAACGAGTTTCTTGTGTTCGTTTAAAAGTTGAGTAATTATAAATAAATTTTTTGTGCAATAGTAATAACTGACTAGACTAACCAGTGTTAATCAAGAAACATAATATGTTCTCATCTTAGAACATAAACTCAAAAGAGAATTTGAAATCAAAATTTTGTATTGTCTATCATATGTTGGCTAAAAGGGTCAAGATCTAAATCAAATATTTTATTTAACTTCAAGTTCTAATGTTGAATATGTTTGTAGCGCATAACATTAACAACTAATATTTTAATAAAAAATTGATTTTATAACATAGAATTAATTTAAAGCTTGTGAAAAGGTTTCAACTATGTAACATTTAAATTCAATTTTTTAAATAATAATTTTTAATCAATAAGAATAAATGGTCTACTAACCTAAGTAGTGCAGCTTGATGCCGGGTTAGTTGCTATTTAATTAATAAAATTCGTTTTTCCTTCAAAAAAAACCTAAGTAGTTTTAAAACAGTTAGATTTCAAATTAGGGTTAATTACACTTTGCTCATACTAAGGTGGTTGATTTTACACTTTACTACAATTAAATACAAATGATTACATTAAAGTCAGCTAACTGCGTTTTTTTACACTATACTCTAACGGTGTTAGATTTTGAGTGGAAAATTTTTATTTTGTGTGAAAAGCCGTAATTGCCCTAAATTATTCATCAAAATTTCAAAATCATGCCGTTATTCATAATTCATAAAATTAGAATACCTATAAATCATAAATAATTTATACTAATAATATTATTAATAAAAAATAATTTATTATCACTATTGATATTAATTTTTTTGAATATTTTTTGATATTACTAATTATTATAATTATTTGATAAAATTAAAAGTAAATAAATTTCTAATTATTGATTATTAATGATAAAAATAGTATTAAAATTTAAAAGTAAATGAATTATTAATAATTTAAATAATATTAATTATTAAAAGTAATACTAATTATCGATAATAATATTAACTATTAATAATATATTGAAACTTTCAAATGACATAACTCTCTGGTACGAGTTTCGTTTCAGACTCATATTATATCAAATCGAAGAGAATCGGAAGATCACCAATTAGTCGATATATTATTAATAATTGATTTTTTTACTTGATAAATAATTATTAAAAAAATATTTAAAATATAAATTATTAATTAATAATAACTTATTTTACATTTTGCTCTAACAACGTTTATTCTCAAGCTTGTCAAAAGGTTTCAACTATGTAACATTTAAATTTAATTTTTCAAATAATAATTTTTAATCGATAAGAATAAACGGTCTACTAACGTAAATAGTTTAAAACAATTAGATTTTAAATTAGGGTTAATTACATTTTCCCATATTAAGGTGGCTAGTTTTACATTTTACTACAGCTAAATAAAAAATTACATTAAGGTCGGTTAATTGCGTTTTTTTACACTTTACTCTAACGGTGTTAGATTTTGGATGGAAAATTTTTAATTTGTGTGAAAAGTCGAAATTACCCTAAATTATTCATCAAAATTTTAAATTGATGTCGTTATTCATCAAATTATTCATAATTCATCAAATTAGAATACTTATATATCATAAATAATTTATAATAATATTATTATTATTAATAAAAATATAATTTATTATTATTATTGATATTAATTTTTTTGAATCTTTATTGATATTAATAATTATTATAATTATTTGATAAAATTAAAAGTAAATAAATTTTTAATTATTGATTATTAATGATAAAAATAGTATTCGAAATTTAAAACTAAATAAATTATTAATAATTTAATTAATATTAATTATTAAAAGTAATACTAATTATCAATAATAGTATTAACTATTTATAATATATTGAAACTTTCAAATGATATAACTCTCTCATACAACTTTCGTTTCAGGCTCATAGTGTATTAAATCGAAGAGAATCCGAAGATCAACAATTAGTCTATATATTATTGATAATCGATTTACTTTTACTTGATAAATAATTATTACAAAAAATATTAATCACATTATTAATATAAATAATTAATTATTAATACCTTATTTTAAAATTTGCTCTAACAACATTAAATTTTTGAAGACCTTTTTTAAAAGAGTATAAGAAATTTATCAGCATTGGATGAAATTTTGGCAAAACCAGAGCTCGTATGAAAAAATTATGACTTTCGAAATTTTCGATATATTATTAATATTTTAATTATTATACTTTCGAATAATATTCATCGTTAATAAAAAAATATTTCTTCAAAATTGTTGATCTTTCGATTCTCTTTGATTTGATATATTATGAGCCTGAAATGGAGCTCGTGCGAGAGAATTATGTCATTCGAAAGTTTCAATATAATATTAATAATTAATATTATTTGCATTATTAATTAGTATTATTCTAATTATTTATAATTAAACCCGTTTGGCCGGATTTGAATTTAGGGTTGGTCTTACTTGGGGAAGAAGCCCCTAGGGGCATCTTGGTTTTTTTTTAAATAAAAATTTTCCATTCGAAATCTAACACTGTTATTGCAAAAAACACAATTATCAAACCTTAATGTAAACTTTTTTGTAGTTGTAGTAAAGAGTAAAACGGACCATTTTAGTACGAGCCAAGTGTAATTAACCATTTAAATTACTCATGTGGCTATATTTTGATTAAAATTATATCATCTAAAAGTATTCATAAGTGATATTTGTTTATCAAAAATATTTTCGCAAATTTACATTATGAAATGTAATGAAAATTTTATTTTGTCGTAATACTTCACAAAAGAACCTCGCAACGCGCGGTTCTTCACACTATTGATTCGATTTTTGCAACAATATACGAGTATTGTTTTTTAGACAGCCTTTCGGGAAGCATCTCGCAACGCACGGTGCCACCCACTAGTTTTATTAGAAATTGAAGGAACCTAAGCAAATGACAATTTAAATGGATGTTAGTGAAAAAGTATCCAGGTGTAGTACTGTGAGGTTCCCTTTTAGCAACTTGGGATGGAGGCTTAAACGTAGTACCGTAATTCTGGTATCGATTTTGGATATCTCTCCGAGAGGATTAGGGTTTTGGGGAATCATTTCAGTGTCACCGTGTCTGAGCATCACCATGTGAACCCCAAGTCGGAGTCACTGATGGAGAAGATAGATGATAAGATCCACGGACACGATGATTCATCGTCCTCGGCCTCCGACAGTGAGAAGTCGTCGTCGATGAAGTCCAAGATTTACCAGATCTTCGGCCGAGACCACAAGGTTCTCGCTGGTGGGAAGCGTATGTCCACTTGTCATGAATTCCAAATCTCAGTCTACTGTGGGGAAGACAGAGATAGCCAAGCGACAATCAGGTAAGAAAGGGAAAGTAGTCGTTACAAAAGGAAATGCTCAGATAAGAGACACCTCGCCACAGAAGAAAGGAACACGTGAATTGAGAGACATCAAGACGCACCGTTTCATTAAGAGAGGAGAATCGTTGACCGAAACGCACCGTTTCAAAGATAAGATGGCCACGTTAGCGCCTTCGACCTCTGGAGCTAGCGCGACCATTTCAGGTACAGGGAAGGGCAGGGTAGTGGTGTCGGAGGATGCGGGAACCAACTAGGAACCATGAGCCTAGGGTTTTACTATATAAGGAATGTGATGTCTGTTTGCTTTTATCTTCTGAATAATATTGTAAACCTCGGTTGAGTGTAGGTCTAGCTTTTATGGGTCTTAGTTAGAACGTATGATATTTCTAGAATTTCAATTAATCAAAAGTTTTGCGTTTTGCGAATTATCTGAATTCACAACATTGGCCTCAGAGGCCGATCGTGCCACATGACAGAAATCGAAGTTTTAGCCAGAAGAAATGAGGGAGTCATTGCTGCTCTTTCCACCAAGCTCGAGGAGATGGGTGCCCATGTGGGGCTCCTACAAAGGGACGCCCAGGACAACAGAGAAAGGCAAGAAGAACTAAGGGCTGCAACCTTGGACATCCAAAAGAGGATGAATCGGTTGATGCAAGACAAGTTTATAGGCCCGGCCATGGAAGGAACGTCGGCGACAGCACCACCAGTCAAAACAGAGGGGGTGCCACCGCGACTACCAAAAAGGGTCATCCTCCGAACGGAGACGACTAACCCACAAGACCAAGGGAACGAGGAAGCAAAGGAAGGGCTGAAGAACTGGAGAGGGAGCAGTACCGGGCCGACTACCCCAGGAGAGGAAGGTCATGGAGTCGAGACAGAGGCAATTGCAAGGAACCATAGCGAATGCCCAATCTGCAATTCCCTTGTTGTGACGGCACCAAGGTTAGGTCGTGGATATGAAAGTGTCAAGGATATTTTGAGTACTGTGAGGTGCCTGATGGATAAAGGCGAAAAATTGCAGTGATGCATCTAAGTGGAAAGGCGGACACGTGGTACATAGGCTACAAACTGAAAAGGAGGCACTTGACCTGGGAGAGGTTTTGCATAGACTTACTATGGAAATTGGGAGATCGTGAGCATGAGGATGTGATCATAGAAATGAAAGAGTTGGTTAAGAAGACAACATTAAGGGACTTTGAGGACAGGTTTGAAGAACTGAGGGCACTAGTCCTATGTAGATATCCAGACATGGACGAGGACTATGTTGTGTCTTGTTTCATAGGAGGGTTGAAGCCTCACTTAAGGCACGGAGTCGATATGTTGGATCCACATGAGCTGGAACAAGCAATGAGGCTAGCTAGAATTGAAAAAAAGAAATTCACCAGTACCCAACAATATGTAAGACAAACAGGGCAGCAAAACAGTGGATTCAAACCAAGAGCGACCCTCGCACTACCATATCACCCTCCAAAGAGACCACTCAACGGCAATAGCCCACATCAATCCAGAATCACCGGCAAGGAAATAGTACCCGCCAAAGGAGAAGGGGAGTTCAGTACCAGAAAATTGATGAAGCGTGTATCAAAGAAAGGAAGAAAAATGCTTGTGTTTCAGATGCCCGGCAAGGTATATGTAGGGTTTTGGAGCGTTCTAGATCATCGAGATAGCGGAAGCATTAACAAAAGCAACTCCAAACCTTGTCCAAGAACATGAACCATTAAATCTCAAGGCAAAATCTATTCCACAAGAAATTTACCTTTTAGTCTTTGTTGAATCAATAAAGAAGAACTATGTGGTCTTCTTCTCTAGAGCAAGTCCACACCAAGAGGATGATCTTCAAGATCCTTCACTTAAAGCCTACTAGAACAATTAAGTGAAGAACAAGAGAGCAAGAAGAGAGGAGAGGGGGGAGTGGCTGGCCAAAGGAGAGAGAAGAGAGAGTTGTGAGTTGTAATTAATTCAATTGATATTTCTCTACTTCATCAACTCATAAGCATGGGTCTAAAAAGGTGAAAGCATGGGTTTAAAGGTATGTCATTACCCATACCACTTAAATCACTCACCTCTTAATCAACAACACCAACTAAGCATGGTGTGTGGCCCCCACCTTTGGACCCACCAAGGTGGCCGGCCATATGAGCTTATTGGGCCCAAAATTGGCCCTTGTTGGGCCGGCCATGTGACTTCATGGGCCGAGCCCAATGGGCTCGCCCATGTGGTCGCGTGCCGTGTCCAAAAGTTGCCCGACCCTTTTGTCGTAACTTATCAAATAAATTCCGACGCGACATCGACGAAAAATCTCAGTTTTCTCGATTCGCTAATTATTCTCTCAAAACGAACCCATGGCCCAAAACCTTCAGTTTTGTCCATGTATTGCTCCTCAAGAAACGTTAAGGTTTCCTTGTCTCAAGTTATCCGTCTTGTATGTGTGTGACCCTCCAGGCTCATGCCACCGTTGGCAGATCGGCGCAAGAGATCTCTCTTGTCCGAACCATCATAAGTGGTCTCTAGTAAGACGTTATGATTACCCAAGGTGCATGATGATCGATGATTCGATTTAACCTTGTGCGTACAAGTCACTATCCTATTATCTCTAGATATCCCGATTGATCACAAGGCATAGAATCGCCATCCTTGTTCAATCAATCATTTTTACTTAATATGTGAGATGGCTGAGAACTGATAACCCGTATCACTAGCATGGCCATGCTCTTTCTCTCAGTCACTCTCGATCAAGAGGCCATAACGAATATCTTTCCCATACCGTACTACGAGGGATAAATCCCTTAGCCGTCTTTCGTGTCACTCATGCAATCCGTTCTGCCACCCAATCATGCCCGTTATTGCAATCCTGTTACGGCAAGCGTTAGGCGCAAGTTAAAGCCGCACGTCGACTGCATAGCGATCACAAAGACTCTTTGGTCTAAGGACATCGTGACAAGTTATCGCATTTGAATATGTTCATGGCTTAATCTACGAAACACTATTCAAAGCGGGTCGTCCGATATCAATCACCTCATGATATCTATGATATGATTCCGGGATCTCTCATCCCTATGACAAGCATAACTACGTCATTGAGAACCAACCTCATACTGGTCGCTTCAATTGAAGCGTATATTGACCAGGGACTCGTTAAGTGTGATCCGTACAGATTTATGGTTCTACTACTTTAGTGGTCATAAATCAGATCATGCTTAACATATTACTTCAACACATAAGTAATACAAAGTCGTTTTATTTATTACAAACGATGATAAATATACATAGACATTTATAGACTACTAGCAATTGGACTAGGGCACAAAAATGCTATCAATCTCCCACTTGCCCCTAGTTCCAATCTTAGTCCCAGTCTATACCCATTGACCTAACATGTTTATCATGTTTCGCTTGAGGAAGAGCCTTGGTCAAGGGGTCGGCTGTGTTATCATCAGATGCAACGTTGTGGATCTTCACATCACCTCTAGCAACTATGTCGCGGATGATGTGATACTTCCTGAGTACATGTTTTGATCTGTCATGTGCCCTGGGTTCCTTAGCTTGCGCAATGGCCTCGGTGTTGTCACAATATAAGTCTACTGGATTAGATGGGTTTTGAATTACACCTAACCCATCCATGAAACTCCTGATCCATACAGCCTCCTTTGCCGCTTCCGATGCAGCAATGTACTCAGCTTCCATCGTAGAGTCGGCAATGGTGTCCTGCTTCTTGCTTTTCCAGCTGAATGCTCCACCGTTCAACGTAAACACATATCCCAACTGACTCTTAAACTCATCGGGGTCTGTCTGGAAACTAGCGTCGACATATCCTTTGACAACTAGATCATCATTTCTTCCCCCGTATACAAGAGAAGCGTCTTTGGTTTTTCTCAAATATTTGAGAATCGCCTTGACGGCAATCCAGTGTTCCTCACCGGGTTTGGATTAATGTCTACTGTTACAGCTTAGGGCAAACGAGACATCCAGTCTCGTACATATCATGGCATACATTATGGACCCTATAGCCGAAGCATATGGGATCTCATTCATTCTTTTTAGATCTGCAGGTGTCTCAACACATTGTTTCTTACTAAGCTTTATGCCATGACGCATGGGCTGATAACATTTGTGCCTTAGGTTCCAATTGGAATAGTCTGTAAATGTCTGTAATAGTTTTTCATCGTTTGTAATGAATAAAACGGCTTTGTATTACTTATGTGTTGAAGTAATATGTTAAGCATGATCTGATTTATGACCACTAAAGTAGTAGAACCATAAATTTGTATGGATCTTACTTAACGAGTCCCTGGTCAATATACGCTTCAATTGAAGCGACCAGTATGAGGATGGTTCTCAATGATGTAGTTCTGTTTGTCATGGGGATGTGGGATCCCAGAATCATATCATAGATATCATGAGGTGATTGATATCGGACGACCCGCTTTGAATAGTGTTTCGTAGATTAAGCCATGAACATATTCAAATGCGATAACTTGTCATGATATCCTTAGACCAAGGAGTCTTTGTGATCGCTATGTAGTCGACGTGTGGCTTTAACTTGCGCCTAACGCTTTCCGTAACAGGATTGCAATAACGGGCATGATTGGGTGGCGGAACGGATTGCATGAGTGACACGAAAGACGGCTAAGGGATTTATCCCTCGTACTACGGTATAGGAAAGATATCCGTTAAGGCCTCTTGATCGAGAGTGACTGAGAGAAAGAGCATGGCCATACCAGTGATACGGGTTATCAGTTTCTCAGCCACCTCACATATCAAGTAACAATGATTGATTGAACAAGGATGACGACTCTATGCCTTGTGATCAATCGGGATGTCTAGAGATAATAGGATAGTGACTTGTACGCACAAGGTTAAATCGAATCATCTATCATCGTGCACCTTGGGTAATCATAATGTCTTACTAGAGACCACTAATGATGGATCGGGCAAGAGAGATCTCTTGCGCCGATCTGCCAACGGTGGCATGAGCTTGGAGGGTCACACACATACAATACGGATAACTTGAGACATGGAAACCTTAACGTTTCTTGAGGAGCAATACTTGGACAAAACTGAAGGTTTTGGGCCATGGGTTCGGTTTGAGAGAATAATTAGCGAATCGAGAAAATTGAGATTTTCTTCGATGTCGGGTCGGATTTTGTTTGATAAGTAACGACAAAAGGGTCGGACAACTTTTGGACACGGCACACGACCACATAGGCGATCTCATTGGGCTCGGCCCATGAGGTCACATGGCCGGCCCGACAAGGGCCCATTTTGGGCCCAATAAGCCCAAGTGGCCGGCCACCTTGGTGGGTCCAAGGGTGGGGGCCACACACACCATGCTTGGTTAGTGATTGTTGGTTAAGAGGTGAGTTATTTAAGGGGTATAGGTCATGACACCTTTAAACCCATGCTTTCACTTTTTGACCCATGCTTATGAGTTGATGAAGTAGAAAAGATCAAAGACAATTAATTCACTCACTCTCATCCTCACTTTCTCTCTTCCACACCCTCCTCTCTCCTCTCTTTGCTCTCTTGTTCTTCGCACATAAGTTCTAGTAGACTTTTCTTTGTGAATGATCTTAAGGATCATCCTCTTGGTGTGGACTTGCTCTTGAGAAGAAGATCATATAGTTCTTCTTTCTTGATTCAACAAAGACTAAAAGCAAAAATGGAGAAACTGTCCAGATTGTCCAGTTCCGGCGACCGATATTGCGTGACATAACCGCATTGTCCGAGCTCCGATTGACCTGAAACAGACGACGTTAGAAAGATAAGTCATAGGGCTAAAACTTTTGGGAAATACTGATTTTCGAAAAGAGCACTGGTTGGGGAGATACAAGGCCGAGAAGCTGACTGGTCCGCAGAGTCTGTCCAGCGAGATGGGAAAAATGTTTTGCTCCAGACGGAGGTCTTCTCGTCCGAACTGGGTTCGGAGCAAAACACAAAAGATGTAGAGAACCGAAGTAATTGGAGATCTGTAGCTCGAGATATGGAGCTTCAAAGTCTCGATTTTCTGTTGGGCAGATTCTGGTAAAATCCGAAAACTTGATTTCCTAAGGATCTAACTTGGTAATCGATCTTGCGCAGGTTAGGGGTGGTTTATAGGTTGCTTCCGCTGCCATGAACGTGATTAGGATGCCCCGGAATCCAACATGGGCAGCAGTCCTTTCTTTGAATTATGCATTGAGAATCTTCTCAGCACTTTGTCTATATAGATGCTTTGACTTAAGCCCAAGACCCGCTTGGCACGGTCTCTATATATCTTGATCCCCAAGATGTAAGAAGCCTCGCCTAAGTCCTTCATTGCGAAACACTCACCTAACCAAGTCTTTGTTAAGAGAAAGGTAGGGACGTCGTTTCCAATGAGCAACATGTCATCAACATAGAGTACCTAAAAGACTATTTTGCTCCCATCTGCCTTTTTATACACGCAAGGTTCATCATCGTTCTTGATGAAGCCAAACTGTTTCACAACTTCATCAAAACGCTGATTCCAACTCCGAGATGCTTGCTTCAAACCATAAATTGATTTGAGCAACTTGCAAATCTTTCCCTTATTCTTAGGATCCTCAAAACCCTCAGGCTGGGACATATAAACGTCCTCAGCTAACCTCCCATTAAGGAAGGCGGTTTTGACATTCATTTGTCATATCTCATAATTATGATAAGCTGTTACGACAAGTAGAATGCGGATAGATTTGACCATAGCTACTTGAGAAAAGGTTTCTTCATAGTCAATTCTGTGGACTTGCCTATAACCTTTTGCTACCAGTCTTGCTTTATAGGTCTAAGGTTTGTCATCCATGTCTATCTCTGTTCGAGCTTGGTTGCAAGCAACCGTTTTACAAAAGCCTCGCAACCCCAGATTTTCTGGAAGGACAAAACGGGTTCCTTCCCGTACCATTTCTCGAATGATGTCCCTTCAACTGCTTTCGACGGAGCCCTATTTATTATGAATGCGGCCGTTTGTAGAGCGTAACCCCAGAAGGAGATCGGGAGATCAGTGTGACTTAACATCGATCGAACCATATCCAACAATGTCCGATTCCTTCGCTCGGACACACCATTGAGTTGCGGTGTTCCTGGCGGAGTCCACTGAGATAGTATTCCACTTTCAGTAAGATGACTAAGAAACTCTTCGGATAAGTATTCTCCACCCCGATCAGAACGGAGTGCCTTGATACTCTTTCCGAGTTGGTTTTCTACTTCAGTCCTAAACTCCTTGAATTTATCAAAGTCTTCGGACTTATGTCTCATGAGATAGACATAACCATATCTACTGAAATCATCAGTAAATGTGATAAAGTAGCCTATACCACCTGTGGCTGGTGTACTCATTGGTCCACATACGTCTGAATGTATTAGACCCAATAGATCACCTGCCCTCTCACCTAAACCAGTGAAGGGCGCTTTAGTCATCTTGCCCATTAAACAAGCCTCGCATCTATCAATCGTTTGGAATTCGAATTGACTTAGAAGTCCGCGCTTATGAAGCGTTGAGATGCGTTTCTCATTTACGTGACCTAGACGACAATGCCAAATTAGATTTTGGTCTAAATCATTAGCTTTAAACCTCTTAGCATTAACATTATAGAGCATGTTGGATCTCGAGTTTTGCATATTTAATATGTATAAACCTCCAACAGTGTGAGCATTTCCATAAAACATGTTATTGCGCATAATATTAAAAAACCCGTTCTTAAAATCAAAATAATAACCTTCTTTTTCAAGAAGGGATATTGATACAATATTCCTGCTGAAAGCAGGTACGCAAAACACATCCAAAAGTTCTATTACAAGCCCACTGGGCAAAATAAGGTCAACTGAACCCACAGCAGTTGCGGTAACTCGCACGTTATTCCCAACTCTTAGTTCCACCTCGTTTTCCCCCACATCTCTTCTACTACGCAGTATTTGCATATCTGCATAGACATGAGACTCAGCTCAAGTGTCTAGTACCCAAGCATTTATAGTAGAAAGATTTAGCTCTAATGGAATACCTGACGAAGTAGCGGCCCCACCGCCCTTCTTCTGATCTTCCTTCAGCTGCTAACAGTCCTTCTTCCAATGACCAGGCTTTTGGCAGTAGAAACAGACCGACTCCTTTGCCTTCCCCTTGCCCTTCATGGGTATGGAAGGTTTAGTAATGAAATGTCGTATGTTCTTCCCCGCTAGGTGCATTAGGCCTTTGCCCTTATCACCACCAGCTTTGAAGATGGATCCCTTCTTGACCATTAGAACACCTTTGGGCGTACTACCCCTTATGCTCTTCTCGGCAGTCATTAACATGATGTGCAACTCCGATGCGGTCTTGTCCACGTCATGCATGTGATAGTTCATGACGAACCCACCATATGCATAAGAAAGGGATTGCATAATAAAATCCGCAGCCATCTCTTTTTCCATAGTCATTCCGAGACTAGTCATATGATCGAGATGTCCCTTCATTCGTAGGACGTGTGGACCTACGGAGCTTCCTACTGACATTTTGCAGGCAATGACTTCTCGGAGAACAGTGTATTTTTCAATACGTACTTTCTCTTTGAACATATTCTTGATATGTGCAAACATTGCAAACGGATCATGGGATAGCTCCATAAACTGCTTCTGGAGGTCCGCCTCCATGCAGCCCAGCATGACACACGCAACGTCGATAGAGTCGCTAAGGTGTTTCTGGTACGCATCCTTAACGACCCTCGTTGCGTTGGCAGCTGGCTCCACCGGGATAGCCTTGTCAAGGACGTACTCCATGTGTTCCAACTTTAACACAAGTCGTAAATTTCTGTCCCAGTCCAGATAATTTGTTCCATTGAGTTTACACTTGTCAAGTATTGTCCTCAACGACAAATTAGACGAGTTTGTTGAATTACCAGCCATTTCTACATGAAGAAAGTAAATTTAATCATAAAAGTTGAATAAATTTATGAAGATCCGAATTAAACACCAACCATCAGATTCTAAAGTTTAGAATCTTTAAACCAAGATCTCTTATTTGTCAATTGAAGTACGCTAAGGCATACCGCTCCAATTGACTCATTTGGGTAGGATGTCCATCCAATTACAACCCGTGTAACTCTTGCTCAGGGTATGTGCAAAAGCACACGGCTTACCCTTCCGATTCCCCAGCTCGACCTCAGGCCAAGAATCGTGGTCGAGTCAACCAACCTTCACAGATGCATCATTTTAGTGTAGATGTTCCGCTAAGGCGCACGACATCCCACAAGGTTGATCATTCCATATAGAACCCATTCTATCGATGCTCCGCTAAGGCGCACGACACCGAGAGAATGTTTCTACATGGGTGTGAATTTGGGTAGCATCTCACTTGACTCAAATTATGTTGTGATTTGGTTGTGTTTAATAATTCAAAGGTATTTTGGTACAATTACGAACTCGTCATCAACAACCCGTGTTGTGACGTTTCTAATTGTATCATATACAATCTTCTTTTGAAGTCGTCATTTTCAACCCGTGTAAACACGTTTCAAAATTGAACTCATCCATCACAACCCGTGCGATAATGGTTCACAACGCTTTAATCATGCAAATAATTAAAATCGATTTTAATCTTTGCATGTGAGGTGATGGCTTATAAACTTATAAGGTAAGCATGCAATCATACAATTATATCTAATAATTCAAGCAAGCAGGCATAAAGCATTTAAATATGCATCAACAGCCCATCCTATTCTTAAGATTCTACGAGACATTACATCTTCTCGTCTTTCTCATTCGGGCTCCCACTAGCTCTTGGACTTCCTCCAAGACCGTCATTGTGCTCGATTTTCCATCCTTCTCGTCTTCGAGTAGCAATTACAATTAATACTCGGTTCGTAGACCGGACAAATAATAATTACACTTTAAGGGCTCGAATGAAAGAATAATTACACGCTAACACTAGCGGTATGCAAACCGAGAAAGCGATAAAAATTCTAATGGGCTACTAATGCATCATACATCTCATCACATCATCCAACATGTTATCACACAAACATGTTATCAAATAATATGCAATTATTCCGGTTTTAATTTTGTCAAGTTGCTTGGTCGGGTTTATCGAAACTAGACCTTTTCAAAAAACGGTTTATCGAAACCGATCAAATTTAAAAGTTTTCGAAATATTGGAACGCGGGTTCATGCCTGAAATTCTGAATCGTAGCCAAGTCAGGAAGTCGAACACAAAGTCTTTAACTTGTGTATCGACTTCTTGTGGAATCCGTAAGCAAAGTAATGGACAGATAATAATAACGACACCAGAGATGATTACCCAGTTCGGTGACTCCGCACCTACGTCTGGGGGCACTTTGCTAGTGGAAAGGTTTTTCACTATAGGTAGTCAATAGTACAACTTCAAGCACCAACTAGCTATCACACAAGCTATTGTCCTAAGCTACTATAGATCTCACCGTGAATCACCTCGACCATGAGCCTCTCCCCCTGTCTTTGAGATTCCCTCAATTCCACCCTTCGAGCAAACCTATGCTCGGTGTCGTTGTCTTCTTGGACGGAGTTGTGAATCTTCAGTCACAAACAAAAACCCTAACCGATCCAAACACTTAGTCTTCGCGACTCAAGGTTTGATCGGAGCAAAGATCCGTTCTATCGAATATTCATCAGCCTCTCAACTCGCCGATGGTGCACGGTTAAGAGCTCTGAGAAATCTTGCAGTGTTAGAACAAGAACAGATGAACTACTAATGGGAAGCCAAGGGCTTTTTATAGCAGCTCACATTCCTAATCCTTCTCGGATCAGGAACAGAAATGTCAGGCAAGTTGTTGCCGCCTTCCATGACAGCTGGAAGTCGTCTTGCCTGTTCTGACTTCCTGATGAAATCAAGCAAGTCGAGTTGCCGCCTATCGCTGACGTGTAACTGCCAGCTGGAAGTCGCCTGACTTGTCGACGTCACTCTCTTGCGCTCTAAGTCTTCGTGGCGCCTTTCTTCTTTCGCTCCAAGCTTCGTCGAAATAGGAAAGCTTCAGACTTTCCTAATCTTCGGCTAGCAACAAGTCGCTCCACATGTCATGTAACATGTTGCACGACTTCTTACATTTGCGCTAAAAAATCATGCCAACAAATAAACGTAGCAACAATCTCCCCCTTTGTCAATTTTTTAGGCAAACACCTTTTTAAGCCCATCGTCATCTTGTGGCAGTTATGCACAGCAAGTGATTTTATCTTGTGGCAGTTACGCACAACAAGTGATGTGACTTCTTTACTCCAAGCAGGCACATCGTCGTCACATTGAGGCAGTTACGCACACAGCAAGTTTCGTGACTTCTGATGCAACTTCTTGTGCGGCTTCTGGTTTATCTTCTGGAGCTTTAACTTCTGGGGCGGCTTCTATAGCGGCGACTTTTATGCTTAACTTTCGGCGCGACTTCTGGCGTAACTCTTGGCGTAGCTTCTGGCGTAGCCTATCTATATCTCCATCACCATTTATCTCCCCCTGTTTGTCTAATAATATTGCCAAAGGCAATCGTTCAACGAAATTTGACTAAACAACAGGGTAAAAAGCCAGCTCACACCATGAGCAAAATAAACAGCTCAGACATGAGCAAAATTCAGCTCAGAACATGAGCAAATATCCCAAAAAAAAGGTCATAATGTGCGGAAAATTAACTCGGACAGACCCCGAGGATTTAATAGTGTGTGGAACAAGTTTATCATAGAAAATTCAGAGAAAATACTCAAAAAGACGTGGAGTCGTCAACATCTTTTTCAGCAGCAGCAGCAGAGCGGAGGTCATCGAGAAGGGCTTCACAGGCGACTTTGCGAGTTGAGAGCATCGCAATTGACTTTTCCAGATCAGCTATCATCTCCACCAATTCTTCTTCCATCCTAGAGCCAATTGGTCCTGAGGGTCGAGAGCTTGAACCAGCTCCTGATGCTTTGGCCATAGGAAGTCCGAGGTCCTTCAACTGCTTCCCTTCGAAGTTCTTGAGGTTGATAGCAAGGGGCAGTGGCTTCTTGCCCGGAATATCCGATTCTCGAACAATGTGAGGACATTGTTGGAGAAGGATACCGGTGATCAGTGAAGGAAACCCGATTGGAAGTTTGATAGCACATGATTTGGCGTGCTTGCCTAGATGTTCAATAACGTAAGCACCAAAATCAAGAGAAGACTGCGTACCTATTTGGTATATGAGTTTAGCCAGCTCGGTTTTGATGCTTGACCCATGCGTAGAAGGTGCCCAATTAGCCAGACCAATGCGGTAGAGAATTGAATATTTTGTTGTTAGCTCACTAGCCGCAATGGTGTCTTTGACGGGCCAGACCTTCTTTCGTCCTCCAGTGATCTCGACCGCTACTTTGTTCAAGTGCGGGACTTCTGGAGTGACTTCTGGGTCTTCTCTGCCAAGGTAGGCATTGATGGTTGAGGCAGAGATTTCAAAGCATTCTCCCCGAACGAACACCTTTCTGTATTCAGCGTCTTCTGGTTCATCAAACTCGCTTGACAGGTTGACAATAAACTCCTTTACCAATGTTGGGTAGAATGGCCCAATATTTATGACGGTGTTGGTCAGGCCTGCTCTTCGGATAAGTTCTACAATCGAGTTTATCCCCTGCGCTTCTGTGGAGAGTTCTCTTTATGGATAGATCTTGCGTCGATAGACATACTGCCACTTAACGACATTGTCTACAGAGTGGAAAGAGACATTGTCAGTAGGTGCTTTAGGTACATACTTGGGGAGTTTCTGCCCTCCCATCGCCTTTTTGACTCGTGGTAGCACAATCTGGGTGTCTTCTTCTTCAGATTCCTCTTCTTCAGGTTCAGAGGTTACTACAGTAGTCAGTGACTTCCTTCTTGACTTCTTCGGCTGTTTAGACGCCAAAGCTCCTCCTTTCTCTGTGGCTTTCCTCTTTGGGGTCAGTCTCCTCGGTAGTTGAGGTTCTTCTTCTTCATCAACCAACCTTCGTGTTGGTAGCTTCCTTCTCTCAGCCCTTTTGGGCACAGCTTCTTCCTTTTCCATGGCTTCAATGTCGACACTTTCTTCGATGTTGACAAGTTCCTCTAAAGGTTGAGTGACTTCTGGAATGGCTTCAGGATTTTCATTAAGCCCTGAATCACTGTTCAGGGCGACATTGGAACTTCCTTCTTTCTGTAAGTCCTCGTTTAGAGGAGATTTCTCTGGTGCTGGTGTCGACTTAGAGGGGCTGGATTGGTCCTTGGTGCTGGTGTCGTGGACTTCAGGGACAAGGATTTCTAAACCCTCCACATGCAGGCTTTTATCTTCGGTGTTTTCGTTAGGGAGGATAGCATATTTACCTTTTGTTGGAGTCGGAGTAGAGAGAGAAGCTTCTTCTTCTATGTTCCCAGAATCGGCTAAGGTATCGTCCTTTTCAATGACGGGAGTTGCGTCTTCAGGTGTGATCGTTGGGGGTGAGCTTGTTACTTCCTGAGGAGCTACCGAACTTTCCCCTAAGACTTTTCCTCCTCGGATCCTCACTCCATGCTTGTTTCTCGTCGATTTGGAGGCTGATAACTTCTTGGCAATCACTTTTGCCCTCATTTTTGCTCGAAGCGTCTTGGAGGCAGATGGTATTCGTCCGCTTCGGGTACCAACCATTTGACAGAAAGCTTGATAGGATTTGCTCTTGAGAGAATAAAAGAAAATCTTTCTGTTGCAGAATTTTTGATTTGTGGTGCCCTAGCGGTTTCAAAAGGTGGAGGAGGTGCAGAGCCTTTTCTGCGTGGGAGTTGAACAGAACGATTTCTGATTGGTTGATTGTCATAGTGTAATCATTCTTAAAATTCAAATAAGACTAACGGGCTTCTGATAAAAGGATTTGGGCCCGGCTTGATTTTGTGGACCCTGGTTGGTCCTGATCGAGAGAGAGAGTAAAATCAGCTAAAAGCTCTCCCTCTTCTTGCTTGACTTCTGGTTACTCCAGACAGCAAAGTCCGAGGGTTGACCTCAGACTTTCAAACCTGTTGGCATCTAACGCCTTTGTAAAGATGTCTGCGACTTGTTTCTCAGTGGGTAAATACTCGAGCTTTATCTTCTTGTCTTCTACAAGCTCTCGAATAAAGTGGTGCCTGATGTCAATATGCTTTGTCTTGCTATGTTGCACTGGGTTCTTCGAGATGTTGATTGCACTGATGTTGTCGCAGAATAAAGTCATGACTTCTTGCTTGACTCCATATTCTGCCAACATTTGTTTCATCCAAAGAAGCTGAGTACAGCTACTCCCGGCTGCAATATATTCGGACTCAGCAGTAGACAAAGCAATACAGTTTTGCTTTTTGCTGAACCACGATACAAGATTGTTCCCCAGGTAGAAACAACCTCCAGAGGTACTTCTTCGATCTGGTGTGCTTCCCGCCCAGTCAGCATCACAATATCCAACCAGAGTAGGAGAGGTATCAAAGGAATATAGCAAACCTAATTCAGAGGTTCCTGAGATGTACCTTATGATCCTTTTTGCATGAGCCAAGTGACTGACTTTTGGATTGGCTTGATATCGAGCACAGACTCCCACGGAGTAAGCGATGTCGGGTCGACTTGCTGTTAGATAGAGAAGACTTCCTATTATGCTTCGATAAAGACTTTGATCAACTGATTCTCCCATCTCGTCCTTTGTGCACATGTCATGTGTGGCAGTAGGAGTTCTCTTGTGTGAGGCCTTTTCTAACCCAAACTTCTTGACAATGTTCTTTGCGTATTTGCTTTGGGAGATAAATATTCCATCTGACATCTGCTTGATCTGGAAGCCTAGGAAGTATGTGAGCTCACCGACCATACTTATCTCAAATTCAGACTGCATATGTTGGACGAAACGTTCCACCATCTTGTCTGACTTCCCTCCAAATACAATGTCGTCGACATATATTTAAGCAATCATGATGTCCCTTCCTTCCTTCTTCACAAAGAGAGTTTTGTCTACTCCCCCTCGAATATAGCCATTATGTACAAGGAATTGGGTAAGACGTTCATACCATGCTCGTGGAGCTTGTTTGAGCCCGTAGAGAGCTTTCTTTAGCTTGTAGACATGGTGCGGAGAGTCATGGTCTTCGAATCCCTTTGGTTGGGCTACATAGACTTCTTCGTTCAGATTTCCATTGAGAAAGGCACTCTTTACATCCATCTGATAGAGTTTGAAGCGCAGATGACATGCGATGCCGAGAAGAAATCGTATGGCTTCCAGTCTGGCTACCGAAGCAAAGGTTTCTTCAAAGTCGACTCCTTCGACTTGTGTGTACCCTTGAGCCACCAGTCTCGCTTTGTTTCGAGTGATGTTTCCTTGCTCGTCAGATTTGTTTTTGAATATCCATTTTGTCCCGATGACATTGACATTGTCAGGTTTGGGTACAAGTTCCCAGACTTTATTCCTTGCAAACTGAACCAATTCTTTTTGCATCGCGCAGACCCAGTACTCATCATTGATGGCCTCTTGTATATTCTTTGGCTCAATTTGAGAAATAAAGCAAATGTTACCTATCATCTCTTGGTGGTCAAGAGATGCCTTTTGTCGAGTCCGAACTCCCTCATTAATGTCTCCAATCACATCCTGGGGTGGATAATTCTTCTGAATTCTTCTTGGCGGAGCTTTTTGCCTTATAGGGGATGCATCTTTATCCGGGATGATTGGGCTTTCGTCTTCAGACTCTTTGTTACGCTCATCGTCTTTGACTTCTGGTCTGGCTTCTCCTCTGACCTCTGGTCTGACTTCTCCTGAGAGATTTAGGACTTCTTCGTCCTCGTCACTTGGTTGCTCGTTATTGTCATCAATCACGACATTGATGGATTCCATGATAGTCCGGGTGCGTTTGTTGAATACACGAAAAGCCTGACTATTTCTGGAGTATCCGAGGAAGATGCCTTCGTCGCTTTTAGGATCCAATTTGCGTCGAGGTTCCCTATCTGCGAGTATGTAGCAGACTGATCCAAAGACATGGAAGTATTTGACATTCGGCTTTCTCCCCTTCCATATTTCATAAAGAATGAGCGAAGTTCCAGGGCGGAGGGTCACTCTATTATGAATATGGCATGCCGTATTCAAAGCTTCAGCCCAGAAGTGTTGCGGGATGTCTTTGGCTAACATCATGACTCTTGCCATCTCTTGAAGAGTGCGATTCTTCCTTTCAACGATCCCGTTTTGCTGAGGAGTGATGGGAGCAGAAAATTCGTGTGCAATTCCTTCAGCATCACAAAAGTTTGCGAAGCTGATGTTCTCAAACTCCTTTCCATGATCGCTCCGAAGTCGGACGACTTTCCCAATTACTTCTCCATTTTCTCGTTGAACTCTTCGACATAAGGCTTCAAAGACTGAGAAGGTATCTGACTTCTCACGAATAAAGTCTACCCATGTGTACCTCGAGAAGTCGTCTACACATACAAATATGTACTTCTTCCCTCCTAGACTTTCTACTTGCATGGGCCCCATAAGGTCAACATGAAGAAGTTCTAGAACACGAGAAGTAGTAAGATGATGTACCTTCTTGTGTGACGTCTTGACTTGTTTCCCAATCTGGCATTCTCCACAGTTTTTTCCTTCAATGATCTTGAGGTTGGGAACTCCAATGATCGCCTTTTCAGAGAGAATCTTTTGCATACTCCTCAAATTGATGTGACCAAGTTTTTGATGCCATAGTTTTGTCTCTTGAGCTTTGGATAAAAGGCACTTGGTTGGCAAGGTACTGACTGTTGGAGACCATAGATAACAGTTGTCAAGGGACCTGTAGCCTGTCATGACTTCCTTCTGTTGTTCGTCTTTGACCGAGCACTTGTCACGAGTGAAGTGGACATCCAAATTTAAATCACATATTTGGCTTATGCTGATGAGATTTGCTGTGAGGCCTTCTACTAGTAGAGCTTCTTTCAGACATGGAGAGTTGGGAAGATTGAGTTTTCCTTTCCCGAGCACTCTAGCTTTTACTCCATCTCCAAAAGTGACGAAGCTATTTGTGCATGGTATTAAAGTGACCAAGAAAGAGCTATTACCCGTCATATGTCGAGAGGATCCACTATCGAAGTACCAATCATTGCTGGTTGAGGCCTTTAAAGCGGTGTACGCGATGTTAGCTCGATAGTTGACCTCTTTGACTCGCCATTCCTTCCGTGGTTGGCTTTTCATGATGGTGGTCCTTTTCTTGACCCAGCTCTTCCCATATAGCTGATAGCAGAAGGGTCGAATATGTCCTCTTCGTCCACAGTGATGACAAATCCAGTTGTGTCTTTTGGACTGGGTTTTTGAAGCGGCCAGAGTAAGAGGCTTTTTGGTTGCTTGGTCAACCGTGAAGTTAGGTGACTTCTGACGGGGCTTCTGGGCGGCGGACTTCTGAGGGACGAATATGGTGTGCGATGATGAGGCTTCTTTCGAATATCCAAGACCTTCCATATTCCTAGATGGTTTCCCGATCGAAAGTATTTGGTACAGAGTGTCAGTACTTGGATTCATCATCTTTACAGACTTGGTGACCTGCTCTAACTCGCCTTTTAGTCGAGCAACTTCCTTTTTGAGATCAATAGTCGTCTCGAGAAGTCTTGACTTGTCTTCATTAAGAGTAAGAATGAGAGCATTCTGTTTTTCGATTACCTGAGAGTCTTCAAGCCACTTGACATACCATTTGTTGTAAGCGTTGTTGAGAGTCTCATCGGATAGCTCATCATCAGAGTCATACTTCTTTGAGCTTTCAGCTGGTTGATCTATTGTGGAGGAAGTGAAAGCCACATAGTTACTTGTATGCTCAAGGTCACTGTCTTCCTTATCTTCATCGTCAGTTAGAGAGGCATTGGATCCCTTCTTCTGTTTCTTTAAGAAGTTGGGACATTCTCTCTGCATGTGTCCATACCCCTCACATTCAAAACACTGAGCTCCTTTACCTGATCGTTCTCCTCGTCCTCCATCGTTAGCTGTGTTTTCGAGCTTCTGAAACTTGTGTTGTGGCTTGTCTCTGACATCTCGGTTGACTTTTCTTCCTGTCATCTGGCCAAATCTTTTCATGACTTTGTTGTAGTTTTTGGCCAGCATGGCGATAGTTTCCTCAATGTCACTATCCGACTCAGAGTGCGTTGAGTTCTTCTGCTTTTGATTAGAACTTTTGAAAGCCACACCTTTATGTTTCTTCTCGATAGGAGGTAGGGAGAGCTCGAAAGTCATTAGTGAGCCCATGAGCTCATCAAACTTCAGTGTCTTCAAGTCATGGACTTCTTTGATAGCGGTGATCTTCATCTTGAATCTGGGACTTAGAGCTCTCAGCGTTTTTCTGACCAAATCTTCATCGGTCATAGGCTTGCCAAATGAATATGATTCATTGGCCAGATCCTTGATGCGCACATTAAACTCTGCAATAGTCTCGTCGTCATTCATGGTCAGAGCCTTAAAGTAAGTCGTGAGGTATTGTAAATTCTGCTCTTTGACTTTGGAGGTGCCCTCGTAAGCAACAGCAAGCGTGTCCCAGGCAATTTTGGCACTTGTGCATGTGTTGATGAGTCGAAACACATTCTTGTCTACTCCATTAAAAATAGCATTGAGTGCACGAGAATTACCTAGGGCGGCTTCATCTTCTTCCATGCTCCACTCCTTTTCTGGTTTGATGCTAGTTTGATTTCCATGAGCATCAGCATAGTAAGGTTCCTTCCATCCATTGATGATAGACTTCCAGGTTTTGCTGTCGAGGGACTTCAAAAAGGCACACATCCGTGCTTTCCAATATCCATAGTTTGTTCCGTCGAGCACCGGTGGACGATTGACATATCCTCCTTCCTTTGAATCCATATTAGCTACTCAAAATTTTGCAGGAAAATCACCTAAGAGATTAAAGTGCCTCCTCTGATACCAATTAAAATTCTGATTCGTAGCCGAGTCAGGAAGTCGAACACAAAATCTTTAACTTGTGTATCGACTTCTTGTGGAATCCGTAAGCAAAGTAATTGACAGATAATAATAACGACACCAGAGATGATTACCCAGTTCGGTGACTCCGCACCTACGTCTGGGGGCACTTTGCCAGTGGAAAGGTTTTTCACTATAGGTAGTCAATATTACAACTTCAAGCACCAACTAGCTATCACACAAGCTATTGTCCTAAGCTACTATAGATCTCACCGTGAATCACCTCGACCAGGAGCCTCTCCCCCTGTCTTTGAGATTCCCTCAATTCCACCCTTCGAGCAAGCCTATGCTCGGTGTCGTTGTCTTCTTGGATGGAGTTGTGAATCTTCAATCACAAACAAAAACCCTAACCGATCCAAACACTTAGTCTTCGGGACTCAAGGTTTGATCGGAGCGAAGATCCGTTCTATCAAATATTCATCAGCCTCTCAATTCGCTGATGGTGCACGGTTAAGAGCTCTGAGAAATCTTGCAGTGTTAAAACAAGAACGGATGAACTGCTAATGGGAAGCCAAGGGCTTTTTATAGCAGCTCACATTCCTAATCCTTCTCGGATCAGGAACAGAAATGTCAGGCAAGTTGTTGCCGCCTTCCATGACAGTTGGAAGTCCGTCTTGCCTGTTCTGACTTCCTGATGAAATCAGGCAAGTCGAGTTGCCGCCTATCGCTGACGTGTAACTGCCAGCTGGAAGTTGCCTGACTTGTCGACGTCACTCTCTTGCGCTCCAAGTCTTCGTGGCGCCTTTCTTCTTTCGCTCCAAGCTTCGTCGAAATAGGAAAGCTTCAGACTTTTCTAATCTTCGGCTAGCAACAAGTCGCTCCACATGTCATGTAACATGTTTCACGACTTCTTACATTTGCGCTAAAAAATCATGCCAACAAATAAACGTAGCAACAATGCCACAGACAAAATCAACATGCACGAACCAAGTCGGGCCCAAGCTCAATGGGCCGAAGCCCATTTGGCCGAGCCCAACATCACGGCTCGGTTTGGGCCTAGAAAAGCCCAAACCGAGCTTGCCTCCCCTCTCGACCTCGGCTAAGAAGGGGGACGGCCCCGGTCACCGCCGGCCTCTTTCCCATACCGTAGTACGAGGGATAAATCTCTTAGTCGTCTTTCGTGTCACTCATGCAATCCGTTCCGCCACCCAATCATGCTCGTTTATTGCAATCATGTTACGGAAAGCGTTAGGCGCAAGTTAAAGCCGCACGTCGACTGCATAGCGATCACAAAGACTCCTTGGTCTAAGGATATCGTGACAAGCTATCGCATTTGAATATGTTCATGGCTTAATCTACGAAACACTATTCAAAGCGGGTCGTCCGATATCAATCACCTCATGATATCTATGATATGATTCCGGGATCCCTCATCCCTATGACAAGCAGAACTATGTCATTGAGAACCATCCTCATACTGGTCGCTTCAATTGAAGCATATATTGACCAGGGACTCGTTAAGTGTGATCTGTACAGATTTATGGTTCTACTACTTTAGTGGTCATAAATCAGATCATGCTTAACATATTACTTCAACACATAAGTAATACAAAGCCGTTTTATTTATTACAAACGATGATAAATATACATAGACATTTATAAACTACTAGCAATTGGACTAGGGCACAAAAATGCTATCAATAAAAAACAAAAGGGCATGGCCTCGAATGTCCCAACAGGAAGCAACTTTTCCTATTGTCCTATGATGAGGAGGATCTTGAATCAGGCGAGAAAGAGGAAGGTGAGAACAGTGACCTCGAAGTAGCAGAACCCATTTCTGACACCAAAGAAATTGTGAGAGAAGAAAATGTAAGTGCCGTGGAAGGAGATCCGAACCCCATGGTGATCAAAGTGAGAGGGAAGGTGCAGAGTCAGAGGGTTACTATACTAATTGACACGGGTGCCTCAGTATCATTCATCGATTCCAAGACGGCAATGGTCTTGCGCCTTAAGGTAGACGGAGCGCCGGCCATCAGCATCAAAATGGGAAATGGCCATATACACAATTGCATGTCTCAATGTGAGATAGAATGGGAACTGCAAGGCAACAAATTCAAGTGGGTGTTCTTTGTGATGCCTCTAGGAGGCTGCGACGTCGTATTGGGGGTGGACTTGTTATGGGAGGTCAGTCCCATCGACTTTTTCTACAAACAGAGGCTATTATATTATACAATCAATAGGTACCGATATGAAATAGATGAATACCGAGTAGAGCAGGGTAAGGCCCTGGTTTCAATGCAAGCTCTTTACAAGGAAGCACAACAAGGCAAGTCCATTTACATAGGACAACTCTTCAAGTTGGAAGAAGAAATAGAAACACCAGTGCTACCTAAAGAGATCCGAATACTCCTGAATAAATTCGAGGACGTTTTTCAACCTCCCGTAGGTCTTCCCCCTCGTAGGTTGCTTGATCAACACATTCCTCTTAAGTTGAGCAGTGCTCCGCATGTAATCAAGACTTACCGTTACAATCATGGGCAAGAAAATGCTATAGAAAGGCTGATTAAAGAAATGCTACAACTGGGCATCATCCAACCAAGCTCCAGCCCCTACTCATTTCTTGTCCTAGTAGTCAAGAAGAAGGAAGGAACTTGGCGGTTTTGCATCGACTTTAGAAAGCTTAACGAGATTATAATAAAGAACAAATTCCCTATTCCCACCATCGAAGAACTACTGGAGGAGCTATATGGAAGTGCCTACTATTCCAAAATTGACTTAAGGTCAGGCTACCATCAAGTCAGGCTCATGGAGGGGGAGGAACACAAGACAGCCTTTCGGACTCACCAAGGGCATTACCAATTCAAGGTTATGCCTTTCGGACTCACCAATACGCCCGCTAGTTTCCAAGCCCTGATGAACGATGTGTTACAAGAATTCATGAGGAAGTGTGTATTAGTGTTCTTTGATGACATCTTGATTTACAGCCCCACTTGGGAATTGCATCTACAACACGTGGAGATGGTATTGAAGAAATTAAGGGATGAGAAGCTATTTGCTAAACTAAGCAAATGCGATTTTGGAAAGGAGCAGATAGAGTATTTGGGTCATCTGATATCCAAGGACGGAGTGGCTACTGACCCGACCAAAATCGAGGCAATGCAGAACTGGCCTACACCCAAGAATGTCAAAACACTCAGAGGATTCTTGGGACTAACAGGATATTACGGAAGGTTCATAGCCCAATATGGCATCATTGCGAAGCCACTAACCCAACTACTGAAGAAGAATGCGTTTGAGTGGAATCAAAAGGCTCATAAAAGTTTTGAAAGATTAAAAGAGGCAATGACCAGAGCCCCCATTCTAAGACTTCCTAATTTCCATGTGCCTTTTGTAGTGGAGACCGACGCCTGTGTATCAGGAATTGGAGCTGTTCTAATGCAGGAGGGAAGACCTATTGCGTTCCTGAGTAAGGCCCTAAGAAGAAAGAATAGTGCCAGATCAATTTATGATAAAGAACTGCTGGCAATTAAGATAGCTACTCAGAAATGGCGGAATTATTTGCAGGATCATGAATTCGTAATTAAGACAGGCCATGAAAGCCTCAAGGTCTATGAGACAGGGCATGTTGCTCAAGGATCAAAAGATATATGTGGGCAACGGTAAGGGAGTCAAGGCTCAACTCGTCGAGCTTTTCCACGCCTCGGCCTGTGACACTCATGTATCACTACTACTTTTAAAAGAGTAAGCAACTATTTTCATTGGCCATGGATGAGGAAACAGATTCAAGAGATGGTGAAAACTTGTGAAGTTTTCCAACAATGTCGAGCAGAAAATGTAGCACACCCGGGCTTGTTACAACCCCTTCCCATTCCTGAGATACTCTGGACAGACATTTCCATGGATTTTATAAAAGGTTCGCCAAAATCGGGAGGATATGATAGCATCCTAGTGGTGGTGGATAGGTTCTCCAATTACAACCATTTCATCGGCCTCAAACACCCATACACCGCCTCAACCATAACTTCAAAATTCTTCGAAAATGTCTACAAACTACATGGGATACCTAATTACATCATGTCTGATAGGGATATGATATTCATATCACAGTTTTGGAAGGAGTTATGTGAATTGTTGGGCACACATTTGAATCTGTCCTCATCCTATCATCCCCAAACCATCCCCAAACGGATGGACAAACCTAAAGTGTTAATCAATGCTTAGAGAACTACCTCAGATCTATGACCCATCAACACCCAAAGCTTTGGTCAAAATGGTTGGGGTTTGCAGAATTTTGGTATAATACTAGCTTCCACACTGCCCTGCAAATGACCCCTTTTGAAGCCCTATATGGCTACTCCCCGCCACTAATTAATGCACCTGGAGCTATGCCTAAAATAGCAGCAGTAGAGAGCTTTATGAAAAGGAAGAAGATCATACACCAAGATTTGAGGAACAATTTGAGTAAAGCACAAAAAATGATGAAGAAACAAGAAGACAACAACGGATCTGAAAGGGAGTTCGAGGTTGGAACGTGGGTCTATCTGAAACTACAACCCTATAGGAAATCCTCAGTACTTAAGAGAATGAACTTGAAACTATCAGACAGATACTTTGGACCTTACCAGATTTTGGAGAAGATTGGAAGCGTAGCCTAAAAGCTAGAGCTGCCAAAGGGATCCCATATACACCCAGTTTTTCATGTGTCCCTCCTCAAGAAGCATCTAGGAAGGCGCCATCATCACATCACCATGTTGCCATAGGTGACCTCGGAGGGAACCATTAAGATACTTCCCCAAAAGGTGCTCGGCTCTAGAGAAATCAAGAAGAAAGGGAGCTAGGAGAAACAATACCTGATCCAGTGGACCAATTCCTTGGACGAAGACGCGACCTAGGAGGAAGAAGAAGTGTTGAAGCAGCAATTTCCCGAATTCGATCTGGGATGCAGGCTTGAGGTCAAGCCTCTCGAAGGGGAAGGTATTGTCATGAATTCCAAATCTCATTCCACTGTTGGGAAGACAAAGATATCCAAGAGACAATCAGGCAAGAAAGGGAAAGTAGTCGTTATAAAAGGAAAGGCTCGGATGAGAGACACCTGGCCACAGAAGAGTGGAACACGTGTGAAATTCTGATCAGCTAGTCGTGCAAGATGCCACACACAATGTTACACATAATGCTATAACGTTGTGTCTGACTTCTTGCATAGATAATGCAGGACAGTAAATATAAAGCTATAATTAATGACACAGCAGATTGTTTACCCAGTTCGGTGCAACGTCACCTACATCTGGGGGCTCTCAGCCTAGTGGAAAGATTTCACTTATCAGTAATCCGTCAGAACATACAAGTACATGTGATCACTCCTAGATCTATACTTTATGCTACGTCTTACAGTGCAATCTATCTCAGGATCTCCCCCTGAATCCAAGAACGTCTTGATTCCACTCTTCCAGCAATCGCCTTGCTCTGTCGTCTTCAAGTCTTCTTCAAGCTTGGTGGTTGCGTGCAGTCAAAACTCACGACTTCAGAAAACCCTCAATCACTTAACTCTCTATAGTTATGTGATGCACAATATCCTAAGCACAATCTGCAATTTCTCAGCCCGCAAACCTTCACGTCTAAGAACCTTGCAAATTGTTGCTAAGAAACAAATAAAGAACCACACAATTGCTAAAGGGGTAGCCTAAGCTTTTACAGCAATCGTGGATGAGTACTAACCCTAAAGGGTTTCCTCTTAATTGTCATCTTTCTTCTTTTCAGATTAGGAGTCGTTCTGCACTTTCCTAATCGTTTTCTTTCTTCTCTGCCGAATCTGCACTTTCCTGATTTCTGTCGATCAGGATGTTTGCCGAGATGCCGTCAACAATGTCACACAAGATGTCGTAGAAGATGCTTCGACATTCTTTGTAACTTGTTTCTTCGGTTCCTTTAAAAATTAGCCAATCTCTAAAACCGTCGTAACTACAATCTCCCCCTTTGGCTATTTTTAAGGACAGCATTCTTCGTCGCATTCTTTGTCGCATTCTGCGTCGTATTTGTCGTCTCGTCGATCGGCAGTCTTGTGTCGCGCATCGGCAGTCGCGTATCGTCGCGTCGTCTCTGTTTCGTCGCGACGTCTCTATCTTTCTTGTATCATCGCGCGCGCGTATATATCTATGTCTATTTTACTCCCCCTTGCTAGCTCAAAAAGAGCCAAAACTTAAACAAATATTGTAACAAATCCGGGAAATAAGCAAAATAAACCCAAACATAACTCACACTTGCTCTCAATCAGCTGTCGAGAGTAAGCGTGATACATTGTTCACAAAATATTACAGACATAAAAGTTGTTCAGTAGTTCAAGAGTCAGAGAATTTCATAAAAATTTTAAATAGAGCTGCTGTTGGAACTTGCAGTCTCTGTTGCTTCTGTGGAGGCTTCTTGGGTAGCTTCTTCTGGATCATTTGTGTTATCATCTTCAGAGCCTGGAGGAGACATGGATTGCAGCAGGTTGGCGCAGTGAGTTCGGCGCTGCGAGAGGTGCTTCAGAGCAGTCTTTAAATTTGCAATGTCCTCGTCAAGCACATCAATTTCTCGTTCGAGCATGACGGCATCCCTGCTGGTGGTCCTGGTTAGAGGGACGGCACTTGTGGCTCTACTGGTCTTTGCCTTGGCTTCCGGCCTGACAAGATCAGGAGCATGCTTCCCTTCAAACAACTTGTGGCTCACCACAATCAGTCCTCCTCTTTTGCCCACCTTATCCGATGTTTTCAACACTCCAGGGTGTTGATGTACAAGCAATTCAGAGATAAGGGATGGAAAGGCTATGGGAATTTTCACAGCAAGAGATCTAGCATGGCGAACAAGATGATCAATCACAAATTGTCCAAAGTCAAGTTTAGATCCAGTACCTATTTGGTAGATCAGTATTGCCAGCTCAGGTTTGATAGATGATGCGTGGGTCGAGGGCGCCCAATTTGCCACTCCAATCCGGAAGAGAATGGAGTACTTGGAAGTCAGATCTGATGCTGCCACGGTGCCTTTGGATGGCCATGTTCTGCTTTTATCTCCGGTGATCTCACGGAGGACTTTGCTCAGGTCGGGTGGTGGCACAGATCGAACCCTCTTCCTTCCCAGGAAGTCATTGATAATGTCAGAGGAGATGTCAAAGCAAATGCCTCTGACATATACCTTATCAAACTCTGGAGCATCTAGGGTACCAAACGTGGTAGGCAAATTTGCAATGAACTCCTTAACCAAGAGGGGATAGTGATTACCAATGTTGGAGGCGGTTCTCATTAATTCTGCCTTCTCCAGGAGCTGTATAATGGCCTCTAGCCCAAACAGCTCTGACGACAGTGTCTTCTCTAGGTACGCCGTTCTCTGAAACACAAACTCCCACCTCTTTGCACCTTCTGCTGAGTGAAACGACACATTGTCGTAAGTTATACTCACGGTGTTCTTGGCCGTCTTCAGGGCCTTCATCTTCTTTCCTTCCTCAGCAGGGACCTCTTCAACGTCATCATCAGTAGTTTCATCTATCAATCTCCTTCTGGGGATCACTTTCTTCCCTTTTTCCTTGACATACAATTTTTTCTTTTTGTTGCTGGGTCCTCCAGCATCCTTAACCTCCTTTCTTTTCCTTGTTTCTTTTAGTTTTCCAACCATAACCGCCAAACTTTCAGTTTCTTCTAGAACCTTTTTCTTCAGGGACGATAGGACTGTGTGTGCCGTCTCAGCAGCCTCTTCCATGACATCTTCTCTGGCATCCAGAGGGTTTTCTTCTGTGTTGTTGGTGGTGGCATCCTTGTTTTTCTCAGCTTCTTCCAGATTGGTCTCTCCGTTTCTGGTTTCTTCCTTCTCTTCTTCTTCCTCGGCTTCTTCCGAGTCAGCTATTTCTTCCTCTTCTACAACTTTTTCAGTGGCTTTTGGTATGACATATGTTCCTTCTTCTTCTCCTCCTTCTCCTTCCGCAATGCGTTCCAACCCATGGCTGACCGGAGTCAGATCCTCCTTTTCTCCTTCCGGACGTATCAGTTCTTCTACCACACCTTCTTGAGGTGGGTCCTGGTTTTCCAGCAGTGATTCTAACAAATCACTGTTTCTAGAGGTATCGGCAGAGAAATCGTTACCTGTTGGTGTTGGAACTGCGACGATTTGCATGGAGGCTTCTTGATTTTCTTGGCCAAGATCATTCTCTCTTTCTGGCCCAGTTAGGTCAAACATTGAGAAAGCAGCGCTTCCGGTCCGGGATTTTATGGGAACTCGAGTGAAAGCTGGCATTAGAGCTTTCTCTGGTGAAGCATCCTTGAGAATTTCTTCTGACTTCTTCAGGGTTTTTGGCCCTTTAATTCGCACTCCATGCTTGTTTGTTTTCGCTCTACTGCTTCTGGTGCTTTTAGATTCAGCATTCTTTGAATCGGTGGCTTCCTTTGGGGCTACTGTGCTTCGAGTTTTCACCATTGTTGTTTGAGAGATTAGCAGAGAGTGAATGGCGAAGGAGATGAGAGCAAACACAGAAGAGAGAGGCAGACTAGGTTTTGAAAAAAAACGATTCAAATCTTTCTAGCGTCTGAGCGTATCTTCCTTTTCTTTTATATGGGCTTTTGATATGCTTGGCCCAATGACATTTGTTGGATTTTCGACCGGTTCATGAAGAGACACCAACTAACTCCTCTCAACCGTTTCTGCAACTTCTTATTGTTCACTGATGGTGCACAGACCGAGTGATGATCTGAGATCCTCGAATCTGCTTGCATCTAATGCTTTTGTGAAAATATCAGCAAGTTGCTTCTCTGTGGGAATGTGCTCTAGGATGATCTTCTTATCTTCGACCAATTCTCGAATGAAGTGATGTCTAATATCAATGTGTTTGGTCTTGCTGTGTTGGACAGGGTTTTTGGAGATGTTGATAGCACTGACATTATCACAGTATAAAGTCATGGCATCCTGTCTGACATTGTATTCGGCTAACATCTGCTTCATCCATAGTAGTTGTGTGCAGCTACTCCCTGCAGCAATATACTCCGATTCGGCAGTGGAAAGGGCAACGCAGTTTTGCTTCTTACTAAACCATGATATGAGGTTGTTGCCAAGGAAGAAGCATCCTCCAGATGTGCTTTTCCTATCCGATGTGTTTCCAGCCCAATCGGCATCACAATACCCCACCAAGGTAGAGGATGTGTCGAATGAGTATAATAAACCCAAGTTTGTAGTCTCAGAGATATATCTAATAATTCTTTTGGCTTGGGATAGATGACTAACCTTAGATTAGCATGATATCGTGCACATACTCCGATAGAGTAGGCAATATCTGGTCGACTTGCGGTAAGGTAGAGAAGACTACCGATGATGCTCCTGTATAGGTGTTGGTCGACGGCTTCTCCTAGATCATCTTTAGTTAGCTTGACATGTGTAGCTGCTGGTGTCCTTTTGTGTGAGGCTTTCTCTAGCCCAAACTTCTTGACAATATTCTTCGCATATTTGCTCTGAGATATGAAGATGCTATCCTTTTGTTGTTTGATTTGGAAGCCTAGAAAATAGGTAAGCTCTCCCACCATGCTCATCTCGAATTCTGATTGCATCTGTTGAATAAATGTCTCTACCATCTTGCTTGACATCCCTCCAAAAACAATGTCATCAACATAGATTTGAGCTATCATTAGATTCCCGTCTTCGTTCTTCACAAATAGGGTCTTGTCGACTCCCCCTCTAGTGTAGCCGCTTTGGATGAGGAATTTTGTGAGCCTTTCATACCAAGCCCTTGGTGCTTGTTTCAACCCATAAAGCGCTTTCTTGAGTTTATATACATGATCAGGAAAGTGAGGGTCAACAAATCCTTTGGGTTGTGACACATATACTTCTTCTTTGAGATCCCCATTCAAGAACGCACTTTTGACATCCATCTGGTAGAGCTTTATCTGTAGATGGCATGATAATGTAAATCTTCGATCTTATTTCGGTTCTGTACATTGTGCAGGAGACGGATTGCTTCAAGTCTTGCAACAGGAGCAAAGGTCTCATCGAAGTCGACACCCTCAATTTGAGTATACCCTTGAGCAACTAACCTTGCTTTGTTGCGAGTGATGTTGCCAAGCTCATCGGATTTGTTCTTGAAGATCCATTTAGTGCCTATGATGTTTCCTTCACTTGGTTTGGGCACCAGTTCGCATACCTGATTTTTCTCAAATTGAATCAGCTCTTCTTGCATAGCATTGACCCAATACTCATCATTGATGGCTTCATTGATGTTTTTGGGTTTTGTGTTTGAAACGAAGCAAATATTTCCTATCATCTCGTTATAATCTTCAGGAGCTTTTGACCGAGTCCGTACGCCTTCATTCAGGTTTCCAATAATTCCAGAGATAGGATGGTTAGTCTGGACTCTTCGTGAGGGATTCTTGTTGCTGGTTTCAGAAACTACTTCGTTATTGGCGACATCCTCTTCGGTTTTGCTGCTAGCATCTTCTCTGACATCTTGGGTAGCATTCTTCCTGACATTGTTGGGCGGATAGGCTCCGTCTTCGTCCGTTGCATCTTCTGAGGCATCTTCGCAGTCATCATCAACAACAACATTGATTGATTCCATCATGGTCTTGGTTCGTTTGTTGAAAACTCGGTATGCACGACTATTCCTTGAATAGCCAAGGAAGATGCCTTCATCGCTTTTTGGGCCAAGCTTTTGACGAGGCTCTCTATTAGCCAGTATATAGCAAGTGGAGCCAAAGATATGGAAGTACTTAACATTTGGCTTTCTCCCCCTCCATATTTCATAATGAGTAACTGACATACCTGGTCGGAGAATGACTCGATTGTGGATATGGCAAGCAGTGTTAAGTGCTTCTGCCCAGAAGTGAGTTGGTATGTCTCTAGCCAGCATCATAACTCTCGCCATCTCCTGTAGAGTCCTGTTCTTGCGCTCAACAATGCCATTATGTTGGGGAGTGATTGGCGCTGAGAATTCATGTGCTATCCCTTCTGAGTTGTAGAAATCTGCAAACTTGCTGTTTTCGAACTCTCGTCCATGATCACTACGAAGGCGGATGATTTTGCCAATTGTCTCTCCTTTTTCTCGTTGGACTTGGATGCATAGATTCTTGAAGATTGAGAAGGTGTCTGATTTGTCACGAGGGAAGTCAACCCAAGTGTATCGTGAGTAATCATCTACGCATACAAAGACATATCGTTTTCCTCCAAGGCTTTCGACTTGCATTGGCCCCATGAGGTCAACATGTATCAGCTCAAGTACCCGAGAGGTGGTGATATGCTGTAGCTTCTTGTGTGACATCTTGGTTTGCTTACCAATCTGACATTCTCCACAGATCTTTCCTTCTACTATTTTCAGGTTTGGAATACCTGTGATTGCCTGCTCTGAGATTGCCTTTTGCATGCTTCTAAGATTTAGATGTCCAAGCTTTCAGTGCCATAGTTTGGTTTCTTCTGCTTTGGAGACAAGGCACTTGGTTGCTTCGATATGTGTCTCGGGAGACCAGATATAGCAATTGTCCGTTGAGCGAACCCCTTGTAGAATAGTGATTTGATTAAGGTCTTTTACTATACAGGCTTCCTTCGTGAATTTCACTTCTGAATCCTGATCACAAATCTGACTGATGCTAATCAAGTTTGCTTTAAGTCCTTCTACAAGTAATGCTTCAGTCAGGCAGGTGGCTCCTGGATGCTTAAGTACTCCTTTTCCGATAATTCGAGCTTGAATCCCATCTCCAAACGTAACAAAGCAGTTTGTATATAGTTTAAGATCAGAGAGAAAATCTGGAGTACCTGTCATGTGTCGAGAGCATCCACTGTCGAGATACCAGTCCTTGTTTGTTGAAGCACTTAAGGATGTATATGCAACATTAGCTCGATAGACCAGGTTCTTAGGTCTCCATTCAAGGCAGGATGTCTTCGGAGGAGATGAAAGATGCCTTTGATATTTCTTTTGTTGTAGCTTAGCTTGCTTCCTCTCAAGAAGTTGAGAGCAAAAAGGTCTGATGTGACCAGGTTGACCACAGTAATGACATATCCATTTATATTGATAAGCTGGTCTTCTGTAGCTTTGTTGTCTGCGTGGAGGATGTCTTCTGGTAGTTACTTGACAAGAACAAGTTGTAGACGATGTTATGGCTTTCGTTGTAGGTCGTCTTGTAGGATGTGTTGGGGCATCCAGTAGTTTCTTGTCATCCATGGCTTGTTGTGGGATAAACTTTGTTCCTGCCGTGGAGGGGACAGCATGTGTGTACCCTAGTCCCGTCGTATCTTTGGACTGTTTTTCCACCGATAAAATCTTGTCAAGGCTTTCTGTGCTTGGATTCATCATCTTTACCGATTTAGTCATGAGACTAATTTCTCCATTAAGTCTGTTGATCTCTCGTTTTAGCTCCACGATCGTCTCTAGAAATCTTGACTTGTCACTGGTAAGACTAATGATCCTTTCGCCTTGTTGATCAAGTATCAGAGTTTCCTTGATCCATCTGGTATGCAAGCCTTTGTATGCCTCGACTAGTTGCTCTTTAGTCCAATTCTCATTTGGAGTTGGATCATCATTGATGTCGACAGTATTATTAACATTACATGTAGGAGTAGTAGTAGTGAATGCAACAAAGTTGCTTACCTCTTCAGATCCACTATCTTCATTGTCATCATCTGATAGGGTGGCATTGTATCCTCGTTTTTGTTGTTTGAGGAAATTTGGACATTCTCTACGGAGGTGGCCAAATCCTTCACATTCATGACATTGAAGTCCTTTGTTTTTGTTTTCTTCCCCACTCCTGTTCGGTCTGTCAAGACTTCCTCCAACTTGAGCTTTTTGTGGAGCTTTGTTTCTGGCATTTGATGTGACATTCCGTCCACCCATTCGACTAAATCTTCTCATGGCTTTGTTATAATTTTTTGTGAGAAGGGCCATTGTAGCCTCGATGTCTTCATCAGAATCCGAATCCTCAGGGTCTGGTTGCTTGTGTGTTGAGCTTTTGAAAGCAACTCCTTTGTTCCTTTTGTCGATGTTGGGTAGAGACAACTCATAGGTCATTAGAGACCCCATCAGCTCATCAAATTTCAAGACCTTGAGGTCATGAACTTCTTCAATTGCTGTGATCTTCATCTTGAACCTAGGGCTATGAGCTCGTAGGGTTTTTCTCACCAATTTTTGATCAGACATTGGTTTTCTCAGAGAATATGATTCATTGGCTAAATCACGAATGCGAACATTGAAATCTGCAATTGATTCGTCTTCTTTCATGATGAGGGCTTCGAAGTTGGTAGTCAGGTATTGCAGTTTTTGTTCTCGAACCTTAGTTGTTCCTTCATATGCTACGGCCAGGATGTCCCACGCTGATTTGGCAGTTGTGCATGTGTTGATTAGTCTGAACACGTTTTTGTCAACACCATTGAAGATAGCATTCAGAGCTCGAGAATTTCCCAGTGATTCTTCATCTTCATCATCGGTCCAGTCTTTTTCTGGTTTTGGGCCGATAGGATTGCCATCACTGTCACTGAGTTGTGGTGCATTCCAACCATTGAGTACAGCCTTCCATGTCTTGTCGTCTAGTGACTTCATGAAGGCACACATTCGAGCCTTCCAATAGCCATAGTTGCTTCCATCTAGAACAGGTGGTCGATTTATGGATCCTCCTTCTCTGGTATTGTCCATCTTTGATCAAAATATTTGTTTTAGGAACTCACCTAAAGCTATAGGTGCCCCCTCTGATACTAATTGAAATTCTGATCAGCTAGTCGTGCAAGATGTCACACACAATGTTACACAGAATGCTATAACGTTGTGTCTGACTTCTTGCGTATATAATGCAGGACAGTAAATATAAAGCTATAATTAATGACACAGCAGATTGTTTACCCAGTTCGGTGCAACGTCACCTACGTCTGGGAGCTCTCAGCCTAGTGGAAAGATTTCACTTATCAGTAATCCGTCAGAACATACAAGTACCTGTGATCACTCCTAGATCTATACTTTATGCTACGTCTTACAGTGCAATCTATCTCAGGGTCTCCCCTTGAATCCAAGAACGTCTTGATTCCACTCTTCGAGCAATCGCCTTGCTCTGTCGTCTTCAAGTCTTCTTCAAGCTTGGTGGTTGCGTGCAGTCAAAACTCACGACTTCAGAAAACCCTCAATCACTTAACTCTCTATAGTTATGTGATGCACAATATCCTAAGCACAATCTGCAATTTCTCAGCCCGCAAACCTTCACGTCTAATAACCTTGCAAATTGTTGCTAGGAAACAAATAAAGAACCACACAATTGCTAAGGGGGTAGCCTAACCTTTTATAGCAATCGTGGATGAGTACTAACCCTAAAGGGTTTCCTCTTAATTGCCGTCTTTCTTCTTTTCAGATTAGGAGTCGTTCTGCACTTTCCTAATCGTTTTCTTTCTTCTCTGCCGAATCTGCACTTTCTTGATTTCTGTCGATCAGGATGCTTGCCGAGATGCCGTCAACAATGTCACACAAGATGTCGTAGAAGATGCTTCGACATTCTTTGTAACATGTTTCTTCGGTTCCTTTAAGAATTAGCCAATCTCTAAAACCGTCGTAACTACAACGTGAATTGAGAGACATCAAGACGCACCGTTTCATTAAGAGAGGAGAATCGTCGACCGAAACGCACTGTTTCAAAGATAAGACTGCCACGTCATCGTCTTCAACCTTTGGAGCCAGCGCGGCCATTTCAGGTACAGGGAAGGGCAGGGTAGTGGTGCCGGAGGATGCGGGAACCAATCAGGAACCAAGAGCCTAGGGTTTCCTACATAAGGAATGCGATGTCTGTTTGCTTTTATCTTCTGAATATTATCGTAAACCTGGTGAGGGTGGGTCTAGCTTTGATGGGTCTTAGCTAGAACGTATGGTATTTCCATAATTTCAATCAGTCAAAAGTTTTGCGTTTTGCGAATTATCTGAATTCACAACACCACTTCTTCTCCGTTCCGTTGATTTCTTTCTCTCTTGGTGACTTTGTAGTTGCGTACGATCTGGTTTCTCGGTGAAATTGGAGCTCCATTGCTTGACATGTTTATGTAGTTTAAGGTTTCATATTGATGTTTCCTTACCAGGAAATCTTAGCTCTGGAGTGTGAATTTATTCGTGCATTGTTTAAGCCTGAAATGTGTGGTGTTCAAATGGTTATAGATAACACTGAATGTGTACGTTGGTATATAGAAATGTATTTAATGTTTTAGCCTGAATCGAATGGACTTCTGTTCTGCTTGCGTTGAAAGTACTTGTTATCTCATCTAATGCAGCGGCCGATATCTTCCTATGGAAAAACAAGAAGGTTTCGGATGGAATGTTGGGCGGTGCCACAGCCATGTGGGTTCTGTTTGAGTTGCTCGAGTACCACTGCTTGACTCTTGTGTGCCACTGCTCAATGCTAGCTCTGACACTGCTATTCTTATGGTCCAATGCATCTACATTCATCAACAAGTGAGATTTTTCTGCTTTTTCACAATGTTTTGTTCACGTGGTTTCTTGTCATTGTTACTTACCCACTGTTTAATTTTATCAGGTCTCCACCTCGCATTCCAAAAGTTCATATCCCCAAGGACCCAGTGCTTGATATTGCTAATGCCCTTACTGTGGAGATTAACCGAGGTCTTGCTGTCCTACATGAGATAGCGTCTAGACGGGAGCTGAAGAAATTCCTCACTATGTTTTTTCATTGCCATCCGGCCTTCAATCTGTATGTGCATTGATATAATTATCTATCAATCGATCAGATTATTGCTGGGTTCTGGGTTTTGGCAATTGTGGGGAACTGGTGCAACTCTATGACCTTGCTCTACATAGGTAATCAATTTGTCCTCCCTCTAAAATTGTAGTGCTCGTATAAACATTATAACAATGATTATGCGATATGCAGCTGTTGTTTTGCTATTCACTATCCCCGTGATGAATGATAAATACGAGGACAAGATTGACCCATTGGCTGAAAAGGCTATGGTTGAAATTAAGAAGCAGTATGCTGTATTTGATGCCAAGGTCCTGAGCAAGATTCCAACGTCAATCAAGGATAAGAAGGCTTAGAGAGTAGCTTGTAGACTTTTCTCTATTGTTAGTGTCGACTGTCGACAACCCAATTATCAATAATTGTTGGGTTGACTTGAACCTGTTTTTGCTTTGGGGTTGGGGTTTTCGAAATGAACTTTTATGCATGTATGCAGTGATATTATTCTATCAAGATTGCCTAGGTATTGAAATCAATAGAGGATTCCAATATTCATTGCAAAGCAATCCGATGACATAATACACACGAGAGAAGTATAATAAAGATACAAACAACAACACAGCTAAATCCTTCTTGTAAAGTCGAGGCAACAAGCAAGCATAAAAGAGGAATAAATAATATAGCGCTAGTTCCTTATAAGAAATAGGAGAGCTGTTCTTTCTTCCTGGAGCCTCCTCCGTACAAATCATTCCACTGCTTCAACTCACCCATTATTGACCCCTCAGAAGCGAAGCTGGCTGCCACCTGCAATTGATTGAACATTTCATTTCAGGATTCCATATCCATATATGAGAACAATCCATGGGAGTGAGAAGCTTACTTGAGTCTTTGCCTGTTTCAAGTCTTCCATGTTTAGTGGCCTCAGAGTAATTACTCTTTCCTCTTCAACTTCTTCTCTACTTTTCTTTTGTGCCTGCGCATAATAAACTCTGCTCAACTTCCGCACATAATTGAATACCTAATAACCAATAAATTAAAGTTCTACACTCACCAAATCCTTTTGCCTCTCTTGCTGTATCAACTCCCTCATTGGCCTATAAGCAGCTGTTGTACACAAGTTCTGTTGACACGGTAATGTTCAGTTGTCATGTATAAAGTGCGTTTAACTAAACCATTGCTAAAATTCAAACCTTAAGATCACTTCCAGTAAATCCTTCTGTCATTGTCGCTATCTCCTTCAACTCTAGTCCTTCTTCTGTCTTCTCCTTTGACAAGAGTGTTCTAAGAATCTTCTCCCTGTTCTCTGTGCATGGCAGCCCAATCAAAATTCTGTTGGCATCAATAAACAACAAGCATGGTTATAAGCAGGAAAAATCATCAATTCCTTATGTATATATGCTATAATGGAAATAATGTGTCATGATTATATGTGTCCGATAATAATGTGTCATGATTATGTAAGGCCGAAAATAGTAAAGATCACAATTATGTGTGTCCAGAATTTTTTTTCATCAGCAAACTTTATTGATATATTCATTAAGAGCTTTCAAGAAGAAAGCACAAAAAGATAAACACATCAAAGTAAGAAAAAGAGAATACAAGAGAAAAAATGAGAATCAAGTCCTTGAGCCAATTATATCTTCGATGTCCTGAATCGCGACATCATAGGGGCTTCACAAGTGATGCTAAAAATTGGCAAAATGCCCAAGTTCGGGTTTCCTTCTCACGAGAGTTCAAGCCACGCGAGAACTCCTGCAAAGGTCTGAGACCTCAGGAGAGAGTTGTGCCTAGGGCTGTCCATCGAGTCGGGTTGGGTAGACTCAACTCGGGTCATACCCGACTCGGTTGGAGTTGGGTACCAAAACCCATAACCGATACTCGACTCGGTTGAGGAGTCGGGTAGTCGGATTCGGGTAGACTTGGGTGTCGGGTGAGTCGGGTATACCCAAGACACGGGCATTGAAATCCCCAAATTGTAAACAAAACCCTAACCCCCAATTTGAAATTGAAATTGAAATCGAAATCCCCAAAATTTAAATTTAAATCTAAAAACCTAACCCCAAATTGTAAATTGAATCAGAATCCGTAAAAACTAACCCACAATTTGAAATCGAAATCGAAAACCCAACCCCCAATTCCAAATTGAAAGAAGAAACCCCCAAATTTGTTTCGAAATCATTAAACCCTAACCCCAAATTTTAAATTCAATACAGAAACCCTAACCCCTAACCCCCAATTTCATTTTCAAATCGAATTCCTCAAAAATTAAATCTAAATATGAAAACACTAATTTCAATTTCAAATTGAAATCCAAACCCCCAATTGAAAATCAAAAAAACCCTAAATCCTAAACCCGTAATTGAAGTCATGAACCCTAAACCCTAAAAATGAAAACGGTGAAAAAAATTTCAAACCTTTGACGTCGGCGTTGTCTGCTTCAATCTCCAGCAGCTCCACTGGCGAATCGAACCGTTGATGAGCCTCCTTTCAACCATTGCTTGATTTATAATGGTGGAGATGAGAATCACTAACAGATCGATTCACAAATCCGTTGTGAGATGGAGGAGAGAGGACATGACTTACTGCCTCAGATCAGAGACAATAGGGAAGAGAGGGATAAGAGAGAGAACGAGGGTTGGGCAACAGATGGTCGAGTCGAGTATGGGTTTGTGGAGGGATAGCGAGTACGACTCATGAACGTGTGTAGAGGAGGGCGTGCCACGTGAAGGAAGATCGACGACTAAGATGGGTTCGCTCGAGTTTGATCAATGGAGGAGGTAGTGCCACGTCGCCGAGTCGTGAGCCTGAAGGAGAAGAGAGTGAGGAGCTCTCATTGAGTCCCACATCAGAAGCGTATGGGACTCAATGAGAGTTTATAAGCTCGTTTGTATCTCCTTCAATCATCAAACACAAATGGGTTGGGCTTGTAGCTGGGTTGGGGCGGGGGTATACTGTCGCGTACCCAACGGTTTATAATTTAGACCCAATACTCGACTCGGTTGTATTGTCGTGTGGTCGGGTTAGTCGGGTCTCATATCAGTCAGGTCTCGGGTTAGTCGGGTGTCAATCAAGTCGTCGGGTAATTCGGGTTACCAGGTAAAATGGACAACCCTAGTTGTGCCTTGGCAGTGGCTGGATCAAAATTGTGAGAAGTAGGAGCCGGATCCAGAAGAGTCTTGGATTTGAATTTTTGTCGTGCGACACCCGAGCGTGCGGTTCGCGTCTATTGTGCGGTTCCGTCAGACGTCGGGCTAGCCTTTCGTTCGAGAAACAAGATAGGCTCTCGAGAGTTCGAGTAGTGCATGACCGGCTATGGTCTTGGTCCTCCCATGGTTAGCTAGCATGGGGGATCGATGGTGGCAGGCTCGGTCTCATGAATGGAGGACCGAGCCTTGGCCGAGAAGTGAGAGAGAAGAGATGATACGACCGTGGGTAGTTGGAGCATGGAGGATCGGGAGGTTCGACTCCCGTAGTCCATTTGGCTCAACAATCTCGCCAAGGTCAACCTTTGAAGCACGAGCTTCCGGGTCCATTGATCCCGTACTCTCAGCATTCCCCAAAGGTTCCCCAAATGAAGAGGGGCCGACCCTCTAAGGAAGGATATCAGTGATCCAACCTCGAGAGGGCTCGGCCAAGGTGATGCAGTGGAAAAGAGGGAGACCCTCGAGAGCACCCATGTTCGAGGGCGTCTCAAGGACTCAAGCCGAGTGGGCCGAGGATGAGTCTGGGGCGATTGTGGTCGATGTCCCGAACCCCCAAGTATGCACAAGACGGTTTTTGAAAGCGTTGTGATCGGGGGTATACTGTCGCGTACCCAACAGTTTATACATTTGGACCCAATACTCGACTCGGTTGTACTGTCGTGTGGTCGGGTTAGTCGGGTCTCATATCAGTTAGGTCTTGAGTTAGTCGGGTGTCGATCAGGTCGTCGGGTGAGTTGGGTTACCGGGTAAAATGGACAGCCCTAGTTGTGCCTTGGCAGTGACTGGATCAAAATCGTGAGAAGTAGGAGCAGGATCCAGAAGAGTCTTGGATTTGAATTTTCGTCGCTTGCGGACATGCATGAAGCTAGAGGAGAGGTTGGATGCATGATAAAATCGAGAGCGACAGAGGTTTTTTTCTCTTAGCAGAGTAAATAAGAGTTGCAAAAAGATAGCAGAATTGAAATCTCCTTTAGGCCCAATCTCTGGCAGTTAATCACTCTTAGCCCAACATCAATGCTCACAAGAGAATCACAACCAATGGGCTCATTAATAAGCGAGTGGTTAGGGTTCAAAAGTTAATCCATGGAAGTTGCTTGCGGAGAGTTAGTCAAAGCATCCAGCGTTTCAACCGAAACCCCGATTCTGTAAGCTGTGGCACCTAAATCAATGGTCATGGCGTTCAAGGAGGCAGGAACCCAGACGACGTCCTTGCTTGAGGAGCTGTCGGAGATATTTCAAGAGGCGCAGGAGAAATCGGAGGAGTCACAGGAGAGATCCATATCATCGCCAATATCGGCGATCGGAGAATAACCCGGAGGCAGAGACAGAGATAGCTGGCCGACGAATTCCCCCTCCTCAAGTTTGAAATCCTTAGAAATCGACTCTAAAATATTAGGCGATGGAGCACACTATGGAATGGAAGCCACAGGTTCTTCACCGACAAAGATTGGGAAAGATTTGCCAAGAACCGAAAGCTCGATCGACTCTCTGATGGGTGAGAGAGAGGAGTATCTGGTAAGCACCAAAGCTCAATCAAAGCAAAAATCAGAGATGGCGTCAAGATGCAAGAACAGGACCACACGAACAAAGAAGCAATATTGAAGATTGAGGCCTGAGACCATGCCATTACCGGGATGTCAGTGATAGATAACCATTCCTCAGATTCTAGCAGATCGGAGTTATCTATCACATCCACAAAGCCAACACCATTTTGACCTTTCTATCTCGGTAAGCAATTCCTTATTAAAGAAGGAGATGATGAATGCTCGACTACCAAGAGAGGCTAAATCGATGTCAATGAGGCCATCTTGAACCATTTCACCAAGAATGAAGTTAACACTCCAGTTGGATCGGTCGATACCGAAAACAACGAGAAAAATTGGACATCATATGTGGGTTCAAATGACCCTCACACGATCTATGCGATGAGGACGAAGAACTCCATCTCTACATGAGGTCCTGCCAGGGTGTAAGGGAAGGTATTCAGAAGGCAGCAGAACAGATCGGGCGGGGTAAACAGGGTTCAAGGCCTAGGAAACAGATTTCTTGGAGGATTTGAAGGTGACTGCGTCGCCTGAGGAGCTGCTATTATGAGCTTCAGTTACAAAAAGGCGAGTACCTCTCACATATACACCATTAAACTCCTTGATGGCGAGGGAGACGTTCTCTTTACTGCGATAATGGATGAAGGCAAAGAATTTTCAATTTTTATTTAGCTTGGAGAGGATGTCGACACCGCTAAGGTTACCAACGATGCCAAAGAAATCCTCAAGCCAGGAATGGGTGGTGTGCTTAGGTAAATGACAAACAAAGATGAAGAGGGCTTTTGAACGGCCGGAGATAGCCGGATTTAGAATGAGAGGCTTGGGAGGAGGAGGTTTCATAGTAAGCCAAGCGCCCTTAGATTTCCTTTTCACAAGTATGTGTCCAGAAATAGTAAAGGTCACTTACTATTATAGCACTATTCTTATTAACTACTTTCTACATAGCATTGACTATAGGAGAATTCCTAAATGGAGCCTTGAGCCAGCTACAGAAAGTACATGGGGCTTGCATCTCTTTGTTGCTAAATACGCACATTGTCAAATGTTCTATAGGTTAATTTTGCGGGGAATCTCGTCATAATACTAAACACTGCTAGATACCATTTCCATAAAGATTTACACTTAATAACACGATCCTGATACAAGTGTTCATTTAAGGTTCAAAGTGAACAAGAAATTCCAAATAATAAGCTTAGACAAGTACCTTCTTTCAAAACGCCTGATAATAGCTTCGTCAAGGTCAAATGGTCTGTTTGTTGCAGCAAGAACAAGAATACGCTGACCAGATTTTGTTAAGAGCCCGTCCCAATGAGACATAAATTCATTTTTTATCTTCCGCATGGCCTCGTGCTCCCCAACTCGAGTCCGCTGCCCGAGCATGCTATCAACCTCATCCACAAATATAATTGTTGGTGATACCTTAGCTGCCAGAGTGAAGAGAGCTCTAACATTCTTCTCGTCCTCTCCAAACCATTTAGAAGTGATGGTAGACATGGAGACATTGATGAAACTAGCTCCAGCCTCCTTAGCAATGGCCTTGGCCAACATTGTCTTCCCTGTGCCAGGAGGTCCAAATAGCAGTATTCCTCTGCAAGGTTTCAAAAGTCCTCCTTTGAACAAATCTGGTCTTCTTAGAGGGAGCATTACCAGTTCTTGAAGGGATTCTTTGGTCTCTTCCATGGCACCGATGTCATCAAATGTTACCTCAATCTCATCAGCTGGGATGACCTCGGGCCTGATACGTTTCTCAAATTCATTGTCAGGAGGAACTTCCTGTCACAAAATAAAATACAGAAACTGCATCAATACTCATAGGCAAAGAGTAAGGTAGAAGAAAACCAATGGATAAAGAAGAACAAAATCAGTGTGAAATAACACATTCAAACCAACAAATTTCATCATCTCCTATTGCCTCTCTATTCTCAAATATTAATATTATTTTCTTGAGTTGTGTGAAGGTAAGACACAATGAGGGAAAATGGGAGGAATATACATGACATATACTACCTCCATTTGATTTCAATAAAATAAATAAATAGTTTTTTCGACATGTCAGATGCTTAAATCACACGAGTACGTTCATGGTATTCCATCCATAATTCACTTCCTGAGAAATTGGATACTTATTTGGGAAAATCCGCTGCAGAGAAGGTAGACACTTAGTTTTTTTATGGAAGTACATATATACCAGAGCTTTTGGTGCTGGCTCAGGTGCCACTGTTACAGGTGCTGGCTTGGGTGCCGCTGCTGTTGGAGCAGAACCCTCTGGCCCACCTTTGTTTACAGGATCTGTGGTTTCAGTATTCATTTCTGGCTTCACAAGAGTAGATGCTTCTCGTCCCGCTTCCTACAGAGATATCGCTACTATCAGTACGACATGGTTCTATATTTCTCAGGTAATTTACATAACCAACAAACCTTTGGTTTCTCAGTGTTCATTCCCAGCTTTAGCATGCCCTTGTTGCCCGATTTTTTTCCTTGCTGGAAAACACTCAATCCGTGTGCCAAACTGTTTGAAAAGCACCATGTAAGTACGTAGAACAGAAACAGAAAACAAGAAAATTATGAGCTAGTCTCACCTCTTGGACGATATCACAAGTTTTCCATTACTATACTGTGGATCCTTGGTATTCATTAAATGATAAGAGATCGCAGAAACCACAATCTCTTCTATGTAGTTACTAAGCACCACAGCATCCTGAAGGCAGATAGAATCTAGATCATCGCAATCAAGATCATTTGCTGAAAGTACTTCCATAATGTGAATTCTATTATCTTGAGCTTGGATCATCTTCATATCCTCCTCTAGTTGAGCCTTCCAGCTGACAAGATAGTTATCGTCTTTTGGAGGCTTAATTTCAATGTTGTACGTGAAAAGGGCAGTAAGCCTGTCATCCACCTCTCTGTAGTCACCATTGGGATCCACAACTTGTGAACCGAGGATCAAAACTGCTCCAGACAGTTTCTGCAACATCTTTTGAAACATGTTATATACTCTCTGTGATCTAGATAGAAGCTTCCCAACATCTCTAAGATAGAGAACAATGGGACAAGTTTTTGACACATAAACCAGAACCTGCAAGAATAATAGAAATTAATAGTCGCATGACATATTTTATGGGTTAACTCAAAATTTTAAACTGAAATATGCATTAACCATCTAAAAATAACAAAGTGGCAATTTTCTTACAACTTCATAAAAAGAATACAGTTTAAAATGAATTACCCGGTAAAGAGATTGAATAAGAAGTTTCTCATCAAAACACCAACTGCTTGTGCGACTGAGAGGAACTACAAGAGTAATAAATAAGAAGCAAATGCATTGTCACGGATTCTTCTAATATGCACTCCTCTAATAATTGATTGCTTAGCATCGAATAGAAACCAGATAAATTTTATGAGACTCCACAGTGCCATGAACTTCACACCTTCAAAGCCCTTATTTTGTTCTCATCAGTGAACCAGTATTCTAAATTTCTTTTCTTAGAAGTAACCAAAGTGCATGCATATATGCCTACAAAATAATTTCGTATAATTTCTTGTGACAAATAGTCATATATACATCTAGAACAACAGCCAAGCTATTTTCCCAGATAAAATAGTCACATATAGATTAAAAGTTATAAAGTAGGGAAAAACCTGAATTTGAAGGAGTGCCTTGTGAAGCAAGATTACTGATATTAGCTGATTCAGAGAAATTTCTTCTAAGCTTAGGAGAATTACTAGCTTCTTCTCCCCTGTAGTCACAGGAACGATAAGTAATCACGAGTACAAAAGAAGAAACTTAATGCACAGTTTCGGTAAACTCGGACAAAAACATCTACGCAACAATATACCTTGATCTAAGATCAACCCCACTGCTTTGCCTTCGTAGCGTACCTGCAACAAATCGTGTTGAATAGGTTCACAACAATGTTGAAACTGCTAACCCCAAATGGAAAAAGATAAAGCAGAGTACTGTTTTATAAGACACGGCCAAAGCCCAATGATGCTAAAAATACAGCATTAAAAACATAGGGAAAGCCTATGGAGACACAATAGTGTTTGATCACCAGAACAAAGAAAGAAGAGATATATTGAAGCATTTAGCTCTCTATGACAGATATTCCCTGCAAAGTGGAAGGTAAAAAAAAATTCATTATACCTCCTGGTTCTTCCGGTTGAGGATAGCCAGTAAAGGATCCGAAAAGGCCAGACAACCTCTCCAATGTTGTTTCTGAGATGGATCTTTTGAAAGACTGAAAAACAAGATCACAAACATGTCGAAATTAGCAAGTATAGTTCTTAAGATCTGCATGTCAGCATAAGCTATATTTAACTGGAACGTACGCAACATATACAGCAGCATACCATTTAACTGGAAAATTTAAATGAAAAACTACATTTAAGTCCCTACATCCATAAAGCTGTATTTAGAAGACAACAATTGTGGACTAGCTACACCAAACGAGAAAATTGGTCAAAAAGTTGCAGGAAGCTTACAGATTCATTTTTTGTAGTACCATATTTGCTCTGAATCTGTAAAAATGGAGGAAATTTAGGACGAATCAGGAAACCCGAACAGCAAACGAAAAGAAATTCCCAGTCCGCACTGACCTTGAGTGAAAAGTCGGTTACATCTAACAGCAACAGCTTTGCTTCAAAGAAATGGGCCAAAGCCTTGGCAAGCATTTGCTGATAAAGTTCTTTTCAATGAAAATAAGTTGCAGTTAAGATTTGTTGGAAGAGAAGTTATAAAACAGAGCAAGAGAAGAGAAGCAACCTGCAGGTCCTGAGAGCAAAATAGCACGACTTGCGGGCGAAAGGTTGCGTGTGTACTTACAAGCATCAGCATGCTTTAAGTGGACATAGGCAGCACTTGTCAGCAGCACCCTTGTCTGCTCACTGTTGTCCAAATAATTATGCATGACAAATGTTACCAGTTGCATAATAATTTTAAGCTATAACCAATAAGCACCACCAAATATATTATTAATAATACTTTTAAACAACACAGTAATGCTAAGAGTATCTATATAGAATGAAAGGTTGTGGGTAAAGTGGCAGGGGCCTCGTGTAATAAGCATGAGGTCGTTTGTTCCAATCCTCATGTTGGCGATATGCTATTTAATTCTTGGTGATCAAAAACAAAGAATGTTCATGTACAGGAAATAATGAACAAGGAAGATATGATGAGAGACAAGCAACAAAAGGAAGAATATAAAAGTCAAGCACCTAGAGCATGGAATTCGAAACTTGATAAAATTCTGGAAGCGTTGGGTTTCAAAAGGAGTCCGATTGAGCATGCGGTGTATATAAAGGCAACCAAAGGAGCTCTACTTCTCATAGGGGTGTATGTTGAAGATTTGGCGATCACGGGCTATGAGGTGAGTGCCATAAATGAATTTAAATGTCAAATGAAGAATGTATTTGCTATGAGTGATCTGGGTTTACTCACATATTATTTGGGTATAGAAGTCAATCAATGTTGTACAGGCATCTCTATCTCTCAAGCTAGATATGCTGAGAAAATATTGACTATGGCTGGAATGGAAGGGTGCAACCCATGCCAAACACCCATGGAGAACAGATTAAAGTTGAGTAAAAATGAGAATGGAGAAGCAGTTGATGTCACGAAGTTCCGAAGTTTGATCGGGAGCTTAAGGTATTTAACAAATACACGACCTGATCTCGCTCACTCAGTTGGTATTGTTAGCAGATTTATGGAAGCTCCGAAGTCACAACATCTTGCAGCCGTGAAACGGATTTTAAGTGATTTAACAGGCGATATTGATGACAGGAGTACGACGGGTATAGTCTATTTTCTCGGATCAAGCTTGATCACATGGTCCTCTTAAAAACAAAAAATTGTGGCACTCTCTTCCTGCAGGGCCAAATATACTACTGCAGCAACAGCAGCATGCAAAGGAGTTTGGTTGTCAAGACTAATAAGTGAGCTGCTAAGGGAAGAGTCGAAATCGTGAGGTTGAAGATGGATAACAAGTCTGCAATCTAGTTAAGTAAAAATCCGGCGCATCATAATCGCAGCAAACATATTGATACTTGTTACCATTTTATTCGTGAATGTGTAGAAGGAGGGAGAATTAGTATTTAACATGTTAGTTCAGACAACCAGCGTGCAGACATCCTACCCAGAGCACTTGGCAGAGCAAAGTTTCAAGAGATGAGAGGCAAACTTAACATCCAGAAGGTCAAACCAGGAGCACAAGATTAGGGGGTTGATTGTCAGATATAGTCTTGTTTAATAAATTTAGATTTTTTTTGTTTACTCAGTCTCTGGTTGTTGGAGTTTACTATTTTTGCTTTGAGTTGTTATGCTATCACTTGTATATACAAGATATCAGAAGCAGAGCAAATTGTGGTATTCTTCACAAATATTGCTGTTTTTAAAGATTTTATTTCAGGAGTTGAGGTAATAAGGGTAAGGTAGGGTTGCAGGTATGAATTACTAAAACAGCAGTTGTGGATATATACAAGCAAGAGCAAGAGTGATAGAAAAGAGATTGAAGATGATGACCTGAGGTAATAAGGGAAATGGTCGAAGGTGACCTTAGTGTCTCTCCCATCCACCACAAGCCTCAACATCTCCTGCTCTAATTTCTCTGATGTTATGGCGGCGTTTGAAGGAATGCTCCATTTCCCCAGCCCTATCCCAACCCCAACCCCAACCCCTACGCTCAACGCCGATACTATCAGATTCTTCTGCTCCATCACGGAGGGAATCAATATCACTTCCGATTCTACAAAAATAAACTCTCCTACAGAGTCAATAATTCAACACACTGATTCTCATTTGTTCTCTTCGACGGTGCTGCCAATGCAATGGCGGTTCCTCTTTTACTATCAATATATTCCCTCGGTTTTTGAGTTCTTAAATTTACGATGCTGCCTACGTGTCGGTGTCGGTTTGAGCTGTTTGGATCTCGAGGTCCTGACCTGACCTGACCTGACGATTCAATCCCTTCTTTCACTTTTTTTTTGCGATTGGATACAAATGGCGGCACCCTTCGAGATATGGATATACTTACTTGAGGCTCAATTTTGGACTACTATTTATAGTTGGTAAAAGGAATCATTTCAGATGCATTATTCTGGACCTAGAATTTTTCGTATTAGGGTGATTACTCTATCGTTTCATTTGCCTCACCGTTACTCATTCCGTCCAATTCCGTTAGATTTTAACATTTTTGACATGTGAAATTACTAAAATACTCTTGATGGTTAAATCAATTATTATAATTAGACTGAAAAGACTAAAATGTCCTCACATATTCATCTAATTTTCAAACCCATGTCACTCCCTCTATCGTCTCTCTTAACGACCTCCGGCCTCTGGCGGTCGTGTCTCCGGCCCCCGCCGGCCTTGTCTCCGGCCTCCGGTCGTCTTTAGCCTCGCTCCGATGGTCTCCAACACTTCCAGCATCGCTTGCAGCCTCCTCCAGCGTGTCTCCATGTGGTGGTCGGCGTTAGCTTGCCGAAAAAAATGGTGACCAAGAAATGGGTTCTTAAACAATTCCCATACTGACTCATGTTTTGTCTGGGTTTTTGAGTTAATGTGAGCATGATAATGATAACAATTCATTAACTAATTAATTAATTAATTAATGTCTCTTTATATTCTTGGTTTAGGACTTGTTGTGAATTTTGTGCAATGGAAGGTGATACATTTTCTGGGATTGGAAATGGAACACAGCAAATTGATTGGGAATGGTGCAATTCCGGTCACCATTTTTTCCAGCAAGCTAAAGCCGACCACCACACGTAGACACGCTGGAGGAGGCCGGAGGCGATGCTGGAGGTGTTGGAGACCATCGGAGCGAGGCTAAAGACGACCGGAGGCCAGAGACAAGGCCGTCGGGGGCCGGAGACACGACGGTCGGAGGCCGGAGGTCGTTAAGAGAGGAGATAGAGGGAGTGGCATGGGTTTGAAAATTAGATGAATAGGTGAAGGAATTTTAGTCTTTTCAGTCCAATTATAATAATTGATTTAACCCTTAAGGGTATTTTAGTAATTTCACATGTCAAAAATGTTAAAAACTAACAGAATTGGACGGAATGAGTAACGGTGAGACAAATGAAATGATAGGGTAGTCACCCTGATACGAAAAATTCTAGGGTATGTCATGTGATAATCAGACATAACCAGGGTAATGCATATGGAATTATCCCTTGCTAAAATGACACTTTTGTGCACCTAAATATACACTTCTGGTTGGTTCTGGCGGCACCCTTCGACCTGACCTAACTTCTGTTTTTTTTTTCTCTTTTTTTCCATACCTTACTTTCATTTTGGGACAACTTTCTTCAGAAATTTCAAAATACCCCTGAATTGAACCAAGACTAAATCTGGTTTAATTTTGGTCTAATTAAAGAGTGTGAAAAGACGAAATTGTCTTCAACTATTCATCAAGTTTTCAAAGGTATGCCACCCTTTCAACTATTCCTCTCCTCCTCCTCCGCCACCCCATCCTCACCGGCGTTTCTCCGACATCCATCGTCGGAGTTTCTCCAGCATGTGGGGAGCACGGTGGACCGACGAGGCCTCCAGAACACCTCCGCCAAGGTGTCCATCTTGACCCCATCGTCCTCGACCCCTCCTTCTCGTCTTCTCCGGTGATTCTTCGCCGGAGCTGGCCATGGTTCTTTCTCTGCAGCCTCCACAACAGAAAATGGTGAGCATTGACGAGGTGGGCAGCGAGCATCGACGAGGTGGGCAATGGGGAGCGACCAAAAGGGTAGAATGCGATACCCCGACGATCGTCTCCGGCACAGAATGGTCGGAAAAGAGATAGAGGGAGAGAGGGAATAAGAACTGAGTTTAAGAATTCAAAATTTTCACTCACCGGAAAGTGTGCCGGAACATATTTTCCAGCACACTTTCCGGCGAGTGAAAATTTTGGCACAACTTCGGTGACCTCCACCAACTCCGGTCACCAGGTACGAAGCCCGGCAGGTAAGCTCCGGCAATCGACGATGCTCACGATGCTCCGGCAATCGACGAGGTGCTCACGATACTCACGATGCTTTGTTTTGATGAAGTAGAAGGGCCCAATGGCATTCACTTGAAAATTTGATGAATAGTTGAGGGTAATTTTGTCTTTTCATAGTCTTTAAAAAATTGAGCTGGTTTTTCTCTATTAGACCAGAGGTAATTTCGGTATTTTGAGATTTGTATGGGTAAATTGTCCAAAAAGAAATTCAGGTATGAAAAAAAGAGAAATAAAAAGTTATGGTATGAAAGTGTCAAAAGTGTATATTCAGGTGCACAAAAGTGTCATTTTCCCTTTATAATTTGATTCATGGGATAATTTTACACCCCACCTCCTAAATTTAAATTATGGTTAATTTCAGTTTGACAATACTATATTAGCGCGTTTTACAGTTTACCCCAGCTATAATAAAAGTTCAAATTAAAATACGTTAATTGTATTGTTTTTACAATTCCGTTAGAAATTGGATGGAAGCCTAAAAATTTTGACGAAAACCTAAATTTTTTTCCAAAAAGACGAAAATACCACTTTAGCTGGTTTGATAATATACTGAAATTTTGAATCTCATAACTTTTTCATACGAGCTCTGTTTCGGACTCGTAGTATATCAAATCGATGAGAATCGGAAGATCAACAACTTTGAAAAAATAAAATTTGTCTGCATATTATTAATAATTAGAGCCAGATGACATTAATAACTATAAATTCAAAATAAAAATAAAATGATTAATTAAAATAATATTAATAATATACTAAAACTTTCGAATGTCATAACTCTTTCATACGAGTGCTGTTTTGGGCTCGTAGTATATCAAATCGAAGAAAATCGGAAGATTAACAATTTTGAAAAAAATAAATTTTGTCTATAAATTATGAATAATTAATTATATAATTTTTTAATAATTAGATCCGGATGACACTAAGAACTATACATTCGAAATAAAAAATAAAATAATATTAATAATAAAAATGATTAACTAAAATAATATTAGTAATATACTGAAATTTTCGAATGTCATAACTCTGTCATACGAGCTCCGTTTCGAGCTTATAATATATCAAATCGAAGAGAATCCTAAGATAAATAATTTTGAATAAAGAAGTTGTGTTGATATATTATTAATAATTATTAACACTCAAAGTTGTTGATCTTTCGAGTTTATAGTTATTAATGTCATCAGGGTCTAATTATTAATAATATATAGACAAATTTTATTTTTTCAAAGTTGTTGATCTTCCGATTCTCTTCGATTTGATATACTACGAGTCTGAAACGGTGAAAGAGATCACCACGGGTTCCAAAGATTGAAAATCATGCAGCGGACAATTTGTAACCGTGGTGATCGATAAAAATCTAAACTTAATGCTATTTGAACATGTTATGAACACTATTAAAATCTGATAATTTACCTCTTGAAATCGACAAGAACACAAGCGTAGTGTCCTCTCTATCAAGTCCACACAAGCACACAACCGAAATGGTTTTTCTCTCTAATTTTTGCTAGAAAATCCAAAAGAAAGCTTGAGCAATAATGGAGGTTGAGAGGAGAGAGTGGGTTCGGCAATGAGGGAGAGAGAGAAGGAGTTGGTTGCTGAAAAATTCCAAGGATAAGATAATATATGATTATGTGATTTTTAATTTGAAATTAAAATTGAATTTCAAAATAAAAATTACATTATCCATCCTTTTAATCATTCTTATTTGCATTTAGCCTCTCTCTTATCTTGAACCCTAAATGGGCTTTAAGCCCATTTAACTAAAACCCAAATTAAACCCATTAACTTGAGTTCTAATTTCGGTTTAGTCAAAACGGCTCAATTTCCTCGAATTGATTTCTTCAACCGTCTGGTTAAAACCTTAGGCCAGAAAACTACCGAATCGTTCTCAAATCTCATCCATAATTATTGTCATGCATTGTGCTTAATGTGTGTGACCCTCTAGGCTCACGAATAATTGGCAGACTGGTAAAATTACCATTTTACCCTTTCCATCATAAGTGGCCTCTAGCAAGACATTATGATTATCCAATATTTGTGATTATCGATTATTCGACTTAACCTGTTATCGTACATGTCACTGTCCTTTTATCAAACCGATATCCAGATTGATCAATAGGCATAGAATGGTCATCCTAATTTATCAATCACTGTTTCTTGATATCTGAGATGACTGAAAACTGATACTAAGGTATCACCTGCATGGCCATGCTATTTCTTCAGTCATACTCATCAAGTGGCCTAAACGGATATCTTTCTCATACCAAAGTATGAGTGATAAATCCCTTAGACGCCTTTCGAGTTCACTAGTGCAATAAATGCCAAAGCCAATCGAAGCCGTTATAGCTACCCTTTTACAGATAACGTTAGACTAGGTCAAACTTAGGTATTTGTTACATAGTGTACACAAAGACTCCTCGGTCTTAGGATATAATGACAAGTTACGATATGTGAGTATCTCATGACTGGATCTATGCAGCATACTCACAATCGGGTTGTCCGATATCATCGACCTGATGATATCTATGATATAACTCCGGCACATCTTTGCCATGATCAGTAGAGCGTGATCACAAGGAGTTAGTCTCATACTGATCGCTTCAGAAGAAGCTTAGCTGATCAGGGACTCTATCGAATGCAACTCTTTCTGATCTATAGTTCTACTATAAGTGATTACACACATTATGACATAGATCAAATCACATTAGATATATTACTACAACACATTAGTAATATTATGCCTTTTATTATGTAGAATAATGATGTCCGTTACAATATAGATTGAGAAATTATTTTGGACTAGGGCAAAACCTAACAAACGGAGCTCGTATGAAAGACTTATGACATTCGAAAGTTTCAGTTTATTATCAAACCAACTGAAGGGGTATTTTCGTCTTTTATGAAAAAAAATTTAGGTTTTCGTCCAAATTTTTAGGTTTTCATCCAATTTCCAACAGAATTGTAAAAAAAATACAATTAGCGTATTTTTATTTGAATTTTTTATTATAGCCGGGGCAAACTGTAAAACACGCTAGTATAGTATGGGCAAACTGTAATTAACACTTTAAATTTGTTAAATCTCACATGATATCATTTAGAATTTCTTCTCTCAGCGTGACTCTCTTAAAATTACAATTTTCTCACTTAATACATTTCCGTTAACATATGTTAATTTCTATCAAATATTAACGTTAAAAAGACTAAAATGTTTTTTAAAGTGTTTTTAATTTTCAAACCCTACTCTCCCTCTATCTCTCATGTCTCCCTCTTTTCTCTCTTCTCCCGTCTCAACTGAACACACCAAACTTCTCAACACAACATCAAATTCCTCCAAAATAATACCCAATAATAATTTCAATTACTCCAAAACAAAAAACAACCAAACAATCTCATTGTTCAACAGAATCCAAAAAAGGGTGTTTTAGAAATCACCAATTCTGAAGCTATCATGTTTTTCAGAAAACCAAAACAATCTTATTGCCACTTTTAAGAAGTGACAATAGTTTCTTAACATGTTATTTACTTGTATCGCCGATTATAGACGAAATCGAATGTGTTGTTTTAAAAGGGAACTCGATGGACCTCGTCGTTGACCACCAGAGGCTTCCTTGAAGATCCTGACGGCATCGGCGACACCGATGTTCCTCAGCACAAAACTTCACTTCCCACCAGAGCCCCAAGAGATGCATTCCATGAAGTCAAGATCTTGCCGATATTCCTCTTATGGTTATTATAGGTTTGGTTTTTCAATTCATTCTTGTGGAATGAGTTTGTTTGGTTTATGAGAAAGTGAGTGTAAAGGAAAATGAAAAGTTGGGGGGTTTCTTATGTTGTTGTTTATTTGATTCCATATGTGTGTATTTGTTTTTATCAGATATGAATTTGTGTTTTAGTTGTGTGAAAGCCTCAGTTACGTGTATTGTTGTTTATGCATAACAAGCTTGTTCAAATGAAATTATGCATTTTTTTCTTAATTCTCTTACTTGGAAAGGGTGAGAAGATAAGTTTAATGTCAACCTACATGAAAAAGTTTGTTTCTTGCTTAGTTTCGGTTTTGGTTTATGAAAACTAAGGCTAAAACCTTTTGTGCTCAACTTTTGCAATCTTGTGTATAGTTACTGAGTTAAGTTTTTGGTTGAGTGCTGAATAATTGTTTATTTGAGATGTTAAGAGAAACATGACTTCTTCTCCTCCTACAATGGCTTCGATGAGTTTAGTTGACCTAATTAATAAATTTTAATTTATGTTGTCTCTTTCTGTATTTTTGGTGACAAGGGTTTTCACCGGAAGATCTGAGGTTAGGCTGGTCACTTTCGCCATCCTCTTCCGCGAATCTTTGGCCACAACTCGCAGCCGGTATGACCTCTACCTCCTCCAAATCGTCGTGGGGTTTTCCTCTAAGTACAGATGTTCCTCCAAATCATTCACAACCTCTGGATTTGCAACGATTTGGACGCAATCGTCACCTGTGGAATTGAAATCGGCAGTGGGAAGGTAGGCGGTGATCGAGCGGAAGGAGAAGGACTTAATCGGTGATTTCTGAAACACCCTTTTTGGGATTTCGTTGAACGATGAGATTGTTTGATTATTTATTATTTTGGAGAAATTGAGGTTATTATTGGGTATTATTTTATAGAGAAATTTGATGTTGTGTCAAGAAATTTGGTGTGTTCAGTTGAGACATAGAGAAAAGAGGGAGATGTGAGCGAAAGGGAGGGAGGAGAGATAGGGAGAGAAAAGGGTAGGGTTTGAAAATTAAAAACACTTTTAAAGGCATTGTAGTCATTTTAACGTTAATATACAACATAAACTAATAGACGTTAACAGAAATGTGTAAGTGAGAAAGTTACAATTTTAAAGGGGTCACGTTGAGAAAAAAAATTATAAGAAGTGTCATGTCAGACTTAGCATAATTTAGAGGGTGTGTCTTAAATTATTCTTGATTTATTTTGTGTCATAATTTAAATAAATTATCAAACACAAACACTAAGGCTAAAAAACAAATTGAAAAAAAAATTTCAAACAAACTCAAGAGTTCAAATTGTTTCCAAATTTTCTTTTACGTTTCTATGAAATAATTCATAAAATAGCATTTATTTTCTTGAAAAATAATTTCTTACTTTGACAAAACGCAATAAAATATTTGAAAGATCCAAAAATTCTCGATTAGTGTTATGATTGAAAACATTCACATAAGAGTGCATGGTATACGGTATTTGCATTCCCAACAAAAGATGGTTAGTTCGTGCATGACAGGAGCGAGCGACTTTGAGAGAGACATCTTGTACGTAGGAGCATTTGAATTGAGGACCAACTCTTCTGTTACTTCTTAACCTCGGCCAATAATGACATCCTTAATTCAAACACCACTCAATTTTTAGGTCATGTGTGGCTTTACGTGCACAACTTGATGGCACCGGTTTCACTTTCACTGTACTCCACTGCCTAAAATTCATATCTACCGTGTTTGGTTTGTTAGATAGATTATGATTTTTTAACTCTGTTTTACACATCTCTAACATCCTGAAAACATCAACAAACTACATTCCCACATCGGACATACAGTCAAGACAACAAAGAGCATATTTAGCCATAACATGCGCGTTTATTCCAAATCAATATCTACTTTGATAACAATTTAGATTGAATGAGGAAACTTAAACCTAATTGAAATTCCGGTCCTACAAATAAATGCATTCGTGTATCAGACATACAAAAATACATAATTACATATAATTACACTTAGTTTAACATGTTTTACAATTAACTACATTTAATTAAAAATTTATTTTGAGCTCACATATATTTTATTTCTTATAAATTATTCTAAACTCCGCAAAATTTTGGTTGAATTTTTTTAAATGTAAGAAGTATAAAATATGAATTATCTGAAATTCCGTTCAAGATTTAATAGAGTTAGAGTACCTAAGAAATAATTTTTAATCAAGTGTAATTACATTTTTTATAAAAAAAATTCATCTTGTAGTCTACTCATAAGGGGCTCATTCGGCTAAAGACCCATGTAGATCGTCCAAACCATGCAGAAAATGTTGAATCTGAGACGCGCATTGTCTCAGCGTGCGGCACGTGGCATGGTCCATCATGTTTTACAACATGTTCTACAATACTTCAATTTTACACAAGTCCAGCATGTTCTGCAACATTGCACTACATGCTCTACAGTTTGAACGTTTTTTGTAACTTATTTTACCTCCTACTCAACTCACCCCATCATGCTCCCAACATGATTCGAACTCACAACCTCTCAAACCTCTCAGCCAAGTAGAAATATGAGTCTCAAACTCCTTGAGGTAATGGTGTTCGCAGTTCGGTTTTTGAACCGAACCGACCAAAACCAAACCAAACCGACCGGTTCAGTCAGTTTTTGGTTTGAACCGAATTGAACCAAAAATTAGCCACAAAACCAAAAAAAAATCATAAATCAAGCAAAAAATTATTCGATTTCGATCGGTTTTTAGAGGAATTATGTATAACAATTTTACACAAACTAAAATAAAACGTTAATAAAGCCCAAAAGGAAAAATCCAATTGAAAAACACCCTAAATTGAAGCATAAACCGGAGAATTCATTATAATTTGAACCAGAGTCGGTCGGTTCGGTTTTTGATCGATTTTTGGTTGATTGAACCGAAACCGAACCGACCAAGAGCAAAACCGACCAGAACCGAACCGACCGAAACCGACCATTTTTCTATTCGGTTCGGTTTTTTTTTAACACCCCTACCTTGAGGGCATTAAGTGTAGTTAATTGTAAAACACCAAGTGTCTATATTTATCCCTATAAAATATTATCTCACAAAATTTGAAAATAACCAAATAAAGTCATACTAAAAACTGCAAGGCAAATTTGTGATATAACATAATTTTGAGACTAATTTAGATCTACATTAAAATGAAACTTAAAATTTACGAACTTCATAAAACCCATAGGTTGAAGCTAAATAAAAATAAAAATGCATATATTTTACTCAGGCAAAAGCCGAGTTTAGATCTAATTTAAATAAAATCGCATATGTTTTGCTAAATTCAAACAAATCTTGAGTTTAAAACTAAAATTTCCACACAAAAGTAAGGTCAGGCCAAAGGCTGGTCCCAATAATTGAAAACAGCATATACATTTGCGGTTCATTTGCGACGCCTGTTCGGAACCAGTTCTGGATTTCCTTTCTTCATCATGGCTGCAAACTCTTCATAGTTGATTCTTCCATCCTGCACAAGGGATTTTCAAATGTGTTATACACAGATCAGAACTATGATATACACCTAGGGTGGGGCAGTATATGAGTTCCATTTTAACAAACCAATCGAGTTTGAGTCATTATATACTCTTGAACTTATTATAATCGAGTTCATGCCAAATTCAAATCCAAAGTTCAGCTAAGTTAATAAAATGAAACGAGTTCGAGTAACCTTGTGACTGACTTGCGAGTTAGCTCCATCTTATTTAATAGCATATATCATATTTAATATTAATTCATAAACTAACACAAATATAAAATTAAAATTAAATGAATCAAGCCGAACAAGCTGAATTCAAGCCTTATTATTATTTTTTGAGCTGATCTCAAGCTAAACTTGTGTTAGGCTCGTTCAAGGGCTCGGGCAATACAAAATCTTTTTGAGCCGGGCTGAGCCTTCATAGTTTGACACGATAAACCCTTATGCACACTAATTCGAGACCTCATGTAATAAGCATGAGGTCGCTGGTTCGAATCATCATACCGGAGGTATTTCTATTTAAATTATTGCTGATAAAAAACACCCATGCGGGTATCAACTTGTTAGGCACAGGATGTAGTATAATAAATTAAAATGAGCTCATGATAAGTACTCCAAGAACAGCAGTATACTCGCTAACTCGTCTAAGATTCATATGGTTCAACATTTTTGAAGTACAGAGTTTTGAAAACAACATTTTTAAGCACTGAGTTTTGAGAACAACATTTTTGAAGTACCCAATTTTGAAAACAAAGACCTCATTGGGTATGGTGACCCAAAGCATATCTAGCATTGACAGAGCATAACTCTAGCTTTGACATTGTCCTTGTGAGAGAGATTAGAGACTTACATTGTCTGTGTCAACTTCGGCAATGATCTCTTTTATTGTTTTTTCATCACCCATATTATACTTTCTAAGGGCATGCTCCAATTCTTCTAATGTGATGTACCTGAAATGGCAAGCAAGACTAATAAAAACAGAGGAAGATACCAAAATATAGTAGTACCAAGACAGCTCAAACAAAATATTGGACAAGCTTACCCACTCTTGTCCTTGTCAAAATATTCAAAGGCTTTGAAGAGGTGGTCCTCTCTTTCCAATCTATTCATGTGCATTGTAGCTGTTATAAACTCAATGTAGTCGATTGTTCCATTTCCATCCACATCAGCCTGAGGACACAGTTTCGAAATTTTAACCCATTAGATGATCGAGAGATTGAAAGTCCTAATTATGGGACAATGTTTTGCTGCGAATGCGACTGCGAGGAAATTGTTCTAATTCGCATGAACTATGAAATTTGTAGAAAGTGTTGTAAATGTGAGATGGTAAGTTGCATAGATACTGCACTAAATCACGCATTTGATTTGACTGTGATGTTATCAGGGGTATAGTGACACGGACAGAACATAAATGAATTGGAACTTTAAAGGTTATAAAGCTCAGGTGGAATAGAAATTTGAAAACATATTACCGCTTCCATCAACTGTCTCACTTCAGATTCAGAAATCTTGGTACCCAGTTTAGGAAGTCCGGCTTTCAATTCTTCATAAGTGACTGTTCCACTGTTATCTGTGTCAATGGATTTGAACATTTCCTTCAAGCCCACAATTTCTTCTTCAGAAAGATTCTCTGCAATTACCTGAAAGCGAAGGAAGATACTGTAACACAATTACAAGATGGTTGATGTCAACCATGGAATCAAATTCATATTCCAGCAATGCACGAGTTCCAATTGTTTATTAATAGAAATGCAAGCAAGAAACACTCACCTTCAGGGCTACTTTTTTGAGTTTGTTCATTGCCCTGAACTGTTTCATTCTGCTCAAAACAGCAATATCAAGAGGCTTATCAGATGCATCTCCATCTTCTCTACACCATGGATGATCTGCATTGCATTATAAGTGGTCGGTGTTTATTTCTAGCATGTTTACGAGTGAAAGGAAGACTGAAAAGAAAAAGAAATTGCAAGTACTTCAACTTGAAGTACTACTGCATCCCTGTGCTTGCCAAGCCAATGAAGTGGTGAAAAAACATTTTCAAGTTCCTTAACGAGAAACATATCAATAACTAGGCCTTTGAATTAGATGTAAGAGCAATCAGTTTTGAAGGACAACTAATGGTCAACTCGAAGTAGCAGACACAGATGGCAGATCGAAGTCTCAGAAGGCGACGTCCTTACACTGAACGAAAAGCTATAATCGCAACCCATTTTCCTTTTAGGCAACAATATCAGAATCTTCAAGACTAATATGATAAGTATATTTATAACAGTTGCAATTCATGACCAAAATGGCAAATCAAGTCTTAACAGAATTAGGATTTAAAACTATTTGCTGATAAAAAACGTCTCAACAGAATTAGGATTTAAAACTATTTGCTGATAAAAAACGTCTTAACAGAATTAGAATTTACTTAGGACTTCAACTGCTGAAATTCGTTCTTTAGGATCCGCTCGTAGCATCTTCTTGACAAGATCTTTGGCACTGCTCGATATTGAAGGCCATGGATCCTCCGAGAAATCAAGATTTCCACGAAGAACAGCATCAAAGATACCTTGTTCATTTTCTGCATAAAAGGATACAAATTGTGAAACTCAAGTAATAAAAAAGTTACCAGAGGGTTTGGGTGAAGTGGCAGAGACCTCATGTAATAACCATTAGGTCAGTGTCTAATCCTTGTGCCAGCAGTATTGTCGTTTAAATACATTGCTGATAAGAGTAATAAAAATGCTGGATTTCAGTTTCTGTGTGCTCTTCATAGTGGAACCCAAACCTTACCTCCCCAGAATGGAGGAACCCCACTAAGTAGAATGTACAGTATCACCCCAGCACTCCAAATATCAGCTTCTGCCCCATAACTTCTGCGCAACACCTCAGGAGCTACATAATAAGCACTTCCAACCAGGTCTTTGAACACTTCACCTGCGTTCACATAGAAATAGTTGACAAAGAAAAGAATTGACAGTCAGACCCAATATAAAGATTAGCTCAACTCAATGCCAAGGCCGACAAGCACCCATAACTTCTAGATATCTTATATTCAGGATCATATATCTGCTACCATATGAGAAGATATCAGGGTATAATAATGAATAATTACACCACCTATGCCTCCACCAGCTAAAAAACATTTTGGCTTGTTTCGGAACTAAAATTTCATTTCAAATCCTGTTTGGCAGCTCAAAGGATTAGAATTTGGCTCAAATCTACCTATCCTATCATCTCAAATACCATGGTTTCCAAACACTAGATTTGAGTTTTGATTCCAATACACAAATGCTAGAGTTGAAATCGTGATTTCAAATCAGATGGTAGTTTCAAAACGGAACGTTAACAAAATTCTTAGCCCACATTAATGTTAATCCTTGTGAAGTCTTGAGGTCACCTGATGATCTATACATGGCTAACCTCATCCATGTCATGAAATGACATTAATCTTCAAAAACAATTTCCATTTCAATGTTTCATTTATACAACATTAAGTTTAAATCTGCAGAAAACAAAACCAGCAGGTTAGAAGTACATCACCTGGCTTGAAGAATACCGAAAGGCCGAAATCGGTAGCCTTGAGGGGTGAATTTTCATCAGTACTCTGGAAAAGGAAATTCTCAGGCTTCAAGTCCCTATGCATGACTCCCATACTGTGGCAATTGTGAACGACGGTGACCATCTGGCGGCACAAATTGGCGGCAGCTCTCTCGGAATAGTGGCCTTTTGCTATGATGCGATCGAAGAGCTCGCCGCCGGCACAGAGATCCATGACGAGATTGACGGAGTGGCGATCCTCGTAAGCCCCTTTGAGCTCGACAATGTTTCTGTGGCCGGTGAGGTGGTGCATGATCTGGACCTCGCGACGGACGTCCTCGATATCGTCGCGGTTGATGAGCTTCCTTGTGGCGATGGATTTGCAGGCGAATTGCTGATGTGTGTCCTTGTGAGTCACCAGGTATGTGACGCCGAACTGACCGCGCCCCAGCTCGCGCCCGAAGATGTAGGTACCGCGGACGTCCTCCATGGCGCGCCCCAGGATGCGACCTGTCACGGAGGAAGGCCGTCGGGGAGGAGGCTGAGGCTGAGGCTGAGGCTGAGGCTGAGGCCGCTGCTGAGGCTGAGATTGCTTCGATTTGGGAAGGAGGATCCCGAGGCCATGGGAGGTTTTAGGGTTTCCGGAGGAGTGGCTGGAGCCTGAACCGGAGCCGGAGCCGGAGGAGGAGGTGTGCCGGTTACCCATTTTAGGTCAACGCAAACACTGGAATGGAGTCTGAGAGAGAGAGAGAGAGAGAGAGAGAGTGAGGTCTCGTCTCGGTCTTGTTCAGGATCAGGATCGCTCTGTCTGAAGACCCATGCTTGATTTTTGTCTCCATCAACGATGTCGTTTCGTTTCATTGGTAAAGCTAAGCCTAGGAGATCAGAACTGAAATGGGCCTAATGGGCTTCACCAACTTCATAAATACTCTTCATCTTTTCAATAATAATATCGGATCGCGGGGGGTATATCGGCCCTTTGACAAAAAGAGAGATCCAACAAATTCGGAGGGATTACAAAAAGATCGCGGGAAGATCACGGCAAATCGCGTTTTATAATAAATAATTAATTATATATATATATATATATATATATGTATATAAACTCATATTTATTAAAAAAATGAATGATATTTAATTATTTTTAAATGTGTTGAACCGGAGCCATAACCTAAATGAATAATATTTAATTTATAATTTATATGGAAAATCAATGATATTTATTGTTTATAATTTATAACCTAAATATCAAACTGGATTAAGTGTGCCGGAACGAAGCCGATCGAATTAGATCAAGATTAATTAAATTAGATTAGAATTAATTGATTTAAACCAAATTAAACCGGAATTAATTGATTTAAATTGAATTAAACCGGAGTTAATTTATTTAAATTGAATTAAACCAGAATTAATTGATTTGAATCGGAATAAACTGAAATTAATTTGAAATTGTCCGGTTTGACCAGTGTTGACTGGTATTTGGAGTGATTTTTGAGATATCGTCGCGGATATGTGAAAAATTTCGCGATTTCGCCGAGATCTCCCGCGATCCATAACACTGATTATAACCAAAATTCCTCCTCATCCATGCACCCACAAGTAAATGTGGCTGACCCAACCACTATGTATAAGCTTGTGCCTCAAATGAAGGATGTGAATAACATGACTGATCAAAGGGTGAAAATGACTATCAAGCTCTTCCACATCGGTGTCTATATGATGATGCAAAAGGGTAAAGCAACATTAAACGGATATGCAAATTGGGTGATATATCAAAAAAATCGAGATGGGTCCCCAAAAGGAGAAGTCTAGGATTGAATACAGAAATATAATGGAGATGCGAATGTTGATGCTCTTAAATAGACTTTGAGCCAACTAGCATCCCATAGCTTAAGAGCATCGGAAACTCTATCGAGCAACAAGGAGAGAAATCATATAGAAGAGATGAATGTCATAATTTTAAGAAGTTGCAACGAAATAGAAGAGCCACGAAAGCCCACATAAGAGAAAAATTCCAAGACTCCGAAAAAGTGATAAAAGAAGCAAAGAGAATTGATGGGCCAAAAAATATTGACATAAATAATGAGGATATATTTATTGATGTGTTTTGTGAATTACATGAGACCTCTATTTATAGAAGTAATAGAGATAGAATATAAAACCCTAATATAAGAGAGAAAAGGAAACATAAATATAGGAAACAAATTTAGGAAATGTAATATAATCTAACAGCCCCCCTCAAACTCAATGCGGTGAAATAAGAATTGAGTTTGAAGCTATACAATATTAAGAGGATGGAAGATGTCGATGCGCAGATGTCGATGCCTGATGCGTCCAGCTTACGGGATGTCCGAATTACGAGATTTTCGACTTACGGGATGTCCGGATGACAGGATGTCCGACTTACGGGTCTTCTGGATTACGAGATGTCCGAATTACGGGATGTCCAAATTTACGGGAGTCCCGAATTACGGTATATATTTTCCGAATTACGGGATAGCTTTTTCCGGATTACAGGATTGTACACGTGGACTATGGCCGTTGGCCAAAACAAATGTCATAGAGGACGAAAACAAAGCCAGATAAGAAACGAGTAATTCAAGAAAAAAATAATATTCCAACTGAAGCTAGTTGAGATGCAAGACAAGGAGAACACCGAGATAGCGGCAGATGACTAGCGGGTACTTTTTAGTTATTGGAAGAAAGCATAAGCGAGAAGGACCAATCAAGAAATTTGAAGCATCAAAAACTCCATCATCATTCTTGACCAACTACCTTCAACCTCGTAACCCAAATTACCGAAGCCATCAAACCCGAGAGGAGAGGCGGAGAACTAAAAGGACTAGTTGGGTACTTGCTCAGTTTAATAATCGCACGCATGGATAAAAGCGTTGTGGATCGGAGTTAGGTTATCGTAAATTCGAAGTTAACGTTCCGTTTAATTAATGGAAGGCCAAGCTATGGCTTAAACAACATCATCATGGTACCTTTTAAGCAAATTAAAGCTCACTACAAGACGATTATTATATCACGAAAGTGCCCTATAAAAACACAAATTCCCACAAACGTTCATATATCAATCGATCGGGTTGAAAATGGAGAGTGGAAAGAAACGACTTGCCGTTTTAGTAGGTTGTAACTAAAGGGTTTCCATGGGTTCTATAACAATTAATTTCATGCGGAAGCGAAAATGTAACCATGAATTCCCGAATACAAAACTAAAAGGATCATCATGTGAATCAAAAATCAGCATGCATATGAACTTGAAAAATCTGGAAACTTACCTATTTCCTTGAATCAAATCATCAAGTATAAAAGTATATACTAGGGGTAATTACATATCACTACACCCACCCAAACTTCGTTCTAAGATCACTATACTCAAGTTTCGAATTTTTTTTCTCCATACCCCAAGTTTCAAAAGTTAAAACTTCACTCGATTTTGTGACAAAAACTGTTAACAAAAATTTTAATGAGCAAAATGCCCTCGAGGTATAATTTTCAATTGTATGAGATTATTGATATTATTATTAAATGACTATTTCACCCCTCATTTATTAACTAATATAAGTAAACTATTGAGGGCAAATTTGACTTTTCAAGTAAGAATTAAAATAATTAAAAATTAAAATACAAGAACTGAAATGACTACATTACCCTCAATTGAACCAAAGGTTTGAGAACAGATTTGTTGTTTCATATAAATAAATTTAAAATAACTAATGAAATTACACTTATACCCTTCTTGTCACTCTCCCCTCTCTCTCTTCTCTCTTCTTTGTTGAGAACGAAATGAATCCTTTCTCTGTGTATAGCCCTTTCCTGTCCCTTTTATTGGCCTCTGTCGCGGAAGCTTTTGTCTCATCAATAACTTCAACTAAATCTTCACAACTAAGTAACCCATGAATCTCCACCCTACTGCTACTGAATGAAATTTTAAACAGAAAAAGCTCATGCGTGCTCATAAAAATCACACAAGAATAAAAATCATCCACTTGTCTCTAAACAAGATTTGGTCTCCAAACTTGGAAGGTTAAGGGGAAAAAAATTTAAACTCGGTCGATTTCCCGATTTTCAAATTCAGGAACAATTTCTGATCCGAAAATGGCGGCCACGTTTTTTCTCGACCAGACCGTCCAGGCCGACAAGCTCACGCTCCATTGCCGGATCTCGCCTTCTATGCCTCGCCGCTCCGTCCGAATCGGCTTCGAGTAAGACACCTCCGCGTCGCGAACATCAAAGCCAGACCTAGACCGCGTCGGCGAACACTGAACCCTTGAGCTTGGGAGCTTCTTCTTCTGGCTTCGGCGCCGAATAGAAGTTCCCGTCAGAGATGTTCCCTGCTTTCGAATCGATGGCTACTGTTCGAATCGATGGCCTCCATCTCCGACGACAAAAATAATTAGGTCCGATTCTAGCATAGAAAAATCCCCACAATTTTGAGCTCACCGGGTTTCAAATTGCAACCACCATATTGATATTTTTGGGGGTATTTGAAGAAGAAGCAAAGAGATGCTGGGTTTTTTCCACTTGCAGAGTAATGGATAGATTGGGAAGAGGTGTGTAGTGGGTGGAAGATAGGTTGAAGACAAAGGGTAGATTCGTAATTTCATTAATTTTTAAAGTTTTTAAATTTTTTTATTTGTTCATATAAAAAGACAAATATACCCTTAATTCATTAGGTAAAGTTGTTATTCATTTGAGGATAAAATTGTCATTTTATGTCTATTAGATAATTGTAATGTTCAATAGTTATATAACGAGGGTATTTTGAACTTTTTACAAAGCACATCAGTTATATCATAGATATCATCAGGTCGATGAAATCGGACAACCCGATTGTGAGTATGCAACATAGATCCTGTCATGAGATACTCATAGATCGTAACTTGTGTGCATTGTGTAACGAATACCTGAGTTTGAGTTAGTCTAACATTACATGTAAAAGGGTAGCTATAACGGCTTTCATTGGCTTGGATATTAATTGCATTTGTGAACTCGAAAGACGGCTGAGGGATTTATCACTCATACTCCGATATGAGAAAGATATCCGTTTAGACCACTTGATGAGTATGACTGAAGGAATAGCACGGCCGTGCAGGTGATACCTTAGTATCAGTTTTCAGTCATCTCAGATATCAAGAAACAGTGATTGATAAATTTGGGTGACGGTTCTATGCCTATTGATCAATCTGGATATCGGTTTGATAAAAGGACAAGGACATGTACGATAACAGGTTAAGTCGAATAATCGATAATCATGAACGTTGGGTAATCATAATGTCTTGCTAGAGACCACTTATGATGTAAAGGGTAAAATAGTAATTTTACCAGTCTGCCAACGGGTCGTGAGCCTAGAGGGTCACACGCTTTAAGTACAATATGTGACAAACAAGCATGGATGATAATTGGGAAAATTCGCTTTTCAGTTTAGTCAAATTGAAAACGATTCGGTTGATTTCTAGCCTAAATTTATTAACTAGACGGTTGAAGAAATCAAATTAGGGAGATCGGACCAGTTTAGCTAAACCATAATTAGAACTCAATTAAATGAGTTTTAATTTGGATTTGGCTAAATGGGCTTAAAGCCCATTTAGGGTTTTAATCATAAATGGGGCATAATTGTGATTATGAGATTAAATGGGTAAATTGTGTAATTATCAATTTGATTTTAAAAATAATATTTTTGATAAATACACAATATTTTTTTTACCAAAAATAGCTCATAATTTCGGCAATCACTCCCCCTCTCTCCCATATTGGCCGACCCTCCCTCTCTTCATTCCACCATTGTTGTTTGTCCTCTTTTCACAAGTTTTCATTAGCAAGAGATAATAAGAAAACCTCCCAAGGTTATTGTGCAGAAACACTATATGTAAGGATTTGGAGCTATCAAGATTATCAAAATAGCGTAAGCAATAACAATACAAACTCCAAAATCTGTCCAAGAACATAAACCATTACATCTCAAGGCAAAAACTATTCCACAAGAGTTTACCTTTTAGTTTTGTTGAATCAAGAAAGAAGAACAAGATGATCTCCTTCTCTAGAGCAAGTCCACACCAAGAGGATGATCCTTTTGATCCAACACACTTAGCCTACTAGAACTAGAGTGTGAAGAACAAGAGAGCAAAGAAAGGGAGAGGGAGAGGAGGTGTGGCCGGCCACAATGATAGAGAGAGAGAGAGAGAGTTATTTCTTGTGTTGTGATATTTTGTATACTTAATCATATATTAAAGTTGATTGATAAAGTAACAAATGATGAAGGCATGGGTTAAAAGGCAAGTCATCACCTAATCCCAGAAATCACTCTTCATCATAATCAACAACACCAACTAAGCATGGTATGTGGCCCCCACACTTGGACCCACCAAGTGGGTCGGCCAAGCCATGCTTATTGGGCCTTTGTTGGGCCTTTAATGGGCCGGCCTAAAGACCTCATGGGCCGAGCCCAATGGGCTCGCCCATGCGGTCGCGTGCCATGTCCAATAATTATCCGACCTTTTGTCGTCACTTATCAAACAAAGTCCGACGCGATATCGACGACAAACTCAGTTTTCTCGATTCGCTAATCATTCTCACAAAACCGAACCCATGGCCTAAAACCCTTAGTTTTGGCCATGTCTTGCTCCTCAAGAAACGTTAATCTTTCCTTGTCTCGAGTTATCCATATTGTATGTGTGTGGCCCTCTAGGCTCATGCCACCGTTGGCAGATCGGCGCAAGAGATCTCTCTTGCCCGATCCATCATAAGTGGCCTCTAGTAAGATATTATGATTACTTAAGGTGCAAGATGATCGATGATTCGATTTAACCTTGTGCGTACAAGTCACTATCCTATTATCTCTAGACATCCTGATTGATCACAAGGCATAGAGTCGTCATCCTTGTTTAATCAATCATCGTTACTTGATATGCGAGACGATTGAGAACTGATAACTCGTATCACTAGCATGACCATGCACTTCCTCTCAGTCACTCTCGATCAAGCGGCCTAAACGGATATCTTTCCCATACCGTAGTACGAGGGATAAATCCCTTAGCCGTCTTTCGTGTCACTCATGCAATCCGTTTCGCCACCCAATCATGCCTGTTATTGCAATCCAGTTACGGAAAGCGTTAAGCGCAAGTCAAAGCCGTACCTCGACCGCATAGCGATCACAAAGAATCATTGGTCAAAGGATATTGTGACAAGCTATCGCATTTGAATATGTTCATGGCTTAATCTATGAAACACTATTCAAAGCGGGTCGTCCGATACCAATCACCTTATGATATCTATGATATGATTCCGGGATCCCACATCCCTATGATAAGTAGAACTACATCATTGACAACTATCCTCATACTGGTCGCTTCAATAGAATCGTATTTTGACCAGAGACTTGTTAAGTGTGATCCGTACAGATTTATGGTTCTACTACTTTAGTGGTCATAAATCAGATCATGCTCAACATATTACTTCAACACATAAGTAATACAAAGCCGTTTTATTTATTACAAACGATGATTAATATACATCGACATTTATAGACTACTAGCAATTGGACTAGGGCACAAAAATGCTATCACTATACTTGTGTTTTCAATCGATTAAAGGTATGCTTTTCAGTTTTGAAAAGGTTACATGTATGCTGAATTTCTCAATAAGATCCATGATGTTTTTATTGATTCCCATGGTTAATTCTTTCCGCTGCATGAAATTAATCTATGAAACCCATAGGAATCCCTTTTAGTGGTATCAGAGCATGAGTTGTTTTGAGTTTAATTCCTTATGCATGATCTGAGTTTTAATTTTATGTTCTTATGTTCTTCAAATGAATATGCATGAAATTGAAAAAAAAATCATATTTAATTGTTTTTGAAAAAATTGGAAAAATTAATTTTAGGGCTGTTTCGGGTTGGCCATGGCCGAGCCATGGCTAACCAGGGTCGAGACTCTTGGTGGACCATGGAATGCCCTAGGGCAGACTATGGTCGGCACCAAGGGCCGACCAGGTTGCCTACGGGCGACCATGGCAGCCCTCGCGGGCCACCATGGTTGACTCGTGGGCAACCAGGGTCTGCCCTAGGGGCGACCATGGCAGCCCTTGCGGGCCACCATGGTCGCTCCCGTGGGCGACCACAGTCAGTCCCGCGGGCGACCAGGCAGCCCTCGCGGGCCACCATGTTGCCTCCGCGGGCGACCTCGGTTGGGTCGGTTCGGCTCGACCAGATTCGAGGTTAACCAGCCGGTTCGCGAGAATATTTAAAGCCCTATAATTTTATTTTTCATGTTTGGTTCGGTTTTGATAAACCAGCGTGAACCGGTTCAAAATTCAATTAATTAGTTAAACCGTCCGGTTTCGATAAACCAGAACTTTTCTACACTTAAGAAAGATAAAATTTGAAAATTTTTTTTTTTTTTATAAGCATGCTGATTTATCACATGATCTTTGATAACATGATGTTTTAGATTAATGATGTATAGCTAAGCTCTCTAGACTTGTAATTTTAATTTCGGTTTTGCAACCTGCATGTTGCTAAGTTTTGGGTTGTAGTAAATACGGCCTGCGTGTCGTGATTTGTAATTTCTTTATTTTTTTTAAATTTGTAATCACGAAGACCAACGCAAGATACAAGTGAAGAGGAAGACTCGAACTTTGGAGGAGGCTCGAAGCTAGTGGGAGTCCACAAGAATGGAGCAAGTCTGGACCTTGAAGACCAAGTCTTTAGGATTAGTTTTGCTAGATTCTTAGGACTTTAAGAGGGGCTTAGTTATGCATAATTTACCGTTACATTTATATGTTGTGAATGTATGAATGTATGATAGTTTTAATATACAAGTTTATGTATGATTAGCTATCACCCACATGCAAAGATTAAAAAACCGGCATTTAATCAGACTTGCATGTAACCTGCTAAGGGATTATCTTTACATGAATTTGCAATTGATGATTCCAGATTAAGATTGTATCGATATACAATCAGATTGTTATAATTCACTTAAACACAAGTAATTACAAGTCAAGCGTGATACCATCCAAGTTTGGGCACTCAAAAGGGCTTTGACCCTATGGATGTCGGTATGCCTCCGCGTAACATTCATAGAGGAGAAGTCTGGATGAGATGGGTAGTTCTATGTGGGAGCGTGCGCCTCCGCGTAGTAGCCACATTAGTTCTGTCCATAGTTCAAGCTTTGTAGACTCGTCTACGATTGTCAGCTAGGGCTGACCTAGGGTATCAGTATAGGGTATGCCACGTACATACAGTACAAACCCTAGCCAGGAACTACATGGCCTTGTAGATGGATGTATTCCTACCTTGATGCTCTCAATTGAAGTAGTGAGCCTTCGTTCACTTCAATTGAGAGTATGATAGGATCATAGTTCAGATTCTAATGTTAGAATTAGAAAGTGTTTTATAACTAAATCTCCAACTTCAATTTTAATTAATACTGATTAAAATTTTATTTACTGTATAAATATAAATGGCAAACATGAATCATTCTGGTAACAGCGCGCTTAGGTCGCTAATCGAGCAGGATAAGCTTAACGGCGTAAATTTCCTCGATTGGGACCGGAACTTGAGACTCGTTCTCAAGCATGAACGTAAGGATTATATCCTTACCCAAGAACCACCTACTGAGCCAGCACTGAACGCCGCAAGGGCGCTAAGGGATACCTACTAAAATTCCTTACCGACCGGATCGACGTGCAGTGCATCATGATGGGCAGTATGGTACCTAGATTGCAAAAGCAGTTTTTGGACATTTCCGATGATCCCAAGGCCTTAAGGTAGAGATTGAGAAAATTTTCAAAGAGAAAGCGCGTGTCGAAAGATACGACACTTTCAGTGAACTGATGTCTTGCAAGCTGAAGGCTGGAGCTCATGTCAGTCCCCATGTCCTTAAGATGAAACGTCTTTTGGAACACTTGACTAGACTCGGTCATCCTGTGGATAAGGAAATGTCTGCAGACTTCGTGCTACATTTACTTCCAGAGACATATCGTGATTTCGTTGGAAATTACAATATGCATGACATGGATAAGTCTGTGACAGAGCTTCATGGTATGCTCATGACTGCTGAAATGATTCTTAAGGGCAAGTCCAAGGAGGTTCTTATGGTCAACAAGCAAGTGAGCTTCAAGAAAGCCAGCTTGGGCAAGGATAAGGCCCCTATGCACCTAGCGGGGAAGATTCGACAACCTAAGGGTCCAACATCCCCAAAGGCTGTTGAGAATCCTAAGAAGGATGTCGTCCGCTTCTATTGCCAAGGACAGGGGCACTGGAAGAAGGATTGTAAGAAACCCAAGCAGTTTCTTAGGAAGAGTGGAGCTTCCACATCTTCAGGATCAGATATTTTTGTTATTGAGCTCAATCTCAGTTTATCTACTTCAGATTCTTGGGTACTAAGTACCGGTGCAGAATCTCACATTTGTGTTAATATGCAGGCTCTGGGAAGTAGAAGAGACGTGGGAAGGGGCGAGGCGGACCTACGAGTTGGTGATGGCAATCAAGTCTTAACAACTGCAATAGGAAACATTAGTCTCAGTTTGCCCAGTGGGCTAGTTTTAATTTTAAACAATGTTCATTGTGTACCTGCATTTCCCAGGAATATTATTTCTGTATCCTTGCTTGACAAGGAAGGATATTATTTTTCTATTGATAATGGAATATTCAATATTTTTAAGAATAATATATTTTATTGCAATGCATCGTTGGTTGGTGGTTTATATATTCTTAATATTCAAAATACTGACACTAGCTCAATTTATAACATAAGTAACAAAAGGGTTAAATCCGATGATTTAAACCAGACTATGATATGGCACTGCCGTTTAGGCCATATAGGCCAGAAACGCATCTCAACACTTCACAAGTGTGGACTTCTAAGTCCGTTTGAATTCACTTCAATTGAGAGATGCGAGTCATGCCATATGGGCAAAATGACAAAGGCACCTTTTGCCGGTTTAGGTGAAAGGGCTAGTGACTTATTAGGTCTCATACATTCCGATGTGTGTGGACCTATGAGCACTCAGGCCATAAGAGGTTTTCACTACTTCGTTACATTTACTGATGACTTTAGTAGATACGGGTATGTGTATCTTATGAAACATAAGTCGGAAACTTTTGACAAGTTCAACGAGTTCGAGAACGTAGCACAAAACCAGCTTGGTAAAAGTATAAAACCGCTTCGATCTGACCGAGGCGGTGAGTACTTGGACCATGAATTTCACAGTCATTTAAAGGAGTGTGGGATCATCTCTGAATTGACTCCGCCTGGAACACCTCAGATTAATGGTGTATCCGAACGGAGAAATCAGACCTTGCTTGACATGGTTCGGTCAATGATGAGTCAGGCTGAACTCCCTATCTCCTTCTGGGGCTATGCCCTAGAGACGGCCGTATTCATTTTGAATCGGGCTCCTACAAAAGCAGTGGAAAGCACTCCATACGAGGTATGGAACGGGAAGAAACCCTTATTAGCTTTCCTTAAGATTTGGGGATGTGAAGCCTACGTCAAGCGTTTGCTAGGCGATAAACTCGAACCCAAATCAGATAAGTGTGTCTTTGTGGGGTACCCCAAGGAAACGAGGGGGTACTATTTCTACAAACCCAACGAGAATAAAGTTTTTGTTGCTTGAGGATGGGTATTTTTGGAAAAGGAATTTATTTCCGAAAGTGCTAGTGGGAGTGTCGTGCATCTTGAAGAAATTCAAGATGATACGGAACAACCCACTATGCCAGATGTAGAAATACAGGAGCCAGAAGTGGTCATTGATCAAGAACCAATCCTTACATCTATTCCAGAGGGTCTGATAGATCTCGTCAAGTTCCTATCAGATATGGCTCTCTAGCCACTGAGGGAAATGACTTGATATTGGTGGATCAGGATGATCCAGAAATCTACAGACAAGCTTTGGCCAGTCCAGACTCCGAAAAATGGCAGAACGGTATGAGTGAGGAAATGAAACCCATGTATAACAACCAAGTCTGGTGCTTGGTGGATCAAACCCCTGTGATAAAACCCATCGGTTGTAAATGGATCTATAAAATTAAGACCGACATGGATGGAAAACCTCAGACCTATAAAGCTAGATTGGTTGCGAAAGGTTATCGCCAGATCGAAGGTATCGATTATGACGAAACCTTCTCACTAGTATCTATGGTGAAATCTATCCGGACCATTCTAGCCATAGCATCATACTACGACTATGAGATATGGCAGATGGATGTCAAAACCGCCTTCCTTAATGGGAACTTAAAAGATGATGTGCATATGACACAACCTGAGGGTTTTGTTGATCCAGAGAATCCTAGAAAGATTTGTAAGCTGCTTAGATCCATTTATGGATTGAAGCAAGCTTCACGGAGTTGGAACCTTTGTTTTGATGAAGCCGTAAGGGAATTCGGTTTTATCAAAAACGAAAGTGAACCTTGCGTATATAAGAAAGCGAGTGGGAGTAATATTGTATTCCTAGTGCTATATGTCGAGGACATATTGATCATCAGGAATGACATCCCAACCTTGCTTGAGGTTAAAGCTTGGTTAGGGAAATGCTTCTCGATGAAGGACTTAGGTGATGCTGGTTTCATTCTGGGCATCAAGATCTACAGAGATCGACCCAAAAGAATATTGGGCCTAAGTTAGAGCACTTACATGGATAAGGTGTTGAGAAGATTCTCAATGCTTGTAACTAAGAAGGGATACATACCCATGTGGCATGACATTAAGCTCAGCAAGCAACAGAGTCCTAAGACTCCTAATGAGCTGAGCAAGATGAGTAAGATCTCATATGCTTCGGCTGTGGGATCCATCATGCATGCCATGATATGCACTAAGCTATACCAGCAGATATCAGTCTAACCCAGGCTAGGAGCACTGGATTGCTGTCAAGAGTATCCTTAAATATCTGAGGAGAACTAAGGATGCATTCCTAGTGTATGGTGGGAAGGTTGGTGAACTAGCAGTCAAAAGATATGTTGATGCTAGTTTTCAGACAGATCCTGATGATTTCAAATCTCAGGCAGGATTTGTATTCGTGTTAAATGGTGGAGCATTCAGCTGGAAGAGCTTCAAGGAAGCCACAACTGCCGATTCTACAACAAAGGCTGAATAAAAAACTGCAGCAGAAGTATCTAAGGAAGCCGTATGGGTTATAAGCTTTCTAACCGGATTAGGTGTAATGCTGCGAGCGTCTGATCCGGTATGCTTGTTGTGTGACAACACGGGGGCCATAGCATTAGCTCAAGAGCCCAGATTCCACAATAGAACTAAACACATACAGAGGAAGTATCACATTATCCGGGAGTATATCGATAATGGTGATGTGGAGATTACTTATGTACCGACTAATGATAACATTGCTGATCCCTTGACGAAGGCTTTACCGCAGCCCATGCATGAGGCACATGTGAAGTCTATGGGGGTAGATTGGAACTTAGGTTGGAACTAGGGGCAAGTGAGAGATTGTTAGGATTATGCCCTAGTCCAATGTAATTCCTCAATCTATATTGTAATGTACATCATTTTTCGATCTAATAAAAGGCATTATATTACTAATGTGTTGTAGTAGTATATCGAATGTAATTTGATCCATGTCATTGTGTGTATAACCACTTATAGTAGAACTGTAGATCATAAAGAATTGCATTCGATGAGTCCCTGATAAGCTAAGCTTCTCCAGAAGCGATCAGTATGAGACCAACTCCTTGTGATCACGCTCTACTGATTATGGCAAAGTATGTGCCAGAGTTATATCATAGATATCATCAGGTCGATGATATCGGACAACCCGATTGTGAGTATGCAACATAGATCCTGTCATGAGATACTCACAGATCATAGCTTGTCATTATATCCTAAGACCAAAGGGTTTTGTGTGCACTGTATAACGAATACCTGAGTTTGACCTAGTCTAACGTTACATGTAAAAGGGTAGCTATAACGGCTTTCATTGGCTTGGATATTAATTGCATTTGTGACATCGAAAGGCGCCTGAGGGATTTATCACTCATACTCCGGTATGATAAAGATATCCGTTTAGGCCACTTGATGAGTATGACTGAAGGAATAGCACGACCATGCAGGTAATACCTTAGTATCAGTTTTCAGTCATCTCAGATATCAGTAAACAGTGATTGATAAATTAGGGTGACGGTTCTATTCCTATTGATCAATCTGGATATCGGTTTGATAAAAGGATAGTGATATGTACGATAACAGGTTAAGTTGAATAATCGATAATCACGAACGTTGGGTAATCATAATGTCTTGCTAGAGACCACTTATGATGGAAAGGGCAAAATAGTAATTTTACTCGTCTGCCAACGGGTCGTGAGCCTAGAGGGTCACACACTTTAAGTACAATATGTGATAAACAAGCATGGATGATAAACACTTTAAATGGGTTTTAATTTGGATTTGGCTAAATGGTCTTAAAGCCCATTTAGGGTTTTAATCATGAATGGGGCATAATTGTGATTATGAGATTAAATGGGTAAATTGTGTAATTATCAATTTGATTTTCAAAATCAGATTTTTGATGTATACACAATGTTTTTTTATACCAAAAATAGCTCATAATTTCGTCAGTCACTCCCCCTCTTTCCCATATTGGCCGACCCTCCCTCTCTTCATTCCACCATTGTTGTTTGTCCTCTTTTCACAAGTTTTCAATAGCAAGAGATAGTGAGAAAACCTCCCAAGGTTATTGTGCTTGTGTGGACTTGATAGAGAAACATTATACTTGTGTTTTCAATCGATTAAAGGTATGATTTTCAGTTTTGAAATGGTTACATGTATACTGAATTTCTCAATAAGATCCATAATGTTTTTATTGATTCCCATGGTTAATTCATTCCGCTACATGAAATTAATCTATAGAACCCATGAAAATCCCTTTCAGGCTAGAGGATAGAATGGGTTTGGCAAAAATAAAGAAAATATGAGATTTTTTCTTCAAAATAAAATCTCCCATAATTACCCTTTAGTTACCCATAATTATGTTTTGAATTTCAAATTATAATTAAATCACTAATTATAATTATTTCAAAATATAATTAACATGAGCTTAAAGCCCATTTAGCAAACTGTTAATTAAACCCAATTGGATTGGGTTCTAATTAAATGGTTTGGCTAAACCGGCTCTTTCCTCTTGTACCAATTTCCTCAACCATCTGGTTTAAAACCTAGGCTGGAAATCACCAATTACTATCGATTCTCATACTCCTCGAATATTGACTTATACAAGTCTCTTTTGCTATACCTTGCTTAAAGTGTGTGACCCTCTAGGCTCACGACCCGTTGGCAGACTGGCAAAATTACCATTTTTTCCTTTCCATCATAAGTGGCCTCTAGCAAGACATTATGATTACCCAACGTCTATGAATATCGATGATTCAATTTAACCCCTTATTGTCCATGTCACTATCCTTTTATCACCCGATATCCAGATTTATCATAAGACATATAACCGTCATCCTTATCTATCAATCACTGTTTCTTGATATCTGAGATGACTGCAAACTGATACTAAGTATCTCCTGCATGGCCATGCTATTTCTTCAGTCATACTCATCAAGTGACCTAAACAGATATCTTTCCCATACCAGAGTATGGATGATAAATCCCTCAGCCGTCTTTCGAGTTTACTCACGTAATGCATAACTAAGCTAATCAGAGCCCTTATGGCTACCCTTTTACAAGTATCGTTAGACTAGGTCAAACTTAGATATTCATCACATAGTGATCACAAAGACTCCTTGGTCTTAAGATATAATGAGAAGCTACGATATGTGAGTATGCTCATGACAATATCTATGCTGCATACTCACCATCGGGTCGTCCAATATCATCTCCCTGATGATATCTATGACCTAACTCCGGCCTAGACTGGCCATGATCAGTAGAGCGTGATCATAAAGAGTTAGCCTTATATTGATCGCTTCTTAATGAAGCTTAACTGATCAGGGACTCATTAAATGTAATTCTTTTTGATCTACAGTCCTACTATTAGTGATGACACACATAATGATATAGATCAAATTACATCTAATATATTACTACAACACATTAGTAATATAATGCTGATTTATTTATTCGGAAAAATGATAAAACATTATAACTGTAGACAACTTTTACATTGGACTAGGGCACAACTCCAACAGTAACTACCCGAACACCAAAGAATCGTCCTGCAGATATGGATTGAAATTCGAATCCAAACTAGAGATGTGGAGTCGTTGCTTGATTTATCTCTTGCTGGCTCCAATGTTCAACACACCATCTTCAACGAAGACAGCTCCGGGCCGTCAATGTGGACACCGAGAAGCTCGCGCGCATTGACTTGCCGGCGCCTAGGAGGAGATGAGGACAGTGGACGCGGGGAGGCTGAACGAAGACGGCGAGGCTGCGAGAATCTGGAAGAGACCAGAGGCCAAAGGCGGCTCCGACGAGCTGGAGAGTAGTGCATTGACTGGCCGGCTCCGGCGGCGCGCATGTTCGTGGCGGAGTTCTGACGAATGCCGCGAAGACGGTGATTGGGAACGAGGGCTACCGCGGGGTCTCCGGCGGCGAGAGGAGTGTGTGTCGATCAGGATCGACATCAAGAAACAAGAACCGCGGGGTCTCCTTTGCCATTGTTGCAACTACCCAAGCAAGCCATTGTTGCAATTTGTAAACTTTTTTGTGCCCTAGTCCAATTGTGTTAGTCTGTATATATTAATCATCATTTGCAATATATAAAATCGGCATTATATTACTTATGTGTTGAAGTAATAGGTTAAGTCTGATCTGATATATGTCCACCAAAGTAGTAGAACCATATATCTGTACGAATCACACTTAACGGGTCCCTGGTCAAATATGCTTCAATGACGCGACCAAGTATGAGGATGATTCTTTATGGTATAGTTCTATTTACCATTGGGAGGGCTCCCGGAATCAGATCATGGATATAACTCGGGTGAGTGATATTGGACGACCCGCACTGAATGGTGTTGCATAGATACAGTCATGAACACATTCAATTGTGGTAGCTTGTCAGAGTATCCTTAGACCAAGGATCCTTTGTGATCGCTATACAATAAAGAACCGCGTTTGACTTGCTCCTAACGTTGCCCGTAACAAGACTACCATAACGTACAAGATTGGCACGGGGACGGATTGTATAAGTGATACAAAAGGCTGCTAAGGGATTTATCCCTCATACTACGGTATGAGATAGGTATCCGTTTAGGCCACTCGATAGAGATTAACTGAAGGGAGAGCATGGCCATGCCAACGATACGGGTTATCAGTATTCAGTAATCTCACAGATCGAGAAACAGAGATTGATTAAATAAGGGTGACGTCTCTATGCCTTATGATCAATCTAGATACCGGGCGATAAAGGGATAGCGACATGTACTACATGAGGTTGAATCGAATCATCGATTATCATGCACGTCGGGTAATCATAACGTCTTACTAGAGGCCACTTATGATGGATCGGGTAAAATGAAATTTTACGCCGATCCGCCGACGACGGCATGAGCTTAGAGGGTCACACACATAGGATATGGATTATGAGAGACAAGGAAATGTCGGTGATACTCGAGAGAGAGGCATGGGAAAAACTGGACGTTTTGGGCCATGGATATATGTAATTGGATGTGACACGGGAATCGAGAAAGACTAAGTCTTTCGTCGATGTCGCGTCAGATTTTGTACGATAAGTTCGGGGGTAAGTTGGACACGGAACAGGACCTCATGGCCGAAGCATTGGGCTTCGTGCCACGAGGCCCTATTGGCCGGCCCAACCAAGGCCCAATAGTGGAGCAAAGGGTGGGTCCCTTTCTCCACTAACTTTGGTTAAGTGGATGATGACTAGATACATACTAACCTAATCCATGTTGGGTAAGTGTGATTAAAGGTGGCCACCCAATGACCATCATCATCTTCTCTTAACCCAACACACATCATTTCATAACACATTAACCAACACACAAGAAAAGTATCTAAGACTTGTGTTCTCTCTCTCCCTCTTCACATTCGGCCGAGCACCTCCCTCCCCCTCCTCTTGCTCTCTCTTTCTCTCTCTTCTATTATAGTAAAGTAGAAGAGTGTAGGATCCTCAAGGGATTATCCTATCCGTGTCGACTTTGCTAGAGTTGAAGATCCGAAGCGTTCTTCAAACCGATTCAAACAAACCAAAGGTAAACTTGTGATTTCGGTTTTGCCTTGGGATTTAATGGTTTGATGTTCTTGGACAGTTCTTGGGGTTTATATATGTTTCTTCCGCTACCATATGAGTTCTTGATAGCCCAAAGTTCCTACACAACTACCCAAGCACTTCAAGAAACAAGAACCATCTGGTTTGTCATGATGCCCAGGCAAGCACCTTGACCACCATGAACGCGCTAGTGGAGTCGAGAAAGCGATATAGATTAGAGTGATTGAATTGACTCGACCACCTGTCAGAATCATAAATCATCGACGAGTGGGCAAAACTAGAAATTCATTGAGATCTAACCAAAGATCGTTGATTCCTCTGATACCATGTCAATCTCAAGCTTTCTTGATGATTGTTGTTGTTCATAATATAATGAGAGCACCCCTTTATATAGGGAATACACATTACAAATAGGAAAGTATCTACTAAACCAAATTAGGAAACCCTAAATAGGCAACCTTAGTAACCCTGATTGACACCCCCCCCCCCTCAAATTAATGTTGGTTGACCAACATCAATTTGACTATAAAAAAATGATACGGTGGCGACACTTGATGGCTATGTTGGTGGAATGACATTGATTTGGTGTTTGAACTCGGTACTCGGAGAACTTGGAGACTTCAGGACTTTGGAAACTTGTAACTCGGAGACGGAGACAGGAGCCTTGGGGATTTATACCCAACTTGGAGATCATGGGATTCATACCCATACCTCGGAGACGGAGACTTTGAGATTTATACCCAACTTGGAGATCATGGGGATTCATACCCATACCTCGGAGACAGAGACAGAGTGCGCTAAGGCTTCAGCATATCCTCTCACATTCTTTAGTGAAAGGGGTTTAAGATACTAAAAAAACAAAATAGAATTCCGAACATCTTGAGAGAACACCAAAACATGTCAATGAACAAGGAAATTAGCCAAAAAAATTCATGGTAGCAACCGGGATAGTGAAGCAAATAAGAGAACATTGGGAGAAACCAGGAAGGTAGGTCGGAAAAAAAATTCAATGAACAGTGCTCATGAACAGTGACAGTGAACAGTGTCGATGAACAGTAGCCAAAAGTTTTTCTGCCTTGCCCACTCGTTGAACCATAATTAGCGAGTGGGCAAAGCCACACACGATAGGATCGAACCTAACGCTCTGATACCATGATAGAAATAATGAGGATATATTTATTGATGTGTTTTGTGAATTATAAGAGACCTCTATTTATATAAGTAATAGGGATAGAATAGAAAACCCTAATATAAGAGAGAAAAGAAAATATAAATATAGGAAACGTAATATAATCTATCAAATATCAACAAAACAAAAAGGAAAAGACACTGAATTATCTCAAGTGGTAATTCACATTGATCATTCTAATGAAGGTCAAGAAAATGATGAGAAAAAGGTGTAAGAGCTTGTGCCCTAGACTCAATTACCCCATGTGTCCACATTGCGCCTGAAGGGATTTGTTTCCCCATGGTGAGATGTGGTGAAGGGTATGGTTCTGGGCCCCTTGATGAGCATGATTGATGAAGTGTGCGGCCGCACCAATTACGTAACAGTCATCTCGAAATTCAAGTAATTAGATCGAATACATGAGGATGACGACTCTATGCATCATTTCAATTTCATAAGCCTTAAAGTAAACAAAGGGTTAGTGATACAGATGACAGAGAGGAGATATCGAACCGATCGATACCTCGTGGACATTGGGTAATCACTATGTCTTACTAGAGGCCACTGGTGATGGATTGGGTGAAAAGGTGTTTCACGCCGATCTGCTAATGGGTCACGGGCTTACAGGGTCACGCACCAAGAGCAAGGCCGAAGCGACTCGATGGGACTCAAGAGGTCCAAAACTAGGTGGTGTGGAAATGATTCTAGTGGGGGTGTGGATCGCCACCTTGGTGGTGTCGATCGACATCGTCACAAAGAGGTATCGATCGCCACCTTTGTGGTGTTGATCGACACCTATGTCTGGCAGTAGAAGGGGTGATGTCGATCGACACCTTCCACCACAGGAAGGGTGTTGATCGATTCCTGTGTCACACGAGAAAAACCTTAGGCCCTCACCCAAAACCTATAAATAAAGGCCTCGGGTGAGAGCCACTTGATGCCTTGAGAATTATTTGATACATCACCTAAAACCTCTCTAGTTCTTGCATTGGGAGCTAGGGAATCGAGTGAGGAGAGGGTTCTACGGTGGTCCAGTAGCCGTCGGGAAAATCTACAATTCGAGAGGTCGAGCTCACATGTGTGTGCATTCGTAGAGGATGGGCCCGAGGGAACATCTTGGATCAGACTCGAGAGCTACCCATATTGACTACGAGAGGTAGGTTCTCATGAACTTTGGTAGTTTCGTATCATATTGATTCATCTATTGTTGGCGAAAGTTTCTTGTGCGAGATTTCCCTGTTAGAATTCCAATTTTTCGCTGTGCATAGATCCCGGGAAACCCCAACAGTGGTATTAGTGAAGGAATCCATGGGTTCCAAATAATAAACCTCATGCAATTATAACCATGGATTCATGAATATTATTGAAGATCATCATGTGAGAATCAATTTTCAGCACTTAAAAACTCATGGAAAAATCAGAAAAATACCTTTCTTCTTATGATTTAATCACCAAGTATACAAATGTACACTCTCTAGAGTTAATCCACACAAGCAAGACACCTTTTTTTTTCTTGGTTGCTTCTCTTTGTTTTGGTAGAAACTAAAATGAAGAAGAAGAAAAAAATGGAGGGAGAGAGAGAGCAGGTTGGGTTGGCAAAAAAGGGGAGAGGAAGAGGACAAAAAAGGTGGAGAAAAATGTGGGAAGTTGATGACCAAAATCAAATAATTAATTTTGATTTTGAAAAATAACTTTCTAATTTTCCATCCATTAATATTAATTATCTTTTAATTAATATTAAGAATGGGCTTAAAGCCCATTTAGCTAACCATTAATTAAACCCATTCAAATTGGGTTCTAATTAATCGGTTTAGCTAGTCCAATCCAATTCCCTTAAACCGATTTCTGGTTTACAGAAATTCGCTTCGATTTAACTAAACCGAAAGGTGAATTATTCCCAAGCCTCATAATTCTCTCATATTGACTATTCCAAGTCCCTTTTGCTATACATTGCTTAAAGTGTGTGACACTCTAGGCTCACGATCCGTTGGCAGACTAGCAAAATTACTATTTTGCCCTTTCCATCATAAGTGGCCTCTAGCAAGACATTATGATTACCCAACGTCCATGAATATCGATGATTCGATTTAACCTCTTATCTTCCATGTCACTATCCTTTTATGACCCGATATCCATATTGATCATAAGGTATAGAACCGTCATCCTTATTTAATCAATCACTTTTTCTCGATATCTGAGATGACTGAAAATTGATACAAAGTATCTCCCGCATGACCATGCAATATCTTTCAGTCATACTCATCAAGTGGCCTCATCAAGTGGCCAAAACAGATATCAATCCCATACCAGAGTATGAGGGATAAATCCCTTAGTCATCTTTCGAGTTCATACTTGTAACTTACACCTAAGCCGATCAAAGCCCTTATGGCTACCCTTTTACATGTAACGTTAGACTGAGTCAAACTTAGATACTTACTACACAATGATCACAAAGACTCCTCGGTCTAAGTATACAATGACAAAGTACGATATGTGAGTATGTTCATGACAACATCTATGCTACATACTCACCATCGGGCCGTCCAATATCATCTTCTTGATGATATCTATAATCTAACTCCGGCACTACCTTGCCATGATCAGTAGAGCGTGATCATAAAAAGTTAGCCTCATACTGATCGTTTCATAATGAAGCTTAACTGATCAGGGACTCATTAAATGTAATTCTTTCTGATCTACGGTTCTACTTGTTGAATTTTTGTGCCCTAGCACAATGTATTTTCAATCTAATCATGTAATAAAGATTATTAGTTGAAATAAAATCGGCATTCATATTACTAAGTGTTGTAGTAATATCTTAAGTATGATTTGATTTGTATCATTGATGTGTCAACACATAATAGTAGATCTACAGATCAGATAAAATCTTACTTAAGCAGTCCCCGATCAGAATAGCTTCATAAGAAGCGATCGGTATGAAGCTAACTCTAAATGATCACGCTCTACTGAACATGGCCAGAAGGGGGCCAGAGTTAGGTCATAGTATCACCAGTCAAGGGTGATATAGGACGACCCGATCATGAGTATGTTACATAGACACAGTCATGAACATACTCATATGTTGGCGCATGAAATCACATCCTCAGACAGAAGGACCATTGAGGTCAATATGTAATGTGTGACGAGTTTGACTCAGTCTAACATCTCCTGTAAAAGGGTTACAATAACGACTGTGATTGGCTCGATCACAAGTTACATAAGTTGACTCAATGGATCGCTGAAGGATTTAAACCTCATACGGACGTGTCGTGAGCCTAGAGGGTCACACACTAAAGGTTGAGTAAAACGGATGGAATCATATGGAGGAATCATGAGAGAGACAAAATCTGGTTTTGGATTAAACTGGATTAGACCGATTTCGGTTTAGGATTAAACCGGAAATCAAGAACGGTTTAGCAGGACTAGTTAATTATAATCCAATTAAATAGATTTAATTAAATTAGCTAAACTGGGCCTAGCCAGAATGGGCTAAGCTAGAATGGGCTTCTCTACACAATTAATTAAAAACTTTGGGCTTTAAGCCCATTAAGGCCTCTAATTAATTAAAGTGCAAATAAGTGTTATAAAAGGGTAATTTTCAGATCTGAAAATTAGGTGAATTATTTTCAAAACCCTAGCTCCCCTTTTTCTCTCTCCTAGCCGCCGGCCACCTCCCTCCTCCTTGCTCCGTCCGTTTTGCTTGCTTCGATCTTCTAGTAAGGATCGTCGTGAGTATCCCCGGATTGCTCATCCTGTGTGGACGTTCTTTAGAGGTTACTAAATATTATTTAGTAATAGAGATATTTTGAATCAAGGTAAAATTAAATTTTATTCTAGTCTAAGATCTCGTGATCAATTCATAATCATGCAAGATCCAAATTATTTCGGATATTTGAGGTTAATTTCTTGTATGGGCATGAAATTATATGATTGGAACCCTCAAATAATTCCTTCACTACTATTAGTGATGACACACATAATGATATAGATCAAATTACATATGATATATTACTACAACATATCAGTAATATAATGCCGTTTTATTTCTTCGAAAGATTGTAAACCATTATATACAGATGAACTTATTACACTAGACTAGAACACAAATCTAACAATCTCCCACTTGCCCCAAGTTCCATCCTAAGTTCCAATCTACTCCCATAGACTTCACATGCCTCTCATGCTTAGGCTGTGACCTTCGTCAAGGGATCGGCTATGTTATCATCCGTCGAAACATATGCAATCTCCACATCACCATTATCGACGTACTCTCTGATAATGTGATATTTTCTATGTATGTGCTTGGTTCTGTTGTGAAATCTGGGCTCTTGAGCAAGTGCTATGTGAAGGAATTGCATGGGTTCCAAACAATTAAATTCATGCAGCAGACTTGAAGATAACCATGGAATTCGAGAAAACAAATCTTATGTGAAAAATTTCAGCATGCAATTATGAAATTCAAATATGAAAATTACCTCTTGCAAATTGATCAAACACAAAGTTTATGTGTTCTCTAGATCGTCCACACAAGTACATCAGCTTTACCAAGGATTCTACACACAAATTTACTAGTATTGTGTGTAGAAGAATAGAAAAATCACCAAGCAATGGAGGTAGAAGAGAGGGGCGACTATGGAGAGAGAAGGAGGCCGAAAATAATAGAGTTAGAGTTAGAATAATTGTGTGAAAAATCAGATTTTAATTATCTATATTTTTACATAATTAAATCCCTTAAAACCTCTTAATTACACTTAAGCCCAGATCTTAATTAAAATCAAGAATGGGCTTGAAGCCCAATTAGCTAAAACTTAATTAAACTCATTTGAGTTGGGTTCTAATTAAATGGTTTAGCTAAACCGGTCCAATCTCTTTAATCTGATTTTCTCAACCGTGTAGTTAATAAACCTAGGCCAGAAATCAACCAAATCGTATTCAATTTGACTAAATCGAAAGGGGATTCTCCCAATTTCCAACCAAGCTTGTTTTGCTATATACTGTACTTAAAGTGTGTGACCCTCTAGACTCACGACCAGTTGGCAGACTGGTCGAATTACTATTATACCCGTTCCATCATAAGTGGCCTCTAGCAAGACAATATGATTACCCGATGTCCGTGATTTTCGATGATTCGACTTAACCTGTTATCGTACATGTCACTATCTTTTGATCAAACCGATATCCAGATTGATCAATAGGCATAGAACCGTCATCCTAATTTATCAATCACTGCATGGCCATCCTATTCCTGATAGCATTTTTGTGCCCTAGTCCAATTGCTAGTAGTCTATAAATGTCTATGTATATTTACCATCGTTTGTAATAAATGAAACGGCTTTGTATTACTTATGTGTTGAAGTAATATGTTAAGCACGATCTGATTTCTGACCACTAAAGTAGTAGAACCATAAATCTGTACGGATCACACTTAACGAGTCCCTAGTCAATATACACTTCAATAGATGCGACCAGTATGAGGATGGTTCTCAATGACGTAGTTCTGCTTGTCATAGGGATGAGAGATTCCGGAATCATATCATAGATATCATGAGGTGATTGATATCGGACGACCCGCTTTGAATAGTGTTTCGTAGATTAAGCCATGAATATATTCAAATGCGATAGCTTGTCACAATATCCTTAGACCAAGGAGTCTTTGTGATCGCTATGCAGTGTACGTGTGGCTTTAACTTGCGCCTAACGCTTTCCGCAACAGGATTGCAATAACGGGCATGATTGGGTGGCGGAACGGATTGCATGAGTGACACGAAAGACAACTAAGGGATTTATCCCTCGTACTACAGTATGGGAAAGATATCCGTTAAAGGCCTCTTGATCGAGAGTGACTGATAGAAAGAGCATGGCCATGCCAGTGATACGGGTTATCAGTTCTCAGCCATCTCACATATCAAGTAACAATGATTGATTAAACAAGGATGACGGCTCTATGCCTTGTGATCAATCGGGATGTCTAGAGATAATAGGATAGTGACTTGTACGCACAAGGTTAAATCAAATCATCGATCATCATGCACCTTGGGTAATCATAACGTCTTACTAGAGACCACTTATGATGGATCGGACAAGAGAGATCTTTTGCGCCGATCTGCCAACGGTGGCATGAGCCTGGAGGGTCACACACATACAAGACGGATAAATTGAGACAAGATAACCTTAACGTTTCTTGAGGAGCAATGCATGGACAAAACTAAAGGTTTTGGGCCATAGGTTTGGTTTGAGAGAATAATTAGCGAATCGAGGAAACTGAGATTTTTCGTCGATGTCGCGTCGGACTTTGTTTGATAAGTAACGACAAATAGGGTCGGGCAACTTTTGGACACGGCACGCAACCACATGGGTGAGCCCATTGGGCTCGGCCCATGAGGTCACGTGACCGGCCCAATAAGCCCACTTGGCCGGCCACCTTGGTGGGTCCAAGGGTGGGGCCACACACATCATGCTTAGTTGGTGATTGTTGATTAAGAGGTGAATGATTTAAGGGGTATGGGTGATAACACCTTTAAACCCATGCTTTCACTTTTTTAGACCCATGCTTATGAGTTGATGAAGTAGAGAAATATCTTGGGAATTAATTAATTAATCACTCACATCTCTCTCTCTCTCTCTCTCTCTCTCTCTCTCTCTCTCTCTCTCTCTCTCTCTCTCTCTCTCTCTCTCTCTCTCTCTCTCTCCTTGGTCGGCCACTCCCCTCTTGCTCTCTCTTCTTGCTCTCTTGTTCTTCACTTAATTGTTCTAGTAGGCATTAAGTGAAGGATCTTGAAGATCATCCCTTTGGTGTGGACTTGCTCTAGAGAAGAAGACCACATAGTTCTTCTTTATTGATTCAACAAAGACCAAAAGGTAAATTTCTTGTGGAATAGATTTTGCCTTGAGATTTAATGGTTCATGTTCTTGGACAAGGTTTGGAGTTGCTTTTGTTAATGCTTCCGCTATCTCAATGATGTAGAACGCTCCAAAACCCTACAGTGGTATCAGAAGATGGTTAACCCTCTTAATCTTTGTCTTGTTGAACTTGTTTTGGTTTTATGATTATTTGCATGCCATATTTGTTGATAACATGTCTTTAATGCTTTTTGGGTAAATTGCATGAAATATGTTATTTTTGGAAAATATATTGAATTTAGAATTTTTCGGATTTTATTGGATTTGTCGGGTCCGAGAAGAGACTCTCGGGGAGCCGGATGGGAGGTATTTGATCGGTTTCGATAAACTGTTTTTCGAAAAGGTCTAGTTTCGATAAACCCGACCAAACAACTTGGCAAAATTAAAACCGGAATAATTGCATATTATTTGATAACATGTTTGTGTGATAACTGAAAGAGATCACCACGGGTTCCAAAGATTGCAAATCATGCAGCGGACAATATGTAACCGTGGTGATCGATAAAAATCTGAATCTTAATGCTATTTGAACATGTTATGAACACTATTAAAATCTGATAATTTACCTCTTGAAATCGATAAGAACACAAGCGTAGTGTCCTCTCTATCAAGTCCACACAAGCACACAACCGAAAATGGTTTTTCTCTCTAATTTTTGCTAGAAAATCCAAAAGAAAGCTTGAGCAATAATGGAGGTTGAGAGGAGAGAGTGGGTTCGGCAATGAGGGAGAGAGAGAAGGAGTAGGTTGCTGAAAAATTCCAAGGATAAGATAATATATGATTATGTGATTTTTAATTTGAAATTAAAATTGAATTTCAAAATAAAAATTACATTATCCATCCTTTTAATCCTTCTTATTTGCATTTAGCCCCCTCTTTTATCTTGAACCCTAAATGGGCTTTAAGCCCATTTAACTAAAACCCAAATTAAACCCATTAACTTGAGTTCGAATTTCGGTTTAGTCAAAACGGCTCAATTTCCTCGAATTGATTTCTTCAACCGTCTGGTTAAAACCTTAGGCCAGAAAACTACCGAATCGTTCTCAAATCTCATCCATAATTATTTTCATGCATTGTGCTTAATGCGTGTGACCCTCTAGGCTCACGAATAATTGGCAGACTGGTAAAATTACCATTTTACCCTTTCCATCATAAGTGGCCTCTAGCAAGACATTATGATTATCCAATATTCGTGATTATCGATTATTCGACTTAACCTGTTATCGTACATGTCACTGTCCTTTTATCAAACCGATATCCAGATTGATCAATAGGCATAGAACGGTCATCCTAATTTATCAATCACTGTTTCTTGATATCTGAGATGACTGAAAACTGATACTAAGGTATCACCTGCATGGTCATGCTATTTCTTCAGTCATACTCATCAAGTGGCCTAAACGGATATCTTTCTCATACCGAAGTATGAGTGATAAATCCCTCAGACGCATTTCGAGTTCACTAGTGCAATAAATGCCAAAGCCAATCGAAGCCGTTATAGCTATCCTTTTACAGATAACGTTAGACTAGGTCAAACTTAGGTATTTGTTACATAGTGTACACAAAGACTCCTTGGTCTTAGGATATAATGACAAGTTACGATATGTGAGTATCTCATGACTGGATCTATGCATCATACTCACAATCGGGTTGTCCGATATCATGGACCTGATGATATCTATGATATAACTCCGGCATATCTTTGCCATGATCAATAGAGCGTGATCACAAGGAGTTAGTCTCATACTGATCGCTTCAGAAGAAGCTTAGCTGATCAGGGACCCTATCGAATGCAACTCTTTCTGATCTATAGTTCTACTATAAGTGATTACACACATTATGACATAGATCAAATCACATTAGATATATTACTACAACACGTTAGTAATATTATGCCTTTTATTATGTAGAATAATGATGTTCGTTACAATATAGATTGAGGAATTATTTTGGACTAGGGAAAAACCTAACAATAACATGTTGGATGATGTGATGAGATGTATGATGCATTAGTAGCCCATTAGAATTTTATCGCTTTCACGGTTTGCACACCGTTACTGTTAGCGTGTAATTATTCTTTCAATCGAGCCCTTAAAGTGTAATTATTTTTTTTCCGTTCTATGAACCGAGTATTAATCATAATTACTACTCAAAGACGAGAAGGATGGAAAATTGAGCACAATGACGGTCTTGGAGGAAGTCCAAGAGCTAGTGGGAGCCCGAATGAGAAAGACGAGAATATGTGATGTCTCGTAGAATCTTAAGAATAGGATGGGCTATTGGTGCATGTTTAAACGCTTTATGCTTCCTTGCTTTAATTATTAGAAATAATTGTATGCTTGCATGCTTAGCTTATAAGTTTATAAGCCATCACCTCACATGCAAAGATTAAAATCGATTTTAATTGTTTGCATGATTAAAGCGTTGGGAACCATCATCGCACGGGTTGTGATGGATGAGTTCAATTTTGAAACGTGTTTGCACGGGTTGCAAATGATGACTTCAAAAGAAGATTGTATATGATACAATTAGAAACGTCACAACACGGGTTGTTGATGACGGGTTCGTAATTGTACCAAAATACTTTCGAATTATTAAATACAACCAAATCACAACATAATTTGAGTAAAGTGAGATGCCACCCAAATTCACACCCATGTAGAAACATTTTCTCGGTGTCGTGCGCCTTAGCGGAGCATCGATAGAATGGGTTCTATATGGAATGGTCAACTTTGTGGGATGTCGTGCGCCTTAGTGGAGCATCTGCACAAAATTGACGCATAAGTGAAGGTTGGTTGACTCGACCACGATTCTTGGCCTGAGGTCGAGCTGGGGCATCGGAATGGTAAGCCGTGTGCTTTTGCACATACCCTGACCAAGAGTTACACGGGTTGTAATTGTATGGACATCCTACCCAAATGAGTCAACTGGAGCGGTGCGCCTTAGCGTACTTCAATTGACAAATAAGGGATCTTGGTTTAAAGATTCTAAACCTTAGAATCGGATGGTTAGTGTTTAATTCGGATCTTCGTAAATTTATTCAACTTTTCTGATTAAATTTACTTTCTTCGTGTAGAAATGGCTAGTAATTCAACAAACTCGTCTAATTTGTCATTGAGGATTATACTTGACAAGTGTAAACTCAATGGAACAAATTATCTGGATTGGGACAAAAATCTACGACTTGTGTTAAAGTTGGAACGTAGGGAGTACGTCCTAGACAAGGCTATCCCGGTGGAACCAGCTGCCAACGCAACGAGGGTCGTTAAGGATGCGTACCAGAAACACCTTAGCGACTCTATCGACGTTGCGTGTGTCATGCTGGGCTGCATGGAGGCGGACCTCCAGAAGCAGTTTATGGAGCTATCCCATGACCCGTTTGCAATGTTTGCACATATCAAGGATATGTTCAAAGAGAAAGTACATATTGAAAAATACACTGTTCTCCGAGAACTCATTGCCTGCAAGATGTCAGCAGGCAGTGTCGTAGGTCCACACGTCCTACTATAAATGCTTGGGTACTAGACACTAGAGCTCAGTCTCATGTCTGTGCGGATGTGCAGGTGGACCTAAGAGTTGGGAACAACGTGCGAGTTACATTTTTGTGCCCTAGTCCAATTGCTAGTAGTCTATAAATGTCTATGTATATTTATCATCGTTTGTAATACTTGAAACGACTTTGTATTTCTTATGTGTTGAAGTAATATGTTAAGCATGATCTGATTTATGACCACTAAAGTAGTAGAACCATAAATCTTTACGGATCACACTTAACGAGTCCCTGGTCAATATACGCTTCAATAGAAGCGACCAGTATGAGGATGGTTCTCAATGACGTAGTTCTACTTGTCATAGGGATGAGAGATCCCAGAATCATATCATAGATATCATGAGGTGATTGATATCGGACGACCCGCTTTGAATAGTGTTTCGTAGATTAAGCCATGAACATATTCAAATGCAATAGCTTGTCACGATATCCTTAGACCAAGGAGTCTTTGTGATCGCTATGCAGTGTACGTGCGACTTTAACTTGCGCCTAACGCTTTTCGTAACAGGATTGCAATAACGGGCATGATTGGGTGGCGAAACGGATTGCATGAGTGACACCAAAGACTGTTAGGTTTGTGCCCTAGTCCAAAATAATTCCTCAATCTATATTGTAACGGACATCATTATTCTACATAATAAAAGGCATAATATTACTAACGTGTTGTAGTAATATATCTAATGTGATTTGATCTATGTCATAATGTGTAATCACTTATAGTAGAACTATAGATCAGAAAGAGTTGTATTCGATAGGGTCCCTGATCAGCTAAGCTTCTTCTGAAGCGATCAGTATGAGAATAACTCCTTGTGATCACGCTCTACTGATCATGGCAAAGATATGCCGGAGTTATATCATAGATATCATCAGGTCCATGATATCGGACAACCCGATTGTGAGTATGCTGCATAGATCCAGTCATGAGATACTCACATATCGTAACTTGTCATTATATCCTAAGACCAAGGAGTCTTTGTGTACACTATGTAACAAATACCTAAGTTTGACCTAGTCTAACGTTATCTGTAAAAGGGTAGCTATAACGGCTTCGATTGGCTTTGGCATTTATTGCACTAGTGAACTCGAAAGGCGTCTGAGGGATTTATCACTCATACTTCGGTATGAGAAAGATATCCGTTTAGGCCACTTGATGAGTATGACTGAAGAAATAGCATGACCATGCAGGTGATACCTTAGTATCAGTTTTCAGTCATCTCAGATATCAAGAAACAGTGATTGATAAATTAGGATGACCGTTCTATGCCTATTGATCAATCTGGATATCGGTTTGATAAAAGGACAGTGACATGTACGATAACAGGTTAAGTCGAATAATCGATAATCACGAATATTGGATAATCATAATGTCTTGCTAGAGGCCACTTATGATGGAAAGGGTAAAATGGTAATTTTACCAGTCTGCCAATTATTCGTGAGCCTAGAGGGTCACACGCATTAAGCACAATACATGACAATAATTATGAATGAGAGTTGAGAACAATTCGGTAGTTTTCTGGCCTAAGGTTTTAACCAGACGGTTGAAGAAATCAATTCGAGGAAATTGAGCCGTTTTGACTAAACCGAAATTAGAACTCAAGTTAATGGGTTTAATTTGGGTTTTAATTAAATGGGCTTAAAGCCCATTTAGGGTTTAAGATAAGAGAGGGGTTAAATGCAAATAAGAAGGATTAATAGGATGGATAATGCAATTTTTATTTTGAAATTCAATTTAATTTCAAATTAAAAATCACATAATCTATTATTAACTTATCCTTTGAATTTTTTCAGCAACCAACTCCCCTCTCTCTCTCCCTCATTGCCGAAATCACTCACCCTCTCTACCTCCATTATTGCTCAAGTTTTCTTTCAATTTTCTAGCAAAAAAGTTAGAGAAAAAAACCATTTCGATTGTGTGCTTGTGTGGACTCGATAGAGAGGACACTACGCTTGTGTTCTTGTCGATTACAAGAGGTAAATATCAGATTTTAATTATGTTTATAACATGTTCTAATAGCATTAAGATCAAGTTTTCACGATCACCACGGTTACATATTGTCCGCTGCATGATTTTCAATGTTTGGAACCTGTGGTGATCTCTTTCAAAGACGGCTAAGGGATTTATCCCTCGTACTACGGTATGGGAAAGATATCCGATAAAGGCCTCTTGATCGAGAGTGACTGAGAGAAAGGGCATGGCCATGCCAGTGATACAGGTTATCAGTTCTCAACCATCTCACATATCAAGTACAATGATTGATTAAACAAGGATGACGACTCATGCCTTGTGATCAATCGGGATGTCTAGAGATAATAGGATAGTGACTTGTACACACAAGGTTAAATCGAATCATCAATCATCATGCACCTTGGGTAATCATAACGTCTTACTAGAGACCACTTATGATGGATCAGACAAGAGAGATCTTTTGCGCCGATCTGCCAACGGTGGCATGAGCCTGGAGGGTCACACACATACAAGACGGATAACTTGAGACAAGGAAACCTTAACGTTTCTTGAGGAGCAATGCATGGACAAAACTGAAGGTTTTGGGCCATAGGTTCGGTTTGAGAGAATAATTAGCGAATCGAGAAAATTGAGATAGGGTCGGGCAACTTTTGGACACGGCACACAACCACATGGGCGAGCCCATTGGGCTCGGCCCATGAAGTCATGTGACCGGCCCAACAAGGGCCCATTTTTGGCCCAATAAGCCCACTTGGCCGGCCACCTTGGTGGGTTCAAGGGTGGGGCCACACACACCATGCTTAGTTGGTGATTGTTGATTAAGAGCTGAGTGATTTAAGGGGTATGGGTAATAACACCTTTAAACCCATGCTTTCACCTTTTTAGACCCATGCTTATGAGTTGATGAAGTAGAGAAATATCTTGGGAATTAATTACTTACTCACATCTCTCTCTCTCTCTCTCTCTCCCTCTCTCTCTCCTTGGCCGGCCACTCCCCTCTTGCTCTCTCTTCTTGCTCTCTTGTTCTTCACTTAATAGTTCTAGTACACATTAAGTGAAGGATCTTGAAGATCATCCCCTTGGGGTGGACTTGCTCTGGAGAAGAAGACCATATAGTTCTTCTTTATTGATTCAACAAAGACCAAAAGGTAAATTTCTTGTGGAATAGATTTTGCCTTGAGATTTAATGGTTCATGTTCTTGGACAAGGTTTGGAGTTGCTTTTGTTATGCTTCCGCTATCTCGATGATCTAGAACGCTCCAAAACCCTACAATTCCTTCAGTCATATTCATCAAGTGGCCTAAACGGATATCTTTCCCATACCGGAGTACGAGTGATAAATCCCTCAGCCGTCTTTCGAGTTCACTAATATAATTCATAACCAAGCCAATCAGAGCCGTTATGGCTACCCTTTTACGAGTATCGTTAGACTAGGTCCAACTTAGAGATTCATTACATAGTGCACACAAGGACTCCTTGGTCTTAGGATATAATGACAAGCTACGATCTGTGAGTATCTCATGACAGTATCTATGCTGCATACTTACCATCGGGTCGTCCAATACCATTGCCCTGATGATATCTATGATATAACTCTGGCACTTACTTTGCCATGATCAGTAGACGTGCACAAGGAGTTATTTTCATACTGATCGCTTCTTAAAGGAGCTTAATGATAATAATCATTAAATGTAATTCCTTCCGATATGTAGTTCTACTATTAGTTATTACACATATAATGATACAGATCAATTTACATCTAATAAATTACTACAACACATTAGTAATTTATGCCGATTGCTTTATTCGGAAAGATGATAAAACATTACATCTGTAGATCACTTTTATATTGGACTGGGGCATAACTCTAACACTATGGCCTCGGGATGTCGCACAACAAGCTTACCTGATTAGACGCTCGTGGCATTACATCTAATCCGATTAGAAAGCTTCTAACCCATACCGCCTCCTTAGCTGCTTCCGCTGCAGCTATATACTCAGCCTCCGTCGTAGAATCGGCAGTTGTTGCTTGCTTGAAGCTTTTCCAGCTGAATGCTCCACCGTTCCACACAAAGAGATATCCTGCCTGAGATTTGAAGTCATCAGGATTTGTCTAAAAATTAGCATCAACATATCCCTTGACTTCTAGTTCTTCATCTTTCCCTCCATACATTAAGAATGCGTTCTTAGTCCTCCTCAAATATTTGAGGATAGTCTTGACAGCAGTTTAGTGTTCTTGGCCAGAGTTAGACTGAAATCTGCTGGCACAACTTAGCGCGAACGAAATATCTGGTCTCATGCAGATCATGGCATACATGATGGATCCTACAGCGGAATTGTATGGGATTTTACTCATCCTGCTCAGCTCATCAGTAGTATTAGGACAATGTTTCTTGCTAAGCTTAATGCCATGTCGCATGGGTATGTATCCCATCTTAGAATCAAGCATTGAGAATCTCATAAATACTTTATCTATATAAGTGCTTTGACTTAGCCCCAAATTCCTTTTGGAACAATCTCTATAGATCCTGATGCCCAAAATAAATGCAGCATCTCCTAAATCCTTCATCGAGAAGCACTTCTCTAACCAAGCTTTGACTTCAAGAAGGGTCGGGATGTCACTCCCGATGATCAAAATGTCATCGATATAAAGCACTAGGAATACAATGTTACTTCCACTCGCTTTTTTATAAACGCAAGGCTCATCTACGTTCTTGATGAAGCCATATTCTCTTATGGCCTCATCAAAATGAAGATTCCAACTCCGTGAAGCTTGCTTTAATTCATAAATGGATCTTTACAGCATACAAATCTTTCCGGGATTCTCTGGATCAACAAAACTTTCAGGCTGTGTCATATAAACATCCTCTTTTAAGTTCCCGTTAAGGAAGACGGTTTTGACATCCATCTGCCATATCTCATTATCATAATATGCAGCTATGGCCAGAATGATCCAGATAGATTTAACCATGACTACTGGTGAAAAGGTTTCATCATAATCAATTCCATCAATTTGATGATAACTTTTTGCGACCATCGTAGCCTTATATGTTTGAGGTTTTCCATCCATGTCGGTCTTGAGCTTATAGACCCATTTACAACCGATGGGTTTTATCCCAGGGGTTTGATCAACCAAGTTCTATACTTGGTTATCGTACATGGACTTCATCTCCTCATTCATGGCTTCCTGCCATTTATCTAAGTCAATACTGACCAAAGCTTGTCGAAAGGTTGCTGGATCATCATGATCCACAACTATCAAGTCATTTCCCTCAGTGGCTAGAAAGCCATACCTGAATGGAGTTTGACGAGATCTTTCCGACCTTCTTGGACCTTCTGGAATGTCCGTGGGGATTGGTTCCACATCTACGACCATTTCAGGCTCTTGTATCACTACATCTTGCATAGTACGTTCCTAAATTGCTTTAGGCTGTTCCATACATTCTTGAATTTCTTCAAGATGTACGGGACTACCACTAGCTCTTTTGGAAATAAACTCCTTTTCCAAATACACCCCACCACGAGCAACAAAAACTTTATTCTCGTTGGGTTTGTAGAAATAGTACCCCTTGTTTTCTTGGGGTACCCTACAAAGACACATTTGTCTGATTTGGATTCGAGCTTATCGCCTTGCAAACGCTTGACATAAGCTTCCTAGCCCCAAATCTCTAGGAAAGAAAACATGGGTTTCTTCCCACTCCATACTTCGTATGGTGTACTTTCCACTGCCTTTGTCGGAGCCCGATTCAAAATGTATGCGGCAGTCTCCAGGGCATACGCCCAAAATGAGATTGGGAGATCAGCCTGACTCATCATTGATCGAACCATATCGAGTAAGGTCCGGTTCCTCCGCTCAGACACACCATTTAACTGAGGCGTTCCAGGCGGAGTCAATTAAGAGAGGATCCCACAATCCTTTAAATGACTGTAAAACTCTTGGTCTAAGTATTCGCCGCCCCGGTCAGACCGAAGTGCCTTTATACTCTTTCCAAGCTAGTTTTGTACTTCATTCTGGAACTCTTTGAACTTGTCAAAAGTTTCAGACTTATGTCTCATTAGGTAGACATAGCCATATCTACTGAAATCATCAGTAAATGTGAAGAAGTAATTAAAACCCCTTCTAGCCTCAGTACTCATAGGTCCATATACATCGGAATGTATACAACCTAATAAGTCACTCGCCCTTTCACCTAAACCCGTGAAAGGTTCTTTTGTCATTTTTCCCATTAGGCAAGATTCACATCTCTCAATTGAAGCTAATTCAGATGGACTTAGGGTTTAGGGTTTAGGGTTTAAGTTATTCTCGCCTATGTGCTTTAAACAAAAATGCCATTATTTATGTTATAAATAAAACTCGTGTCAGTGTTTTGAATATTTAAAATATACAAACCACCAACTAACGAAGCATTGCCATAACAAACATTATATTTAAAAATATTAAATAATCATTCAGAAATAGAAAAAAACAATATCCTTCCTTGTCTGGCAAGGAAATAGAAAAGATGTTTCTGCGAAACGCAGGTACACAATGAACGTTTATTTAAATGTAAAACAAGCCATGTGGGCAAAATGAGACTAATAGTTCCTTCAACAATTGTTGAGACTTGATTGCCATCACCAACTTATAAGTCCGCTTCACCTCTGCCCATATCTCGTCTACTTCCCAGAACTTGCAGATTAACACAAATGTGAGACTCTGCACCAATATCAAGTACCCAAGAATCTGAAGTAGATGAAATGAGATTAAGCTCAATAACTTAAATACCAGATCCTGAAGACGTGGAAGCACCACTCTTCCTCAGATACTCCTTGTGTTTCTTACAATCCCTCTTCCAGTGCCCCGGTTACTGGAAATAATAACAGATAACCTGTGTGCCTTTAGGATTCACATCAGTCTTAGGAGCTACTTGAACCTTTAGATCTTTACGGTGCCTTATATTCCCTGCCAGGTGCATGGGAGTCTTACCCTTACCCATTCCAGCTTTCTTGAAGCTGACTTGCTTGTTGACCATAAGAACCTCCTTGGTCTTGCCCTTGAGATTCTTTTCTGCGGTCACGAGCATCCCATGGAGCTCTGTCACTGTCTTATCCATGTCATGCATACTGTAATTTCCAACGAAATCACGATATGTATCTGGAAGTGGATGCAGCACAAAGTCTGCAGCCATTTTCTTATCCACAGCATGACCGAGTCCGGTCAAGTGTTCCATAAAACGTTTCATCCAAAGGACACGGGGACTGACAGGAGCTCTAGCCTTAAGCTTGCAGGACATCAGTACACACTTTCTCTTTGAACATTACTTTGGTCTCTACCATTAAGGCCTTGGGATCTTCAGAAATGTACATGAACTATTTTTGCAAGTCAGGCACCATCCTGCCCTTAAAACCCTTATTTACACTTAAGCCCCATTCTTAAGTAAAACCAAGAATGGGCTTTAAGCCCACTTAGCTAAATCTAATTAAAACCCATTCCAATTGAGTTCTAATTATATGGTTTAGCTAAACCGGTCCAATCTCTCTAATTTGATTTCTTCAACCGTCTGGTTAATAAACCTAGGCCAGAAATCAACCAAATCGTTTTCAATTTGGCTAAATTAAAAAGCAGATTTTCCCAATTATCATCCAAGCTTGTTTTGCTACATACTGTACTTAAAGTGTGTGACCCTCTAAGCTCACGACCCGTTGGCAGACTGGTAAAATTACTATTTTACCCTTTCCATCATAAGTGGCATCTAGCACGACATTATGATTACCCAACGTCCGTGATTATCGACGATTCGACTTAACCTCTTACCGTACATGTCACTATCCTTTTATCAAACCGATATCCAGATTGACAATAGGCATATAACCGTCATCCTAATTTATCAATCACTATTTTTTGATATCTGAGATGACTGAAAACTGATACAAAGGTATCACCAGCATGGCCAAGCTATTCCTTCAGTCATACTCATCAAGTGGCCTAAACGGAGTATGAGTGATAAATCCCTCATACGCCTTTCGAAATCACTAATGTAATTCATAACAAAGCCAATAAGAGTCGTTATGGCTACCCTTTTACAGGTAACGTTAGACTAGGTCAAACTTAGAGATTCATTACACAATGCACACAAGGACTCCTTGGTCTTAGGATATAATGACAAGCTACGATCTGTGAGTATCTTATGACAGTATCTATGTTGCATACTCACCATCGGGTCGTCCGATACCATCGACCTGATGATATCTATGATATAACTCCGGCACATACTTTGCCATGATCAGTAGAGCGTGATCACAAGGAGTTGGTCTCATACTGATCGCTTCTTAAAGAAGCTTAGCTGATCAGGGACTCATCAAATGTAATTCTTTCTGATCTACAGTTCTACTATTAGTGGTTATACACATAATGATATAGATCAAATTACATTCGATATATTACTACAATACATTAGTAATATAATGCCATTTTATTAATTCGGAAAGATGATAAAACATTACATATGTAGATCACTTTTATATTGGACTGGGGCATAACTCTAACACTTTCATAGTTTGACATGCTCATCTACGTTGTCCATAAATGGCTACAAAAGCGGTATGATTGGCTATGCGACGAAGGCTTGATCTTGGAGATCTACACATCCGTGTGGATACCTTAGAGAGTAAAACACTTGATTTGCGAGAAGCATAACTCTCAGGTTTGAAGTCTGATTGACCCGAAACTAGCGCTAGATTAAATTAAATTCAATTATCGTCAATTTCTTGTGAAATAGATTTTTTCATTACATGTCGGATTTGGGAGCTATCTGTCCCGCAACCTGACTGATCACCAAAACCAAAAAGGTATAAGATTTTGAAACCTGTAATTCCAAAAGTTTTTTAATTTTATTTTTCGTTGTGTTTGATCTGATTTGGATCCTTGGAACCCTAACAGTGGTATCAGAGCCTGGTTTACTTACTAGTTCATAGTTTGCATGCTGATTTCGATGTTTGTTTGCCTGCTAAATAGAATTTTTTATGGGTTTAAAACTGCCTGAATATAGAATTTTGATGAAAAAGAACAGAACTGGATTTTTTTAAATTTTTTGGAGTTATTTGGGTCACCGGACTGGGGCTATCGGGCCGTCGGACCGATGACCGGACGGCGCGGCTGCGGGGCAGCGCCGACCACGACCGTGGCCATCCCGTCATCACCAGAGCGCCGGCCACGGGGTGGCCGTGGTGCCTGGTGGAGAGGTGGCGACGCCTAGGGTTTCCAAACCCTACGACCCTGGCCCATTGGGCTTTAGCCCAATGGAATTTAGGTCACGAACTTGTCCGTGGTAGAAAACCCTAAAATCCTAAATTTTAAAATTTTCAGATTTGATCGGTTTCGGTAAACTGTGTTTTTAAACCTGTCTGGTTTCGATAAACCGGATCATAAAATGCAAGCAAGATTTAAACCAAAAATGCATGTTCATTGATAACATATTGATTGATAACATGTACTATCGTTTGGTACCAAATTAGAGCCCTAGACCATAATTTATTGCTTTATTTGCGGTATGCGAACCGGTGGATTTGCGGTCTGTGAATCGCTAGATTGGGTTATATTATTTTGCGGTATGCGTAGCCGCTTTAATTCATTTAAATTATTTTATTTAATTCTTTTCTGCTAACCGTGCATGCTTTGTAATTGGGCCAAGCTGAGGATTTGTGCCCTAGCCCAATGTAATAAGTTACATGTTTGTAATGTATTATCATCTTTCAGAAGTAAATAAAATGGCATTGTATTACTAATATGTTGTAGTAATATATTAAATGTGAATTTGATCTATGTCATTATATGTGTTCGCAATAATAGTAGATATGTAGATCAGAAAGAATCACATTTAATGAGTCACTGGTCATATAATCTTCTTCAGAAGCGACCAGTATGAGGATAACTCTATATGATCATGCTCTACTGATCTTGGCAAGGCAGTGCCGAAGTTAGATCATGGATATCATTCAGGGAATGATATTGAACGATCCGATGGTGAGTATGCAGCATAGATGTTGTCATGAGCATACTCACATATCGTAGCTTGTCAAAGTATCCTAAGACCAAGGAGTCTTTGTGGTTACTATGTGATTAGTAACTGAGTTTGACATTGGCTAGCACTATCTATAAAAGGGTAGTCATAAGAGCTCTAATTGGTTTAGTTATTGATTACATGATGGAACACAAAATACGGCTAAGGGATTTATCCCTCATGCTCGCACATGGGGAAGATATATGTTTGGGCCACTTGATGAGACTGGCTGAAAGGAAATGCATTGCCATGTTAGGGGTACATTGTATCAGGATTTAGTCATCTCACAGATCAAGAAACCGTGATTGATTAAATAAGGATGAGGGCTCTATACCTTATGATCAATCTGGATATCTAGAGATAAAAGGATAATGACTTTGACGATATGAGGTTAAATCGAAACATCGATAATCATGAGCGTTGGGTAATCATAATGCCTTACTAGAGGCCAATTATGATGGGGAGGGAAAAATGGTAATTTTGCGCCGATCTGCCAACGAGTCATGAGCCTAGAGGGTCAGACACTTAAGACGATGAATATAGCAAAAGAGGATTTCGAAAGTCCAGATGAGAAGAGATAAGAAATTTAGGAAATTCACTATCCTGATTAGTTAGACCGCACCGGTCTAAACGAAACGAAAATGGATTAGACAATTAATGGTCTAGGTTGTAAACCGGGCGGTTACGGAAATTGGTCCAAATGAATTATGGTCTGATTTAATTCAGGTCATTTAATTAATAATCCTAAGTCTAATTGGGCTCAAAAGGATTTTAATTAAATGGGCTTGAACTAAAATGAGCTTAAGACCCTTTAAAAATTTGATGAATTATAATTATAATTTTTACTTTAATTCAAAGATAATTCTTGATTGGGAAATATAACGAAAGGGAAATATTTGACTAAAATCATATTTTGGAAAAATCGGGAAAAGGGAAAGAGGACGATTTTGGTAAATTGGGAATATATTCCCAATATCCCCAAAACCGAAAAATCTCCTCTCTCTCTCTCTCTCTCTCTCTCTCTCTCCCCTCTCTCTCTCTATGTTCTTGCTCCCTTCTTGCAAAACTAGTAATACTTGAAAGAAGGTTTTTTTTATCCCGGATCAAATACATCGTTGTGTGGACTAACTCAAGAGGATACATAATTTTGTATCTGTCAGATTCGCAAAGGTATAAAACTGTTTTTATGATTCTAGTTTTATGCTAAAATTAATTTAGCATGAAGAACATATTTTATACGGGATATCCATGGTTAGAATTCGGCTGTTGCATGAGTTTAATTACTTGTGACCCCATAGAAAACCCTTTAGTGATATCAGAGCCTGATTGTATGCATGATTGATTTTTCAGCATGATTAGAATCGCTTGAAAAACTAGGTTTTACTTGTTTTGTGGAATTAATTGCATGAAATATTGTGAATTATATTTTAGATTTTTGAAATTAATTTTTTGAAATAATTAGGGTTCGGGGCTGATCTTGTCGAGCCCAGATCAACCCTAGGTCGAGTCCCTTAGGTCACAATGGAAAGTCCTAGGGCTAACCATGGCCGGCGCCAAGGGCCGACTAGGTTGCGCCACGGCCGGCCATGGCAGCCCTCGCAGGCGACCATGGTTGCTGCAGCGGGCGACCAGGGATTGCCCCAGGGACGACCATGGAATGGCCCGCGGGCTGTCCATGGGCGACGCTTGGGCAGACCAGGTTGAGACCTGTGGTCGACCACGAGCAACCCTTGAGCAGACCGCGGGCGACCACAATCGCCCACAGGCGATGCGTGGTTCAGCCGTTGCGGGCCGACCGGTCTCGGGCTTGAACCGGTCAAATTCTTGACGGTTCGTGATAAATTTTGAAATCCTAAATTTGGTTTCAGATTCGGTTCGGTTTTGATAAACTGGGGAAAACCCGGTTTAATTTCAAAATCAATTTAAACTGTCTGGTTTTGATAAACTGGAAATTTTCGACACTTAAGAAAAATAAAATAGGAATTAATAATGTTGTTTGATAAAATGATGTTTTATAACATATTGTTTGACAACATGTTCTTTTCCACATGATGTGTAGCTAAGGCCCTCTAGATGTAAATTGTCGATTTATTTAAATTTCAATTTTGCAACTTGCGAGTTGCTTATTTTGGGATTGTAATTAAATGCGACATGCGTGTCATCACATTTGTAATTACATTAAAGATTGTTTAATTACGAAGAAAGACACAAGAAGCAAGTCAAGAGAAAGTCTTGGAGCCAAGAGGAGTCCCGGAGTCGGTGAGAATTCCAAAGGAGGCTCGAAGCCAGTGGGAGTCCACGAGGATGGTGCAAGTGAAGAACTTGGAAACTTACTCTTTAGGGTCTATTGATAGTATCCTAGGATCCTATATGATGAGCTATAGCTATGCATGTTATTTACATTTACATGTTTTGAATATATGAATGTATGGATGCATAATTAGTTTAAATGCCTTGAATGTAGTTTAGACTATCACCAACATGCAAAAATTAAAATTGGAATTAATCACCCATTGAATGTAATATGGATTTTGAGCTATCCTTGCATCGAATGTAGTCGATGACTCCAATTAAGATTGTATCGATATACAATCAGGATTTTAAAACACAGAAACACAACTAATTTCAAGTCAAGCGTGATACCATCAAAGTCTCGACACTTAGAAAGATTGTGAGCTTATGAGTGGGTGCGGCTCCACGTAGCATTCATAGGGAAGAAGTCTGGATGAGTTTCAAAGGTTGATGTCCCACATTAGTTCTGGGCCATAGTCGATACTTGGTAGACTTGTTTACGATTGTCAGCTAGTGCTGACCTAGGGTATCGTGCTAAATTGATTTTAGCAAAAGATTAGAATGCGAATTAATTTATACCTTTTGATACGAATTCGATTAAACAAAATTCAAAGATCTTGTTTCTCTATCACGTCCACACAGGCGATGTCTTGATCCTTACATTAAAACTTTCTTGCAACTATTACTAGTTTTGCAAGAAGGGAGTAAGAACACAAGAGAGAGAGAGAGAAGAGAGGTGGGGGGGGGGGGGGGGGGGGTCGGCCGAAAGAGGGAGAGGAGAGGAGAGGAGAGAGAGTTGTTTTGGCCGGTTTTGGGAATTGGGAATATATTCCCAATTTCGCAAAAATCGTCCACTTTCCCCCTTTTTCCGAATTTTCCAAAAAATAATATTTTGTCAAATCTTTCCCTTTTTTTGTCCTTTCCAATCTTGAATTATCTTTGAATTAAAATTATAATAATAATTATAACTATAATTCATCGAATCCTAAAAGGGGCTTAAGCGCATTTTAATCCAAGCCCTTTTAATTAAAATCCTTTTGAGCCCAAATATATTTAGGATTATTAATTAAATTACTTGAACTAAATCAGCCCATAATTCACTTAGACCAATTTTTGTAACTGCCCAGTTTACAATCTAGAACGGTAATTGTCTAATCCATTACGGTTTCGCTTAGACTAGTCCAGTCTAACTAAACAGGAAAGTGAATTTCCCAAATTTCTCATCTCTTCTCATATGGACTTTCGAAGTCCTCTTTTTCCTTATTCATCGTCTTAAGTGTGTGACCCTTTAGGCTCATGACACGTTGGCAGAACGACGCAATATTACCATTTTTCCCTCCCATCATAATTGGCATCTAGTAAGGTATTATGATTACCCAACGCTCATGATTATCGATAATTCGACTTAGCCTCAAATCGTCCAAGTCAATATGCTTTTATCTCTAGATATCCTGATTGATCATAAAGCAGAGAGCCGTCATCCTTATTTTATCAATCACCGTTTCTTGATCTCTGAGATGACTGAATCCTGCTACTGCGTATCTCTAGCATGACCATGCATTTTCTTTCAGTCAGTCTCATCAAGTGGCACTGAAATTTTGATCAGCTAGTCGTGCAAGATGTCACACACAATGTTACGTATGAAGCTATAACACTGTGTATGACTTCTTGTGTAGATAACGTAGGACAGAAAATATAAAGCTAAAAACAATAACACAGCAGATTGTTTACCCAGTTCGATGCAACGTCACCTACGTCTGGGGGCTCTCGGCCTAGTGGAAAGACTTCACTTATCAGTAATTCGTCAGAACATACAAGTACCCGTGATCAACCCTAGATCTATACTTTATGCTACGTTTTACAGTGCAATCTATCTCAGGGTCTCCCCCTGAATCCAAGACTTCGTCTTGATTCCACTCTTCGAACAATCGCCTTACTCTATCGGTTCAAGTCTATGTTGAACTTGGTGGTTGCGTGCAGTCTTCACTCACGCGATCAACAAACCCTCAATCACCTAACTCTCAATAGTTATGTGATGCACAATATCCTTAGCTCAATCTGCAATCTCTCAGCCCGCAAACCTTCACGTCTAAGAGCTTTGCAAATTATTGCTAGGATACAAATAAAGAACCACACGATTGCTAAGGGGGTAGCTTAAGCTTTTATAGCAATCGAGGATGAGTACTAACCCTAATGGGTTTCCTCTTAATCACTGTCTTTCTTCTTTCCAGAATCGGAGTCGTTCTGGAATTTCCTAATCGTCTTCGAACTTTTCTGCCGAAACTGCACTTTCCTGATTTCTATCGATCATGATGTTTGCCGAGACGCCGTCAACAATGTTACACAAGATGTCGCAGAAGATGCTTCGACATTCTTTGTAACATGTTCTTCAGTTCCTTTAAAAATCAGCCGATCTCTAAAACCGTCGTAACTACAATCTCCCCCTTTGGCTATTTTAAGGACACCATTCTTCTTCGCATTTTGCGTCGCATTTGTCGTCGATGCACACGATCGGCAGTCATCAAGTCTTTGTTTGCGTTTCGCGTCTCGTAACGTCTTTTGCGCATAATGTGTGTCACCGTGTGTATCATTATGTCTTCGCGTATCATCGTGTCTTCGCGTCGTCTCTATCTTATCTATCTTACTCCCCCTTGCTGGCTCAAAAAGAGCCAAACATAAACAAATATTTCCAACAAAACAAGGTAATAAGAAAGAAACACAAACTTAACTCACACATACTCCCGATCAGCAGTCGAGAGTAAGTGTGAAACAGTGTTCAACAAAAATTACAAAATAAAGTTGTTCAGTTATTCGGTAATTAGAAAGTTCTTAAAATCAAATAGAGCTGCTGCTGGAACTAGCAGTCTCTTCTTCAGTAGCGTCAGTGGAGGCATCTTCAGTAGATTCTTCTGGAGCATTTGGTAGAGAGGTGGTGTCACCATCTTCGGAGCCTGGAGGGGACATGGACTTCAGCAGGTTGGCGCAGTGTGATCTTCGCTGGGAGAGATGCTTCAGAGCTGTCTTGAGATTGACGATGTCTTTGTCCAGTACAGCTATCTCTCTTTCAAGCATGATTGCATCCTTGCTGGTGGTCTTGGTTGGAGGGGCGGCACTTGTGGCTCGACTGGTCGTTGTGTTGTCTTCTGGCCTAACAAGATCAGAAGCATGCTTGCCCTCAAACAGCTTGTGGCTGAGCACAATCAATCCTCCGCGTTTGCCAACCTTATCCGTTGTCTTCAACACTCTGGGGTGTTGATGTATAAGTAGCTCAGAGATAAGGGAGGGAAAGGCAATAGGTATTTTTACAGCAAGTGATCTGGCATGTCGAATAAGATGATCAATAACAAACTGCCCAAAATCAAGTGTAGACCTAGTACCTATTTCGAAGATGAGTATCGCCAGCTCGGGTTTGATGGAGGATGCGTGTGTGGAGGGAGCCCAGTTCGCTACTCCGATACGGAATAGGATGGAGTACTTGGATGTGAGGTCCGAGGCTGCCACGGTGCCCTAGGTAGGCCACATTCTGCTTTTGTCTCCGGTAATCTCCTTGAGGACCTTGTTCAGGTCAGGTGGAGGCACAGAACGAACACGCTTTCTTCCCAGGAAGGCATTAATGATGTCAGAGGAAATGTTGAAACGAAATCCTTTGACATATACCTTCTCACAATCCGGATCATCCGGAGTACCAAACCCAGTAGGCAAATTAGCTATGAATTCCTTGACTAAGAGGGGACAGTGGTTACCAATGTCCGTGACGGTCTTCATGAGCTCTGCCTGCTCAAGAAGTTGGGCAATGGCTTCTAGTCCCAGTAGCTCCGACGACAAGGTCTTCTCGGGATATGCCGTTGTCTGGAACACGAATTCCCATCTTTTCGCACCGTCTTTCGAGTGAAACGACACATTGTCGTAAGGAACACTCGAGGTGTTCTTGACCGTCTTCAGGCTCTTTCCCTTCTTTGCTTCCCTTGCAGCAACCTCCTCTACATCGTCATTCGTTTCTTCATCCACCAATCTAGGTAGGCCACATTCTGCTTTTGTCTCCGGTAATCTCCTTGAGGACCTTGTTCAGGTCAGGTGGAGGCACAGAACGAACACGCTTTCTTCCCAGGAAGGCATTAATGATGTCAGAGGAAATGTTGAAACGAAATCCTTTGACATATACCTTCTCACAATCCGGATCATCCGGAGTACCAAACCCAGTAGGAAAATTAGCTATGAATTCCTTGACTAAGAGGGGACAGTGGTTACCAATGTCCGTGACGGTCTTTATGAGCTCTGCCTGCTCAAGAAGTTGGACAATGGCTTCTAGTCCCAGTAGCTCCGACGACAAGGTCTTCTCGGGATATGCCGTTGTCTGGAACACGAATTCCCATCTTTTCGCACCGTCTTTCGAGTGAAACGACACATTGTCGTAAGGAACACTCGAGGTGTTCTTGACCGTCTTCAGGCTCTTTCCCTTCTTTGCTTCCCTTGCAGTAACCTCCTCTACATCGTCATTCGTTTCTTCATCCACCAATCTAGGTAGGCCACATTCTGCTTTTGTCTCCGGTAATCTCCTTGAGGACCTTGTTCAGGTCAGGTGGAGGCACAGAACGAACACGCTTTCTTCCCAGGAAGGCATTAATGATGTCAGAGGAAATGTTGAAACGAAATCCTTTGACATATACCTTCTCACGATCCGGATCATCCGGAGTACCAAACCCAGTAGGCAAATTAGCTATGAATTCCTTGACTAAGAGGGGACAGTGGTTACCAATGTCCGTGACGGTCTTCATGAGCTCTGCCTGCTCAAGAAGTTGGACAATGGCTTCTAGTCCCAGTAGCTCCGACGACAAGGTCTTCTCGGGATATGCCGTTGTCTGGAACACGAATTCCCATCTTTTCGCACCGTCTTTCGAGTGAAACGACACATTGTCGTAAGGAACACTCGAGGTGTTCTTGACCGTCTTCAGGCTCTTTCCCTTCTTTGCTTCCCTTGCAGTAACCTCCTCTATATCGTCATTCGTTTCTTCATCCACCAATCTCCTTTTGGAGACAACTTTCTTCCCTTTTTCCTTGATGGACATCTTTTTCTTCTTATTGCTGGGGCCTCCAGCATCTTCTACCACCATCCTCCTATTGGTTTCTTTCAGTTTTCCAACAATTACCGCTAGACTTTCATTCTCTTCTAGTCCCTTCTTTTTCAGGGATGACAGCACTATGTGTGCTGTCTCAGTAGCATCTTCTGTAACCTCTTCTCTGGCCTCCAGGGGCGCTTCTTCTGTGTTATTAGCGGCGACACTGTTGTCCTTCTCTCCTTCTTCCAGATCGGTATCCCCGTCTCTGGTTCCGTCTTTCTCAACTTCTTCCTCGGCTTCTTCCGAGACAACGAATTCTTCTTCTACCACAGCCTCCTGTGTGGCTTCAGGAATGACATCTTTTGCAACTTCTTCCTTTCCTTCTCCTTCAGCAATACGCTCCAACCCATGACTGACCGGGGTCATGTCTTCCTTATCTCCTTCAGGATTTATTAGTTCCTCCACCACACCTTCTTGAGGTGGGTCTTGATTTTCCAGCAGCGACTCCAACAAGTCACTATTTCTAGAGGTATCGGTGTTTGAAATTATGGAGGAGTCGATACCTGGGACATATGCTGATACTGCAACAATCTGCATGGAAGCTTCTCGATTTCCTTGGCCAAGATCAGTGTCCCTTTCTGGCCCTGTTAGGTCTGTCATGGAGAAAGCAGAGCTTCCGGTTCGAGACTGTTTGGGAACTCGGGAGAAAATGGGCATTGGTGCTTCCTCCGGCGGGGTTTCTTTGGGAGATTCCTCGGTCTTCTTCTTCGTTTTTGGCCCTTTGATTAGGACTCCATGCTTGTTGGTTTTTGGATTGCTGCTCTTGGAGCTTTTTGCTTCTGCCTTCTTGGGTTCGGATCGTTGATTACTAGTAGCCTTCTTTGGTGCTAGAGTGCTCCGAGTCTTTACTATGTCTGTGTAGGTAGTGAGGTTTTTCGTCGCAGAGTGTGAGAGGTGAGGGAGATGGGAGCGAAAGTGAGAAGAGGTAGACTAGATTTTGATTTGGAAAGCAGGTTGATTCAAATCAAATCTGTTGGAGACCGAGCGTATCTTGTGACCTTTCCTTTCTTTATATGGGCTTTTGGTATGCTTGGCCCAATGGCATGTGTTGGGATTTTGGACCGGTTCATGAAGAGACACCAACTAACTCCTCTCAACTGTTTCTGCAACTTCTATTGCTCGTTGATGGTGCACAGATCGAGTGATGACCTGAGGTAATCAAATTTTCTTGCATCTAATGCCTTCGTGAAAATGTCAGCAAGTTGCTTCTCTGTATGGATGTGTTCTAGGATGATCTTCTTGTCTTCGAACAGCTCGTGAATGAAGTGATGTCTAATGTAAATGTGTTTGGTCTTACTGTCTTGGACATGATTTTTGGAGATGTTGATGGCACTGACATTATCACAATATAAAGTCATGGCTTCTTGTCTGACATTGTATTCGACTAACATCTGCTTCATCCATAGTAGTTGTGTGCAGCTACTCCCAGCAGCAATATACTCCGATTCAGCAGTGGACAGGACAACACAGTTTTGCTTTTTACTAAACCATGATATGAGGTTGTTACCAAGGAAGAAGCATCCTCCAGATGTGCTCTTCCTATCTGCTGTGTTTCCAGCCCAATCGGCATCACAATACCCCACCAGGGTAGAGGATGTGTCGAATGAGTATAATAAACCCAAGTCTGTAGTCCCAGAGATATATCTTATAATTCTTTTAGCTTGGGATAGATGACTAACCTTGGGATTAGCTTGATATCGTGCACATACTTCTACAGAGTAGGCAATATCTGGTCGACTCGTAGTAAGGTAGAGAAGACTACCGATAATGCTTCTGTATAGGTGTTGGTCGACGGCTTCTCCTGGATCATCTTTAGTTAGCTTGATATGTGTAGCTGCAGGTGTCCGTTTATGTGAAGCTTTCTCTAGCCCAAATTTCTTGACAATATTCTTCGCATATTTGCTCTGAGAGATGAAGATGCTATCTTTTAGCTGTTTGATTTGGAAGCCTAGGAAATAGGTAAGCTCTCCCACCATGCTCATCTCGAATTCTGATTGCATTTGTTGAATAAATTGCTCTACCATCTTTCTTGACATCCCTCCAAGACAATGTCATCGACATATATTTGGGCTATCATCAAATCTCCGTCCTCATTCTTCACAAATAGAGTCTTGTCGACTCCTCCTCTAGCGTAGCCGCTTTGAATCAGAAATTTTGTGAGCCTTTCATACCAGGCCCTTGGTGCTTGTTCAATCCATAAAGAGCCTTCTTGAGTTTATACACATGATCAGGGGAGTGAGGATCAAAAAATCCTTGGGGTTGTGACACATATACTTCTTCGTTGAGATCTCCATTTAGGAATGTACTTTTGACATCCATCTAGTAAAGCTTAATCTGTAGATGGCATGATATCCCTAGTAAGAGACGGATTGCTTCAAGTTTTGCTACGGGAGCAAAGGTCTCATCGAAGTCGACTCCCTCAATTTGAGTATACCCTTGAGCAACTAACCTGGCTTTGTTGCGAGTGATGTTACCAAGCTTATCAGACTTGTTTTTGAAAATCCATTTTGTGCCAATGACATTTCCTTCACTTGGCTTGGGCACCAGTTCCCACAACTAGTTCTTCTCAAATTGAATCAGTTCCTCTTGCATAGCATTGACCCAATACTCATCATTGATGGCTTCATTGATATTTTTGGGTTCAGTCTTTGAAACGAAGCATATATTACCTATCACCTCGTTGTAGTCTTCAGGAGTTTTTGACCGAGTCCGTATGCCTTCATTTAGGTCTCCAATTACTCCAGAGATAGGATGATTAGCCTGGATTCTTCGCGAGGGATTGTTGTTGCTGATTTCATGAACTGTCTCATCGTTATCGACATTTGGACTAGCATTTTTGTTTTCTGATTTGCTGCTAGCATCTTCTCTAACATCAGTAATAGCATCCTTCCAAACATTGTTAGGATAGACTCCGTCTTCGTCTGTCGCATCTTCTGAGGCATCTTCTGAGGCATCTTCACATTCATCATCAACGACAACATTGATTGATTCCATCATGGTCTTGGTTCGTTTGTTGAAGACCCGATACGCACGACTATTCCTTGAGTAACCAAGGAAGATGCCTTCATCACTCTTTGGATCAAGCTTTCAACGAGGCTCTCTATCAGCCAGAATATAACAAGTGGATCCAAAGATATGGAAGTACTTGACATTGGGCTTTCTCCCCCTCCATATTTCATAATGAGTTACTGACATACCTGGTCGGAGAGTGACTCGATTGTGGATATGGCAAGCAGTGTTAAGTGCTTCTGCCCAAAAGTGAGTTGGTATGTCCTTGGTCAGCATCATAACTCTAGCCATTTCCTGTAGAGTACTGTTTTTACGCTCAACAATGCCATTCTGTTGGGGAGTGATTGGTGCTGAGAACTCATGAGCTATCCCTTCTAAGTTATAGAATTCTGCAAATTTGCTGTTCTCGAACTCTCGACCATGATCACTACGAAGGTGAATTATTTTGCCAATTGTCTCCCCTTTTTCTCGTTGGACCTGGATGCATAGATTCTTGAAGATCGAGAAGGTATCTGATTTGTCACGAGGGAAGTCAACCCATGTATATCGTGAGTAATCATCTACACACACAAAGACATAGCATTTTCCTCCAAGACTTTCTACTTGCATTGGCCCCATGAGGTCAACATGTATTAACTCAAGCACTCGAGAGGTGGTGATATGCTGCAGCTTCTTGTGTGACATCTTGGTTTGCTCTCCAATTTGACATTCTCCGCAGATTTTTCCTTCCACGATTTTCAGGTTTGGAATTCTAGTAATGGCCTGTTCGGAGATTGCCTTCTGCATACTTCTAAGATTTAGATGTCCAAGCTTTCTGTGCCACAGTTTGGTTTCTTCTGCTTTGGAGACAAGACACTTTGCTGCTTCGATATGTGATTCAGGCAACCAGATGTAACAATTATCTGTTGAGCGAATTCCTTGTAGAATAGTGACTTGGTCGAAGTCTTTAACTATACAGGCTTCTTTAGTGAATTTCACTTCTGAACCCAGATCACAGATCTGGCTGATGCTAATCAGGTTTGCCTTAAGTCCTTCTACAAGTAATGCTTCAGTTAAGCAAGTGGCTCCTGGATGCTTGAGCTCGAATCCCATCTCCAAAAGTAACATAGCAGTTTGTATATAATTTGAGATTGAAAAGAAACTCTGGAGTACCTGTCATGTGTCGAGAACATCCACTATCGAGATACCAGTCCTTGTTTGTTGAGGCACTCAAGGATGTATACGCAACATTAGCTCGATAGACTAGATTCTTAGGTCTCCATTCAAGGCGGGATGTTTTCTGAGGAGTTGAGAGATGCCTTTAATGTCTCATTTGTCTCTGTGGTAGCTGAGCTTGCTTCCTCCCATGGAGTTGAAAACAAAATGGTCTGATGTATCCTCGTTGACCACAGTAGTGACATATCCACTGATATTGATAGGCTGGTTTTCTGTAGTATTGTTGTCTGCGTGGAGGATGTCTTTTGATCGTTGCTTGACAAGAACATGTTGTAGACGATGTCATGAAATTTGTTGTAGGTCGTCCTGTAGGATGTGTTGGGGCATCTAGTGGTTTCTTGTCAACCATGGCTTGTTGTGGGACAAACTTTGTCACTGCTGTCGAGGGGATATCGTGTGTGTACCCTAGTCCCGTTGTATCCTTGGACTGCTTTCCTACTGATAGGATTTTGTCAAGGCATTCTGTGCTAGGATTCATCATCTTTACCGATTTAGTCATAAGACTGATTTCTCCATTAAGTCTGGTGATTTTGCGATTTAGCTCCACGATCGTCTCTATAATTCTAGATTTGTCGTTGGTAAGACTAATGATCCGTTCTCCTTGTTGGTCAAGGATCAGAGTTTCCTTGATCCATCTGGTGTGTAAGCTTTTGTGTGCCTCGACTAGTTGCTATTTAGTCCAATTCTCATTTGGAGTTGGATGGGGGGATCATCATTGGTATTGGCAGGATTATCAATTTTACATGTAGAAATAGTAGTAGTGAATGCAACAAAGTTGCTTACCTCTTCAGATCCACTATCTTCATTGTCATCATCTTATAGGGTGGCATTATATCCTCGTTTTTGTTGTTTGAGGAAATTTGGACATTCTCTACGAAGATGGCCGAATCCTTCACATTCATGGCATTGAAGTCCTTTATTCTTGTTGTTTTCTTCTCCACTCCTGTTTGGTCTGTCAAAACTTCCTCCTGTTTGAGCTTTTTGTGGAGCTTTGTTTCTGGCATTTGTTGTGACATTCCGTCCACCCATTCGACTGAATCTTCTCATGACTTTGTTGTAATTTTTTGTGAGAAGGGCCATTGTAGCGTTGATGTCTTCCTCGGAATCAGAATCCTCAGGTTCTGGTTGCTTGTGTGTTGAGCTTTTGAAAGCAACTTCTTTATTCCTTTTTCGATATTGGGCAGAGATAACTCATATGTCATTAGGGACCCCATTAGCTCATCGAATTTTAAGATCTTGAGGTCATGAACTTCCTCAATTGCAGTGATCTTCATATTAAATCTAGGGCTAAGAGCACTCAGGGTTTTTCTAACCAGTTTTTCATCAGACATTGGTTCTCCTAGAGAGTATGATTCATTGGCTAAATCACGTGTACGAACATTGAATTCTGCAATTGATTCGTCCTCTTTCATGACGAGGGCTTCAAAGTTGGTTGTTAGGTATTGCAGTTTTTGTTCTCGAACCTTAGTTGTTCCTTCATATGCAACAGCCAGGATATCCCATGCAGATTTGGCAGTTGTGCATGTGTTGATTAGTCTGAATACGTTTTTGTCAACACCGTTGAAGATAGCGTTCAGAGCTCGAGAATTTCTCAGTGATTCTTCGTCTTCATCATCAGTCCAGTCTTTTTCTGGTTTTGGACTGATAGGGTTACCATCATTGTCACTGAGTTGTGGAGCATTCCAACCATTGATTACAGCCTTCCATGTTTTGTTGTCAAGTGACTTCATGAAGGCACACATTCGAGCCTTCCAATAGACGTAGTTGCTTCCATCTAGAACAGGTGGTCGATTGATCGATCCTCCTTCTCTGGTATTGTCCATCTTGATCAAAATATTTGTTTAGGAACTCACCTAAAGCTGTAGGTGCCCCCTCTGATACGAATTGAATATTTGATCAGCTAGTCGTGCAAGATGTCACACACAATGTTACGTATGAAGCTATAACACTGTGTATGACTTCTTGTGTAGATAACGTAGGACAGAAAATATAAAGCTAAAAACAATAACACAGCAGATTGTTTACCCAGTTCGATGCAACGTCACCTACGTCTGGGGGCTCTCAGCCTAGTGGAAAGACTTCACTTATCAGTAATTCGTCAGAACATACAAGTACCTGTGATCAACCCTAGATCTATACTTTATGCTACGTTTTACAGTGCAATCTATCTCAGGGTCTCCCCCTGAATCCAAGACTCCGTCTTGATTCCACTCTTCGAGCAATCGCCTTACTCTATCGGTTCAAGTCTATGTTGAACTTGGTGGTTGCGTGCAGTCTTCACTCACGCGATCAACAAACCCTCAATCACCTAACTCTCAATAGTTATGTGATGCACAATATCCTTAGCTCAATCTGCAATCTCTCAGCCCGCAAACCTTCACGTCTAAGAGCTTTGCAAATTATTGCTAGGATACAAATAAAGAACCACACGATTGCTAAGGGGGTAGCTTAAGCTTTTATACCAATCGAGGATGAGTACTAACCCTAATGGGTTTCCTCTTAATCACCGTCTTTCTTCTTTCCAGAATCAGAGTCGTTCTGGAATTTCCTAATCGTCTTCGAACTTTTCTGCCGAAACTGCACTTTCCTGATTTCTATCGATCATGATGTTTGCCGAGACGCCGTCAACAATGTTACACAAGATGTCGCAGAAGATGCTTCGACATTCTTTGTAACATGTTCTTCAGTTCCTTTAAAAATCAGCCGATCTCTAAAACCGTCGTAACTACAATCTCCCCCTTTGGCTATTTTAAGGACACCATTCTTCTTCGCATTTTGCGTCGCATTTGTCGACGATGCACACGATCGGCAGTCATCAAGTCTTTGTTTGCGTTTCGCGTCCCGTAACGTCTCTTGCGCATAGTGTGTGTCACCGTGTGTATCATTATGTCTTCGCGTATCATCGTGTCTTCGCGTCATCTCTATCTTATCTATCTTACTCCCCCTTGCTGGCTCAAAAAGAGCCAAACATAAACAAATATTTCCAACAAAACAAGATAATAAGAAAGAAACACAAACTTTACTCACACATACTCCCGATCAGCAGTCGAGAGTAAGTGTGAAACAGTGTGAAACAAAAATTACAAAATAAAGTTGTTCAGTTATTCGGTAATTAGAAAGTTCTTAAAATCAAATAGAGCTGCTGCATGAACTAGCAGTCTCTTCTTCAGTAGCGTCAGTGGAGGCATCTTCAGTAGATTCTTCTGGAGCATTTGGTAGAGAGGTGGTGTCATCATCTTCGGAGCCTGGAGGGGACATGGACTTCAGCAGGTTGGCGCAGTGTGATCTTCGTTTGGAGAGATGCTTCAGAGCTGTCTTGAGATTGACGATGTCTTTGTCCAGTACAGCTATCTCTCTTTCAAACATGATTGCATCCCTTCTGGTGGTCTTGGTTGGAGGGGCGGCAGTTGTGGCTCGACTGGTCGTTGCGTTGGGTTTGGACAGAAAATATAAAGCTAAAAACAATGACACAGCAGATTGTTTACCCAGTTCGGTGCAACGTCACCTACGTCTGAGGGCTCTCAGCCTAGTGGAAAGATTTCACTTATCTGTAAATCGTCATAACATACAAGTAGCTGTGATCAACCCTAGATCTATACTTTATGCTACGTTTTACAGTGCAATCTATCTCAGGGTCTCCCCCTGAATCCAAGACTCCGTCTTGATTCCACCCTTAGACAATCGCCTTGCTCTGTCGGTTCAAGTCTCTGTTGAACTTGGTGGTTGCGTGCAGTCTTCACTCACGCAATCAGCAAACCCTCAATCACCTAACTCTCAATAGTTATGTGATGCACAATATCCTTAGCTCAATCTGCAATCTCTCAGCCCGCAAACCTTCACGTCTAAGAGCTTTGCAAATTATTGATAGGAAACAAATAAAGAACCACACGATTGCTAAGGGGGTAGCCTAAGCTTTTATAGTAATCGAGGATGAATAGTAACCCTAATGGGTTTCCTCTTAATCACTGTCTTTCTTCTTTCCAGAATCGGAGTCGTTCTGGAATTTCCTAATCGTCTTCAAACTTTTCTGGCGAAACTGCACTTTCCTGATTTCTGTCGATCAGGATGTTTGCCGAGACGCCGTCAACAATGTTACACAAGATGTCGCAGAAGATGCTTCGACATTCTTTGTAACATGTTATTCAGTTCCTTTAAAAATCAGCCAATCTCTAAAACCGTCGTAACTACAGGCGCAAACAGATATCTTTCCCATGCCGGAGCATGAGGGATAAATCCCTTAGCCGTCTTTCATGTTCCCTCATGTAATCCATAAATGAGCCAATCAGAGCCCTTATGACTACTCTTTTACAAATAATACTAGGCAATGTCAAACTTAGTTACTAATTACATAGTAACAACAAAGACTCCTTGGTCTAAGGATACTTTGACAAGCTACGATATGTGACTATGCTCATGACAGCATCTATGCTACATACTCACCTTCAGACCGACCCATATCACATTCTCGCTTTGCCCGGTATATCTCCATCCCTGTCGTGATCCTCAGGAAGTAGACTCGACTATGGAAAAAGATCTCCCTCCTTGAATCACGGGTCCTGTATGTCTACCGAATGGACCTGGAACATATCCGACTCAACCAATCTGGGTAAGGCGTCTGTGGTAACATCCTACTGTATACTAATCTCAGCAAGCTCGATCGTACCAAACTTTGATCTAACCCAGTTGCCCTCTGCTGTCAACTGCCCTCAACTGAGGCACCAAGCTTGACTACAACCAAACTCTAATCAACTCCAATGTCCTAGGCTGAACTCTGATCTTTCTTAGTATGGTCCATCACAATCAACCCTTACTCCTCTCGAGAGATCACAACATCGTCATGCTTGTCCAAAAGTTCTACCTCTTCGGCCCAAGAAATCCCGACCGCCCGTGTACAAACGGTATAATGGCTCCCGCTCGAACAGGAGACAGACTCGGTTCATCAGGGCGAATCACAGGAGGATCATTATATAACTCCCGAACCATAATCCCTACCCTTGCAGTCTCGTCCTCAAAGTTGTAGTCCAAAGCCCACGATCTTCGTAGGGGGTCTGACACGTGCACCAATACTACAACACAGTCTAAGACCCCTGCTCTAAGAGAGATCGGATGAATGACTATCAGGGTTTCAACCGACCCGGCTGATAGCATTTTTGTGCGCTAGTCCAATTGCTAGTAGTCTATAAATGTCTATGTATATTAATCATCGTTTGTAATAAATAAAACGGCTTTGTATTACTTATGTGTTGAAGTAATATGTTAAGCATGATCTAATTTATGACCATTAAAGTAGTAGAACCATAAATCTGTACGGATCACACTTGAAGTGACCAATATGAGGATGGTTCTCAATGATGTAGTTCTGCTTATCATAGGGATGTGAGATCCCGGAATCATAGATATCATGAGGTGATTGATATCGGACGACCCACTTTGAATAGTGTTTCATAGATTGAGCCATGAACATATTCAAATGCGATAGCTTGTCACAATATCCTTAGACCAAGGAGTCTTTGTAATCGCTATGCGATCGACGTACGGCTTTAACTTGCGCCTAACGCTTTCCGTAACAGGATTGCAATAACGGGCATGATTGGGTGGCGAAACGGATTTTATGAGTGACACGAAAGACGGCTAAGGGATTTATCCCTCGTACTATGGTATGGGAAAGATATCCGTTAAGGCCGCTTGATCGAGAGTGACTGAGAGAAAGAGCATGGTCATGCCAATGATACAGGTTATCAGTTCTCAGTCTTCTCACATATGAAGTAACAATGATTGATTAAACAAGGATGACGACTCTATGCCTTGTGATCAATCGGGATGTCTAGAGATAATAGGATAGTGACTTGTACGCACAAGGTTAAATCGAATCATCGATCATCATGCACCTTGGGGAATCATAATGTCTTACTAGAGACCACTTATGATGGATCGGGCAGGACAGATCTCTTGCGTCGATCTGCCAACGGTGGCATGAGCCTGGAGGGTCACACACATACAATATGGATAACTTGAGACAATGAAACATTAACGTTTCTTGAGGAGCAAGACATGGCCAAAAATGAGGGTTTTTGGCCATGGGTTCGGTTTGTGAGAATAATTAGCGAATCGAGAAAACTGAGTTTATTCGTCGATGTCGCGTCGGATAAGCCTTCATGGTCAGCCACATTGGTCCAAAACCAAACCCTAAACCCTGAACCCTAAATTTAAGAGAATTAGGTAATGACTTGCCTTTAACCCATGCTTTCATCATTTGTTATTTTAATCATCAATGCCTTATGAGTTGATGAAGTAGACAAAAGAGAAAACAATTCACTCACTCTCACAACACTCTCACCTTCGCCGGCCACCCCTCTCTCTTGTTCTTCACACATTAGTTCTAGTAGGCTTTTAGTGAAGGATCATAAGGATCATCCTCTTTGTGTGGACTTGCTCTAGAGAAGAAGATCATATAGTTCTTCTTTCTTGTTTCAACAAAGACTAAAAGGTAAATTCTTGTGGAATAGATTTTGCCTTGAGATTTAATGGTTCATGTTCTTGAACAGTGTTTGGAGTTCCTTTTGTTTAGGCTTCTGCTATCTCGATGATCTTGAACGCTCCAAAACCCCACAGTGGTATCAGAGGTTGGTTAACCCTCTTAATCTTTGTCTTGTTGAACTTGTTTCGGTTTTATTATGATTTGCATGCCATATTTGTTGATAAATTTTTTTAATGCTTTTTGGGTAAACTGCATGAAATATGTTATTGTTGGAAAATATATTGAATTTGGAATTTTTTGGAATTTTATTGGATTTGTCGGGTCCGTGACGGGACTCTCGGGGAGTCGAATTAGAGGTACCGGACAGAGGTCACCGGAGGCCGGGGAAGGCTGGCGGTGACTAGGGCTGTCCCCCTTCTTGGCCGAGGCCGAGAGGGGAGGCAAGCCCGGGTTTGGGCTTTCCAAAGCCCAAACCGGGCCGTGAGCTTGGGTTCGGCCGAATGGGATTCGGCCCATTGGGCTTCGGCCCGACTTGGTTCGTGCACTGTAATTTTTGATCCGTGATCCAAAATTTCGAACCCGTGATCCAATATTTCGAAAACTTTCAAATTTGATCAGTTTCGATAAACCGTTTTTCAAAAAAGTCTAGTTTCGATAAACCCGACCAAGCAACTTGGCAAAATTAAAACCGGAATATTTCATATTATTTGACGACATGTTTGTGTGATAACATGTTGGATGATGTGATGAGATGTATGATGCATTACACGGTTTGCACACCGTTAGTGTTAGCATGTAATTATTCTTTCATTCGAGCCCTTAAAGTGTAATTATTTTTGTCCGGTCTACAAACCGAATATTAATTGTAATTACTACTCAAAGACGAGAATGATGGAAAATCGAGCACAATGACGGTCTTGGAGGAAGTCCAAGAGCTAGTGGGAGCCCGAATGAGAAAGACGAGAAGATGTGATGTCTCGTAGAATCTTAAGAGTAGGATGGGCTATTGGTGCATGTTTAAACGCTTTATGCTTGCTTGCTTTAATTATTAGAAATAATTGTATGCTTGCATGCTTAGCTTATAAGTTTATAGGGCATCACCTCACATGCAAAGATTAAAATCGATTTTAATTGCTTGCATGATTAAAGAGTTGTGCAGGTTGTGATAGATGAGTTCGTTTTTGAAACGTGTTTGCACGGGTTGCAAATGACGACTTCAAAAGAATATTATATATGATACAATTAGAAACGTCACAACACGGGTTGTTGATGACGGGTTCTTAATTATACAAAATACTTTCGAATTATTAAACACAACCAAATCACAACATAATTTGAGTCAAGTGAGATGTCACCCAAATTCACACCCATGTAGAAACATTTTATCGGTGTCGTGCGCCTTAGTGGAGCATCGATGGAATGGGTTCTATATGGAATGGTCAACTTTGTGGGATGTCGTGCGCCTTAGCGGAGCATCTGCACAAAATTGACGCATAAGTGAAGGTTGGTTGACTCGACCACGATTCTTGGCCTGAGGTCGAGCTGGGGCATCGGAAGGGTAAGCCGTGTGCTTTTGCACATACCCTGACCAAGAGTTACACGGGTTGTAATTGGATGGACGTCCTACCCAAATGGGTCAATTGGAGTGGTGCGCCTTAGCGTACTTCAATTGACAAATAAGGGATCTTGGTTTAAAGATTCTAAACCTTAGAATCAGATGGTTGGTGTTTAATTCGGATCTTCGTAAATTTGTTCATCATTTCTGATTAAATTTAGTTTCTTCGTGTAGAAAATGGCTAGTAATTCAACAAACTCGTCTAATTTTTCATTGAGGGCTATACTTGATAAGTGTAAGCTCAATGGAACAAATTATCTAGACTGGGACCGAAATTTAAGACTTGTGTTAAAGTTGGAACGCAGAGAGTACGTCCTTGACCAGGCTATCCCTGGGGAACCAACACTTAACGCCATAAGGGCCGTTAAGGATGCATTCAGGAAGCACCTTAGCGATTCTGGGAATGTGGCGTATGTGATGTTGGGCTGCTTGGAGGGAGACTTCCAAAAAGCAGTTTATGGAACTGTTCGAGGACCCTTGTGCCATGATGGCGCAGATAAGGGTTATGTTCAAGGAGAAGGCTCGGATCGAAAGATTCGAAATTCTCAAAGAATTCCTCTCCTGCAAAATGTCAGCAGGCGGCTCTGTTAGTCCTCACGTCCTAAAAGTTGAAGGGGCATCTCGAACACCTGACAAGAACAAGTCTTGGGATGGGACAGGAGATGGCATTGTAGACTTAGTTCTGCAATCCCTTCCTCGTGCTTATGTTGGGTTCTTTATGAACTACAATATGCATAATTTGGACAAGATCATCTCAGAGTTGCAATGAAAGCATGTAACGGCTGAGAAGAACGTCAAGCTTATACCAAGGGATGTTCTAATGGTTATAAAGGGATCTAGCATCAAAGCTAGAGGTGACAAGGGTAAAAACCCTATGCACGCGGCGTTAAAGATGAGACTGGCTCGGGTTCCTAAACCTCCTAAAGTAAGGGAAGCTAAAAGGAAAGGGAATCAGTCTGCTTCTACTGCCAACAGTCCGGTCATTGGAAAAGAGACTGCAAGAAGTTCCAGGATGATCTAAAGAAGGGTGGTGGATCCACGCCTTCTGCTATTCTTGTTATTGAGCTTAATCTTTCTACTTCCAATTCATGAGTATTTATACCAGACATGAATCTGTACGGATGAACAGAAACTAGAAAGTAGAAGAGATTATGGGAAACACGAGGTGGACCTAAGAGTTGGAAACAGAATTAGGGTTGCCGCAACTGCTGTAGGCTCCATTACTCTTGCTTTGGCCAGTAGACTTGTATTAGTACTTCATAATGTGTATTACATAATTTTGTAAGTTCTAATAAAGTCGGTGGTTTACACATATTGAATATGAAAACTTAAGCTCATAATATAACGTTATCACTAAGAGCTTTAAATCCGATGATTTAAACCAAGCTCTAATATGGCACTGTCGTTTAGGTTGCATAAATGAGAAAGTGCATTTCAGCACTTTACAAGTGCGGACTTCTAAGTCCATTCAAATTCCATTCGGGGGAAAATGTGCGAGGCTTGTTTGATGGGCAAAATGACTGGAGCGCCCTTCATCGGGAAAGGTGAAAGGGCGGGTAACCTATTGGGCCTGATACAGCGGAAATGTGTATGGGCCAATGAATTCACTTTCTTGGAGTGGTTTTCGCTACTTCATAAATCTTACTGTTGATTACAGTAGACTTGATTATGTCTGTTAAATAAGACATAAGTCGGATGATTTTGATAAATTCAAAGAGCTTAAGACTGAAGTACAAAACCAACTCGGGAAAAGTATTAAAACACTTCGTGTCGTATCGAGCTGGAGAATACTTGTTCATAGAGTTTCATGATCATCTTGTGAGAAGTGGGATATTATCAGAGTTACTCTGATCTCCCAAACTCATTCTAGGGTTATGCTCTAAAAACAGCCGCATTCATTTTGAATCGGGCTCTGACGAAAACAGTGGGAGGAATGTACATCTTGATGGTATTCGGGATGGTACAGTTTCTCAGGAACCACTGGACAACCCTGTAGAAGTGTTTGAGCCAGAGCTGGTAGTAGAGCAAGAACCGCCTATTGCAGTTATTCCGGATGGTCCAAGGCAGTCTGAAAGGACCAATCGTACACCTGCTAGATACAGGTTTCTCGTGTCTAAAGGTGACGATTGGTAACAGTGGATCAGGATGGTCCAACTACCTTTCAAGAAGCCATGAACGGCCCTAACTCTGAGACATGACTGGGTGCCATGTAGCAGAATTGGAATCTAACGTTTTGATGAAGTTCGGCTTTATCAAGAACGTAGATGAGCCATGCGTTTCAAAGAAGGCGAATGGGTGTAAGATTGTCTTTCTGGTGCTGAATGTGAGAATGACATTGGAAACGACATCCTAACCTTGCGCTTGACAAAGGCTTGGTTAAGGGAGTGTTTCTGAAATGAAGGACTTAGGCGATGTTGCTTATATTCTTGAGATCAAGATATAGAGAGATCGCACCAAGCGGGTCTTGAGATTAAGTCAGAGCACCTATGTAAAAAAATTTTGAGTGGGTTCTCAAAATGCTTGATTCCAAGAAAGCATTCTTACCCATTCGACATGGCATAAAGCTCAGCAAGATTTAGTGTCCGGCGACACCTGATAAGCTGAAAAGAATGAGTGAGATCTCATACGCTTTGGCTATAGGATCCATCATGTATGTCATGATATGCACGAGACCGGATGTCTCGTTCGCCTTAAGTTCTGCCAGTAGACATCAGTCTAACCCCGGTGGACAACACTAGATTGCGGTCAAAGTTATCCTCAAGTTCTTGAGGAGAACTTTAGACGCCCTTCTTGTGTGCGGGGGCCACGATGATGTTGAGCTAGTAATCAAAGGTTATATTGACACTAGTTTCCAGACGAATCCTAATGATTGTAGAGTCAGTCAGGATACGTATTCATGTTGAATGGTGGAGCTTCAGCTGGAAGAGCTGGAAGCAGGACCAATTGCCAATTCTACGACGAAAGCTGAGTATATAGCTGCGTTGGAGGCAGCAAAGAAGGTTGTATGGATTTGGAGCTTCATGACTGGATTAGATGTAATTAAAAACTCGTCTAACCCAGTAGACTTATCTTGTGACAACAATAGGGCCATTGCGTAAGCTAAAGTGCCCATATCACATAAAAAATCCAGATAAATACTCAGACGTTACCTAGATAACGAGAAGATCAACTACATTACGACGAATTAAATCACAGCCGGCCCTTTTGACGAAGGCTCTCTCACAGCCTAAACATGAAGCTCATGTATAGTCAATGGGTACAGACTGGGACTTAAATTAGAATTAGGGGCAAGTGGGAGATTAATAGCATTTGTGCCCTAGGTTCCAATTGGAATAGTCTATAAATGTCTGTAATAGTTTGTCATCGTTTGTAATGAATAAAACGGCTTTGTATTACTTATGTGTTGAAGTAGTATGTTAAGCATGATCTGATTTATGACCACTAAAGTAGTAGAACCATAAATCTGTACGGATCACACTTAACGACTCCCTGGTCAATATACGCTTCAATTGAAGCGACCAGTATGAGGATGGTTCTCAATGATGTAGTTCTGCTTGTCATAGGGATGTGGGATCCCGGAATCATATCATAGATATCATGAGGTGATTGATATCGGACGACCCGCTTTGAATAGTGTTTCGTAGATTAAGCCATGAACATATTCAAATGCGATAGCTTGCCACGATATCCTTAGACCAAGGAGTCTTTGTGATCGCTATGCAATGTACGTGCGACTTTAACTTGCGCCTAACGCTTTCCGTAATAGGATTGCAATAACGGGCATGATTGGGTGGCGGAACGGATTTCATGAGTGATACGAAAGACGGCTAAGGGATTTATCCCTCGTACTACGGTATGGGAAAGATATCCTTTAAAGGCCTCTTGATCGAGAATGACTGAGAGAAAGAGCAGGGCCATGCCAGTGATACGGGTTATCAGTTCTCAGCCATCTCACATATCAAGTAACAATGATTGATTAAACAAGGATGACGACTCTATGCCTTGTGATCAATCGGGATGTCTAGAGATAATAGGATAGTGACTTGTACGCACAAGGTTAAATCGAATCATCGATCATCGTGCACCTTGGGTAATCATAATGTCTTACTAGAGACCACTTATGATGGATCGGGCAAGACAGATCTCTTACTCCGATCTGCCAACGGTGGCATGAGCCTGGAGGGTCACACACATACAAGACGGATAACTTGAGACAATGAAACCTTAACGTTTCTTGAGGAGCAATACTTGGACAACACTGAAGGTTTTTGGCCATGGGTTCGGTTTGAGAGAATAATTAGCGAATCGAGAAAACTGAGATTTTCGTCGATGTCGCGTCGGACTTTGTTTGATAAGTAACGACAAAAAGGGTCGGACAACTTTTTGGACACATCACGCGACCACATGGGTGAGCCCATTGGGCTCAGCCCATGGGGTCACCTAGCCGGCCCAACAAGGGCCCAAATGAGGCCCAATAAGCCCAAATGGCCTGCCACCTTGGTGGGTCCAAGGGTGGGGGCCACACACACCATGCTTAGTTGGTGTTGTTGATTAAGAGGTGAGTGATTCAAGGAGTATGGGCAATGACTTGCCTTTAACCTATGCTTTCATCATTTGTCACTTCAGTAACCCATGCCTTATGTGTTGATGAAGTAGACAAATGAAGACACAACTCACACTCACAACCTCACTTTCTCTCTCTCTTGGTCGGCCATCTCCTCTTGCTCTCTCTTCTTGCTCTCTTGCTCTTCACTTAATTGTTCTAGTAGGCTTTAAGTGAAGGATCTTAAGTATCATCCTCTTGGTGTGGACTTGCTCTAGAGAAGAAGATCATATAATTCTTCTTTCTTGATTCAACAAAGACTAAAAGCAAAAATGGAGAAGCTGTCCAGATTGTCCAGTTCTGGCGACCGACATTGCGTGAGCTATAGCCACTTCGTCCGAAGTCCGATTGACCTGAAAATGGCGGCGTTAGAAAGATAAGTCAAAGGGGTACAACTTTTATGAAATACTGATTTTCCAAAAAAGCTCTGGTTTGGGAGATACAAGGCCGAGAAGCTGACTGGTCCGCAGAGTCTGTCCAGCGAGATGGGAAAAATGTTTTTCTCCAGACGGAGGTCTTCTCGTCCGAACTGGATTCGGAGCAAAACACAAAAGATGTAGAGAATTGACTGAGGTTTAATCTCCTAAAAGAACCGAAGTAATTGGAGATCTGTAGCTCGAGATATGGAGCTTCAAAGTCTCAGTTTTCTGGGCAGATTCTGGTAAAATCTGAAAACTCGATTTCCTAAGGATCTAACTTGGTAGTCGATCTTGCGCAGGTTAGGGGCGGTTTATAGGTTGCTTCCGCTGCCATAAATGTGATTAGGATGCCCCGGAACCCAACACTAACTCCGGCACTGCCTTGCCATGATAAATAGAGCGTGATCATAAAAAGTTAAGTAATTGGAGATCTGAAGCTCAAGATATGGAGCTTCAAAGTCTCAATTTTCTGCTGGGCAGATTCTGGTAAAATTCGAAAACTCGATTTCCTAAGGATCTAACTTGATAGTCGATCTTGCGCAGGTTAGGGGCGGTTTATAGGTTGCTTCCGCTGCCATGAACGTGATTAGGATGCCCCGGAACCCAACACTAACTTCGGCACTGCCTTGCTATGATAAATAGAGCGTGATCATAAAAAGTTAGCCTCATACTGATAGCTTCTTAATGAAGCTTAACTAATCAGGGAAGCATTAAATGTAATTCTTTCCGATCTATAGTTCTACTATTAGTGATGACACACATAATGATACAGATCAAATTACATCTAATAAATTACTACAATACATTAGTAATTTAATGCCAATTTATTTATTCAAAAAGATGATAAAACATCACATCTGTAGATCACTTTTATATTGGACTAGAGCACAACTCTAACACGATTCACCTCAGTGGTGGTCCTTGACCCTCTTCTGGACCCTCGGACCCCCTCTGACTACTGTAGCCGGAGCTAGAGATGGCAGAACCCTATCAGAGGAAATTGGGGTTCTCGAACTTGTGAGCGCCACTGGGAGATTTGAAATTCCCGATCTTCTATTCTGCCTCTCCTTTGACGTCCGGCCACCAGGGATCGAACCGTAATAACCTCTCAAGACCTTCATGGAACCTGAGAGTTTGGGAGCGACGGGCTTTGTCTGCGATCTACGTTTCTCTCTCCTTGCGATCGCAACAAACATGGGCTCCTTTTATCTGGTTTGGTTCTCCACTCTCCCCTTAGATTGAGAATCTCTGTGCCTCTCCCTTGATCGAAGCTGATCGCTCGATGACTGACCTTTCCGAGCAGACTTTCCTCAACCGTACAGCCATAGTTTCTGGTCAACCTCCTTGAACATATTTGAAAACAGTGGTTGGTAATCCCAAACATCACCTCTACCTCTTCCTGACCTCATCGCCGGAAAAAATGGTGCGAAATACCCCTGCTGGACCTTCGCCGGAGCTCGCCGAAAATCGCTCAAACCCTAGCGACAAAATACATAGTTTTTGTTCTTTTCCTAATCATAAAGTTGATCCTCATATGGAGTTGGTGGGTTGGTATAGTATGTTCGCATATTTTTGTGAGGCGACATGAGAAACCTTGAGTTCACTCTAACTTTTTTTCCTTGTTTCGAAAGCATATCAGATGATTCCCTTTCACTTGCATCTACACACGCAGGTTTTCCAATATCAGCAACATCTTCAAGTGAGACCTTGTTAGCTGGTGTGAGAACTTCCTCATTGATTGTGGCACCAGCAGAAGGTGACTTAATGATCTTTGGAGTGCTATCATAGACAGTTTCGACAATTGGGTTCGGTTGATTCACTGTCACACCAACAAAAGGTGAGTTAATGATCTATGCAGTGCTTCCACAGACATTCTGGCAATGGGGTTCGACTCATTCACTGTTGCACCAACAGAAGGTACATTAGTCTTCTTTGAACTGCTACCATAGACATTGTGGTCACTATAGTTCAACTCATCTGTCGTCTTCTAGTGTTCTGCTATAAGTGTGTCTATGAAGTCACCATAATTTTCATTGAAATCATTGTTCATCGATTTTGGTCTAAAAGTCTGATGAAACCTTGGCATAACACCAACAAATTCATCATTCATGGAATTATAGGCACCCTTAAAATCATGAACAATTTGAACCAACTTCTTGTACAGATGATGCATCTTCTGATTTCTTTATAAATGAAAACAAATAAACCTTAATACATACTATAACTGGAAAAAATATGAACAATTAATCAAACATGTAAATGTTGTGGCTGAAGATTACTAACACATGGATATGTTCCTAACGTACTATATTTTATTCACTAAAATAGACCGTGTATTTCCACAAACATAATATGTATTTTTAATAAAAAAAACTATTAAACATCACCTTCATTTCAGGGTTCTAAAGATTTCCTTCTATCTCACCACTCGAGTTCATGGGGGCTTCTTCATTCTGATCCTCCAAAGGCATATGTTGACCACATTTTTCACACGTTGTGTTTGAGGTGTTTGGTGTGACAGTGAGTAATGCTCTAATGGGCCTTCATTCAGCAAGAAATCGAGCGCTAAACTCATTATTTCTTACTTCAAATTCAATTCTCTCCTTGACAGTTCTGTCTTTCTAACCAATCAGTGTTGAGAAGACACGAAAAACATCATAACACCGGTAATAAATTCAGTCAAGATAAAACAACTACACAAAATAAACACCAAGTTAGTGAATCATTAATTGAAGTTATTATTTGAAAAAACAAAACAAAAAACAAATACTAACCAACAAAAAAAAATAAGTGGACCAACATAATACTTCCATGGCTCCCACTTTTCCAAAATTTTAATATCACCAACTAAAACTGGTGTACACTAATTGAACTCCTTAGCCTCATCAACATTCTGAAATGAATCAAACAAGGAATGATTTACCCAAGTGTTTGTGCCATAATACACAAGCACCATAGAAACCAGGACCAGAAAGTTCTGCTTGAAAAGTTTTCCTCTATCCTTCTAACGTAAAATATGATTACAGACCTCTACAATCCCAATTTTGAAACCAACCTGCTCTTGTCTTTCTTCCACAGTTTCATATTCAAATTGTTTCCTTTATTCAGCTAATGCCTCATACGGTTTAACATGTGTCTTGATGGGGATTTATCATGGACCACGTGGCAGCCTAAGTGTGCACTCAACATCCTCTTCTTCCACACGAATTTTAAATCAATCACGAAACTTGAATACTTATTAATCTGTATTGAAGTGTTAACAAGATACTGTGTTACTTCTATAGGAATAGCCGTCAATTCAAGTTTCAGAACATATATGAATCTCATTTGCTTAACTTCATCTATTTGTTTAGAGCTCAACGACTTTATACATTGAACAAGCCTTGTTGGAGTACAACGAGTTTGGAATGTAATTTCTTTCTTCTTCCGTGGTTTCCTCCATCTTTTTAATTCTACTGGTTTCTCTTTAGGGATGATTGCTTCTTCCTTTCCACCCTTCTTGACTTTTGGTTTCTTTGATACTAGTTCACTACAACCAGCTACTTCTTCTGTTTCTGTTTTCTTGTCACTACAGTCCACTTCTTTAGCTTCTTCTTCTTCAACATGCTCGACAGTACCACATGCTTCTTCTTCAACCAACTTCTTCTGCTGCACTCTACCAACTTTTTTCTTTCCATCATTTTTTTTGTTTTTTTCTTTCTGGTCCACTATTACCAGATACTTCTTCAGTCTGCATCTCAGTACCATCAGCTTCTTCTTCAACTTGCTTCTCAATCTCAATATATTCTTCTTCACTCTGCATTTCAGTACCAACAGCTTCTTCTTCAACTTGCTTCTCAATCTCAATATACTTTTCTTCACTCTGCATCCCAGTACCAGCAGCTTCTTCTTGAACTTGTTTCTCAGTCTCAATATCTTCTTCAACTTGCTTCTCTTTCAACACCTTCTTCTTCAACTTAGTCTTCAGTCCCAACATCTTCTTCTTGAACTTGCTCCTCAGTCCCAACGGTTTATTCTTCAACTTGCTTCTCAATACCAACAGCTTCTTCTTCAACCTGCTTCTCAATACCAACACCTTATTTTTCTACCACCTTCTTATTCCTACCAGACCTCTTCTTCTTCTTTGGTTGCACACCAAATACTTCAGACAATGGTGCACTACCAACAAAGTCACTGATATGACTTTCAACATAATCTAACAAAGACAAAAACAACCAAAACACATATTCACATATAAACAACAGAAAACAAATACAAAATAACAAAGAGACATGTATTCTAACACAAATACATGTACATCCCTCCTAAAGACAGGTATTTCTAACACATAAGCAGCTATACTTGTCGAATTACTAATCTAAAATGTATTTATAAACATGCATACACAAATTTCATGTATTTCCCTCCCAAGCCAAGTATTTCCATCACCAAATATTCAAATCGGACTATAACAACATCATACCATTAAATTATCTCTTTCCCTTCACTTGTTTATCGTTGTCTACCCTCATGGCCTTCATTTTAATTCTCACCATCCTAACGTGTAGTTGTATCAAATCAAAAAATATTAGACATAAACCTTATATCACTAGAACTGGAAATCGAATTATTTTTTCGTGAAATAGAAGAAAAAGGGACCAAAGATAAAAAACATAAGCATGAAATATAACTATACATGATGAAATCTTCTGAAAAGTAGTTGAAATCGCCAAAAAACCAACTTGAAATCGCCGTCGACACCTTGTGGACTTTAGGTCTTCAAACGAATTTGATACATATTCAATACCCGTTGATGACACGAAAAATATATTTTACCATGCCATCAGCTCGGGCAGGCAGATTGACAAATTTGCCCCCGCCTGTTTGGTTCACTCAAGTTACCAAATTACCCCCGCGCATTGACTATGAGGACTCTGCTGTTTTGTTTTGTCATTTAGCGCGCATGGACACCTCTCGCCACCAGAGAACTTCGCACAACCCTGTTTGGTTTGCACAACCCTACACGTCCGTTTGGTCTATTAGTCATCACAAACGGTGGGTTAGGGGACAAATCTGTCATTTTCAACCTTTGACATTTAAAATCTTTGAACATTCAATACATTGTTAATTAATTTTCATGCAAAATAAATGCATCCTAAGTATAATTAATGTTATGCACTCCACGAATATCCAACCTAAAAAATCTCTGAACATTTAATATGTTGTTTAATAATGTTCCCAAAAATAAATATTTAATATTGGTTTTGACATCCAATAATTTTCATTAGACAAACCTACTTACGAATGGACATACGCTTGAGTTGTGGACACACTCAAGTTCTCTGTCGATACTCAATCTCAATACGTCAGACACACATCAATGACAGTGGACAAACTCAGTTATTGGTCATACGAAATACAATCTGTCGATACTCAATCTCAATACGTCAGACACACATCAATGACAGTGGACAAACTCAGTTATTGGTCATACGAAATACAATCTGTCGATACTCAATCTCAATACGTCGAACACACATCAATGACAGTGGACGAACTCAGTTATTGGTCATATGAAATACAATCCCCGTTTGGGTGTAACACGATATTCCAGTGAACCTACTATATGCTGAGTTTGAAACTTTTTTTGTCGATACCCAAACAATATTTAAGTTACACTTAAGGTAACGGCGGTTAAATATAACAGAACTGATGTGTAAAAAATCCAAAATACCCATTTTAGTATTTAATTATCAAATTATACGCATATATTGATAAATATGAAATGACTATTTTACCCTCGGTAAACTAATGAATTGAACTTACACTTAAAGGGTATGTTTGTCTTTTCAAATAACAAAATAAATTATATTAAAAAACTAAAAATAACATGTGAAAATACAATTTTGCCCTCATCTTCAACCTCACTCTCACCTCACCCTCCTATAACAAAAAAAACCGAGCTATTTCTGCCGCCACCGCAACACTACAACTCTCTGGCTAGCAAGACCCATTTTTCCATCTCTCGGCCAAAAAGAACGGACATTTCTCCTCCGATCTGGCCGCCGAGCTCGATGTGGCCAAAACTAATATTGCAAATATCAAATACCAAATAAACTACAAAGATCAAGATGCAAAATTGACACCAAAATTAATCAAAAAAGTGTCAGTATCATGCTCTTGAATTCCTAGTTTTATTGTACTTTCACATGAATTTACAGGGAAATGAGAGTCATACCTCAAGAACTCACACGGAGAAGTCCAACAGACACAACAAACTCATACTTTTAGCCTAAGCTAACCACACCACCCATTCCATAACTTCTCTCTCCTATTCACCCTATCTATAAACTATAATTCCACAACAGTGGGTCCCTCACACAAGTTCTCAGCTTTACCTCCACCTGTTCTCGTCGGAGGAGTAGAGGTACGCGTAGGTCACGTGACGCACGGGGTGGAAGGAGAAGAGGCACGTGAGCCCACCGGCGATCGAAATCTACGGAGACGCTGACATGGACGACGGCTACGACGACCGTGGACCTAAATCGACTACTCTGAATCTACCTCTATGGCCGAGTGTTGTTGAGGCTGTGGAGGTTCCGAGATCTGGTAAGGATGAGCTACCCCCATGCTCTATGACCGTGGCCGTGGACGTCTCCGGCAGAGTGTCATGTGAATTCCTCCAGAGCTTGGGCCTCAACTACACGGCTACGCGGACGGAGATCTTGGAGCTTCTCAATGTCGGCGGTGGAGATGCCGGAGGTCGCTGCGGCGAAGGGGGAACGGGGAAACGGGGACGGTGGTCAGAGAGGTCGGGGAGGGGGAGGCGGAGCTTCAGATGGCGGCCATTGAAGGACAGAGAGGAGAGAGATTGAAGAAAAGAGGAGGGACTGTAATTTTATTAGGGTTGAGTGAGGGGAGGTTAAAGAAAAGACGGGGCATATGGTCATTTCACTGAGATTTTTTAAATTTATTTATGTTTTAAAAAAATTCATCTAAAAAGTCTAATATATTCTTGACCATAAAATTGGTTTATTGTTTAAGTGATGGTAAAATAATCTTTTCATATTTATCAAGTAATTACAACCTGTAAATTAAATACTAAGGGTATTTTGGACTTTTTGCACATCAGTTCTGTTATATTTAACCGTTGTTACCTTAAGTGCAACTTAAGCATTATTTGGGTATCGACAAAAAAGTTTCAAACTTGAGGTACTAATTTTAAAGTGAGAGAAAGTTCGGGTACTGACATGGAATTACCCCTTATAAAAATATGCGGACATACACCCCAATACATGGAGACACGCAACAGTTTATGGTAAAAGAACATGTGATAATGTGTATTCCCCAACTATAGTGGACAGACATACTTCATTTATAAATGATGGACACTCTCATTTATTGATGGATAGTCCCTCGTATATATGCACAAACAACATGTTACAGTTGTGGACACTCTCATTTATTGACGAATGTCCAACCATATATATGCACAAACAACATGTTACAGTTGTTTGCTCGCCAAATCTATTAGACATACGTGTTATAATAGAGTACATAATTAATTACTGAGTGAAATACTACATACAGACACACATTCGATAACTGAATGATTTTGGAGCCATTATCATATAAATATATATGGAGTATCGTTTTTAATTAAGACAATGATTCTAAGATCATTGAAATTTAATGCACCCTTTATTCACTCCATATTGCCGTATTTAGATTACTACGATTTCCCATAAACCCTTTTCTAATCCCACTAACGAACTAGCAAGCGTCGTTTATGGTTTTTGTGGCTGAATATGTGTCCGTTTGATCTTCGTCCATCCAATGGACACGACATATTCTCATTGTCTCATGGCATGGCTGGTTCTCAGGCGAACTATATATATATATAACGAGCTGGGTTGCGAACATATCAAGTCTTAAAATGTTAGACTCGAGCTCAAATTCGACTAGAACTTGATTATAACAAATCTGAAATAAAATTTTAACAGATCAAGCTTGAACGACCCGTGAAAAGCTTGACTCGCTTAGATTTCTATCCATGACTAAGATAGTCGTGAGGATGCATTTCTTTTGATTTTCAATTTTAATTTTAATCAAAGAGCAATTTTGCCATTACAAAAATGAGTTCATCATGTGCAAATCACATGCCATAATTTTAACTTGAAATTTAACAGTGTTAACGTAAGTGAGAATTCGAAATACTTAAGGATTTAAAAGTCAAGTTCTTAGTTAGAAGGGTGTGGGTGTAACAAGTGTTTAGTCATAGGGGTCTAAGAGCATCTCCAACGCTATTGCAATTTTCCCATTTTTTTTGGCAAAATGGGAACTTTTTCCTCCAACGCATTGCCATTTTGCCATCTCCATCTCCAAAATTTGACAATCTTTTTTATAGAGCAATGTCTAGCCCAGAATTAGACAGTCAGTGAGTCCTCTTATGGTGAACAAAAAGATGAATCCCACAACAAATAACATAGGTGTTTTGTATTGTATGGAGCCTCCCCCACATGGTAGCGAACCAACTAAAGATTTTTATTCTAGCGGGGACAGCTATGATCATGGTTAGGGGTGTAAATGAGCTGAGTTGAGCCTCATTCTGGCAAGGCTCAGCTCGGCTCGTGAAAAAAGTGTTCGGCTCGGGCTTGAACGAGTTTATACAACTAAACTCGAATTCGACTCGAAATAAAATAGACGAGCTCGACCTCGGCTCGGCTCGATTTGGTTCGCTTAAATTTAAATACAAATTAAATAAATGATAAATAATTCATTAAATAATAAGTGAGCCAACTTAAAATTGGTTCGACTTGATTCGGCTTGTCTAATTCTATTATAAGTATTTTATAAATATATGATTCTAATATAAATATATAATTCAATAAATATTAAACGAGCTGGTTCGCAAACCTATCGAGTCTTAAAAGGTTAGGCTCGAACTCGGCTCGTTTATTAAACGAGCACAATCTCGAGCTCGAATTCGGCTCGAACTCGATTATAACGAGCCCGAACCGAATATTTAACGAGCCAAGCTCGAACGGCTCATTAAAACCTCGTCTCGTTTACAACCCTAATATATATTGCTTATTTTTGACTTTCTATATATTGCTTATTAGTAATGTGCGATGAATCTGAGCCTAGTAATGCGCTTAATATATATTGCTTATTAATTCGATAAAAAAATATATAATGCGGTGAAATATTGCTTCAATATACATAGTTACTAAAAATTAATTTTATTTTCCATAAATGTATGAATCATTAGTTATTAATTACTTTTTAATTTTAATTTATTAATTAATGTTATGATATTTTCTTAATTTGTTGGTAGATCAAATCCAAATTATCCATTAAAATGTGTTCTAATTTGAGTTATTTTAAGCAAAGTTTTCAAATTTCAGTTATATAAAAAAAATATGATAGTTGTTATTTATGGATAATTTATTTACTTTATATTTGTATTATATTACTTTTATAAAATCTAATTATTATAATCAATAAAATAAATCTTAATCTGCAATGAATATTACATCCAACAAAAGTGAACTTTTAGTCATTTTAGTGAAAAAAAATAATTAAAATAAATTTATCATCTTTATCGAATGTATCATTGATTAACAAATCATTTTAGTGACTTAATTTTAACGAATTTTTAATTTTTTATAAAAAAAATCAATGGAAGAAAATTATTATATAATTGAATATATTATTTATTGTAATAATATATTAGTAATTATAATAATAAAATTGAATAAAATAGAATGTTTAAAATTATTTTATTATTAAAATAATGAAAAGTAGTGTTTGATATGATAAATATAGATGATTTTAGAAATCGGCAAAATGGCAAATTTCCCCTCCAACCAGTGGCGGATCCAAGGGGGGGCCGGGGGGGCACCCGCCCCCCCTTGGCCCGGGAATTCCGAAAAAAATGCATATAAATTTTTTTCGAAATTTGGATATGCCCCCTCTTAAATTCTGATATGTATACAAAAATTGTGCAACTAAACAATAAATGTTATTTGGCTCAGTGATAAAGGTGGAGTGTTTTATCCTTGAGGTCCTAGTTTCAAACTTTGAAATTGACACTATTTTTAATAGTTCTGTGCTTTTTAATGATTTTTGGGCCTAAATTTACTTTAATAGTTGGGCTTTCAAAATGGAACATCTTTTATTCTCTATTTATTTTTTTTAAAACCCTCTTTTTTTATTCGTAGCTATAATTATTTTTCTTACTAACTATTGCATTAGTTAAATTGATTTTTCGTTTTTCATTAAACTCTTTGTTTTGTCGATTATATTATATTAATTAAATTATTGTTAATTATTGTAAATTTGTGAATTTTCTAAGAAAATTCATGCAGAGATTAAGCTCAATGGTAGGTCGTTTGATATACGAATCAAACTCGAGCTCAAACTATTAGAGTTTGTAAGGCTAGCAAACCGACTCATTTTGTATTTATATATACATGAAAGTTAAATTTAAACTCAACTAAAAAAATAAATAACTAAGCTTGAATAGAATTTTGTTATATACATTTAGTAATTATTTTATTAATAAAATTATTATTTATTAATTAATTAATTATATTATATTATTTATGAATTAAAGTTTAGTATAAAATCACCATAAACCCATCTGTTGTTGGTTAAAGCGTATTTGGCCAATTCGTGAGCCACTTTATTACAGTTCCTACGGGCAAAATTCAGTGTGATGTCCACCCCTGGGCCAAACAGGATCCGCCTGCAATCGTGTATGATACCCCCGACCATGTTCCTCATGTGGTTTGTTTGTCTTAACTTGTCCACCACCCGAAGACTATCTGATTCGAGTATCGTTTCATTCCATTTATTACCTTTTGCCCATGATAATGTCTCCCTGACTCCCACGACCTCCACCTCTTCGGCATGGAGATGTCCCGTGAATCGTTTTGATATAGCTCCAACTATTTGTCCTCCCGAGTCCCTGCACACCATTCCTATACTCCAGAGCCCCCTTTCTGCATCCATTCCCCCATCCACGTTTATCTTCAGTTTTCCTGGCTTTGGTGGGATACATACCTTTGGGGATTCAGCTGCCATTCTGTTTGTGGTGCCAGTGTCCTTGTCTCCAACGCCTTCTTCACCTGCTTTTGCCGCCGCCCAGTTCCTTCTTACCTCTTTTGCCATGGCTGCTACTCTTGCTGGATGGAAAACTTTACCTTTCCAGACCGCTTGATTTCTCTTTCCCCCCCCCCCCCCCCCCCCAAATTGCCAGAGGATGATGGTGCAGAGGCTTGCTTCTTCTTTCTCCTCCAACCCAGTGGCGCCAGTTACTTAGTGTTGGCTCTGTCCTCATCTTGCTTCGGATCCCTTGTAGTAATCTGTCTCCCCATATAGATTCGACTCTTCTACATTTCAGGAAGATATGATCAATTGTCTCTTCGGGGTGACCACACAGGGGGCACTGTGTGACTATTGGAAGACCTTTCTCTGTCAGGCGTGCCCTGGTCGGAAGCAGATTTGAAATTGCTCTCCACAAGAAAACTTTTACCTTTGGCGGAGTCCTCAATTTCCATATCTCTTTCCAGCCTGCGTCCTGTGTTGGCGGTGTCCAGATCTGCCTTCTCTTACATAGGTCACGATAGGCATTTTTGACTGTGTAATCTCCAGTGTTATCCGCTTCCCAATACCAGTGGTCTCTTGTTTTGTACCAGCTAGGAATGATTGAGAATATCCTATGACATGTTGTCTCGTCGAACAGTGCATGTACCTTCCTTGTGTCCCATGCTCGGCACTCCCGTCTGTAGAGCTCAGAAACACGCATGTTGTTTGAGATGGTCACCCCTTCCTTAGTTGTCGGATTGTCACGCTATAGCCATGGGGTCCCAAGAACCCTGCAGTTTCCCGGCCTGACATTCCGGCGTGCATTCTGTATGACCACTGCTCTTCCTTCGCATATTCCCCTCCAAATATAGCTTGGGGAATTCCCCACTGAAGCCTCGAGGAAAGTGCCTTGAGGGAAATACTTAGCCTTTAGTACCTGGCTTGGTAAGGATTCTGGGTTTGTTAGGATTCTCCACGCCTGCTTCCCCAAGAGTGCAAGGTTGAAATCTTTTAGATTGAGGAACCCCATCCCACCCAGTTCTTTATGTTTGCATAAATCAGTCCATTTTCGCCATGTGATGCCCCCGTTTCCCGCGTTACCCTTCCACCAGAATTTGTTAAACATCTTCCCTATTTCATCAAGAAGGTTCTGAGGGAACATGAACACCTGCATGGCATACGCCGGGAGGATATGTAGTATAGATTTTATCATTATCTCTCTTCATGTTGTGGACAAGAACCTTGTGGACCAACTTGTTATGCGCTTGCCTATGCGTTCTTTGATGTATGCTTAGGCCCGTGTCTTGTTTCGTCCGACAATGTTTGGGAGGCCTAGGTAAATGGATGCCTCATTCTCCTCCCTAAATCCCAATGTGGATGTGATATCTCCTCTCAATCCATGGGGTGTATTGGGTGAGAAGAAAGATGATGACTTATCTCGATTTATGAATTGGCCTGACGCCCTCTCATATATGAGTAGACACCTCATCATTTGTTCTGCTTCTTCCCTCTTAGCTCTGCAGAATATGTAGCTATCATCTGCAAACAACAAGTGGGATACCTCTGGCGCTCCCGTTGCTACTTTTACCCCTCGAATGAGTCCTGCCCTCGTAAACTTTTGCATCAGAAGGGATAGGCCCTCTGCGCATACTAGAAAAAGGTAGGGGGATAGCGGATCACCTTGTCTTAGCCCTCTTGACGGATTCCGTATGGGTACCACATGCCCTGTCGTGGCTACTGAATATGTGACGGTGGATATACACGCTAGTATGAGCTGAGTCCATCTTTGATCGTATCCGAGGGCTTGCATCATCTGACATAGAAAGCTCCATTCTACCCTGTCGTAGGCTTTGCTCATGTCGATCTTTAGTGCCATCAATCCTTTCTTTCCTTTTGTCTTCCGCCTCACATGGTTGAGCACCTCAGCTGCTACTATAACGTTGTCCGTTATGAGTCTTCCAGGAACAAAATCACTTTGATATTTGGATATGATCCCGTCCAGCGATTCCTTGAACCTGTTAACCAGCACCTTTGATATGATCTTGTAAAAAACATTACATAGTGCTATTGGACGATAGTCCACCAGGGCCTCCGTCGTTTGTTTCTTTGGGATCAATACTATATTCGTCTCGTTAACTCCCTCTGGCAACCGTCCCGTGTCCACAAAGTTCAGTACAGTGTCTACTATATTTGTCTTTAACATGCCCCAATTTGCCTTGTAGAAACATGCGTTCAACCCGTTCGGGCTTGGGGCTTTGGAGGAGTTCATCCCAAACAGTGCTCCCCTTACTTCCTCCTCGTCTACTCGTCTCAGGAGTGACTCGTTTTGGTCGGTCGAAATAGTTGGGCTCACGAGTTCCATCACTTTCCTGCATTCCACTCTCCCCCAGTGAAGAGGTCTCCATAGAAGTTTGATATTTCATCTTCCAATCCTGACCCTCATCCTACTACATCCCCTATTGTCGTTCTGAGAGTGTGGATACGATTCCTTCTTCTCCTCTCAGTTGCGCTTTTGTGGAAGTAAACCGTGTTCTGATCCCCTTGTTTTAGGCATAATTGTTTGGACCGTTGTCTCCAGTGCGTTTCCTTAGCCTGTAGGAGGTCATTTAGCCTTTGTGCTTCCCTGATGTACTCCTCAATTCCCTGTTCGTCCCTTCTATCACGTAATATGGCCACAGATTTCTGAAGGGTTGTTAGCTCTGCCCGATCCTTCTTATGTTGTGTCTGACCCTACTTATGCAGCCTTTCTCTTACTCTTGCCAACCGGTCCAGTATACCCCTTCCTGAGCCCTCCTCCCATGCTGATGAGGTGACAACTTTGCATTCGAGGTTTTGAATCCATTCGTTATTGAATAGAAAGTGGTGCCTTATCTGTGTGTGGATTTGCGGTTGTGCGGTCAATAAAATAGGGCTGTGGTCGGAAGTAGAGAATCCTAGGTTTAGTAACCTGGTGTTCCCGAATGCACAAGTCCAAGCCATGTTTATTAGGGCTCTATCCAGGCGAGCTTCTTTCCAATTATCCGTTCCCCGGCTCTTTTCCCACGTGAATCTGTGCCCTCCTAGGTCAACATCCCTCAGTCCGCAGTCCTCCACCATTGAATTATACCCGTCTATTAGCCCTTGTGGGTATGATTGGCTCTCTCTAACATCCGCCTAACTTCCCACGTTGTTCATGTCTCCTATTACGCACCAGGGTGATGTGATTCCTGCTGCTAGCGATCTTATCAAGTCCCACGTGAGGTGTCTATAGTGTCTGTTAGAGTCTCCATACATGCCGGTTATTAATACCTTCTCATTTTCTTCTAAATATACCTCCAAGTGTATGTGCCTTTTTGAGGATGAGAGAACGCTCCCACCCTTGCCATCCTTCCAGAAAAAAGCCAGGCCCCCGCTCCTTCCTACCAGGTCCACTCCGCACACTCCTTCGAACTTCATCCTTCTGCACAAAGCCTGTAGGTGCATCTGTGTACAGTATGTTTCGCAGAGGAATACAAATTTGGATTTCTTAATAGCTGTTAATTCCAGCAAGAACTGTGTGGCCCGTGGGTTCCCAAGCCCCCGGCAGTTCCATGACAAGATACTCATCACCCCCCCCCCCATGGGACCTCTCAGCTGGTCCCGCCGATACGTTTTCTTGGTTGAGGTCAAAATCTTCTACTCTTCCCCCCTGCTCCAATCTCCTCCGGTTTGCCCCACTGGTTCTATTCAGAGTTTCCCCTTCTTCGTTAACCACCCATACTTCTCCAGGCCTGGCTCTGCTTGTAGCTGTGCTACTCTCCCCGTTGTTTGATTTTTGCGGTTCTGAGTATGTGTTTGTTCCCCTTGACCATGTGTCTCCTTTTCTAGGTCCCTTTGTGAGGTACTTGTCTCCCATTGTGTACTTGTTATGTCTTGCCTCTGCTCTCAGCCATGTTCCATACGCTTTTTGCTCATCTCCACCCAACCCCGTTCTCACAATGTGACACTGTTTGTCTGCATGACCTAGGATTCCGCAATTGAAACAAAAGGAAGGAAGCTTTTCGTATTTGAAATTTATCCAATACCCTGTGCCTCCTGAGTCCTCCACACGCATTCTTCTTCTTAGTGGTTTGTTTGTCTCCATCTCCACCCGCACTCGTATGTACGAGCACCAGTGACCCGTGAAATTACTATGGTCCAGCCTTATCACCGTTCCCAGATTGTTGCCTATTCTTGTTACCACTTTCCCAGTCTTTAGATGAGATGGCATTCCATGAAATTGCACCCAAATTTGAAAAAATTCGAACTTGACCTCTTCCGGAGGGGTTCTCCTGGGTAAGTATTCCAGTAGTAACTGGGTCCTGTTGAAAGTCCAGGGGCCCCGGTCCATCACGCTTTCCACGTCTTCTTGATCATAGAATTGGAGTATGAATAGGTTGTGATATGCCTCCGTTATCGAAACTCTGTGCTCTGGCTGCCACAAAATTTCTAGAAGGGTTTTTAGTGTTTTGAAGTCATACGTTTTTTCCGTAATGAGTTTTCCTACTAGGCATAGATTCTCGTCTTGTTGGTTATCCTCTTCTGGCTCTTCGATTATTACCTCAACCTCCTCCTCTTCATCTAGCGATATTTCTTTCCATCTCTCCTGTATCTCCTCCAATCCCTCCAGCCCCTCCTCCCCGTGACCCCCCGCCTTGTCGTTGTTTGTCTGATCCCCCTCCCTGGTCGAATTCTCCTTTTGTTGATTGTCCGGATGCTTTCCTTTTCCCCCTCCCAATGTTTCTTGATTAGTCTCGTCCTTCCTGCCTTCTTCCTCACCTCTCGGGGTCTCTGTATCGATCTCCCGATTTCTTCCTGTCCTCATTCTTTCCCGTCGGCCACCATTCCCCCGTCTCCGCCGTCCCCGACCCCCCCTCAGGGCCCAACCCATCTCCCGTGCCCCTGTCTCTCCTCCCTCGGTCCCCTCCCCCCTGTTTCCGCCTCGTTCCGCCACCCCTGCCCCACCGCACGTCCCGCAGCCTGTCAAGACTCCTTCGGCCCGGCACGGTGCAAGGCGCCCATGTAGGGTTTTTGGAACGTTCTTTAACATCGAGATAGCGGAAGCATTTTAACAAAATCAACTCCAAACCTTGTCCAAGAACATTGAACCGTTAAATCTTAAGGCAAAATCTATTCCACAAGAAATTTACCTTTAAGTCTTTGTCGAATCGATAAAGAAGAACTTTGTGATCTTCTTCTCTAGAGCAAGTCCACACCAAGGGGATGATCTTCAAGATCCTTCACTTAATGCCTACTAGAACAATTAAATGAAGAACAAGAGAGCAAGAAGAGGGAGCAAATGGAGGTGGCCGACCAAGGAGAGAGAGAGCTTGTGAGTTGTGAGAATTGTGTAATTAATTATTTGATATTTCTCTACTTCATCAATCTCACAAGCATGGGTAAAAAGGTGATTGGTATGGGCTTCAAAGTGTCATTACCGATACCCCTTAAATCACTCACCTCTTAATCAACAATCACCAACTAAGCATGGTGTGTTGTGGCCCCCACCTTTGGGCCCACCAAAGTGGCCGGCCATGTAGGGCTTATTGGGCCCAAAATGGGCCCTTGTTGGGCCGGCCATGTCACCTCATGGGTCGAGCCCAATGGGCTCTCCCATGTGGTTTCGTGCCGTGTCCAAAAGTCGCCCGACCCTTTTTATCGTTACTTATCAAACAAAGTCCGACGCGACATCGACGAATAAACTCAGTTTTCTCGATTCGCTAATTATTCTCTCATACCGAACCTATGGCCCAAAACCTTCAGTTTTGTCCATGTATTGCCCCTCAAGAAACGATAAGGTTTCCTTGTCTCAAGTTATCCGTCTTGAATGTGTGTGACCCTCCAGGCTCATGCCACCGTTGGCAGATCGGTGCAAAAGATCTCTCTTGCCCGATCCATCATAAGTTGTCTCTAGTAAGACGTTATGATTACCCAAGGTGCATGATGATCGATTATTCAAGTTAACTTTTGTGCGTTCAAGTCACTATCCTATTATCTCTAAATATCCCGATTGATCACAAGGCATAGAGTCGTCATCCTTCTTTAATCAATCATTGTTACTTGATATGTGAGATGGCTAATATATGACAATCCGTATCAGTGGCATGGCCATGCTCTTACTCTCAGTCAGTCTCGATCAAGAGGCCTTTCACGGATATCTTTCCCATACCGTGGTATGAGGGATAAATCCCTTAGCTGTCTTTCGTGTCACTCATGCAATTCGTTCCGCCACCCAATCATTCCCGTTATTGCAATCCTGTTGCGGAAAGCGTTAGGCGCAAGTTAAAGCCGCACGTACATTGCATAGCGATCACAAAGATTCCTTGGTCTAAGGATATCGTGACAAGCTATCGCATTTGAATATGTTTATGGCTTAATCTATGAAAACACTATTCAAAGCAGGTCATCTGATATCAATCACCTCATGATATCTATGATATGATTACGGGATCCCTCATCCCTATGACAAGTAGAACTACGTCATTGAGAACCATCCTCATACTGGTCGCTTCTATGGAAGCGTATATTGACCAGGGACTCGTTAAGTGTGATCCGTACAGATTTATGGTTCTACTATTTTAGTGGTCATAAATCAGATCATGCTTAACATATTACTTTAACACATAAGTAATACAAAGCCGTTTTATATATATTACAAACGATGATAATGTACATAGATATTTACAGGCTACTAGCAATTGGACTAGGGCACAAAAATGCTATCAATCTCCCACTTGCCCCTATTTCCAGTTTAAGTCTCAGTCTATACCCATTGACCTAATATGTTTATCATGTTTCGCTTGAGGAAGAGCCTTGGTCAAGGGGTCGGCTGTGTTATCATCAGATGCAACGTAGTGGATCTTCACGTCACCTCTAGCAACAATGTCGCGGATGATGTGATACTTCCTGAGTACATGTTTGGATCTGTCATGTGCCCTGGGTTCCTTAGCTTGCGCAATGGCCCCGGTGTTGTCACAATATAAGTCTACTGGGTTATATGGGTTTTGAATTACACCTAACTCCGCCATGAAACTCCTGATCAATACAACCTCTTTTGCCGCTTCCGATGCACTAATGTACTCAGCTTCGGTCGTAGAGTCGGCAATGGTGTCATACTTCTTGCTTTTCCAGCTGAATGCTCCACCGTTCAACGTAAACACATATCCCAACTGACTCTTAAAGTCATTGGGGTCTGTCTGGAAACTAGCGTTGACATATCCTTTGACGACTAGATCATCATTTCTTCCCCCGTATACAAGAAAAGCGTCTTTGGTTTTTCTCAAATATTTGAGAATTGCCTTGACGGCAATCCAGTGTTCCTCACCGGGTTTGAACTGATGTCTACTGGTACAGCTTAGGGCAAACGAGACATCCGGTCTCGTACATATCATGGCATACATTATGGACCCTATAGCCGAAGCATATGGGATCTCATTCATTCTTGATAGCTCTGCAGGTGTCTCAGCACACTACTTCTTGCTAAGCTTTATGCCATGACGCATAGGCAGCAGTCCTTTCTTTGAATTTTGCATTGAGAATCTTCTCAGCACTTTGTCTATATAGGTGCTTTGACTTAAGCCCAAGACCCCCTTGGCACGGTCTCTATATATCTTGATCCCCAAGATGTAAGAGGCCTCGCCTAAGTCCTTCATTGCGAAACACTCACCTAACCAAGTCTTTGTTAAGAGCAAGGTAGGGACGTCGTTTCCAATGAGTAGTATGTCATCAACATAGAGCACCAAGAAGACTACTTTGCTCCCATCTGCCTTTTTATATAAGCAAGGTTCATCATCGTTCTTGATGAAGCCAAACTGTTTCACAACTTCATCAAAACGCTGATTCCAACACCGAGATGCTTGCTTCAAACCATAAATTGATTTGAGCAACTTGCAAATCTTTCCCTTATTCTTAGGATCCTCAAAACCCTCAGGCTGGGACATATAAACGTCCTCAGCTAACCTCCCGTTGAGGAAGGCGGTTTTGACGTCCATTTGCCATATCTCATAGTTATGATACGCTGCTACGACAAGTAGAATGCAGATAGATTTGACCATAACTACTGGAGAAAAGGTCTCTTCATAGTCAATTCCGTGGACTTGCCTATAACCTTTTGCTACCAGTCTTGCTTTATAGGTCTGAGGTTTGCCACCCATGTCTATCTTTATTTTAAAGATCCATTTACACCCAATGACTTTTACGTCAGGGGTTTGATCCACCAAGTCCCACACTTGATTATCTGACATGGATTGCATTTCTTCCCTCATGGCTTCCAGCCATTTCTCAGAGTCGGTTGCGTCCAAAGCCTCTCGAAAGGTAGCTGGATCATTGTCCACTAACACTAAATCATCACCTCCAGTTACTAGGAAACCGTATCTGATAGGTGCATGACTTATCCTTTCAGACCGCCTTGGACCGTCCTCATTAACTGTAGCTATTGGTTCTTGCTCAACGACAACTTCTGGCTCTACTTCTTCCAGTGGGTCGTCCAGTGGTTCCCGAGTGACTATCTCATCTAGAACTTCATCAAGATGAACAGCCCTCCCGCTGACTGTCTTAAAAATAAATTCCTTTTCCAAGAATGTCCCACCTCGAGCGACAAAAACCTTATTTTCGCTCGGTTTGTAGAAGTAGTATCCTTTTGTTTCTTTTGGATATCCGACGAAAGTGCACTTATCTGATCTCGGTTCGAGCTTGGTTGCAAGAAACCGTTTTACATAAGCCTCGCAACCCCAAATTTTTAGGAAGGACAAAACTGCTCGGTTTGTAGAAGCATCGATCGAACAATATCCAACAATGTACGATTCCTTCCCTCGGGCACACCATTGAGTTGCAGTGTTCCTGGCGGAGTCCACTGAGATAGTATTCCACTTTTAGTAAGATGACTAAGAAACTCCTCGGATAAGTATTCTCCACCCCGATCAGAACGGAGTGCCTTGATACTCTTTTCGAGTTGGTTTTCTACTTCAGTCCTAAACTCTTTGAATTTATCAAAGGCTTCGGACTTATGTCTCATGAGATAGACATAACCATATCTACTGAAATCATCAGTAAATGTGATAAAGTAGCCTAAACCACCTCTGGCTGGTGTACTCATTGGTCCACATACGTCTGAATGTATTAGACCCAATAGATCACCTGCCCTCTCACCTAAACCAGTGAAGGGCGCTTTAGTCATCTTGCCCATTAAACAAGCTTCGCATCTATCAACCGTTTGGAATTCGAATTGACTTAAAAGTCCACGCTTATGAAGCGCTGAGATGCGTTTCTCATTTATGTGACCTAACAGATATTTATGCTATCAGCCCACGCCCCGGTTTGTCCCTTCCCGTCTCTCCTTCCCCGAGCCCAAGCCCATCCCCTGGCTCTCCTTCCTTCTCTCCCTGTACCCACCATCCGAGCCTGGCCCCTGCCATGACGTCCGTCCCGCCCACTCCGAGCCTGGCCCCTGCCACGGCGTCCGTCCCGCCCACCCCTGTCTCTCTTCACCCGAGCCCATCCCCTATGTGATCCTCTGCCCTCCCTCGGCCCTCCCCTGTTTTTCCCCTCCCGCCCCTCCGTCGCCATCCCAGTTGCCTTCCCCCGTCCCTCCGACACTCGATCGACTATCCTCTCCCATCTCAGATCTAGGGTTCCCCTGAAGAGCGTCCGCCCTTACCGCCGCACGAGTCACAGACTCCGGCTCCGCCTCCTCGGTCTGCCGTGTTCCCACTGCTCCGAATCCGCCTTGCCGTCGCCGCGTAGTCGCCATGGAAGACAAAACCCTACCCTCTTTTTAGAAGAGGAAGGTACAGCTGCGTTTAAGGTCTGGTTCATAAATTGTAATTCATTTAGAGAATTTTTAATTTCATGTATCATTTCAGCGTAATTTCATATTGGAAAAAAACGATCAAATAAAATTATTACACATCATAATAAATACATATATTTTATTGTAATAAATAAATTATTTATTGTAATAATTATAATAAAAAAATTGAATAAAATAAAATGTGAAATTATTTTATTATTAAAATAATAAAAATATGATGTTTGATGTGATAAATAGAAATGTTTTTAGAGATTGAGTTGAAAAGGGGCAGAGACAGAGAGCTACTTTTTACTAACGATTAAGCAGTAGGTAATAAAAATTGAGAGTAGGGTTGGACATGATGTAAGTACACTTTTTTTTTGTTGTTGCTATAGTCACCCCAAAAATAAACTTGAGATGTGCTTAAGAAAAAATTTTGAAGTTATATTTCTGGAATGCTTGGTTTGCGTTGCAGATTAATTCCAAAACTGAAATGCTTCGTAGTGATGCAGAGGCTGCTCGTGTTACGTCTGATTCAGAGCACCGGAGCTCCGGCACGTGCTAAGATTATTCTATACTGTTCTTAATTATTGTTTCTTTTGGTTTCTCCGATCGCAGATTTTGTGCCCTAGATGATAATTTTGCACAAATCTCTTCAGTTGAGGATCGAGTTTTCGAAATTCGGCTGTACCCGCTGTGGAATTTGGTTGTGATTGTTGGTTTGGGGTTGTAATTAATGTCGAAGCAAGTGTTTCTTGAAGAGTGGCTGAGGAGGCAGGGGAGAACCGGAATCAGCAGCAGCAGTAACGGACAGTCTTCTACTTTATCTTCTTCAGCGAGAGCGATAATTCAAGCTTGGTCCGAGCTCAGGGACTCGCTCCAGCACCAATCGTTTAACACCCATCACCTCCAATCTCTGAAAACCCTACTCAACTCCAGAGCCTCTCTTCATGTTGCAGACCCGCAAGCGAGGCTGCTTCTTTCGATTCTCTCCTCTCCCACTCTTTCACTCCCTCCTGAGGCCTATCCCTTGCTTCTCAGACTGCTTTATGTATGGGTCAGGAAATCTATGAGACCCTCTCCGGGTCTGGTTGATTTGGCTGTGGAGGTCCTCTCTGCCTTTTTCACTGCCCAATTTGTTTCTCCCAATGACCCTTTCTTGGTTTCTGAAGGTGTTCTTCTTCTGGGCGCTTCTTCTTTTGTGCCTTCTGTATCACAAAGCTCTAGGAAAGTGTGCTTGGAGTTGCTTTCTAGGCTTATTGAACAAGAGCTATGGTTGGTTGGGGAATTTGGAGGGCTTGTTCCAGATATTCTTGCTGGGATTGGGTATGCTTTATCTTCTCCTAAACTGGATAATGATGTTTATGTTAGAATCTTAGGTTCTCTACTTGGACTCTGGGGGAGGAAAGATGGACCTCGATGTAATGTTTCTCATGGCTTAATGATTTTGCATCTGATCGAATGGGTGATGTCTGGTTTAATCAACTCCGGGTCTTTGGAAAAAATTGAAGTGTTTTCCCAAGAGACTTTTGGTACGTCAAAACCAAGATACATTCCATTTGTCCTGGTTATGGCTGCAGCTGGAGCATTGAGGGCTTCCAATGGATCACTATCAAGTGGCCTTAATCCAGAGATATTGTTCCGGTTAAGAGTCTCTGCTGAGGATTGTATAGAATACGTATCAAGGAATTTAATTTTCAGAACAGAAAGCTTTACTAATCTTGGTGATGATCTTCAAAATAGTCTTTTGCTGCAGTGTATCTCATTAGCTTTGGCTCAGAGTGGCCCATTATCTCCTCGTGCTCCACTGCTTATTTGCCTTGCTTCTACATTGTTGATTGAAACTTTTCCCCTTCAGCGATGGTACACTAGGGTTCTTGAATTCCCACATGTTTCTTCAGCTGAACTGATAGCAAGTCAGGTTAAAGAACATCTGGATTGTGTGATATTCAAGGAAGCAGGGTCTATCACTGGTGTATTCTGCAACCAGTATGCTTCTGCTGACGAAGAGAACAAGGTTATCGTGGAGAACCTTATGTGGGAATATTGTCAAGACATCTACTGGAGGCACCGGCAAGTTGCTTTGTTGCTTCGAAGTAAAGAATCTCAGTTGCTTCAGGATATGGAGAAAATTGCAGAATCAGCTTTCCTTATGATTGTACTTTTTTCGCTGGCTGTCACAAAACAGAGGCTAAGTTCAAAAATCTCTCAAGAAACTAGGATGGAGACATCAGTCAGAATATTAGTTTCATTCTCTTGTCTTGAGTATTTCAGGCGGATGCGTCTGCCAGAATATATGGATACAATTCGCGAGGCTGTTGTGAGTGTTCAGGAAAATGAATGTGCATGTGTGTTATTCATGCAATCTATGCCCTCATATGTTTGCTTAACAAGTTCACAAGGTATCTTTTATTTGTTATTTTAGACTTTCAGTTTTTAATTTTATTATAACATTTGTTTAATTGTGTGATGATAAAACTTCACCTTATCATTTATACCCGATCTATTATCGTGCAGACTTCTTGCAAAAGATGGAATATATATGGTCTGGGGATGAGGTACAGACTGCGAGGATACTGTTTTATCTGCGAGTTATCCCGACTTGCATTGAATGTATGCCTACTCCTATATTCAGGAAGGTGGTAGCTCCAATTATGTTTTTGTATCCTACATAGACAGCTTGCTTTACTGAAAAAGGCTGAGCATATACACGTATTTACTGTTAAATGTTAATCTTGGTTGCCTTAATACAAATAAAATCAGATATGTAGGACATCCAAATGGAAAAGTAGCTCGAGCTTCACATTCTATGTTTGCATCATTTTTAGCTTCCGGGAAAGATACTGACCAGGATGAAAAAGTGTTATTGAAGGAGCAGCTTGTTTTCTATTACATGCAGAGATCTTTAGCGGTATCTGCAGCAACTGAATACTACTGTTACTATCGAACTTGAGATTGATCATCAATAACTATATGTTGAATTTGTCTTTTGATGTGATAACAGGGCTATCCTGGCATAACTCCTTTCGAGGGTATGGCTTCCGGAGTTGTGGCTTTGGTTCGATATCTTCCTCCAGGAAGTCCATCTACATTTTACTGTATCCACAGCCTCATTGAGAAAGCGACTGGTCTTTGTACTGAAGTCTCCTATCAGAATGCTGATGAGTGGATAAATTGGCAAGGAGAGTCAGAACCATTGAAGAAGATCATCGAGTTGCTTTTACGGCTTTTGTCCCTGGTGGATGTACAGGCAAGTACTTGTTCCAGTACTGTGCTTTATGTGCTTCTATTGTCCTCCTTGGAAAAATGATCAAAATGTTCCAGATTTGTCAGATAGTCACTGTCAATTTAGTGCCTGGACTTTTATAATCCCACTTCTGTATCTGAATATTTCAGAAGTAGGCTGAAATGTCTTTGTCACAGAACTCCATTTGTTATGCCGACACTAGCTCCGTGTCAGCACCACTTACGGCAGACATTCGTTTGACCCATTTAGGAAAAGTTTAGGACAAAGATGGTGAGTTTTCAGTTTAAGAAGCATTTTGACCATTTTCTACCCGTATATGGAAAGTTGGTTATTTCACCCATTTATGTAAGTTACTAAATACAAGGCTAATTGTTGTGTAGACTTAGGTTTCCAGTCTCCGAGCTCCTGTCTCCGTTTCCAAGTTTGGTATGAATCCCATAAGCCTCCGAGTTGAGTATAAGTCATCAGTGTCCGAGCTCCGGCATCTGGTATCTGTCTCCAAGTTAGGTATAAATCTCATAAGTCTCAGAGTTGGGTATAAATTCCCAAAGTCTTCGGGCTACAATCTCCGTCTCCGGCGTCTGTGTCCAAGTTGGGTATAAATCCCCAAAGTCTATCTTCGTCTTCGAGTTATGAGTTTCGGAAGTTCCGAAATCTTCAAGTTCTCCAAGTTTCGAATTTTATCTGTTATCGTCACTTCACCGACATAGCCGTCATGTGCCGCCACTGCACCAGTTTTTCTTTTTGTAGTCAAATTGATGTTGGTCGACCCACATCAATTTGTAGGGGACGGGTATCAATCTGTGTCAATTAGGGTTATTATATGAGGCCCATTAGGGATTTAGGTTTGACTATTAGTGTTAGCTTTTCTATTGTTCCCTCTATAAAACAACCTTCTATTGTATTGTGAACATGAAAGTATTAATCAAGTGTTATCAATAAACCTTGAGATATGCAAGTGCTTGAGCTTTTTACACGGTTGATCTGATCTTGGAACATAAATAATGCTAGCGTATACTTCAATCAGGCAAGGGCTTTGGCTATGGTACTGCATGCATACACGACTAATTGCTACTGTGACCTAAGAATCAAAGGAAGCATGCCATAGAACTTTTAGTCTCAATACTAGATATTGATTAGAGATATGCAACAAATGCAAGGGCTTGAGCTTTTCATGATTGGTTTGGTTTCGTACGTAAATAATGCTAGCATATATCATATCCAGGTACTACCAAACTTGATGAAATCGCTTGCTCAACTTATTATCCGGTTACCAAAGGATGGCCAGAACATGGTTCTCGATGAGTTGTATTCTCTTGTTGCGGAATCAGATGATGTTACACGAAAACCCACATTGGTTTCATGGCTGCAGTCTTTATCTTACCTATGCTCTCAACGTACTAGCGGAATTATGACTCTGGAAACTAAAGACATGTCTGCTTTGTCAAGCTTGGAAGGATTCCATGCCAGAATCTAAGACGGGGGATTTAAAGTTTAAGCAGCATGAACAGTTTTTGTTGTTTTCATCCGTATTTGGCAAGTTATAGAAAGTATACGATATGAATTATCATTAATTTTGTTAAATAAGTTGGTTATTACTTATTACCACATGAGCGTCTTTTCTATGCACTCAATTTTGCACATTTTTCACTTCAATACCCTCTACTAAGTTCTGTTTGAATTCATCAAGGGGAAATGTTTTTATGTTTCATTTTATCGTAACATCGTTAAAACAGGCGGAAAATTTACTGTTTGATTGAGATCATTTTTTTTAAATATTGAAATTTCTCTTTTATTAAAAACTTAAAATTAAAATACACCAACATGGTTCATCTTCTTCCTCTTCTTCTTTAGTGAGAAAAACAAGGGTTCAGGACGACAAGCATTGACTGTAGAGGGGATGGAGCTCCGACGACGTGACTGGGATTGAATTTCGATTTTCGACGCGATTAGACGAAGCTCTCAATGACATCATTGGCCTTCTTGCACAGATGAAGACGGTGGCAAAACCCATGGGGTCCACCGAAACATATCGGAGACAACTTTCATGTAAAATCAAAGCAAACTTTCGTCAAAATACACCACTTTTTAATAAAAAAACTAATCCCAACAGAATAAAGCAAAATTTCAGGAGCTCTAAGATTGAAGGTTTACAAATTTGAGATGAAGAGAAGACGTCTCCAACCCAATACGACGGTTGAAGAGAAGCACCGCCGCCGAAAGAGATCACCACGGGTTCCAAACAATGAATATCATGCAGCGGACTATATGTAACCGTGGTGATCGTGAAAAACTCGATCTTAATGCTATTTGAACATGTTATGAACATAATTAAAATCTGATATTTACCTCTTGAAATCGACAAGAACACAAGCGTAGTGTCCTCTCTATCAAGTCCACACAAGCACACAACCGAAATGGTTTTTCTCTCAAACTTTTTGCTAGAAAAATTGAAAGAAAACTTGAGCAATAATGGAGGTAGAGAGAGGAGAGTGTTTTCGGCAATGAGGGAGAGAGAGAGGGGAGTTGGTTGCTGAAAAAATTCAAAGGATAAGTTAATAATAGATTATGTGATTTTTAATTTGAAATTAAATTGAATTTCAAAATAAAAATTGCATTATCCATCCTTTTAATCCTTCTTATTTGCATTTAACCCCTCTCTTATCTTAAACCCTAAATGGGCTTTAAGCCCATTTAACTAAAACCCAAATTAAACCCATTAACTTGAGTTCTAATTTCGGTTTAGTCAAAACGGCTCAATTTCCTCGAATTGATTTCTTCAACCGTCTGGTTAAAACCTTAGGCCACAAAACTACCGAATTGTTCTCAACTCTCATCCATAATTATTGTCATGTATTGTGCTTAATGTGTGTGACCCTCTAGGCTCACGAATAATTGGCAGACATGTAAGATTACCATTTTACCCTTTCCATCATAAGTGGCCTTTAGTAAGACATTATGATTATCCAATATTCGTGATTATTGATTATTCGACTTAACCTGTTATCGTACATGTCACTGTCCTTTTATCAAACCGATATCCAGATTGATCAATAGGCATAGAACGGTCATCCTAATTTATCAATCACTGTTTCTTGATATCTGAGATGACTGAAAACTGATACTAAGGTATCACCTGCATGGCCATGCTATTTCTTCAGTCATACTCATCAAGTGGCCTAAACGGATATCTTTCTCATACCGAAGTATGAGTGATAAATCCCTCAGACGCCTTTCGAGTTCACTAGTGCAATAAATGCCAAAACCAATCGAAGCCGTTATAGCTACCCTTTTATAGATAACGTTAGACTAGGTCAAACTTAGGTATTTGTTACATAGTGTGCACAAAGACTCCTTGGTCTTAGGATATAATGACAAGTTACAATATGTGAGTATCTCATGACTGGATCTATGTAGCATACTCACAATCGGGTTGTCCGACATCATCGACCTGATGATATCTATGATATAACTCCGGCATATCTTTGCCATGATCAGTAGAGCGTGATCACAAGGAGTTAGTCTCATACTGATCGCTTCAGAAGAAGCTTAGCTGATCAGGGACCCTATCGAATGCAACTCTTTCTGATCTATAGTTCTACTATAAGTGATTACACACATTATGACATAGATCAAATCACATTAGATATATTACTACAACACGTTAGTAATATTATGCCTTTTATTATGTAGAATAATGATGTTCGTTACAATATAGATTGAGGAATTATTTTGGACTAGGGCACAAACCTAACAGCCGCTTCCCTTGTCGATTCCCATCACATAGCCCAAAAACCTCGACGCTCAACCCCGATGTACCTCTGGCGAGCGACCATCTTCGATTATGTCCAAACCCTGAGATCCTCTCTTCCCCAACCCTTGTGAAATCCACCATCCTCTACGTCTCCTTCACCACCCACAATGAAATTTTGATCAGATAGTCACGCAAGATGTCACGCACAATGTTACGTATAATGCTATAACAAGGTGTATGACAACTTGCGTAGACAAAGCCGGATAGTAAATATCAAACGTAATAAACAACGACACACCAAATTTTTTACCCAATTCGGTGCAACATCACCTACGTCTGGGGGCTCTCTGCCAGTGGAAGGGTTTCACTATATTGTAATACGTCAAAACATACAAGTATCTATGATCATCACAAGATCTATACTTTATGCTACTATTACAAGTGCAAACCTATCTCACGGTCTCCCCCTGAATCCAAGACTCCGTCTTGATTCCACTCTTCGAGTAATCGCCTTGCTCTATAAGTTCAAGTTGTCGTTGAACGTTTGGTTGCGTGCAGTCTTCTCTCACGCGATCAGTAAACCCTCAATCACCTAACTCTCAATAATTAACGTGATACACAATATCCATAGCACAATACACAACCTCTCAACCCGCAAACATTCACGTCTAAGAGCTCTGTTTATTATTGCTAGGAAACAATAAAAGACCACACGATTACTAAGGGGGAAGCCTAAGCTATTATAGAAATCGATCATGAATACTAACCCTATTGGGTTTCCTTTTTGGTATCGTTTTTCTTCTTTCTAGTTCGCGTCGAATACAGCTGGAGTTTTCACAGTCCTTATTATATTCGTACTTTATGAAACACAAATATGTCTCTGTTGAGCATTACATCATCTCTGCTGGTGGTCTTTGTTGGAGGAGCAGTGTCGGTAGCCCTGTTGGATGATGCCTTAGCCGTCTTGACTTCCTTCCTGACAAGATCAGGAGCATGTTTCTCCTCAAACAGTTTGTGGTTCACCATATTCATTCCTCCACGTTTCCCTTCCTTATCAGTTGTCTTCAACACAGTGGGGTGTTAGTGCACCAGGAGCTCAGATAGCAAAGAGGGAAAAGCAATAGGTGTTTTCACAGCTTGTCATCTGGCATGTCTAATTAATGGTCAATAACAAATTGCCCAAAATCGATTGTAGAACCAGTACCTATTTTGAAAGAGATCACCACGGGTTCCAAAGATTGAAAATCATGCAGCGGACAATATGTAACCGTTGTGATCGATTAAAAGCTTGATCTTAATGCTATTTGAACATGTTATAAACTCAATTAAAATCTGATATTTTACCTCTTGAAATCGACAAGAACACAAGCGTAGTGTCCTCTCTATCAAGTCCACACAAGCACACAACCGAAATGGTTTTTCTCTCTAATTTTTGCTAGAAAATTCTAAAGAAAAGTTGATCAATAATGGAGGTAGAGAGGGGAGAGATTTCGGCAAGGTGAGGGAGAGAGAGTGGGAGTTAGTTGCTGAAAAAATCAAAAGGATAAGATAAATAATGATTATGTGATTTTTAATTTGAAATTAAATTGAATTTCAAAATAAAAATTGCATTATCCATCCTTTTAATCCTTCTTATTTGCATTTAATCCCTCTCTTATCTTAAACCCTAAATGGGCTTTAAGCCCATTTAACTAAAACCCAAATTAAACCCATTAACTTGAGTTCTAATTTCGATTTAGTCAAAACGGCTTAATTTCCTCGAATTGATTTCTTCAACCGTCTGGTTAAAACCTTAGGCCAGAAAACTACCGAATCGTTCTCAAATCTCATCCATAGTTATTGTCATGTATTGTGCTTAATGCGTGTGACCCTCTAGGCTCACGAATAATTGGCAGACTGGTAAAATTACCATTTTACCCTTTCCATCATAAGTGGCCTCTAGCAAGACATTATGATTATCCAATATTCGTGATTATCGATTATTCGACTTAACCTGTTATCGTACATGTCACTGTCCTTTTATCAAACCGATATCCAGATTGATCAATAGGCATAGAACGATCATCCTAATTTATCAATCACTGTTTCTTGATATCTGAGATGACTGAAAACTGATACTAAAGTATCACCTGCATGGCCATGCTATTTCTTCAGTCATACTCATCAAGTGGCCTAAACGGATATCTTTCTCATACCGAAGTATGAGTGATAAATCCCTCAGACGCCTTTCGAGTTCACTAGTGCAATAAATGCCAAAGCCAATCGAAGCCGTTATAGTTACCCTTTTACAGATAACGTTAGACTAGGTCAAACTTAGGTATTTGTTATATAGTGTACACAAAGACTCCTTGGTCTTAGGATATAATGACAAGTTACGATATGTGAGTATCTCATGACTGGATCTATGCAGCATACTCACAATCGGGTTGTCCGATATCATCGACCTGATGGTATCTATGATATAATTCCGGCACGCACTTTGCCATGATCAGTAGAGCATGATCACAAGGAGTTAGTCTCATACTGATCGCTTCATAAAGAAGCTTAGCTGATCAGGGACTCATGAAATGTAATTCTTTCTGATCTATAGTTCTACTATTAGTGGTTACACACATAATGACATAGATCAAATTACATTCGATATATTACTACAATACATTTGTAATATATGCCGATTTATTTATTCTGAAAGATGATAAAACATTACATCTGTAGATCACTTATATATTGAACTGGGGCATAACTCTAACATATTTGGAAGATGAGGACCGCCAGCTTTAGTTTGATGGAAGATGCATGAGTGGATGGCGCCCAATTCGCTACTCCGATACGGAAGAGTACGGAGTACTTTGAAGTAAGGTCTGAGGCCGCCATTGTCCCTTTAGTAAGCCACACTCTGCTCTTATCGCCAGCTATTTCTTTGAGGACCTTGTTCAGATCAGGTGGTGGAACAGAGCGAATACACTTTCTTCCCAGAAAGACATTGATAACGTCGGAAGAGATGTTGAAACGTAAGCCTCAGCCATAAACCTTCTCAAACTCCGGATCATCCGGGGAGCCAAAACCAGTAGGCAGATTTGCAATAAACTCCTTAATCAACAATGGATAGTGATTACCTATGTTGGTGACTGTCTTCATGAGCTCTGCCTTATGTAGAAGCCTGATGATAGCTTCTAGTCCGAGGATAGAGTTTTCTCTAGATAGATCATCCTTTGGAATACAAATTCCCATCGAGTTGCACTTGCAGCCGAATGAAATGACACGTTGTCATATGGAATGTTCTGAGCGTTCTTGGCTTGCTTCTGGCCAACCACCATCTTTGTTTCCTTTTCAGCAACAACCTCAGCATTGTCATCACTCTTCTTACCGACGAGTCTCCTTTTGGTGGAGACAAAATTTTTTCCTTTGTCCTTTACGGACACCTTTTTCTTCTTGCTGGGACCACTAACGTCTTTGATCTCCTTCATCTTCTTGTTTTCCTTCAGCTTTTTAACCATGGCTGCAATACTTTCGTGTTCGTCCAACACCTTCTTCTTCAGGGACGAGAGAACAAGGTGAGCAGTTTCGGTGGCATCTTCTTTCGTGTTCGTCTGAAGACAGCTGATGAGCTGGAGCAAATGAAGGATATCCCATACGCTTCGGCTATAGGATCGATCATGTATGCCATGTTATGCACGAGACCGGATGTCTCGTTCGCCTTGAGTTGTACCAGTAGATACCAATTCAATCCTGGAAAAGAACACTGGACTACAGTCATAGCTATTCTCAAATACTTGAGGAGAACTAAGGATGCATTCCTAGTGTATGGAGGAGTGGATGGTGAACTAGCAGTCAGAGGATATACTGATACTAGTTCCCAGACAGATCCTGATGACTTTTAGAGTCAATCTGGATATGTATCCGTGTTGAATGGTGGTACCTTTAGCTGGAAGAGCCGTAAGCAGGACACGATTGCCGACTCTGCGACGGAAGCTGAGTATATAGCTCCTGCAACAACAACTAAGGAGGCTGTGTGGATTAGGAAATTTTTGGCTGAACTAGGCGTAATGCCAAACCCGTCTAGTTCACTGAGTTTACTATGTGACAACATCGGGGCAATAACACTAGCTTAAGAGCCAAGGTCACATGACAAATCCAAACATATACTCAGAAAGTATCATCTCATCAGAGAGTTCATTGATAGAGAAGATGTGAAGATCAGTTTCGTAGCAACATATGAAAACACAGCCGACCCATTGTCGAAGGCTTTACCAGAACCTAAACATGAGGGACATGTAAAGTCTATGGGGGATAAACTAGGATTTGGTTTGGAACTAGGGGCAAGTGGGAGACTGTAGGATTTGTGCCCTAGTCCAGTACTATTTATGTCTATGAATATGAATAATCTTTTGCAATAAAATATAAAGCGACATTTTATAACTATGGTGTTGTATTAATGAGTTAATTATATATCGATCTATATCATTGAGTGTGTCATAACTAATAGTAGAACTATGGATCTGTATGGTTTATACTTAACGGGTCCCTGGTCGGTCAAGCTTCATCTGAAGCGACCAATATGAGGACGACTCTTTATTATCATGCTCTACTGATCATGGCAATAGGTTTTGCCGGAGTCAGATCATAGATATCATTATGGAAATGATATTGGACGACCCGACTTGAATATGTTACATAGATGCTGTCATGAACATATTCAGAGATCGTAGCTTGTCATTGTATCTTTAGACCAAAGAGTCTCTGTAATCACAGTATAGTCAATATTCGAGTTTGGCTCAAGCCTAACGTTATCTGTGAAAGGGTAACCATAACGGTTGTGATTGGCTTGGGGATGGGCTATATGTGTGATACGAGAGATGTCTAAGGGATTTATCCATCATACTACGGTATGAGATAGGTATCGGCTTAGACCACTTGATGAGAATGACTGAAAGGAAACGCATGACCATGCAGATGATACGGAGTATCATTTTCAATCATCTCGGGTATCAAGAAACGATGATTAATTAAATAAGTATGACGACTCTATGCCTTATGATTAATCAAGATACCTAGTGATAAAAGAATAGTGACATGAACGACATGAGGTTAAATCGGATCGCCGATAATCATGGACTTTGGGTAATCATAATGCCTTACTAGAGGCCACTAATAATGGAAAGGGTAAAATGGTAATTTTACGCCGATCTGCCAACAGGACATAGGACTAAAGGGTCACACGCATAGGGTGCACATCTTAAGGAATGCGGGCAGAATTAATTGTGGATTGGTTAAATCGGGCCGTGGCCAAAAGCCCTATGGTTTTGGGCCACAAGCCCGTCAGCTCACGTGCCATGGACCGGGTCAAAACCCTAGGGTTTTGGGTGCCGGCCATGATGGATAATGGGGCCGAAACCTATGAGGTTGGAATACCTCACGGGCTGCCAAGTTGGGCTAGGCTAAGGCCTCATGGCCGAAACCCTAATGGGTTCGGCCCATGAGGCCTAAACCGCCCAACCTTGGCCGGCGGCTAGGGTTTGGAGGGAGCCGAACCTAGCCCATTTTATGGGCTGGTTCATGCTCCCAAAACTCTAGCCAAACTCTATAAATAGAGGCCCCATGAACTGAAAAATCACAACTTGATTTTTCCATACCGTTACTCTGCTGGATTCTCTAACTGAACTTGTTTTCTTTCTAGTAGGGGAACTCGGGTTTAGATCTGGTGGTCTTGTGCACTCCTGTGTGCCGGATAAAGGGAAAGATCGATTCAGGATTTCCAGACGGCTAATCCGATTTAAAACCTCAAGGTAAATAATTTTATTACACGTTTTTGGGGTAGAAACATGAGATCTAGGTTTGAAGAGATCCGAGGGCTGTTTCGGGGGATATTAATTTTTAATTTTCCGCTGCGTACTTAGTTTTTGAATCCTCCGAAACCCAACAATGGTATCAGTGTATGGATTTGGAGCGTTCAAGATCATCAAGATAGCGGAAGCATGAACAATACAAACACCAAAAATTGTCCAAGAACATAAACCATTAAATCTCAAGGCAAAACTTATTCCACAGGAGTTTACCTTTTGTTTTGTTGAATCAAGAAAGAATAACAAGATGATCTTCTTCTCTACAGCAAGTCCACACGAAGAGGATGATCCTTAACATCCAACACACTTAGCCTACTAGAACTAAAGTGTGAAGAACAAGAGAGCAAGGGAAGAGAGGAGGAGGGAGTGGCCGGCCAAGTGAGTGAAGGAGAGAGAGTGATTTCTCTTGTGTGATATTTTGTCTACTTCATCAACTCATAAAGCTTGATTGATTAAAGTACCAAATGATGAAGGATGGGTTAAAGGAAAGTCATCACCTAATCCCACAAATCACTCTTCATCATAATCAACAACACCAACAAAGCATGGTGTGTGGCCCCCACACCAACTGGCCGACCACAAAGGGATTATTGGGACTTGTTGGGCCTTTCTTGGGCCGACTTAGTAACCTCAGGGGCCGAGCCCAATGGGGTCGCCCATGCGGCCGCGTGGCGTGTCAAAAAATTATTCCACCCTTTTTCGTTACTTACCAAAAAAAGTCCGACGTGATATCGACGACAAACTCAGTTTTCTCGATTCGCTAACCCATGGCCTAAAACCCTCAGTTTTGGCCATGTCTTGCTCCTCAAGAAACGTCAATGTTTCCTTGTCTCAAGTTATCCATATTGTATTGTTGGATATGGTTCGATCGATGTTAAGTCACACTGATCTCCCGATCTCCTTCTGGGCTTACGCTCTAAATAAGGCTCCGTCAAAAGTAGTGGAAAGGACATCATTCGAGAAATGGCACGGGAAGGAACCTGTTTTGTCTTTCCTGAAAATCTGGTGTTGCGAGGCTTTTGTAAAATGGTTGCTTGCAATCAAGCTCGAACCAAGGTCAGATAAGTGCACTTTCATCGGATATCCCAAAGAAACAAAGGGATACAACTTCTATAAACCGAGCGAAAACAAAGTATTCGTCGCCCGAGGAGGGATATTCTTGGAAAAGGAATTTATTTCCAAGACAGTTAGTGGGAGGACTATTCATCTTGATGAAATTCTAGATGAGATAGTCGCTCAGGAACAACTAGACGACCCCTTAGAAGAAGTAGAGCCAGAAGTGGTCGTTGAGCAAGAACCAATAGCTACAGTTAATGAGGACGGTCCAAGGCGGTCTGAAAGGACCAGTCATGCACCTTTCAGATACGGTTTTCTAGTAACTGGAGGTGATGATTTGGTGTTAGTGGACAATGATCCAGCTAACTTTCGAGAGGCCCTTGACGGAACCGACTCTGAGAAATGGCTGGAAGCCATGAGGGAAGAAATGCAATCCATGTCAGATAATCAAGTGTGGGCCTTGGTGGATCAAACCCCTGGCGTAAAAGTCATTGGGTGTAAATGGATCTTTAAAATAAAGATAGACATGAATGATAAACCTCAGACCTATAAAGCAAGACAGGTAGCAAACGGTTACAAGAAAGTCCACGGAATTGACTATGAGGAAACCTTTTCTCCAGTAGCTATGGTCAAATCTATCCGCATTCTACTTGCCGTAGCAGCTTATCATGATTATGAGATATGGCAAATAGATGTCAAAACCGCTTTCCTTAATGGGAGGTTAGCTGAGGACGTTTATATGTCCCAGCCTGAGGGTTTTGAGGATCCTAAGAATAAGGGAAAGATTTGCAAGTTGCTCAAATCAATTTATGATTTGAAGCAAGCATCTCGGAGTTGGAATCAGCGTTTTGATGAAGTAGTGAAACAGTTTGGCTTCATCAAGAACGATGATGAACCTTGCGTGTATAAAAAGGCAGATGGGAGAAAAGTAGTCTTTTTGGTGCTCTATGTCGATGACATATTGCTTATTGGAAACAACGTCCCTACCTTGCTCTTAACAAAGACTTGGTTAAATGAGTGTTTCCCAATGAAGGACTTAGGCCAGGCTTCTTATATCTTGGGGATCAAGATATATAGAGATCGTGCCAAGCGGGTCTTGGGCTTGAGTCAAAGCACCTATACAGATAAAGTGTTGAGAAGATTCTCAATGCATAATTCAAAGAAAGGACTGCTGCCCATGCGTCATGGCATAAAGCTTAGTAAGAAACAGTGTGCTGAGACACCTGCAGAGCTAAAAAGGATGAATGAGATCCCATATGCTTCGGCTATAGGGTCCATAATGTATGCCATGATATGTACGAGACCGGATGTCTCGTTTGCCCTAAGCTGTACGAGTAGACATCAATCCAAACCCGGTGAGGAACATTGGATTGCAGTCAAGGCGATTCTCAAATATTTGAGAAAAACCAAAGATGCTTTTCTTGTATACGGGGGAAGAAATGATGATGATCTAGTCGTCAAAGGATATGTCGACGCTAGTTAACAGACAAACCCCGATGACTTTAAGATATATGCTTCCATTGAAGTGACCAGTATGAGGATGGTTCTCAATGATGTAGTTCTGCTTATCATAGGGATGTGGTATCCCGGAATCATATCATAGATATCATGAGGTGATTGATATCGGACGACCCGCTTTGAATAGTGTTTCATAGATTAAGTCATGAACATATTCAAATGCGATAGCTCGTCACAATATCCTTAGACCAAGGAGTCTTTGTGATCGCTATGTGGTCGACGTATGGCTTTAACTTGCACCTAACGCTTTCCGTAACAGGAATGCAATAACGGGCATGATTGTGTGGCGGAACGGATTGCATGAGTGTCACGAAAGACGGCAAAGGGATTTATCCCTCGTACTACGGTTTGGAAAAGATATCCGTTTAGGCCGCTTGATCGAGAGTGACTAAGAGGAAGTGCATGGCCATGCCGGTGATACGAGTTATCAGTTCTAAGTCGTCTCGCATATCAAGTAACAATGACGACTCTATGCCTTGTGATCAATCAGGATGTCTAGAGATAATAGGATAGTGACTTGTACGCACAAGATTAAATCGAATCAGCGATCATCATGCACCTTGGGTAATCAAAATGTCTTACTAGAGACCACTTATGATGGATCGGGCAAGAGAGATCTCTTGCGCCGATCTGCCAACGGTGGCATGAGCCTATAGGGTCACCTAATCCAGCCATGAAACTCCTGATCCATACAGCCTCCTTTGCTGCTTCCGATGCATCAATATACTCAGCTTCCGTTGTAGAGTCGGCGATGGTGTCCTGCTTCTTGCTTTTCCAGCTGAACGCTCCACCGTTCAACGTAAACACATATCCTAACTGACTGTTAAAGTTATCAGGGTCTGTCTGGAAACTAGCGTCAACATATCCTTTGACGACTAGATCCTCATCACTCCTTCCCCCGTATACAAGAAAAGCGTCCTTAGTTTTTCTCAAATATTTGAGAATTGCCTTGACTGCAATCCAGTGTTCCTCACTGGGTTTAGATTGATATCTACTGGTACAGCTTAGGGCGAACGAGACATCCGGTCTCGTACATATCATGACATACATTATGGACCCTATTGCCGAAACATATGTGATCTCATTCATTCTTTCTAGCTCTTCAGGTGTCTTAGCATACTGATTCTTACTAAGCTTTATGCCATAACGCATGGGCAGCAGTCCTTTCTTGGAATTTTTCATTGAGAATCTTCTCAACACTTTGTCTATATAGGTGCTTTGACTTAAGCCCAAGACCCGCTTGGCACGATTTCTATATATCTTGATCCCCAAGATATAAGAAGCCTCGCCTAAGTCCTTCATTGTGAAACACTCACCTAACCAAGCCTTTGTCAAAAGCAAGGTAGGGACGTCGTTTCCAATGGGCAATATGTCATCAACATAGAGCACCAAAAAGACTACCTTACTCCCATATGCCCTTTTATATACGCAAGGTTCATCACCATTCTTGATGAAGCCAAACTGTTTCACAGCTTCATCAAAATGTTGGTTCCAACTCCGAGATGCTTGCTTCAAACCGTAAATTGATTTGAGCAATTTACAAATCTTTCCCTTATTCTTTGGATCCTCAAAACCCTCAGGCTGGGACATATAAACGTCCTCAGCTAACCTCCCATTAAGAAAAGCGGTTTTGACATCCATTTTCCATATCTCATAATTATGATAAGCTGCTATGGCAAGTAGAATGCGAACAGATTTGACCATAGCCACTGGAGAAAAGGTTTCCTCAGAGTCAATTCTGTGGACTTGTCTATAAACTTTTGCTACCAGTCGTGCTTTATAGGTCTGAGGTTTACCATCCATGTCTATCTTTATTTTAAAGATCCACTTACACCCAATGACTTTTACGCCAGGAGTTTGATCTACGAAGTCCCACACTTGATTATCTGACATGGATTGCATTTCTTTCCTCATGGCTTCCAGCCGTTTCTCAGAGTCCGTTCCGTCCATGGCTTCCAGCCGTTTCTCAGAGTCAGTTCCGTCCATGGCTTCTCGAAAGGTAGCTGGATCATTGTCCACTAACACCAATTCATCACCTCCAGTTACAAGAAAACCATATCTTATATGTGCATGACTAGTCCTTTCGGACCGCCTTGGACCGTCCTCATTAACTGTAGCTATTGGTTCTTGCTCAACGACCACTTCTGGCTCTACTTCTTCTAAGGGGTCGTCCAGTGGTTCCTGAGTGACTATCTCATCCAGAATTTCATCAAGATGAATAGTCCTCCCACTGACTGTCTTGGAAATAAATTCATTTTCCAAGAATATCCTACCTCGGGCGACGAATACTTTGTTCACGCTCGATTTATAGAAGTAGTATCCCTTTGTTTCTTTGGGATATCCGACGAAAGTGCACTTATCTTACCTTGGTTCGAGCTTGGTTGCTAGCAACCGTTTTACAAAAGCCTCGCAACCCCAGATTTTTAGGTAAGACAAAACGGGTTCCCTCCCGTAGCATTTCTCGAATGATGTCCCTTCCACTGCTTTCGACGGAGCCCTATTTATTATGAACGCGGCTGTTTGTAGAGCGTAACCCAAGAAGGAGATCTAGAGATTAGTGTGACTTAACATTGATCGAACCATATCTAACAATGTCCGATTCCTTCGCTCGGACACACCATTAAGTTGTGGTGTTCCTAGCGGAGTCCACTGAGATAGTATTCCACATTCTGTAAGATGACTAAGAAACTCTTCGGATAAGTATTCTCCACCCCGATCAGAACGAAGTGCCTTAATACTTTTTCCGAGTTGGTTTTCTACTTCTCTCCTAACCTCTTTGAATTTATCAAAATCTTCGGACTCATGTCTCATGAGATAGACATAACCATATCGACTGAAACTTATGTCTTATAAAGTAGCCTAAACCACCTCTGGCTGGTGTACTCATTGGTCCACATACGTCTGAATGTATTAGACCCAATAGATCACCTGCCCTTTCACCTGTACCGGTGAAGGGCGCTTTAGTCATCTTGCCCATTAAACAAGCCGCACATCTTTCAATCGTTTGGAATTCGAATTGACTTAAAAGTCCGCGCTTATGAAGCGCTGAGATGCATTTCTCATTTATGTGACCTAGACGACAATGCCAGATTAGAGTTTGGTCTAAATCATCAGTTTTAAACCTCTTAGCATTAACATTATAGAGCATGTTGGATATCGAGTTTTGCATATTAAATATGTATAAACCTCCAACTAGGTGAGCATTTCCATAATATATGTTATTGCGCATAATATTAAAAAACCCGTTCTTAATATCAAAATAATAACCTTCCTTTTCAAGAAGGGATATTGATACAATATTCTTGCTAAAAGCAGGTACGCAAAACACATCTAGGAGTTCTATTAAATGCCCACTAGGCAAAACAAGATCAACCGAACCCACAGTAGTTGCGGCAACACGCACGTTGTTCCCAACTCTTAGGTCCACCTCGTTTTCGCCTACATCTCTTCTACTACGCAGTACCTGCACATCCGCACATACATGAGACTCAGCTCCATTGTCTAGTACCCAAGTAATTATAGTAGAAAGATTTAGCTCTTATGGAATACCTGACGAAGTAGCGGCCCCACCGCCCTTCTTCTGATCTTCCTTCAGCTGCTGACAGTCCTTTTTCCAATGACCAGGCTTTTGGCAGTAGAAACAGACCGACTCATTTACCTTCCCCTTGCCCTTCATGGGCTTTGAAGGTTTAGGAACAAAAGGTCGTCTGTTCTTCCCTGCCAGGTGCATTGGGCCTTTCCCCTTATTACCACCAGCTTTGAAGCCGGATCCCTTCTTCACCATAAGAACACCTTTGGGCGCATTGCCCCTTATGCTCTTCTCGACAGTGACTAGCTTGCTGTGAGACTCCGATGCGGTCTTGTCCATGTCATGCATGTAATAGTTCATGACGAATCCACCATATGCATGAGGAAGGGATTGTATAATGAAATCTGCAGCCATCTTCTTTTCCATAGTCATTCCGAGACTAGTTAGATGATCGAGATGTCCCTTCATTCGTAGGACGTGTGGACCTACGGAGCTACCTACTGACATTTTGCAGGCAATGAGTTCTCGGAGAACAGTGTATTTTTCAATACGTACTTTCTCCTTGAACATATCCTTGATTTGTGCAAACATAGCCAAAGGATCATGGGATAGCTCCATAAACTGTTTCTGGAAGTCCGCCTCCATACAGCCCATCATGACACACACAACGTCGATAGAGTCGCTAAGGTGTTTCTGCTACGCATCCTTAACGACCCTCGTTGCGCTGGCAGCTGGCTCTACCGGGATAGCCTTGTCTAGGACGTACTCCATGCGTTCCAACTTTAACATAAGTCGCAAATTTCTTTCTCAGTCTAGATAATTTGTTCCATTGAGCTTACACTTATCAAGTATAGCCCTCAATGACAAATTAGACGAGTTTGTTGAATTACTAGCCATTTTCTACACGAAGAAAGTAAATTTAATCATAAAAGTTGAATAAATTTACGAAGATCCGAATTAAACACCAACCATTTGATTCTAAGGATTAGAATCTTTAAACCAAGATCCCTGATTTGTCAATTGAATTACGTTAAGGCGCATCGCTCCAATTGACCCATTTGGGTAGGACGTTCATCAAATTACAACATGTGTAATTCTTGGTCAGGGTATGTGCAAAAACACACGGCTTACCCTTCTGATGCCCCAGCTCGACCTCAGGCCGAGAATCGTGGTCGAGTAAACCAACCTTCGCATATGCATCAGTTTTGTGCAGATGCTCCGCTAAGGCGCACGACATCCCACAAGGTTGACCATTCCATATAGAACCATTCTATCGGTGCTCCGCTAAGGCGCACGACACCGAGAGAATGTTTGTAAGGACCGCTCCCGGACAATTTGGGTCAATTTGGGTCAATTTTGTGAAAAATGGATGAAAATTTAAAAATTCGCGATTTAACCAAATTTTGACCCGAGAGTCACCGAGGACTACTATTTGAGCCATTTTAAGATGAAATTGTAATATTATGGATATTAGGTTCATATGGAAGCTAAAATTTAGCGAAACATCACGGTTCCGACGGTTTCGAAAAACGTGTCCGTTTCGGACGATTTCGGGTCCGAAATGACAAAAGTGGCTTGTGGGACCCCTCTACTTTACACTTGTCATGTATCTAGAGGGGGGGGGGGAGACTTTTGAGTGATTAAAAAATTAATTGTTTTAATTTAGATTTAAAAGAAAATGGAAAATAGGTTTATTTTATTAGTTTAGTGTTTAAATAATGGGATTTATGTGATAAAAGAGGGAAGGGGAGGCCATTCACGGCAGAACCAAAGAGAAGGAAAGGGAAAGAGAAAGAGAAAGAAGAAAGAAGGAAGAAGAGGAGAAGAACTTGGGCGATTTCCCGACGATCCGACCGCGTGATCGACCATTTTCTTGCGTATTCGGGTTCCTCACATCATTGGCTACGGTGAGCAACTCATTTTTTTCCCATCGTGATGAGTTTGAGTTGTGGGTTGATGAGAAATGAGTGAAATGATGATGGAGTGGAGTTGTAGGGGTGTTTTGGAGCATTTTGGGACGTTTTTGGGATTTTCCGGCGGCCGGAGGGTTCGCCGTAGCTCCGGCCGGTCACCGGAGCTCCGGCCAGTGTGGTGGCACGCCGGAGGTGGTCCGGCAGTGGCCATCCCCTGCCTTGGCTGGCCGTGGTAGCCTATGGCGACCGTGGGCCGTTTGGGCCTCTCGGGCCGTGAATGGCTCGGGTGGTCCCACGAGCCCGGAATTCGGGTTTGTGAGTTTCGGGAGGTCTCGGGTAACCCTCGAATCGATAGTTGGCACCCTTGGTGATTTTTGGATTTAAATTACGAAAATTGGAAAATGCGGGTCGAAACTTTAAATTGCGCGATTAAATCGCTCGGGTGTCGGAATTCGATTCCGTCAATTGCGTTGGTCCTCTCGAATATAATTAGGAATTTAGACACCAATTTGGGAATTTTCGGAGTCCCGAGGGACAAATTCACTCAACCGGCAGATTCGACTTAACGGGCAAAATGGGCCGTTCCGGGCCCATTTTGACAACTTAGGTTAATTAAGAATTGTTGGAGTGAGCGATACTTGTCGTGGTGGCACTTGAGTTTAATTTCGTGAAAATCCGGATTTCGGTTAGTTATTAAAACTTGTGATTTTGTCACTTTTAGATTCCTTTGACGATCGCGGGAAAGGAAAGGCATAGCTTGACGTCGCGAAAACCTTAGGAGCTTACGTTGGAAAATTTGAGGTAGGGGGGACATAGCTTACCTAGACTCAATCTCTTGATGCATTGATTGAATTTATTTGAGTATTTAGTCGAGATAAAATGAAATGTTTGAACACCTTTTGCTCGATGTTGTGAATTAAATAGCATGTTGATGTGTTGATATAAATGCCTCTCTGTGAATTTGTTGAGTATCAAACTTGAACTGCTTGTGAGCACCTAGTTGTGCATGGTTATATTGTTGCTTTTCAGACGATGACTTATTCCGTCTCGCACTTGTCTTGTTTGGGTGGATGTAAATGCCTCTCTGTGAACTAGTTTCTTGCACTTGGTTTGTTTTCCGTGAATGTATCGAAGGGTGTTGGGATGTGGTTGGTAAGGGTGTTGTGATGTGGAAGGGTGGAAAGGTGATGGGAGGCTGTGTGGTTGGATGGATAATCGAGTCAGGAGCGGTACCCCTCCTGGCCGTGATCGATTTCCGTTCGGAGGTTGAACCGAGTCAAGGGTGGTACCCCTTGGCCGTGATCGGTTACCTCAATTGTTTGGTGGTGTGGTTGGATGGATAATCGAGTCAGGGGCGGTACCCCTCCTGGCCGTGATCGATTTCCATTCGGGGGTTGAACCGAGTCAAGGGTGGTACCCCTTGGCCGTGATCGGTTACCTCAATTGTGTGGTTGTGTTTGGATGGGCAATCGAGGCAGGAGCGGTACCCCTCCTGGCCATAATCGATTCCCGTTCGGAGGTTGAACCGATCAAGGGTGGTACCCCTCGCCGGTCGTAATTGGTTACCTCGGGAGTTGTGACGTGGTTGGTGGATGAGTAGCGGAAGTGTTGTGATTCGTACTTTACTGATTTCTTTGTGCGTACATGTATGTCTTTCCTCATCCTTGCCGTTTGTTTTAGTCTCTGGGTAGCGTGTTCACCCCTACTTGTAGTTGTGCAGGTTGGTGATTCTGAGCACACTTTTGGTGGGAGCTTTTGGGGATGTGTCGTGTCGACGCACTGTGTTTTTGTTGTTGTTGGCTTTTGTAGACTCTGGTCTGAGTCATTTGCCATGTATATTTCTGTACCGCAACTTGTATAAAATATTTTGATGTAAATATTTGGTTGACTGGCCATGTCGTGTCTCACTTTTGTACGCGTTACTTGTTGGTTCAATACAGATTTTAAAAAGAGAAATGGTATCGATGTATTTGTTGTAAACAGGATTCTTTATTTGACTCGTGCAATCCCATTTTGAACTAGGGACGCCTAAATCAAAATGTGATGGCTTCGTGCGAGAATAGTTATGTTGTAATTTGAGGACGCTCGAGTTATTTCATAACTATATCGCATCGTGTTATTTCAAAGGTTTTTAAATTCTTCGGGTAACGACTTTAATTCGGGAAAACGGATTTTGGGGCGTTACAATGTTCCTACATGGGTGTGAATTTGAGTGACATCTCACATGACTCAAATTATGGTGTGATTGGTTGTGTTTAATAATTCGAAAGTATTTTGGCACAATTACGAACCCGTCATCAACAACCCATGTTGTGACGTTTCTAATTGTATCACATACTATCTTCTTTTGAAGCCGTCATTTGCAACCCGTGCAAACACGTTTCAAATTGAACTCATCCACCACAACCCGCGTGACGATGGTTCACAACGCTTTAAACATGCAAATAAATAAAATCGTTTTTAATCTTTGCATGTGAGGTGATGGCTTATAATCTCATAAGCTAAGCATGCTAGCATATAAATTATCATCTAATAATTCAAGCAAGCATTTTAAAGCGTTTAAATAGCATCAATAGCCCATCCTATCCTTAAGATTCTACGAGACATAATATCTCTCGTCTTCCCCATTCGGGCTCCCACTAGCTTTTGGACTTCCTCCAAGACCGTCATCATTCTCGACTTTGAGTAGAATTTACAATTAATACTCGGCTCGTAGACCGGATAAAAAATAACTACACTTTAAGGGCTCGAATGAAAGAATAATTACACGCTAACATTAAGAGTGTGCAAACCATGAAAGCGATAAAATTCTAATGGGCTATTAATGCATCATACATTTCATCACATCATCCAACATGTTATCACACAAACATGTCATCAAATAATATGCAATATTCCAGTTTTAATTTTGCCAAGTTGCTTGGTCCGGTTTATCGAAACTAGACCTTTTTCAAAAAACGGTTTACCGAAACCGATCAAATTTGAAAGTTTTCGAAATATTGGATCGCGGGTTCGTGCCACGGATCAAAAATCACCGTGCACAAACCATGTCGGGCCCAAGCCCAATGGGTCGAAGCCCATTGGGCCGATCCCAATGGGCCGAAGCCCATTAGGCCGAGCCCAAGCCCACGACCTGGTTTGGGCTTTGGAAAGCCCAAACCCGGGCTTGCCTCCTCTCTTGACCCCGGGCAAGAGGGGGGACGGCCCTGGTTACCGCCGACCAACCCCGGCCTCCGGTGACCTCCGTCCGGTATCTCCAATTCGGCTTCCCGAGAGTCCTGTCTCGGACCCGACAAATCCAATAAAAATCCAAAAAATTCCAAATTCAATATATTTTTCAAAATAAACATATTTCATGCAATTAACCCAAAAAGCATTAAAATCATGTTATCAACAACTATGGCATGTAAATCATTATAAAACTAAAACAAGTTCAATAAAACGAAGATTAAGAGGGTTAACCACGCTCTGATACCACTGTAGGGATTTGGAGCGTTCAAGATCATCAAGATAGTGGAAGCATAAACAATACAAACTTCAAAAACTGTCCAAGAACATAAACCATTAAATCTCAAGGCAAAACTTATTCCACAAGAGTTTATCTTTTGTTTTGTTGAATCAAGAAAGAAGAACAAGATAATCTTCTTCTCTAGAGCAAGTCCACACCAAGAGGATGATCCTTAAGATCCAACACACTTAGCCTGCTAGAACTAAAGTGTGAAGAACAAGAGAGCAAGGGAAGAGAGGAGGAGGGAGTGGCCGGCCAAGTGAGTGAAGGAGAGTGAGTAATTTCTCTTGTGTGATATTTTGTCTACTTCATCAACTCATAAAGCTTGATTGATTAAAATAACAAATGAATAAGACATGGGTTAAAGGAAAGTCATCACCTAATCCCACAAATCACTCTTTATCATAATCAACAACACCAACTAAGCATGGTGTGTGGCCCCCACACTTGGACCCACCAAGTGGCCGGCCACAAAGGGCTTATTGGGCCTTGTTGGGCCTTTCTTGGGTCGGCTTAGTGACCTCATGGGCCGAACCCAATGGGCTCGCCCATGCGGTCGCGTGCCGTGTCCAAAAATTATCCGACCCTTTGTCGTTACTTATCAAACAAAGTCCGACGCGATATCGACGACAAACTAAGTTTTCTCGATTCGCTAATCATTCTCACAAAACTGAACCCATGGCCTAAAAACCTCAGTTTTGACCATGTCTTGCTCCTCAAGAAACGCCAAGTTACAGCGGTTGTAATTTGACTGGATGTCCTACCTACATAGCTCGATTGGAGCAGTGAGCCTCCGTTCACTTCAATCGAGTAAATCAGGGATCTTGGTTTAGATTCTAAATAAAGAATCGAATAGTTGTGATTTAATTTATGATCTCCAACTTTAATTTAAAACTGATTACATTTATTTTCTATGCAGATTCTAATGGCAAACGCGACAAATAGCTCATTGAGACCCTCGCTTGAGAAGGACAAACTAAATGGAGTGAATTTTCTGGACTGGGACAGAAATTTAAGAATCGTACTCAAACATGAGCACAAGGAATATGTCCTTGACAATGCAATCCCTGTGGAACCAGTAACAGGCTCAACAAGGGCTGTTCGAGATGCCTATTATAAGCATCTGAGCGACTCCATTGATGTAGTGTTAGCTTTGTGCCCTAGTCCAATGTAATTCCTTAATCTATATTGTAACGGACATCATTATTTTACATAATAAAAGGCATAATATTACTAATGTGTTGTAGTAATATATCTAATGTAATTTGATCTATGTCATAATGTGTGTAACCACTTATAGTAGAACTATAGATCAGAAAGAATTGCATTCGATAAAGTCCCTGATCAGCTAAGCTTCTTTTGAAGTGATCAGTATGAGACTAACTCCTTGTGATCATGCTCTACTGATCATGGCAAAGTGCGTGCCGGAGTTATATTATAGATACCATCAGGTCGATGATATCAGACAACCCGATTGTGAGTATGCTGCATAGATCCAGTCATGACATACTCACATATCGTAGCTTGTCACTATATCCTAAGACCAAGGAGTCTTTGTGTACACTATGTAACGAATACCTAAGTTTGACCTAGTCTAACGTTATCTGTAAAAGGGTAACTATAACGACTTCGATTGGCTTTGATATTTATTGCACTAGTGAACTCGAAAGGCGTCTGAGGGATTTATCACTCATACTTTGGTATGAGAAAGATATCCGTTTAGGCCACTTGATGAGTATGACTGAAGGAATATCACGGCCGTGCAGGTGATACCTTAGTATCAGTTTTCAGTCATCTTAGATATCAAGAAACAGTGATTGATAAATTAGGATGACCATTCTATACCTTTTGATCAATCTGGATATCGGTTTGATAAAAGGATATTGACATGTGCGATAACAGGTTAAGTCGAATAATCGATAATCACGAACGTTGGGTAATCATAATGTCTTGCTAGAGACCACTTATGATGGAAAAGGGTAAAATAGTAATTTTACTAGTCTGCCAACTGTTCGTGAGCCTAGAGGGTCACACGCATTAAGCACGATACATGACAAATAATTATGGATGAAAATTAAGAACGATTTGGTAGTTTTCTGGCCTAAGGTTTTAACCAGACGGTTGAAGAAATCAATTCGAGGAAATTGAACCGTTTTGTCTAAACCGAAATTAGAACTCAAGTTGATGAGTTTAATTTGGGTTTTAGTTAAACGAGCTTAAAGCCCATTTAGGGATTCAAGTGATGAATGGGGAAGAAGTGTAAATAGGAGTTTAAGAAGGGTAGATATGCAATTATTAATTTGAAATTCAATTTTATTTCAAATTAAAATTCCAAAATATCTTCCATCTTTTTCTCCAACTATTGGCAACCACTTCCCCTCTTCTTCTTCCTTTCTTGGCAGAATCCCCTCTCCATCTTCATCCATCATTTCTTTGTCAAAATTCTCAAGAACATTCATAGCAAAAGTGTGAGAGAAAACCATTTCGGTTGTGGTGCTTGTGTGGACCTAATAGAGAAACACTAATGTTGTGTTTTCATCGATTCATAAAGGTATTCTCAGATTTGAAAAGGATGATAGCATGTTGTATTTTCATTAAGATCTATGTTTTTCTTGATCACAATGGTTACATGACTTCCGCTGCATGAAATTTATCGAATGGAACCCATGGTGATCTCTTTCATGTAGCCTGCATAATGTTGGGCTCTATGGAGAGCAATCTCCAGAAGCAGTTCATGTAACTCTCTGACAAACTTTTTGAGATGATGAATCAAATAAAGGAGATGTTTAAAGAGAAAGCGATGATCAAAAGGTATAACACCTTGAAGGATCTTCATGCCTGCAAAATGGCTGCAGGTAGTTCCGTGAGTCCACATGTCCTAATGATGAAGGGATACCTTGATCACCTAACAAGGATAGGCCTTGAGTTAGGGAAAAAGGTGTCTGCAGATATAGTCCTGCAATCCCTTCCTCCTGCATATGATGGTTTCATTATGGGATACCTTTGGACGAACCCTCATAATCCTTCTTGGGTAGCGGGGTGACGGAGCGCGTGACGCCCAAGCAGGCGTGCCCTCTGCCTAATGGCTTCGGACGTTGTTTTAGTGATTTGATGCTGCCGAGTGCACGAAATAGGACCAGAATATATTTCTTCCACGACCTCATTTCCGAGTCAGTGGTGGCATTGGAGATCTTGGCAACTGAATCAAATGAGTTTTTGCCAACCAAAGCATGCCCTTGTACACTAAAGGCTCAAGCAGGTGAGCTTGTGATTCGGTATTGATGATGGAAAGTCGTTGAGTCTCAAGAGACAGATTCAGAGCTCGGCTGAACGAGTGCCTTTGATAAAATCCAAAGATCGCGGGCGATTGTGGACGTCTTCGGTCGACCATGGTCGTCGTTGGTCGACCACAGACTGCCCATGGTCAACGTCATGGGTGACCATGGGCACCGTCGGTCGACCACAGACGGCCTGTGGGCGACCATGGACGTCCTCGGTCGACCAAGGGCGACGTCGGTGCCCGTCGGCGACGTTGGTCGACCATGGACATATGTCGGTGACGTCGCGGGAGACAATGGACGTCCTCGATCGACCTTGGGCGACGTTGGTCGACCATGGACGTCCATGGGAGACGTTGGTCGACCATGGACGTCCATGGGAGACGTTGGTCGACCATAGACGTCCATGGGCGACGTCACGGGCGATCATGGACGTCCTCGATCGACCATGGACATCGTTGGTCAACCACAGACTGTCCATGGCCGACGTCATGAGCGCCCACAGACGGCCCGGGGGCGACCATCGACGTCGTTAGTCGACCAAGGGCAACGTCGGTGCTCGTGGGCGACGTTGGTCGACCATGGACGTCCGCGGTCGACCATGGGTGACGTTGTTCGACCATAGACTGCCCATGGGAGACGTTATGGGCAACTATGGGCATCGTCGGTCGACCACAGACGGCCCGTGGGCGACCATGGACGTCCCCGGTCGACCAAGGGCGACGTCGGTGCCCATGGGCGACGTTGGTCGACCGTGGACGTCTATGGGTGATGTCGCGGGCGACTATGGACATCCTCGATCGGCGATGGACGTCGTTGGTTGACCACAGACTACCCATGGTCGACGTCATGGGCGAACATGGGTGTCGTCGGTCGACCACAAACGGTCTGTGGGCAACCATGGACGTCCTTTGTTGACCAAGGGCGACATCGGTGCCCGTAGGCGACGTTGGTCGACCATGGATGTATGTGAACAACGTCGCGGGCGACCATAGACGTCCTAGGTCGACCATGGGCGACGTCGGTGCCCGTGGGCGACGTAGATCGACCATGGACGAGGTCGCGGGCGACCATGGACGTCGTTGGTCGACCACAGACTGCCCATAGTCGACGACATGGGCGACCCTGGATGTCCTCGGTCGACCAAGGGCGACGTCTGTGCCCATTGGCGACGTTTGTCGACCATGGACGTCTGTAGGCGACGTTGCGGGCGACCATGGACGTCCCCGGTCGACCATGAGCGACGTTGGTTGACCACAGATTTCCCATGGGCGACGTCATGGGCGACCATGGGCGTCGCCGGTCAACCACACACGGCCCATGGGCGACGATATACGTCCATGGGCGACGTCGCGGGCGACCATGGACGTCTTCGGTCGACCATGGGCGACGTTGGTCGACCACAGACTGCCCATGGGCGACCATGTGCGTCGTCGTTCGACCACGGACGGCCTCTGGGCGACCATGGACGTCCTCGGTCGACCAAGGGCGACGTTGGTGCCCGTGGGCGACGTTGATCGACAATGGATGTCAATTGGCGACTTCGCGGACGACCATGGACGTCGTTGGTCGACCACAGACTATCCATGGTCGACGTCGGTCGACCACAGACGGCCCGTGGGCGACCATGGACGTCCTCGGTCGACCAAGGGCGACGTCGGTCCCATGGTCGACGTCATGGGCGACCATGGGCGTCTTTGGACCACAGACGGTCCATGGGCGACCATGGACGTCCTCAGTCGACCAAGGGCGACGTCGATGCCCGTGTGCGACGTTGGTCGACCATGGAGATATGTGGGTAACGTCGCTGGCGGCCATGGACGTCCTCGGTCGACTATGGGCGACGTTGGTCGACCATGGACGTCCATGGGCGACGTCGTGGGCAATCATGGACGTACTCGGTCGACCATAGACGTCATTGGTCGACCACAGACTGCCCATGGTCGACGTCATGGGCGACCATGGGCGTCGTCGGTTGACCACAGACGGCCCGTGTGCGACCGCGGGCGACCACGGGCGGACGATGGGCGACCATGACTGGCAGTTTCGGTTTCTTGATCGTTTTTCGCCTTAACAATCTCCGAATGAGCTGAAATTTTAAGGGAGCTGAAACTATACAATACCATGCGTGTCGCAAAATTTCAGATTAAAATAATTTTTTTTTGACTTTTCCATTTTTTTTACATTAAAAAATGCAAAAAATAAAAATAAATAACCGGGATGTCAGAAAATTATGAAATTTGGTGTGTGCATACCTTGGCATCAGCCAAACAAGGCTGCATAAAACCCTAAACCCTAAATTGGACAAAGTATGGAATAACCTGAAGCAATTCAGCAACCTACTATGCAAGATGTAGAGATATAGGACATCAAACCAATCCCCACAGACATTCCAGAAGGTCCAAGAAGGTCGGAAAGGTCTCGTCAAACTCGCGTCAGATATGGCTTTCTAGCCACTGAGGGAAATGACTTGATAGTTGTGGATCATGATGATCCAGCAACCTTTCAATAAGCTTTGGTCAGTACCGACTGCAAAAAGTGCCATGAAGCCATGAATGAGGAAATCCATGTATGATAACCAAGTCTGGAACATGGTTGATCAAACCCCTGGGATAAAACCCATCGGTTGTAAGTGGGTCTATAAGCTCAAGACTGACATGGATGGAAATCGGCAGGCCTATAAGGCTAGGTTGGTTGCAAAAGGTTACCATCAGATTCAAGGTCTGGATTATTATGAAACTTTTTCACAAATAGCAATGGTCAAATCGATCCAGATTATTCTAGCCATAATTATGGCAGATAGATATCAAAACTGTCTTCCTTAACGGGAACTTACAAGAGGATGTGTATATAACACAACCCGAGGGTTTTGTCGATCAAAAGAATCCCGAAAAGATGTGCAAGCTGCAAAGATCCATTTATGGATTGAAGCAAGCTTCGCGGAGTTGGAATCTTCGTTTTTTATAAAGCTTTAAGAGAATTCGACATCATCAAGAATAAAGATGAACCTTGCGTTTATAAGAAAGCGAGTGGGAGTAATATTGTATTCATGGTGGTTATTCATTGGGAATGGCATCCCGACCTTGCCACCAAAGCTTGGTTAGGGAAGTGCTTCTCGATGAAGGACTTAGGTGATGCAGCATTTATTTTGGGCATCAGGATCTATAGAGATCGTTCCACAAGGATTTTGGGCTTAAGTTAGAGCACTACATTGATATAGTGTTGAGAAGATTCTCAATGCTTGAATCTAAGAAAGGGATACATACCCATGCATCATGGAATTAAGCTTAGCAAGACACATTGTCCTAGTAGATCTGACGAGCTGAGAAGATGAATAAGATCACATATGCTTCGACTATAGGATCTATCATGTATGCCATGATATGGACGAGACTGGAAGTCTCGTTCGAACTCAGTTATACAAGTAGATTCTAATCTAACCTCGGCCAAGAACACTGGATTGATGTCAAGGCCATCCTCAAATATTTAAGAAGGACTAAGGATGCATCCCTAGTGTATGGGGTGTAGATGGAGAACTAGCAGCCAAAGGACAGTTTGATGCTAGTTTTCAAACAGATCCTGATGACTTCAAAAATCAGTGAGGATATGTTTTTATGTTGAAGGTGGCACTTTCAGCTGGAAGAGCTTTTAGCAAGCCACTACTCCCGACTCTACAAACGGAGGCTGAGTATATAGTTGCAGCGGAAGCAGCTAAGGAGGCCATGTGGATTAGAAGCTTCTATCTGGATTAGATGTAATGGCGGAGCGTCTTATCCAGTAAGCTTGTTGGTTGACAACACGGGGGTCGTAGCTCTTTCTTAAGAGCCCAGATTCCACAATAGATCCAAGCATATACTCAAGGAGTATCACCACATCAGAGATTCCATGTGGAGATTAAGTACGTTTAGACTGATGATAATATGGCTGATCCCTTGACGAAAGCTCTACCGCAGCCTAAGCATGAGGAACATGTAAGGTCTATGCAAGTGGATAAAACTTGGATTGGAACTAGGGGAAAGTGGGAGGTTGTAAGAGTTGTGCCCTAGTCCAATATAAAAGTGATCTACAGTTGTAATGTTTTATCATCTTTTCAAATAAATAAAACGACATTAAATTTACTAATGTGTTGTAGTAATTTATTAGATGTAATTTGATATGTATCATTATGTGTGTCATCACTAATATTAGATCTGTAGATCGGAAAGAATTACATTTAATGTGTCCCTGGTCAGTTTAAGCTTTATAAGAAGCGACCAGTATGAGGCTAACTCTTTATGATCACGCTCTACTGATCATGGCTAGCGAGTGCTGGAGTTAGATCATAGATATCATTAGGGGAATGATATTGGACAACTCGATGGTACGTATGCAGCATAGATGCTGTCATGAGCGTACTCAAATATCGTAGCTTGTCATTGTATATTTAGACCGAGGAGTCTTTGTGATCACTATGTGATAAGTATCTGAGTTTGACTTAGTCTAACGTTGCTTGTAAAAGGGCTGCTATAACGGCACTGATTGGCTTCGTTATAAGTTACATGAGTGAACTCAAAAGACGGTTAAGGGATTTATCCCTCATACTCCGGTAAGGGAATGATATATGTTTAGGTCACTTGATGAGTATGACAGAAGGAAATTGCATGGCCATGCGGGAGATACTTGATATCAGTTTTTAGTCCTCTCTGATATCAAGAAACAGTGATTGATAAATAAGGATGACGGTTCTATGCCTTATGATCAATCTAGATATTGAGAGATAAAATGACGGTGACATGGGCGATAAGAGGTTAAATTGAATCATCAATATTCATGGACATTGGGTAATCTTAATGTCCTTCTAGAGGCCACTTATGATGGAAAGGGAAAAATGGTAATTTTGCTAGTCTGCCAACGGGCTGTGAGCCTAGAGGGTCACACACTTTAAACAAGTTATAGCAAAATGGACTTTGATAAGACAGTATACGAGATGTATGAGAATCGGGAGAATTCGCCTTTCGGTTAAGTTAAACCGAAAGCAAATTGGACGATTTCCGGCCTAGGTTTATAACTAGATGGTTGAGGAAATCGGTTTAAGAGAATTTGGTCAGTCTAGCTAAAGCATTTAATTATAACCCAATATAAATGGGTTTAATTAAAAGTTATCTAAATGGGCTCTAAGCCCATTCTTAATTCTAATTATTATTATAATTATAATTATAATTAAGAGGATAATGTCAGATTTTAAAGGGAAAGTTTTTGAAAATCAAAATTGATTTTTCAGATTTTATTATTTTCCCAAAAATCCTCTCATTTGGCATTATTTTCTCACACATTGTCATGTCTCCTTCTTGCTCTTCCTCTCTAATGGTTTTGCTTCTTCTTCTTCTCACTTTTCTAGTAAAAAGGTTTGAAGAACTCATGAGTAAATGAGACCTTGCTTGTGTGGATACATCTAGAGAACACAAAATCTTGTTGAGTTGGTGATTTAGATCTAAGTAAGAGGTATATTTTCAGATTTTTCAATATTGTAAACTTGCTGAAATTTTTATCACGTGATGATCGGTTTTAGTTTACTTGAATCCATGGTTAAATTCGTTTCCAGTATGCATGAGTTTAATTGTTTGGACCCCATGAATTTCTTTAGTAGTATCAGAGGCTAGTTGATATGTGATATTGTTTTGAGCATGTTAGTGGTTGTATTAATCCCTAAAAAAATTCATATGTGTGTTTTGGTAATTGATTTGCATGAATATGAAAAATCTGAAATTTTTGAGTTGATTTTGAAAGCTAAAAAATTGATTTCTTGGGGCTGTTTTGGGTTAGCCATGGCCTAGCCATGGTTAACCAGGGTCGAGACCTTTCGTGGACCATGGAGAGCCCTCGGGCCGACCATGATCAGCACCAAAGGCCGACCAGGTCGCCTCGGACGACCATGGATGGCCCGCAGGCCGTCCATAGGCGCTGCCGCGGGCAACCATGGTCAGCCCTCGGCTCGACCATAGAATTGCCCGCAGGCTGTCCATGGGCGACGCCGAGGGGCAGACTAGGTCGATGCCGTGAGCGACCATGGATAGCCCGCGGGCCGTCCATGGGCGCTGTTGCGGGCGACCATCGGTCAGCCCTCTGCTCAACCATGGAATGGCCCGCAGGCTGTCCATGGGCGATGCCGAGGGGTAGAACAGGTTGGGGGCTGATTGGATTGTCCTTGGCCCGTGTCGGTTCCCGGGAATTTTCCCAAAATAAGAATTTTCAGACTCGGTCCGGTTTCGATAAACTGGGGGTAGGCTGGTTCAATTTCGACTAATTAATTTAAACCGTCCGGTTTCGGCAAATCAGATTTTTTCCCACATTTAAGCAAGATAAAATTTGGATGTAATTTTTTTGTTTTATAAGCATAATGTTTTATAACATGGTTTATTTCAACATGATGTGTAGCTTAGCCGGTTTAGATTTCGGTATTTTTGCAGCCTGCTTAGTTGCTTATGGTTTGTAATTTAATTACGACCTGCGTGTCGTTGAAATTCTTGTAATTTCATTTTAATAATGTAATTATAAAGACCGATGCGAGAAAGAAATTAAGACAGAGTTGGTGGAGTTCCTAAGGAGGCTTAGAGCCAGTGGGAGTCCACAAGAAAGAAGCGAGATCAAATCCAGAGGACTTAGTCTTAGGATTTTTTTTTTCCTTAGGTTTTCACGGTCTAAGCTATGCATGTTTCTTTACATTTATATAGTTTAAAATGCATGCTTTTATGTATGATTAATCTATCACCCACATGCAAAGATTAAAACCGGGCTTTAATCAGTTTAGCATGTAAAAGGATTTGGAATCATCTTTGCATCGATATGTAGTTGATGATTCCAGTTAAGATTGTATTGATATACAAGTCAAGCGAGATACTACCTAAACCTCAACAAGTCAAGCGAGATACCACCCAAACCTCAACACTCAAAAGCATACGAACCTGTGAGTGGGTGCGCCTCCGCGTAACATTCATGGGGGAGAAGGGTCGGATGAGTTGGACAGTTCAGTATGGATGCGTGCGCCTCCGCGTAGTCATATTAAACTAGGTCATAGTTGAGTTTTGGTAGCCTTGTCTACGATTTTCAGCTAGGGCTGACCTTGGGTATCAGGATAGGGTATGTCGTGTACATTTTATGTACAAACCCTAGCTAGGAGTTACATGGACTTGTAATTGGATGAGATCCTACCTTGGTTCCCTCAATTGGAGCGGTGAGCCTTCGTTCACTTCAATTGAGGGTATGCGAGGGTCCTGGTTCAAATTCTAAAGTTTAGAATCAGACAAGTGTTTTATAACTCAATCTCCAACTTTAATTTTAATTAATAGTGATTAAAATTTCTTTTACCATGTAGATATAATGGCAAACACAACACACTCTGGCAACAACGCACTTAGGTCCCTAATCGAGTAAGATAAGCTTAACGACATTAACTTTCTCGATTGGGACAAGAACTTGAGACTTTTTTTCAAGCATGAACGTAAGGATTATATCCTTACCCAGGACCCACTTGCTGAGCCATCACTGAGCCACTAGGGAGCTGAGGGATGCTTACCAAAAGTTCCTCAGCGACCGGATTGACGTCTAGTGCATCATGATGGGCAGTATGGTGCCTCACTTGGAAAAGCAGTTCATGGACATTTCAGATGATCCTAAGGCCTTGATGACAGAGGTCAAGGAAATGTTCAAGGAGAAAGTGTGTGTCAAAAGATATGATACTTTCGCTGAACTGATGTCCTGCAAGCTCAAGGTTGGAGCTCCTGTTAGTCCCCATGTCCTGAAGATGAAACATCTTCTAGAGCACTTTACCTGACTCGGTCATGGAGTTGATAAGGAAATGGCTGCAGACTTTGTGCTCAATTCACTTCTTGATACATATAGTGTTTTCGTTGGAAATTACAATATGCATGACATGGATAAGACAGTGACAGAGCTCCATGGGATGCTCGTGACCGCGGAAAAGAATCTCAAGGGCAAGACTAAGGAGGTTCTTATGGTCAACAAGAAAGTCAACTTCAAGAAAGATGGGACGGGTAAGGATAAGGCTCCCATGCACTTAGCAGGGAAAATCAGACACCCTAAGGGTCCAAAGGATCATGCAGCTCCCAAGGCTGCTTGATAGCATTTTTGTGCCCTAGTCCAATTGCTAGTAGTCTATAAATGTCTATGTATATTAATCATCGTTTGTAATGAATAAAAACGGCTTTGTATTACTTATGTGTTGAAGTAATATGTTGAGCATCATTTGAATTATGACCACTAAAGTAGTAGAACCATAATTTCTTCAATAACTCCCCTTCTCTCCCATATCGGCCGACCCTCCTTCTCTTCATTCCACCATTGTTGTTTGTCCTCTTTTCACAAGTTTTCATTAGCAAGAGATAGTGAGAAAACCTCCCAAGGTTATTGTTCTTGTGTGGACTTGATAGAGAAACACTACTATTGTGTTATCAATCGCTTAAAGGTAAATTTTCAGTTTTGAAAAGATTGAATGCATACCGTTACATTTGTATGTTGTATATGTATGAATGTATGATAGTTTTTATATACAAGATTATGTATGTTTAGCTATCACCCACATGCAAAGATTAAAAACCGGTATTTAATCAGACTTGCATGTAACCTGATAAGGGATCATCTTTGCATGGATTTGCAATTGATGATTCCAGATTAAGATTGTATCGATATACAATCATACAGTAATAATTCACTTAAATGCAAATAATTACAAGTCAAGCGTGATACCATCCATGTTTGGGCACTCAAAAGGGCTTTGAGCCTATGGATGTCGGTACGCCTTCGAGTAATATTCATAGAGGAGAAGTCTGGATAAGATGGGTAGTTATATGTGGGTGCGTGCGCCTCCGCGTAGTAGCCACATTAGTTATGTTCATAGTTCAAGCTTGGTAGACTTGTCTACGATTATCAGCTAGGGCTGACCTAGGGTATCAGTATAGGGTATGCCGTGTACTTTTAGTACAGACCCTAGCCAGGAACTACATAGTCTTGTAGATGGATGTATTCCTACCTTGATGCTCTCAATTGGAGCGGTGAGCCTCCGTTCACTTCAATTGAGGGTATGATAGGATCCTGGTTCAGATTCTAATGTTAGAATCAGACAAGTATTTTATAACTGAATCTCCAACTTGAATTTTAATTAGTTTTACTATGTAGAACTAAAAGGAAAACACAACACAAAGAAGTAATAGCGCACTGAGAGTCCAGATTGAGGACAGACTCAAGAGCGTGAATTACTCAGATTGGAATAGAAACTTGAGGCTTGTGTAGTTACGACGGTTTTAGAGATTGGCTGATTTTTAGAAGAACTGAAGAACATGTTACAAAGAATGTCAAAGCATCATCTGCGACATCTTGTGTGACATTGTTGACAGCGTCTCGGCAAACATCCTGATCGACAAAAATCAGGAAAGTGCAGTTTCGGCAGAAAAGCAAGAAGACGATTAGGAAATTCCAGAACGACTCCTAATCAGGAAAGAAGAAAGACGGCGATTAAGAGGAAACCCTTTAGGGTTAGTACTCATCCTCGATTGCTATAAAAGCTTAGGCTACCCCCTTAGCAATCGTGTGGTTCTTTATTTGTTTCCTAGCAACAATTTGCAAGGTTCTTAGACGTGAAGGTCTGCAGGCTAAGAAATTGCAGATTGAGCTTAGGATATTGTGCATCACATAACTATTGAGAGTTAGGTGATTGAGGGTTTACTGATCGCGTGAGTGAAGACTGCACGCAACCACCAAGCTTGAAGAAGACTTAAAGACGATAGAGCAAGGCGATTGCTCGAAGAGTGGAATCAAGACGTTCTTGGATTCAGGGGGAGACCCTGAGATAGATTGCACTATAAGACGTAGCATAAAGTATAGATCTAGGGTTGATCACAGGTACTTGTATGTTCTGACGAATTACTGATAAGTGAAATCTTTCCACTAGGCTGAGAGCCCCCAGACGTAGGTGATGTTGCACCGAACTGGGTAAACAATCTGTTGTGTCATTGTTTATCGCTTTATCTTTACTGTCCTGCTTTATCTACGCAAGAAGTCAGACACAACGTTATAGCTTCTCACGTAACATTGTGTGTGGCATCTTGCAAGACTAGCTGATCAGAATTTCAATTGGTATCAGAAGAGGCACCTACAGCTTTAGGTGAGTTCCTAAACAAATATTTTGATCAAGATGGACAATACCAGAGAAGGAGGATCCATAAATCGACCACCTGTTCTAGATGGAAGCAACTATGGCTATTGGAAGGCTCGAATGTGTGCCTTCATGAAGTCACTTGACAACAAGACATGGAAGGCTGTAATCAATGGGTGGAATGCTCCACAACTCAGTGAAAATGATGGCAATCCTATCGGTCCAAAACCAGAAAAAGACTGGATTGATGATGAAGACGAAGAATCACTGGGAAATTCTCGAGCTCTGAATGCTATCTTCAATGGTGTTGACAAAAACGTGTTCAGACTGATCAACACATGCACAACTGCCAAATCTGCATGGGACATCCTGGTTGTTGCATATGAAGGAACAACTAAGGTTCGAGAACAAAAACTGCAATATCTGACAACCAACTGCGAAGCACTCATCATGAAAGAAGACGAATCAATTGCAGAATTCAATGTTCGTATTCGTGATCTAGCCAATGAATCCTACTCTCTGGGAGAACCAATGACCGATGAAAAACTGGTAAGAAAAACTTTGTGTGCTCTTAGCCCTAGGTTTAAGATGAAGATCACTGCAATTGAGGAAGTTCATGACCTCAAGATCTTGAAATTTGATGAGCTGATGGGGTCTCTAATGACCTATGAGTTGTCTCTGCACAACATCGACAAAAGGAACAAAAGAGTTGCTTTCAAAAGCTCAACACACAAGCAACCAGATCCTGAGGATTCTGATTCTGACGAAGACATCGATGCTACAATGACCTTTCTCACAAAAAATTACAACAAAGTCATGAGAAGATTCAGTCGAATGGGTGGACGGAATATCACAGCAAATGCCAGAAACAAAGCTCCACAAAAAGCTCAAACAGGAAGAAATCTTGACAGACCAAACAGGAGTGGGGAAGAAAACAACAAGAAAGGACTTCAATGTCATGAGTGTGAAGGATTCGGCCACCTCCATAGAGAATGTCCAAATTTCCTCAAACAACAAAAACGAGGTTACAATGCCACCCTATCAGACGATGACAATGAAGATAGTGGATCTGAAGACGTAAGCAACTTTGTTGCATTCACTACTACTACTCTTGTATGTAACATTGATAATTCTGCCAATATCAATGATGATCACCTCCATCCAACTCAAAATGAGAATTGGACTAAAGAGCAACTAGTCGAGGCATACAAAGGCTTACATAACAGATGGATCAAGGAAACTCTGATACTTGATCAACAAGGTGAACGGATTATCAGTCTTACCAACGACAAGTCTACATTTCTAGAGACAATCGTGGAGCTAAAACGTGAAGTCACCAGACTTAACGGAGAAATTAGTCTTATGACTAAATCGGTAAAGATGATGAATCCTAGCACAGAAAGCCTTGACAAGATTCTATCAGTGGGAAAGCAGTCCAAGGATACAACGGGATTAGGGTACACACACGATGTTCCCTCAACAATAGTGACGAAGTTTGTCCCACAACAAGTCATGGTTGACAAGAAACCACCAGATGCCCCAACACATCCTACAGGACGACCTACAACAAATGCCATGACATCATCTACAACATGTTCTTGTGAAGCAACTACCAGAAGACATCCTCCACGTAGACAACAATACTATAGAGGAGCTTTGATGCATATACACGTAGACAACATTCTCAGAAGACATCCCGCCTTAAATGGAGACCTAAAAACCTAGTCTATAGAGCTAATGATGCATATACATCCTTAAGTGCATCGACAAACAAGGGCTGGTATCTCGACAGTGGATGTTCTCGACACATGACAGGTACTCCAGAGTTTCTCTCCAATCTCAAATTATATACAAACTGCTTTGTTAATTTTGGAGATGGGATTCGAGCTCGAATCATTGGAAAAGGAGTACTCAAGCATCCAGGAGCCACTTGCCTGACTGCAGCATTACTTGTAGAAGGACTTAAGGCAAACCTGATTAGCATCAGCCAAATTAGTGATCAGGGCTCAGAAGTGAAATTCACTAAAGAAGCCTGTATAGTTAAAGACTTCGATCAAGTCACTATTCTACAAGGAGTTCGCTCAACAGATAATTGCTACATCTGGTCACCCGAGACACATATCGAAGCGACCAAGTGCCTTGTCTCCAAAGCAGAAGAAACCAAACTGTGGCACCGAAAGCTTGGACATCTAAATCTTAGAAGTATGCAGAAGGCAATCTCAGAGCAAGCAATTTCAGGAATTCCAAACCTGAAAATAGTAGAAGGAAAGATCTGCGGAGAATGTCAGATTGGTAAGCAAACCAAGATGTCACACAAGAAGCTACAGCATATCACCACCTCTCGGGCACTTGAGCTGATACATGTTTATCTCATGGGACCAATGCAAGTTGAAAGCCTTGGAGGAAAACGATATGTCTTTGTGTGTGTAAATGATTACTCACGATACACTTGGGTTGACTTCCCTCGTGAAAAATCAGACACCTTCTCGATCTTCAAGAATTTATGCATCCAAGTCCAACGAGAAAAAGGAGAGACAATTGGCAAAATAATCCGCCTTCGTAGTGATCATGGTCGTGAGTTCGAAAACAGCAAGTTTGCAGATTTCTGCAACTCATAAGGGATAGCTCATGAATTCTCAGAACCAATCACTCCCCAACAGAATGGCATTGTTGAGCGCAAGAACAGGACTCTACAGGAGATGGCGAGAGTTATGATGCTGGCTAAAGACATACCAACTCACTTTTGGGCAGAAGCACTTAACACTGCTTGCCATATCCACAATCGAGTCACTCTCCGACCAGGTATGTCAGTAACTCATTATGAAATATGGAGGGGCAGAAAGCCAAATGTTAAGTACTTCCATATCTTTGGCTCCACTTGTTATATTCTGGCTGATAGAGAGCCTCGTCGAAAGCTTGACTCAAAAAGCGATGAAGGCATCTTCCTTGGCTACTTAAGGAATAGTCGCGCATACCGAGTCTTCAACAAACGAACTAAGACCATGATGGAATCAATCAATGTTGTTGTTGATGATGACTGCGAAGATGCCTCAGAAGATGCGACGGACGAAGACGGAGCCTATCCGCCCAACATTGTCAGGAAGAATGCTATTCCTGATGTCAGAGAAGATGCTAGCAGCAAAACAGAAAATGATGATGCTAGTCCAAATGACGAAGTAGTTCCTGAAACCAGCAACAAGAATCCCTCACGAAGAATCCAGACTAATCATCCTATCTCTGGAGTAATTGGAGACCTGAATGAAGGCATACGGACTCGGTCAAGAACTCCTGAAGACTACAACGAGATGATAGGCAATATTTGCTTCGTTTCAAAGACAGAACCCAAAAATATCAATGAAGCCATCAATGATGAGTATTGGGTCAATGCTATGCAAGAAGAGCTGATTCAATTTGAGAAAAACCAGGTCTGGGAACTGGTGCCCAAACCAAGTGAAGGAAATATCATTGGCACAAAATGGATCTTCAAGAACAAGTCCGATGAGCTTGGTAACATCACTCGCAACAAAACCAGGTTAGTTGCTCAAGGGTATACTCAAATTGAAGGAGTCGACTTCGATGAGACCTTTGCTCCTATAGCAAGACTTGAAGCAATTCGTCTCCTACTAGGAATATCATGCCATCTACAGATAAAGCTCTACCAGATGGATGTCAAAAGTGCATTCTTGAATGGGGACCTCAATGAAGAAGTATATGTGTCACAACCCAAAGGATTTGTTAATCCTCACTACCCTGATCATGTGTATAAACTCAAGAAGGCTCTCTATGGATTGAAACAAACACCAAGGGCTGGGTATGAAAGGCTCACACAATTCCTGATTCAAAGCGGCTACACTAGAGGGGGAGTCGACAAGACCCTATTTGTGAAGAATGAAGACGGGAATTTGATGATAGCTCAAATATACGTCGATGACATTGTCTTTGGAGGGATGTCAAGCAAGATGGTAGAGAAATTTAGTCAACAAATGCAATCAGAATTCGAGGTGGGAGAGTTTACTTATTTTCTAGGCTTCCAAATCAAACAACAAAAAGATAGCATCTTCATATCTCAGAGCAAATATGCGAAGAATATTGTCAAGAAGTTTGGGTTAGAGAAAGCCTCACATAAAAGGACACCTGCAGCTACACATGTCAAGCTAACTAAAGATGATTCAGGAGAAGCCGTCGACCAACATCTCTACAGAAGCATCATCGGTAGTCTTCTCTACCTTACTGCAAGTCGACCAGATATTGCCTACTCTATAGGAGTATGTGCACGATATCAAGCTAATCCTAAGGTTAGTCATCTATCCCAAGCTAAAAGAATTATAAGATATGTCTCTGGGACTACAGACTTGGGTTTGTTATATTCATTCGACACATCCTCTACCCTGGTGGGGTATTGTGATGCCGATTGGGCTGGAAACACAGCGGATAGGAAAAGCACATCTGGAGGATGCTTCTTCCTTGGCAACAACCTTATATCATGGTTTAGTAAAAAGCAAAACTGTGTTGCCCTTTCCACTGCCGAATCAGAGTACATTGTTGCTGGGAGTAGCTGCACACAAGTACTATGGATGAAGCAGATGTTAGTCGAATACAATGTCAGACAGGAAGCCATGACTTTATATTGTGATAATGTCAGTGCTATCAGCGTCTCCAAAAATCATGTCCAACATAGTAAGACCAAACACATTGACATTAGACACCACTTCATTCGAGAACTGGTCGAAGATAAGAAGATCATCCTAGAGCACATCCCCACAGAGAAGCAACTTGCTGATATTTTCACAAAAGCATTAGATGCGAGCAGATTTGAGAACCTCAGATCATCACTCGAACTGTGCACCATCAACGAGCAGTAAGAAGTTGCATAAACGGTTGAGAGGAGTTAGTTGGTGCCTCTTCATGAACCGGTCCAAAATCCCAACACATGCCATTGGGCCAAGCATACCAAAAGCCCATATAAAAGAAAGGAAAAGATACGCTCAGACGTTAAAAGATTTGAATCAATCTGTTTTTTCAAAATCTAAACCTAGCCTGCCCCTTCTCGTGTTCGCTCTCATCTCCCTCACCTTTCACATTCTGCAAACAAAAATCTCACTACACAGACATGGTGAAAACTCGGAGCACAATAGTCCCAAAGAAAGCCTCCGAACCTAAGAGAGCAGAAGCAAAAGGCTCCAAGAGCAGCAAAGCGAAAACCAACAAGCATGGAGTTCGGATTAAAGGGCCAAAGACCTTGAAGAAAACAGAAGAAATCCCCAAGGAAACCTCACCGGAGGAAGCTACAATGCCAATCTTTTCTCGAGTTCCTAAACGATCTCAAACCGGAAGCTCTACATTCTCCATGTCAGACCTAACTGGGCCAGAAAGGGAGACTGATCTTGGCCAGGGAAGTCGAGAAGCTTCCATGCAGATCGTCGCAGTTCCAACACCAACAAATGTCCCAGGTAACGATTTCTCCACCGATACCTCTAGAAATAGTGATTTGCTGGAATCACTACTGGAAAACCAAGACCCACCTCAAGAAGGTGTGGTAGAGGAACTGATAAATCCTGAAGGAGAAAAGGAGGACTTGACCCTGGTCAGCCATGGGTTGGAGCGTATTGCTGAAGGAGAAGGAGAAGAAGAAGGAGGAACAGATGTCATGTCTGAAGCCACAAAAGAGGCTGTAGTAGAAGAAGAAGTCGCTGACTCGGAAGAAGCCGAGGAAGAAGTTGAGAAAGAAGAAACCAGAGATGGAGAGACCGATCTGGAAGAAGCTGAGAAGGACAAAAATATCGCCACCGATAACACTGAAGAAAACCCTCTGGATGCCAGAGAAGATGCCATAGAAGAAGCTGCTAAGATGGCACACACAGTGTTGTCATCCCTGAAGAAGAAGGTTCTAGAAGAAAATGAAAGTTTAGCTGTGATGGTTGGAAAAATCAAAGAAACTAAGAAGAGGAAGGAGGTCAAAGATGCTGGAGGCCCCAGCAACAAGAAGAAAAAGATGTCCGTCAAGGAAAAAGGGAAGAAAATTGTCTCCACAAGGAGATGGGTAGATGAAGCAACTGATGATGATGAAGAGGAGGTTACCACAAGGAAAGCAAGGAAGGAAGAAGGACTGAAGAAGGACAAGAACACATTGAGTGTTCCTTATGACAACGTGTCATTTCACTCTGCGGACGGTGCCAAACGGTGGGAATTCGTGTTCAAACGAACGGCATACCCAGAAAAGACCCTGTCATCGGAGCTGCTAGGACTGGAAGCCATAGTCTAACTTCTGGAGAAGGCAGAACTTATGAAAACCGTCACAAACATTGGTAACCACTATCCCCTCTTGGTCAAAGAATTTATTGCCAATTTGCCTACTGGGTTTGGGACTCCGGATGATCCGGAGTTTGAGAAGGTGTATGTCAGAGGCATTCGCTTCAACGTCTCCTCTGACATTATCAATGACTTCCTGGGAAGAAAGCGGGTTCGATCTATGCCACCACCCGACCTAAACAAAGTCCTCCGTGAGATTACCGGAGACAAAAGTAGAACATGGCCGACCAAAGGCACTGTGGCAGCATCAGATCTTACTTCCAAGTACTTCATTCTCTTCCGAATTGGAGTAGCAAATTGGGCTCCCTCGACCCACGCATCATCTATCAAACCAGAGCTGGCGATACTAATCTACCAAATAGGTACTGGATCTAAACTTGATTTTGGGCAATTTGTGATTGATCATCTTATTCGCCATGCTAGATCACTTTCTGTAAAAATACCTATTGCCTTTCCATCCCTTATCTCTGAGCTGCTTGTACATCAACACCCCGGAGTGTTGAAAACATCGGATAAGGTTGGCAAAAGAGGAGGACTGATTGTGGTGAGCCACAAGTTATTTGAGGGCAAGCATGCTCGTGATCTTGTCAGGCCAGAAGCCAAGGCAACGACCAGTCGAGCCACAAGTACCGCCACTCTAACCAAGACCACTAGCAGGGATGCAGTTATGCTTGAACGAGAGATAGTCGTGCTTGACGAGGACATCGTAAATTTGAAGACAGCCCTGAAGCATCTCTCCCAGCGCCGATCACATTGCGCCAACCTGCTAAAGTCCATGTCCCCTCCTGGCTTCGAAGATGATGACAGCACCTCTCTGCCTAATGATCCAGAAGAATCTACTCAAGATGATGACACCACCTCTCTGCGAGTTCCAGCAGCAGCTCTGTTTAATTTGATAAACTTTCTGATTCTCGAACTACTGAACACTTTTATTTTGTAATTTTTGTTGAACACTGTTTCACACTGACTCTCGAATGCTGATTGGGAGTGAGTGTGAGTTATGTTTGGATTTGTTTTCTTATTACCCTGCCTTGTTACAAATATTTGTTTAAATTTTGGCTCTTTTTGAGCCAGCAAAGGGGAGTAAGTAGTAATTAGATACGCGCGATCATAATACAAGGAAGAAAGATAGAGACGACGCGAAGACACGAGACGCGATGATACGCGCGACACTGCCGATCAACGAGACGACAAATGCGACACAGAATGCGACGAAGGATGTTGTCCTTAAGAATAGCCAAAGGGGGAGATTGTAGTTACGACGGTTTTAGAGATTGGCTGATTTTTAGAAGAAATGAAGAACATGTTACAAAGAATGTCAAAGCATCATCTGCGACATCTTGTGTGACATTGTTGACAGCGTCTCGGCAAACATCCTGATCGACAAAAATTAGGAAAGTGCAGTTTCGGCAGAAAAGCAAGAAGACGATTAGGAAATTCCAGAACGACTCCTAATCTGGAAAGAAGAAAGACGGCGATTAAGAGGAAACCCTTTAGGGTTAGTACTCATCCTCGATTGCTATAAAAGCTTAGGCTACCCCCTTAGCAATCGTGTGGTTCTTTATTTGTTTCCTAGCAACAATTTGCAAGGTTCTTAGACGTGAAGGTCTGCGGGCTGAGAAATTGCAGATTGAGCTTAGGATATTGTGCATCACATAACTATTGAGAGTTAGGTGATTGAGGGTTTACTGATCACATGAGTGAAGACTGCACGCAACCACCAAGCTTGAAGAAGACTTAAAGACGACAGAGCAAGGCTATTGCTCGAAGAGTGGAATCAAGACGTTCTTGGATTCAGGGGGAGACCCTGAGATAGATTGCACTGTAAGACGTAGCATAAAGTATAGATCTAGGGTTGATCACAGGTACTTGTATGTTCTGACAAATTACTGATAAGTGAAATCTTTCCACTAGGCTGAGAGCCCCCAGACGTAGGTGACGTTGCATCGAACTGGGTAAAAAATCTGCTGTGTCATTGTTTATCGCTTTATCTTTACTGTCCTGCTTTATCTACGCAAGAAGTTAGACACAACGTTATAGCTTCTCACGTAACATTGTGTGTGGCATCTTGCACGACTAGTTGATCAGAATTTCAGCTTGTACTCAAGCATGAACGCAAGTAGTATATTCTTACCAAGGAACCTCCTCCTGAGCCACCGCTGAACGCCGCTAGGGCACTAAGGATAGTTATCAAAGTTCCTTAGTAACCAAATCGACGTGTCATGCATTATGGTGGGCAGTAGGATGCCAGAGTTGCAAAAGCAGTTCAGGAACGTTTCAGATGACCCTCATACCTGTAAGGCAGAGGTCAAGGAAATGTTCAAGGAGAAAGCTCGTGTCGAAAGATATGATACTTTCAGAGAACTTAACTCCTGCAAGCTTAAGGCTGAAGCAATGTTAATCCCCATGTCACAAAGATGAAATGTCTTCAGGAACATCTAAACAAACTCGGTTTTGATGATCAGGTGGAAATGGCTGCGGATTTTACGTTTTAGTCACTTCCAGAAACATATAGTGATTTCATAGTAAATTACAATATGCATGACATGAACAAGTCCTTAACAGAGCTTCATGGGATGCTTAATACCGCTGAAAAGAACCTCAAGGGCAAGACCAAGGAGGTCCTTATGGTCAACGAGAAGTTCATCTTCAAGAAAGCTGATCAGGGTAAGGGTAAAGCTACTGAGCACCTTGCAGGGCAGATCAGACACTCCAAGCGTCCAAAGGTTCAAGCAGCTCCCAAAGTTGCAGTGAAGACTAAGGACAAAATGAAGGAGGCCTTCTATCACTGCAATGAGCCAGGACATAGGAATAAGGGATTCTAAGCAATACAAGGATCATGTGAAGAAGTGTGGTATCCACGTCTTCAGGATCAAATATTTACGTTAGTAAGCTTAATCGCTATAATGTAAATAAGAAAAGGCTTAAATAGGTGAGAAACGCATTTCAACACTTCACAAGTGTGGACTTTAAGTCCGTTTGAATTCACTCAAACTGAAAGATGCAAGTCTAGCCTAATGAGCGAGAAACGCATTTCAATACTTCACAAGTGTGGACTTATAAGTCCGTTTGAATTCACTCAAACTGAAAGATGCAAGCCTTGCCTAATGGGAAAAACGACAAAGGCACCTTTCACAGGTTTATGTGAAAGGCGAGTGACTTATTAAGTCTAATAGATTCCGACGTATGTGGACCTATGAGTACTCAGGCCAGAAGAGAGTTCAACTAATAACCGAGCTCCGATGATGACAACGATAGTACACCTTGTGAAAGTCATTCTGTCTCCCATTACTGTGGATGCGTGCGCCTCCACGTAGTATTCATTGGGATGTGAGCTGAATAAGGTAATCAGTTCTATTTGGATGCGTGCGCCTCCGCATAGTAGACAAATAATAGCTGGACCAGAGTCATAGAAGGTACACCACATGACACTCATTACGTCTCCCGTTACTGTGGATGCGTGCTCCTCCGCGTAGTATTCATTGGGATGGGAGCGGGATGAGATGGTCAGTTCTATTTGGATGCTTGCGCCTTCGCGTAGTAGCCAAATAAGAAATGGACCACAGTCATATATGGTGTGGGAAACATCCTAGTATGTTTTTCCTAAAAGATTTGGGTAGCAGAGATGCAGGCATCCAAATCAGACAAATGTGTCTTCGTAAGGTATCCTTAAGAAACTAAGAGATACAATTTCTACATACCCAGCGAGTACAAAGTCTTTGTTGTTCGAGGAGGGGTATTTTTAGAGAAATATTTTTTTTTCCAAAACAGCTAGTGGGAGTCCCGTGCATCTCGAAGAAATTCGAGAGGATACGGAACAGCCTGAAGCAATTCAGGAGCCTGCTATGCAAGATGTAGAAGTATTGGAGCCTCAGATGATCGTAGATGAAGAATCAGTCCCAACAGAAATTCCAGATGGTCGAAGGAGGTCTGAAAAATCTCATCATGTTCCAGACAGATATGGCTTCACAGCCACTGAGGGAAATGACTTGATGATTGTGGATTAGGATGATCCAGAAACCTTCAGACAAGCTTTGACCAGTCTAGACTCCGAAAAATGGTAGAACGCCATGAATGAGGAAATGAAATTCATGTAAGACAACCAAGTCTGGTGCTTGGTTGATCTAACCCCTTGGATAAAACCCATCGGTTATGAGTGGGTCTATAGGATCAAGACCGACATGGATGGAAATCCTCAGACCAATGAGGCTAGGATGGTTGTAAAAGGGTATCGTCAGATTCAATGCATGTATTATGATGACACCTTTTCACCAGTAGCAATGGTAAGATTGATCCGGATAATTCTTAGCCATAACTATGGCAGATGGATGTCAAAACCATTCCTTAGCAGGAACTTACTAGAGGGCGTGTATATCACACGACCTGTGGGTTTTGTAGATCCAAAAAATCCCGGAAAGATATGTAAGCTGCAAAGATCCATTTATGGATTGAAGCAAGCTTCAGGGAGTTGGAACCTTCATTTTGATAAAGTTGTAAGGGAACTCGGCTTCATCAAAAACAAAAGGGAGTAATATTGTATTCTTGGTATTTATTCATCGGGAATGACATCCCGACCTTGCCACCAAAGCTTGGTTAGGGAAGTACTTATCGATGAAGGACTTAGGTGATGCTACATTTAATGTAGGCATCAGGATCTCTAGAGATCATTCCCAAAGGATTTTGGGCCTAAGTCAGGACATATTGCTAAGTCAGAACATGTACATAGGTAAAGTGTTGAGAAGATCTCAATGCTTGATTCTAAGAAAGGATACATACCCATGTGTCATGGCATTAAGCTCAGGAAGCTACAGAGTCCTAGTACTCCTGATAAGCTGAGCAGGATGAGTAAGATCACTTATGCTTCGGTTGTGGGATCCATCATGTATGCCAGGATGTGCACGAAACTGGAAGTCTCGTTTGCACTAAGTTGTACCAGCAGATTCCAATCTAACCCCGGCCAATTACACTTGATTGTTGTCAAAGGTCATCCTCAAATATTTGAGGAGGACCAAGGATACATTCCTAGTGTGTGGGGATATAGAAAAGAGAACTAGCAGTCAAAGGGCAAGTCGATGCTGGTTTTCAGACATATCCAGATGACTTCAAAATTCAGTCAGGATATATTTTGTGTTGAGTGGTGGCACTTTCAGCTGGATAAGCTTTAAGCAAGCCAAAATATCCAACTCTACAGCGGATGCTGAGTATATAGCTGCAACAAAAGCAGCTAAAGAGGTCGTATGGATTAGAAGCTTTCTGATCGGATTAGATGCAACGCCGCGAGCGTCTGATCCGATAAGCTTGTTGTGGGACAACGCAGGTGCCGTAGCTATTTCTCAAGAGCCCAAATTCCACAACAGATCCAAACATATACTCAGCAGGCATCACCTCGTGAGAGTTATCACATATAGAGGTGATGTGGAGATTAAATGCTATTCGACTGATGATAATATGGCCGATCCATTGACAGAGGCTCATCCGCAGCCTAAGCATGAGGAACATACAGGGTTTATGGGAGTAGATCAGAACTTAAATTGGAACCAGGGGCAAGTGGGAGATTGTCAGAGTTATGCCCCAATCCAATATAAAAGTGATCTACAGATGTAATGTCTTATCATCTTTCCGAATTAATAAATCGGCATATATTACTAATGTGTTGTAGTAATATATCGAATGTAATTGTATCTATGTCATTACGTGTGTAACCACTAATAGTAGAACTGTAGATTAGAAAGAATTACATTTGATGAGTCCCTGATCAGCTAAGTTTTTTTATGAAGCGATCAGTATGAGACCAACTCCTTGTGATCACGCTCTACTGATCATGGCAAAGTATGTGCCGGAGTTATATCATAGATATTATCAGGTCGATGATATCAGACAACCCGATTGTGAGTATGCAACATAGATACCATCATGAGATACTTACAGATCGTAACTTGTCATTATATCCTAAGTCCAAGGAGTCTTTGTGTGCACTGTGTAATGAATCTCCAAGTTTGACCTAGTCTAACGTTACCTATAAAAGGGTAGCCAAACCGGCTGTGATTGGCTTGGCTATGAATTACATTGGTGAACTCGAAAGACGTCTGAGGGATTTATCACTCATACTCCGGTATGAGAAAGATATCTGTTTAGGCCACTTGATGAGTATGACTGAAGGAATGGCACGGCCTTGCAGGTGATACCTTAGTATCAGTTTTCAGTCATCTCAGATATCAAGAAACAGTGATTGATAAATTAGGATTACGTTCTATGCCTATTGATCAATCTGGATATCGGTTTGATAAAAGGACAGTGACATGTACGATAACAGGTTAAGTCGAATAATCGATAATCACGAACGTTGGGTAATCATAATGTCTTGCTAGAGACCACTTATGATGGAAAGGGTAAAATAGTAATTTTACCAGCCTGCCAATTGTTCGTGAGCCTAGAGGGTCACACGCATTAAGCACAATACATGACAAATAAGCATGGATGCAAATTGGGAGAATGCGGTTTTCAATTTAGTCAAATTGAAAACAATTCGGTTGATTTCTGGCCTAGAGTTTTAACCAGACGGTTGAAGAAATCAAGTTGAGGAAATTGAACCGGTTTATCTAAACAAAATTTAGAACTCAATTTTATGAGTTTTAATTTGAATTTAGTTAAACGGGCTTGAAGCCCATTTGGGGTTTCAATTCATGAAAGGGTAAGAGTGCAATTATGAATTTAAAGGGGTGATATGTGTATTATTTTATTTGAATTTAAAATCATATTTTTGATAATTAATTCAAATAATTACACATTATCTCTTTCCTTTTATTTTCCCATAATTTTGGCATTTCTTTCTCTTCTTCCTTCTTCATTTTGACCGACCATCCCATTGTTATTCCACCATTATTTTTCTTTGTTCAAGCTTCTAAAAAAACATCATTAGCAAGAGGTTGAGAGAAAATCATTTCGGTGATTGTTGTGCTTGTGTGGACTCGATAGAGAAACACTATCTTGTGTTTTAATCGATTATACAAAGGTAGTTTTTCAGATTATTAAGTTCATAAACATACTGAATTTTTCATTAAGATCAAGTTTTCATTTCGATCACCATGGTTACATAAAGCTCCGCTGCATGAAATGATTGATTGGAACCCATGGTGATCCCTTTCAAAAACCCATTAGCGTTAGTACTCATGCTCGATTGCTATGAAAGCTTAGGCTACCCCCTTAGCAATCGTGTGGTTCTTTTATTGTTTCCTAGCAATAATTTATAAAGCTCTTAGACGTGAAGGTTTGCGGGTTGAAAGGTTGTAGATTGTGCTTAGGATTTTCTGTATCACCATAGCTATTAAGAGTTAGGTGATTGAGGGTTTACTGATCGCGTGAGTGAAGACTCCACGCAAATACAACGTTCAACGACGACTTGAACCGACAGAGCAAGGCGATTGCTCGAAGAGTGGAATCAAGATAGAGTCTTGGATTCAGGGGGAGACCATGAGATAGGTTGCACTGTAATAAGTAGCATAAAGTATAGATCTTGGGATGATCATAGGTACTTGTATGTTTTGACGAATTACTGATAAGTGAAACCTTTCCACTAGGCTGAGATCTCCCAAACGTAGGTGACGTTGCACCGAACTGGCTAAACAATTTGCCGTGTCGTTGTGTATTACGTTTTATATTTACTGTCCTGCGTTATCTACGCAAGTGGTCATACATGGTGTTATAGCTTTATACATAACATTGTGTGTGGCATCTTGCACAATTACCTGATCAAAATTTCAATTGGTATCAGAGGGGGCACCTATAGCTTTAGGTGAGTTCCTAAACAAATATTTTGATCATCAAGATGGACAATACCAGAGAAGGAGGATCCATCAACCGACCACCTGTTCTAGATGGAAGTAACTACGACTATTGCAAGACTCGCATGTGTGCCTTCATGAAGTCCATTGACAACAAAACAAGGAAGGCATTGATCAATGGTTGGAATGCTTCACAACTCAGTGATAATGATGGTAACCCTATCGGCCCAAAACTAGAAAAATACTGGACTAATAACGAAGACGAGGAAAACGCTACGTCTTTGTGTGTGTAGGCGATTACTCACGATACACATGGGTTGATTTCCCTCATGACAAATCGGATACCATTTCGATCTTCAAGAATCTATGCATATAGGTCCAACGAGAAAAAGGGGAGACAATTGGCAAAATAATTCGTCTTCGTAGTGATCATGGTCGAGAGTTCGAAAACAGTAAATTTGCAGAATTCTGCAACTCAGAAGGGATAGCTCATGAGTTCTCAGCACCAATCACTTCCCAACAGAATGGCATTGTTGAGCGCAAAAACAGGACTCTACAGGAGATGGCTAGAGTTATGATGTTGGCCAAGGACATACCAACTCACTTCTGGGCAGAAGCACTTAACACTGCTTAACATATCCACAATCGAGTTACTCTCTGACCAGGTGTGTCAGTAACTTAGTATGAAATATGGAGGGGGAGAGAGCCTAATGTTAAGTACTTCCATATCTTTGGATCCACCTGTTATATTCTAGTTGATAGAGAACCTCGTCGAAAACTTGATCCAAAGAGTGATGAAGGCAGCTTCCTTGGCTACTCAAGGAATAGTCGCGCGTTCCGGGTCTTCAACAAACGAACCAAGACTATGATGGAATCAATCAATGTTGTTGTTGATGATGACTGTGAAGATGCTCCAGAAGATGCGACAGACGAAGAAGAAGTTTATCCCAAAAAAATGTTAGGAAGGATGCCATTCCTGATGCCAGTAAAGATGCTAGCAGCAAGCCAAAAGACAATGATGCTAGTCCAAGTGTCAATAACGATAAGGCAGTTCCGGAAGTCAGCAATAAGAACCCCTCACGAATAATCCAGGCTAATAACCCTATCTCTGGAGTAATTGGAGATCTAAATGAAGGCATACGAACTCGGACAAAAGCTCATGTGAACTACAACGAGATGATAGGTAATATATGCTTCGTTTCAAATATTGAACCTAAAAATGTCAACGAAGCCATCAATGATGAGTATTGGGTCAATGTTATGCAAGAGGAACTGATTCAACTTGAGAAGAACCAGGTATGGGAACTAGTGCCCAAGCCAAGTGAAGGAAATGTCATTGGCACAAAATGGATCTTCAAAAATAAGTCTGATGAGCTTGGTAACATCACTCGCAATAAAGCAAGGTTAGTAGCTCAAGGGTACACTCAAATTGAGGGAGTAGACTTCTATGAGACCTTTGCTCCAGTAGCAAGGCTTGAAGCAATCAGACTCCTACTAGGAATATCATGCCATCTACAGATCAAGCTCTACCAGATGGATGTCAAAATTGCATTCCTGAATGGAGATCTCAACGAAGAATTGTATGTGTCACAACCTAAAGGATTTGTTGATCCTCACTCCTCTGATCACGTGTATAAACTCAAGAAGGCCCTCTATGGATTGAAACAAGCACCAAGGGCTTGGTATGAAAGGCTCACAAAATTTCTGATTCAAAGCGGTTACACTAGAGGGGGAGTTGACAAGAATCTATTTGTGAAGAATGAGGACGGGAATTTGATGATAGCCCAAATATATGTTGATGACATTGTCTTTGGAGGGATGTCAAGAAAGATGGTAGAGCATTTTATCCAACAAATGCAATCAGAATTCGAGATGAGCATGGTGGGAGAGCTTACCTACTTTCTAGGTTTTCAAATCAAACAACTAAAAGATAGCATCTTCATCTCCCAAAGCAAATATGCGAAGAACATTGTCAGGAAATTTGGGCTAGAGAAAGCTTCACATAAACGGACACCAGCAGCTACACACATCAAGCTAACTAAAGATGATCCATGAGAAGCCGTCGACCAACACCTATATAGAAGCATTATTGGTAGTCTTCTCTACCTTACTGCCAGTCGACCTGACATCGCCTACTCTGTGGGAGTATGTGCACGATATCAAGCTAATCCTAAGGTTAGTCATCTGTCCCAAGCTAAAAGAATTATAAGATATATCTCTGGGACTACAGACTTGAGTTTACTATACTCATTCGACACATCCTCTACCCTGGTGGGGTATTGTGATGTTTATTGGGCTGGAAACACAGCAGATATGAAGAGCACATCTGTAGGTTGCTTCTTCCTTGGCAATAATCTCATATCATGGTTCAGTAAAAAGCAAAATTGTGTAGGCTTGTCCACTGCCAAATCTGACTATATCGCTGCTGGGAGTAGTTGCACACAATTACTATGGATGAAGCAAATGTTAGTCGAATACAATGTCATACAAGAAGTCATGACTTTGTATTGTGATAAGGGATAATGACATTTTGTTACACTTAACTCTAGCGAAATGACACTTTCATACCCTAAGTATTTTTGTCTCTTTTTTAGTACCCTAACAAACTTTTTGTGACAATCTATGCTAAAATGACTAAAATACCCCTGATTTAAGAAATCAAAATAAAACTAGTCCAATATGATTTATCAAACCATATTTGAAATGGTTCAAATTTAATTTTATATTTTCGCGAATAATTGTATTTGCATCTTAAGTACAAATCAAATTAAATCAGATATAAAAAAAATGAACCAACTCAATTTATAGTTTCTTACACCAAGGGTAGTTTAGGTATTTTAGACATTTTAGAGGTAGGTTGTCACAAAAAAAAGTTAGGGTACTAAAAAAGAGAAAAAAATAATTAGGGTATGAAAGTGTCATTTCGCTATAGTTAGGTGTATCAAAGTGTCATTATCCCTTGTGATAATGTCAGTGCAATCAACATCTCTAAAAATCCGGTTCAACACAGCAAAACAAGGCATATTGACATTAGACACCACTTCATTCGCGAGCTGGTCGAAGAAAAGAAGATCGTCCTAGAGCACATCCATACAGAGAAGCAAGCCATTAGATGCAAGCAGATTCGAGTACCTCAGAACGTTACTCGGTCTCTGCACCATCAGCAAGTAATCGAAATTGCTAAACGGTTGAGAGGAGTTAGTTGGTACCTCTTCATGAACTGGTTCAAAAATCCGAACACATGCCATTGGGTCAAGTATGCCAAAAGCCTAAATAAAAAGAGGAAAGGTTGCGAGATACGATCTGTTACCTACATATTTGATTTTGTTTTCAAAAACCTAGTCTGCCTCTGTTTGAGTATTTCGCTCTCATCTCTCAAACTCTTGCGCAAAACACTACCACTCTCGGCAAAAATGGTGAAAACCAGGAGCAATCTGGCGACGAAGAAAGCCACTGACGGTCGAAAAACAAAACCCAAGAAGACCGAGGCAAAGAGCCCCAAAAGCAGCAAACTCAGCACCAACAAATATGGGGTACAAATGAAAGGACTAAAGCCACATAAGGATGCTGAGGGATCCTCCAGAGAAATCCCACCGGAAGAACCACCAGTACCTGTCTTTTCCCGAGTTCCCAAAAAGACCCGAACCGGAAGCTCTGCTTTCACGATGACGGAACTTACAGGCCCTCAGCGAGAGACTGGCATTGACTAATGGAACAAAGAAGCCTCCGTGCAAATCATCCATGCGCCAGTTTCAGCAATTTTCCCGGGTATCGATTCTTCCGTCGTATCGAATACTGATACTTCTAGAAACAGTGACTTGTTAGAATCACTACTGGAAAATCAGGACCCTTCTCAAGAAGGGGTGGTTGAGGATCTGATCAACATTGAAGGGGAAAAGAATGACTTGACCCCGGTCAGTCATGGTTTAGAAAGGATTGCAGAAGGAGAGGGTGAAGAAGAAGGTGTGAAAGATGTCGTTCCTGTACCCACAGATGAAGCTGTGGTAGAAGAAGAAGAAGTAGCTGACTCGGAAGAAGCTTAGGAAGAAACTGGTGACAAAAGTAATTCTGAGAAGGAGGAGACCGGAGACGGGGATACCGATCTGGAAGGAGTAGAGAAGGAAAACAACCCTCCAAAAGATGGAGATGGTGTAGAAGACGGTGTAACTATTGCTACCACAGAGTCTGTTCCTGAAGACGCCGCAGCTAATATCACAGAAGAAGCGCCTCTGGTTGTCAGAGGAGATGTCTCAGAGAATGCCACTGAAACAACACACATAGTGCTCTCGTCCTTGAAAAAGAAAGTGTTAGAAGAAAATGAAAGCCTTGCAGTAATGGTAGGAAAGTTGAGAGAAACCAAGAAAAGGAAGGAAGTAAAGGATGCTGGAGGCCCTAGCAAGAAGAAGAAGTTGTCCGCCAAAGATAAAGGAAAGAAGGTTGTCTCCAAAAAGGAGACTGGTTGATAAAGAAAGTGATGACGATGCAGAGGAAGTAAACATAAAGGAAGCAAAGAAGGCAGTGAGCCAGAAGCAGGTCAAGAACACCCCAAATGTTCCATATGACCATGTGTCATTCCAGTCGGCTGCCAGTGCAACTCGGTGGGAGTTTGTGATCCAAAGGACGGCATATCCCGAGAAGACTCTATCCTCGGAGATCCTTGGACTGGAAGCCATCGTCAAGCGCTTGCAAAAGGCAGAATTCACGAAGACCGTCACCGACATAGGTACTCACTATCCTCTATTGGTCAAAGAGTTTATTGCAAACTTGCCTGCTGGATTTGGTACTCCGGATGATCCGGATTGTGAGAAGGTCTATGTCAGAGGCCTACACTTCACCATTTCCTCTAACATCATTAATGCCTTCCTGGGGAGGAAGTGTGTCCGCTCTGTGCCACCACCTGACCTGAACAAGGTACTCAAGGAGATAACTGGTGATAAGAGCATAGTGTGGCCTACTAAAGGCACCGTGGCGGCCTTGGATCTCACATCAAAATACTGCATACTGTTCCGTATCGGAGTAGCAAATTGGGCTCCCTCCACACATGCATCCTCCATCAAACCGGAGCTGGCAGTTCTCATCTTCCAAATAGGTACTGGTTCCACACTTGATTTTGGCCAGTTTGTTATTGACCACCTTGTTAGACATGCCAGATCACAAGCTGTGAAGATACTATTGCTTTTTCCTCCCTTATATCTGAGCTACTAGTGCACCAACACCCTGGTGTGTTGAAGACAACTAATAAGGTAGGAAAGCGTGGCGGAATGATTATGGTAAGCCACAAGTTGTTCGAGGGCAAGCATGCTCCTGATCTTGTCAGGACAGAAGTCAAACCAACCAAGGCGACAACCAGTCGAGCTACCAGTGCTGCCCCTCCAACAAAGACTACCAGCAGAGATGCAATAATGCTCGAAAGAGAAATAGCTGTACTTGACGAGGACATAGTCAACCTGAAGATGGCGCTGAAGCATCTGTCCCAGCGTAGATCTCACTGTGCTAACATGCTGAAGTCGATGCCTCCTCAAGACTCTGACAACAATGGTTCCTCCTCCCTACCTGTTTCTACTGAAGACTCTACCCAAGATGCCTCTGCAACTGCTACAGAAGAAGATACTGCTAGTTCCAGCAGCAGTTCTGTTTGAACTTTAAGTACTTTATGGATTCGCTAAAAACCGAACAACTCCTTATTTTGTATTTGCTCTGAACATGTTTCATACATATTCTCGACTGCTGATCAGGAATGTGTGTGAGTTAAGTTTGTGTTTTATTATTTCCCTGTATTGTTATGCGAATTTTTCTTTAAGTTTCACTCTTTTTGAGCCAACAAGGGGGAGTAAGACGTAAGACGCACGTGCGCGATGGTGCGCGAACAAAGACTTGACGACTGCCGATCGTTGCAAGCAAAAGATGACGACAAATGCGACGCAGAATGCGACGGAGAATGCGACGAAGAATGTTAACCATAAAAATAACCAAAGGGGGAGATTGTAGTTACGACGTTTTTGGTGATTGGCTTATTTTTAAGGAACCAGAGAAAATGTCATAAAGAATGTCGAAACATCATATGCGACATCCTGTATGACATTGTTAACGACATCTCGACAAACATTCTTTTTGACGGAAATCAGGAAAGTCCATGTTCTGCAGAAAGTACGACTACGATTAGGAAATATGAAAATTTTCAGAACGTCTCCAATTCTGGAAAGAAGAAAGATGGTGTTAAAGAGGAAATCCATTAGGGTTAGTACTCATGCTCGATTGCTATAAAAGCTTAGGCTACCCCTTAGCAATCGTGTGGTTCTGTTATTGTTTCCTAGCAATAATTTACAAAGCTCTTACACGTGAAGGTTTGCGGGCTGAGAGGTTGTAGATTGTGCTAAGGATATTGTGTATCACCATAACTATTGAGAGTTAGGTGATTGAGGATTTACTGATTGCGTGAGTGAAGACTGCACGCCACTACAATGTTCAACGACGACTTGAACCGACAGAGGAAGGCGATTGCTCGAAGAGTGGAATCAAGACGGGGTCTTGGATTCAAGGGGAGACCCTGAGATAGGTTGCACTATAATAAGTAGCATAAAGTATAGATCTTGGGATGATCATAGGTACTTGTATGTTTTGACAAATTATTGATAATTGAAACCTTTCCACTAGGCTGAGAGCCCCCATACGTAGGTGACGTTGCACCGAACTGGGTAAACAATTTGTTGTGTCGTTGTGTATTACGTTTTATATTTATTTTCCTGCGTTATCTACGCAAGTGGTCATACAAGGTGTTATAGCTTTACACATAACACTGTGTGTGGCATCTTTCACAATTACCTGATCAAAATTTCAAGCTGGACCAGAGTCACAGAAGGTACACCACATGACACTCATTACAACTCCCGTTACTGTGCGCCTCCGCGTAGTATTCATTGGGATGGGAGCGGGATGAGATGGTCAGTTCTATTTGGATGCGTGCGCCTTCGCGTAGTAGCCAAATAAGAAATGGACCATAGTCATATATGGTGTGGGAAACATCCTAATATGTTTTTCCTAAAGATTTTGGTAGTAGAGATGCAGGCATCCAAATTAGACAAGTGTGTCTTCGTAAGGTATCCTTAAGAAACTAAGAGATACAACTTCTACATACCTACAGAGTCCTAGTACTCCTGATAAGCTAAGCAGGATGAGTAAGATCCCATATGCTTCGGTTGTCGGGTCTATCATGTATGTCAGGATGTGCACGAGACTGAAAGTCTCGTTTGCACTAAGCTGTACCAGCAGATTCCAATCTAACCCCGGCCAATTACACTAGATTGCTGTCAAAGGTCATCCTCAAATATTTGAGGAGGACCAAGGATGCATTCCTAGTGTATGAGGATGTAGATAGAGAACTAGCAGTCAAAGGACAAGTCGATGCTAGTTGTCAGACATATCAAGATGACTTCATAATTTAGTCAGGATATATTGTGTTGAGTAGTGGCGCTTTCAGCTGGATAAGCTTTAAGAAAGCCAAATTTGCCAACTCTACAACGGAGGTTGAGTATATAGCTGTAACAAAAGCAGCAAAAGAGGCTGTATGGATTAGAAGCTCTCTGATCAGATTAGATGCAACGCCTCGAGCGTCTGATCCGATAAGCTTGTTGTGGGACAACACAGGTGCTGTAGCTATTGCTCAAAAGCCCAGATTCCACAACAGATCCAAACATATACTCAGCAGGCATCACCTCGTGAGAGTTATCACATATAGAGGTGATGTGGAGATTAAATGCTATTCGACTGATGAGTCCCTGATCAGCTAAGCTTCTTTATGAAGCGATCAAGATGAGACCAACTCCTTGTGATCACGCTCTACTAATCATGGTAAAGTATGTGCCGGAGTTATATCATAGATATCATCAGGTCGATGATATCGGACAACCCGATTGTGAGTATGCAACATAGATATTGTCATGAGATACTCAGAGATCGTAGCTTTTCATTATATCCTAAGACCAAGGAGTCTCTGTATTAGTTTTCAGTCATCTTAGATATTAAGAAACAGTGATTGATAAATTAGGGTGACGGTTTCTATGCCTATTGATCAATTTGGATATCGGTTTGAGAAAAGGATAGTGACATGTACGATAACATGTTAAGTCGAATAATCGATAATCACGAACGTTGGATAATCATAATGTCTTGCTAGAGACCACTTATGATGGAATGGGTAAAATAGTAATTTTACCAGACTGCCAACAGGTAGTGAGCCTAGAGGGTCACACGCTTTAAGTACAATACGTGACAAATAAGCATGGATGGTAATTGGGAGAATCCGATTTTTAGTTTAGTCAAATTGAAAACGATTCGGTTGATTTCTGGCCTAAGTTTATTAACCAGACGATTGAAGAAATCGAGTTAGGGAAATTGGACCGGTTTAGGTAAACCATAATTAGAACTTAATTAAATGGGTTTTAATTTGTATTTGGTTAAATGGGCTTGAAGCCCATTTAGGGTTTTAATTTGTATTTGGTTAAATGGGCTTGAAGCCCATTTAGGGTTTTAATTCATGAATGGGGCAAGAGTGTGATTATGAGATTAAATGGGTGAATTGTGTAATTATTAATTTGAATTTCAAAATCAGATTTTTTATAATAATTACACAATATTTTTTTACCATATTTGGCTCAAATTTTCAGCAATCACTCTCCCGTTCTCCCTCACATTGCCGATCCTCTCTCCTCCATTCCACCATTTGCCAAATTGTCTTCTTCTCTTCAATTTCATTAGCAAGAAAAAGAGAGAAAACAAACCAAGGTTATTGTGCTTGTGTGGACTTGATAGAGAAACACTACTCTTGTGTTTTCAATCGATTAAAGGTAAATTTTCAGTTTTTAAAAGATTGAATGCATGCTGAATTTCTCAATAAGATTATTAGTTATTCACCGATTCCCATGGTTAAATTCATACCGATGCATGAACTTATTGTTTGGAACCTATGGGAATCCCTTTCAAAAATCCCTTTTAGTTGAATGGTGGAGCATTCATGCAAGAAGCAGGACACCGTCGCCGACTCTACAACGGAAGCTGAGTACATTGCTGCTTCAGAGGCAGCAAAGGAGGTTGTATGGATCAGGAGTTTCATGGCTGGGTTAGGTATAATTTAAAACCCATCTAAACCAGTAGACTTATATTGTGACAACATCGGGGCCATTGCGCAAGCTAAGGAACCCATAGCACATGACAGATCCAAGCATGTACTCAGGAAGTATCACATCATCCGGGACATAGTTGCTAGAGGTGACGTGAAGATCCACTACGTTGCATGTAATGATAACACAGCCGACCCCTTGACCAAGGCTCTTCCTCAAGCAAAGCATGATAAACATGTTAGGTCAATGGGGATAGACTGGGGCTTAGATTGGAACTAAGGAAAGTGGGAGATTGATAGCATTTTTGTGCCCTAGTCCAATTGCTAGTAGTCTATAAATGTCTATGTATATTAATCATCGTTTGTAATGAATAAAAATGGCTTTGTATTACTTATGTGTGAAGTAATATGTTGAGCATGATCTGAATTATGACCACTAAACTAGTAGAACCATAAATATGTACGGATCACACTTAATGAGTCCCTGGTCAAATACGCTTCAATTGAAGCGACCGGTATGAGGATGGTTCTCAGTGATGTAGTTCTGCTTATCATAGGGAAGTGGGATCCCGGAATCATATCATAGATATCATGAGTGGATTGGTATCAGACGACCGGCTCTGAATAGTGTGTAATAGATTAAGCCATTAACATATTCAATTGCGATAGCTTATCACAATATTCTTCGACCAAGGAGTGTTTGTGATCTCTATGCAGTTGACCTACGGCTTTGACTTGCGCCTAACGCTTTCCGTAACTGGATTGCAATAACGGGCATGATTGGATAGCGGAACGGATTACATGAGTGGCACGAAAGACGGCTAAGGGATTTATCCCTCATACTGCGGTATGCGAAAGATATCCGTTTAGGCCACTTGATCTAGAGTGACTGAAAGAAAGTGCATGGCCATGTCAGTGATCCGAGTTACCAGTTCTCAGTCATCTCACATATCAAGAAACAATGCTTGATTAAACAAGGATGACGATCTGCCAACGGTGGCATAAGCCTAGATGGTCACACACATACAATATGGGTAACTTGAGATAAGGAAAGGTTTGCGTTTCTTGAGGAGCGAGACATGGCCAAAACTGGGGGTTTTAGGCTATGGTTCGGATTTGTGAGAATGATTAGCGAATCGAGAAAACTGAGTTTGTCGTCGATATCGCGTCGGACTTTGTTTGATAAGTGCCGACAAGGGTCGGATAATTTTTGGACTGGGCACGCGACCACATGGGCGAGCCCATTGGGCTCGGCCCATGAGGCCACAAGGTCGGCCTATTAAAGGCCCATAAAAGGCCTAATTGGCCATGTCTTGGCCGGCCCACATGTGGGGGCCACACACCATGCTTAGTCGGTGTTGTTTATTTTGATGAAGTGCAAATTGTGGGATTAGGTGATGGAATGACTCAAGCCCATTTCTTCATCATTTGTTGATTTACCAAATCAACATATAATATATCATTTTGGTTCTCACAAATCACAACACAGAAAAAATTGGGGCTCTCTCTTTCCTCTCTCCTCCAAGGCCGGCCGAACCCCCCACCCCCCCCCCCCCCCCCCGCCTTCTTTCTCCTTCCCTTGCTCTCTTGTTCTTCACACTCAAGTTCTAGTAGGCTAAGTGTGTTGGATCAAAATGATCATTCTATTGGTGTGTGTTAGGTTTGTGCCCTAGTCCAAAATAATTCTTCAATCTATATTGTAACGGACATCATTATTCTACATAATAAAAGGCATAATATTACTAATGTGTTGTAGTAATATATCTAATGTGATTTGATCTATGTAATAATGTGTGTAATCACTTATAGTAGAACTATAGATCAGAAAGAGTTACATTCGATAGAGTCCCTGATCAGCTAAGCTTCTTCTGAAGCGATCAGTATGAGACTAACTCCTTGTGATCACACTCTACTGATCATGGCAAAGATGTGCCGGAGTTATATCATAGATATCATCAGGTCGATGATATCGGACAACCCGATTGTGAGTATGCTGCATAGATCCAGTCATGAGATACTCACATATCGTAACTTGTCATTATATCCTAAGACCAAGGAGTCTTTGTGTACACTATGTAACAAATACCTAAGTTTGACCTAGTCTAACGTTATCTGTAAAAGGGTAGCTATAACGGCTTCGATTGGCTTTGGCATTTATTGCACTAGTGAACTCGAAAGGCGTCTGAGGGATTTATCACTCATACTTCGGTATGAGATAGATATCTGTTTAGGCCACTTGATGAGTATGACTGAAGAAATAGCATGGCCATGCAAGTGATACCTTAGTATCAGGTTTCAGTCATCTCAGATATCAAGAAACAGTGATTGATAAATTAGGATGACCATTATATGCCTATTGATCAATCTGGATATCGGTTTGATAAAAGGACAGTGACATGTACGATAACAGGTTAAGTCGAATAATCGATAATCACGAATATTGGATAATCATAATGTCTTGCTAGAGGCTACTTATGATGGAAAGGGTAAAATAGTAATTTTACCAGTCTGCCAATTATTCGTGAGCCTAGAGGGTCACACGCATTAAGCACGATACATGACAATAATTATGGATGAGAATTGAGAACAATTCGATAGTTTTCTGGCCTAAGGTTTTAACCAGACGGTTGAAGAAATCAATTCGAGGAAATTGAGCCGTTTTGACTAAACCGAAATTAGAACTCAAGTTAATGGGTTTAATTTGGGTTTTAGTTAAACGGGCTTAAAGCCCATTTAGTTATTTAAGATAAGAGAGGGATCAAATGCAAATAAAAAAGAATAAAGGGATAGATAAGGCAATTTTTATTTTGAAATTCAATTTAATTTCAAATTAAAAATCACATAATATCTATTCATTTTATCCTTGAATTTTTCAGCAACTTCCCCTCCTTTCTCTCTCCCTCATTGCCGAAACCTCTCCCTCTCTCTACCTCCATTATTGCTCTTGTTTTCTCTCAAAATTTCTAGCAAAAAAATTGAGTGAAAAATCATTTCGGTTGTGGTGCTTTTGTGGACTTGATAGAGAGAACACTACACTTGTGTTTTTGTCGATTACAAGAGGTAAATATCAGATCTACAATTCTGTTTATAAAATGTTCAAATAGCATTAAGATCTAAGCTAGTTTCGATCACCACGGTTACATAAAGTCCGTTGCATGATATTCATCGTTTGGAACCCGTGGTGATCTCTTTCAGTGGTATCAGAGTCATGGTTGTTATGTTTATTTGTATATGTTTAAATCTGATAATTTTTATGTTTATATGTGTTCTTCATCATTAGCATGCATGTAAATCGAAAAAACTTTTCAGATTTGATTGATTTTGGAAATTGGAAAAATAATTTTTTTTTGGGGTTTTTCGGGTTAGCCATGGCTTAGCCATGCCCGACCAGGTCGACTCCCTTGGTGGACCATGGAATGCCCTAGGGCAGACCATGGTCAGCACCATGGGCCGACGAGGGTCGCCTACGGGCGACCATGGCAGCCCTCGCGGGCGACCATGGACGCTGCCGCGGGCGACCTTCGGTTGAGCCGGTTCGGCTCGACTAGATTCGAGCTGAACCGGTTGGTTCGCGAGGATATTTGGAAGCTTTCTTTAATCCATAAATGGACCTAAGCAGCTTACAAATCTTTATGGGATTCTCTGGATCAACAAAACCCTCGGGCTGTGTCATATACACATCCTCTTTTAAGTTCCCGTTAAGGAAGGCGGTTTTGACGTCCATTTGCCATATCTCATAGTTGTAGAATGCTGCTATGGCTAGAAAGATCCAGATAGACTTGACCATAGCCACAGGTGAAAAAGTCTCTTCATAATCGATACCTTCGATCTGGCGATAACCTTTCGCAACCAGTCTAGCTTTATAGGTCTGAGGTTTTCCATCCATGTCGGTCTTAATTTTATAGACCCATTTGCAACCGATGGGTTTTATCCCAGGGGTTTGATCCACCAAGTGCCAGACTTGGTTGTCGGACATGGATTTCATTTCCTCATTCATGGCGTTCTGCCATTTTTCGGAGTCTGGACTGGCCAAAGCTTGTCTGTAGGTTTCTGGATCATCCTGATCCACCAACATCGAGTCATTTGCTTCAGTGGCTAGGAAGCCATACCTGATAGGAGCTTGACGAGATCTCTCAGACCTTCTTAGACCATCTGGAATGGGTGTCGGGATTGGTTCTTGATCAATGACCTCTTATGGCTCCTGTATTTCTACATTCGGCGTAGTGGGTTGCTCCGTATCTTCTTGAATTTCTTCAAGATGCACAGCAGTCCCACTAGCTCTTTTGGAAATAAATTCCTTTTCCAAAAATACCCCTCCTCGAGCAGCAAAAACTTTGTTCTCGCTGGGTTTGTAGAAATAGTACCCCCTTGTTTCTTTGGGGTAACCCACAAAGACACACTTGTCTGATTTGGGTTCGAGCTTATCGCCTAGCAGACGCTTGACGTAAGCTTCACATCCCCAAATCTTAAGGAAAGCTAATAAGGGTTTCTTCCCGTTCTATACTTCGTATGGAGTGCTTTCCACTGCCTTTGTAGGAGCCCGATTAAATATGAATGCGGCCGTTTCTAGGGCATAGCCCCAGAAGGAGATAGGGAGGTCAACCTGACTCATCATTGATCGAACCATGTCAAGCAGGGTCCGATTTCTCCGTTCGGATACACCATTCATTTGAGGTGTTCCAGGCGGAGTCACTTCAGAGATGATCCCACACTCCTTTAAATGACTGTGAAAATCTTGGTCCAAGTACTCACCGCCTCGGTTAGATCGAAGCGCCTTTATACTTTTACCATGTTGGTTCTGTGCTTCGTTCTGGAACTCTTTGAACTTGTCAAAGGTTTCCGATTTATGTCTCATAAGATAAACATACCCATATCTACTGAAGTCATCAGTGAATGTAACGAAGTAGTGAAAACCTCTTTTGGCCTGAGTGCTCATGAACCCACAAACATCGGAATGTATAAGACCTAGTAAGTCAATCGCCCTTTCACCTAAACCGGCAAAAGGTGCTTTTGTCATTTTGCCCATAAGGCATGACTCGCATCTCTCAATTGAAGTGAATTCAAACGGACTTAGAAGCCCACACTTGTGAAGTGTTGAGATGCGTTTCTGGCCTATATGGCCTAAGCGGCAGTGTCATATCACAGTCTGGTTTAAATCATCGGATTTAACCCTTTTGTTACTAATATTAAAAATCGAGCTAGTGTCAGTGTTTTGAATATTAAGAATATATAAACCACCAACCAATGAAGCACTGCAATAAAACATATTATTCTTGAAAATATTTAAAATTCCATTATCAATAGAAAAACAATATCCTTCCTTGTCTAGCAAGCAAATAGAAATAATATTTCTGCCAAACGCATGTATACAATGAACATTATTTAAAAACAAAACCAGCCCACTGGGCAAAATGAGACTAATATCTCCTAGAGCAGTTGTCGAGACTTGATTGCCATCACCAACTCGTAGTTCTGCCTCGCCCTTGCTCACTTCTCTTCTACTTCCCAGAGCCTGCACATTAACACAAATGTGAGATTCTGCACCGGTATCAAGTACCCAAGAATCTGAAGTAGATAAACTAAGATTGAGCTCAATAACAAAAATACCTGATCCTGAAGATGTGGAAGCTCCACTCTTCTTAAGAAACAAATTGTGTTTCTTGCAATCCTTCTTCTAGTGCCCCAGTCCTTGGCAATAGAAGCAGATTACATCCTTCTTAGGATTCTCAACAGCCTTTGGAGCTGCTGGACCCTTAAGTTGTCGAATCTTCCCTGCTAGGTGCATAGGAGCCTTACCCTTGCCCAGGCTGGCTTTCTTGAAGCTCACTTGCTTGTTGACCATAAGAACCTCCTTGGTCTTCCCCCTTGAGATTCTTTTCAGCAGTCACGAGCATACCATGAAGCTCTGCCACGGTCTTATTCATGTCATGCATATTGTAATTTCCAACGAAATCACGATATGCTTCTGGAAGTGAATGCAGCACAAAGTCTGCAGACATTTCCTTGTCCACAGGATGACCGAGTCTGGTCAAGTGTTCCAAAAGACGTTTCATCTTAAGGACATGTGGACTGACAGGAGCTCCAGCCTTTAGCTTGCAAGACATCAGTTCAGTGAAAGTGTCGTATCTTTCGACACGCGCTTTCTCTTTGAACATTTTCTCGATCTCGGCCATACAGGCTTTGGGATCTTCGGAAATGTCCAAGAACTGTTTCTGCAAGTCAGGCACCATACTGCCCATCATGATGCACTGCAAGTCGATCCGGTCGCTAAAGAATTTCTGGTAGGTATCCCTTAGCGCCCTTGAGGCGTTCAGTGCTGGTTCAGTAGGTTCTTGTTCCTGGGTAAGGATATAATCCTTACGTTCATGCTTGAGAACGAGTCTCAAATTCCGGTCCCAATCGAGAAAGTTTACGCCGTTAAGCTTATCATGCTCGATTAGTGACCTAAGCGCGTTGTTACCAGAATGATTCGTGTTTGCCATTTTATGTCTACACAGTAAACAAATTTTAATCAGTATTAATTAAAATTGAAGTTGGAGATTTAATTGTAAAACACTTTCTGATTCTAACTTAAGAATCTGAACCAGGATCCCATCATACTCTCAATTGAAGTGAACGGAGGCTCACTGCTCCAATTTAGTGCATCAAGGTAGGAATAAATCCATCTACAAGACCATGTAGTTCCTGGCTAGGGTCTGTACTTGTTAGTACGTGGCATACCCTATACTGATACCCTAGGTCAGCCCTAGCTGACAATCGTAGACAAGTCTATCAAGCTTGAACTATGGATAGAACTAATGTAGCTACTACGCGGAGGCGCACGCACCCACACAGAATTATCCATCTCATCCAGACCTTTTCTCTATGAATTTTACGCGGAGGCGTACCGACATCCATAGGGTCAAAGCCCTTTTGAGTGCCCAAACTTGGAGGGTATCACGCTTGACTTGTAATTATTTGCGTTTAAGTGAATTATAAAAGCCTGATTGTATATCGATACAATGTTAATCTGGAATCATCAATTGCAAATTCATGCAAAAATAATCCCTTAGCAGGTTACATGCGAGTCTGATTAAATTCCGATTTTAATCTTTGCATGTGGGTGATAGCAAATCATACATAAACTTGTATATTTAAACTATCAAACATTCATACATTCAAACATATAAATGTAACGATAAAATATATGCATAGCTAAGCCCATCTTAAGTTCCTAAGAATCTAGCAAAACTGATCCTAAAGACATGGTCTTCAAGTTCCAAACTTGCTCCATTCTCGTGAACTCCCACTGGCTTCGAGCCTCCTCCAATCCGAGTCTCCCTCTTGAATTGATTCTTGTGTCGGTCTTCGTGATTACAAATTAAAATAAATAAAATGAAATACAAATCACGACACGCAGGCCGTATTTACTACAACCCAAAATTAAGCAACACGCAGGTTGCAAAACCGAAATTAAAATGCAAATCTAATGGGCTTAGCTAGCATCATGTGGAAAACATCATGTTATCAAAGATCACGTATACAATCCACATGCTAATCAAACAAATAAATTTTCAAAATTTTATCTTTCTTAAGTGTGGAAAAATTTCGGTTTATCGAAACCGGACGGTTTAATCGATTAATTGAATTTTGGACTGGTTCTTGCTAGTTTATCGAAACCGAACCAAATCTGAAAATTAAATTTTTAGGGTTTCCAAATATTCTCGCGAACCATTCGGTTCAGCTCGAATCTGGTCGAGCCGAACTGTCTCAACCGAGGTCGCCCGCGGAGGCAACCACGATGGCCCATGAGGGCTGCCGAGGTCGCCCGCGGGGCTGACCGTGGTCGGCCCCGGGAACGACCTTGGTAGCCCGCGAGGGCAGCCATGGTCACCCCTAGGGCAGACCCTGGTCGCCCGCAAGGCAACCATGGTGGCCCTCACGGGCTGCCATGGTCTCCCGCATGGGCAGACCGTGGTCGCCCGCGCCAGCGATTATGGTCGCCCGCGAGGGCTGCCATGGTCGCCCGTAGGCGACCCTCGTCGGCCCTTGGTGCTGACCATGGTCTGCCCTAGGGCATTCCATGGTCCACCAAGGGACTCGACCTGGTCGGCCATGGCTCGGCCATGGCTAACCCGAAACACCCAAAAAAAATTATTTTCCAATTTCCAAAATCAATCAAATCTGAAATTTTTTTCGATTTACATGCATGCTAAGGTGATGAACACATATAAACTAAAAAAAAAATCAGATTTAAACATGTAGAAAAATACATAACAACCATGGCTCTGATACCACTGAAAGAGATCACCACGGGTTCTAATCGATAAATATCATGCAACGGACGTTATGTAACCGTGGTGATCGAAACAAGCTTTGATCTTAATGCAAATTCAACATGTTATATATATAAATATAAATCTGAAAGTTACCTCTTCTAATCGATGAAAACACAAGTATAGTGTTTCTCTATCAAGTCCACACAAGCACCACAACCGAAGAGGTTTTCACTCAATAATTTTGCTATTAATTTTTGAGAGAAACTTGACAATAATGGAGGATGAGAGGGAGAGAGATTTCGGTATAGAGGGGGAGAAAATGAGGGAGATAGTTGCTGAAAAATAATTGAGGATAATGGAAGATATTATGTGATTTTAATTTGAAAATTAAATTGAATTTCAAATTAAAATTGCATTATCTATCCTTTATAATCTCTTATTTGCATTTGTTCCCACTCATAAATTAAATCCCTAAATGGGCTTTAAGCCCATTTAACTAAAACCCAAATTAAACCCATTAACTTGAGTTCTAATTTCGGTTTAGACAAAACGGCTCAATTTCCTCGAATTGATTTCTTCAACCGTCTGGTTAAAACCTTAGGCCAGAAAACTACTGAATTGTTCTCAATTGTCATCCATAATTGTTGTCATGTATCGTGCTTAATGCGTGTGACCCTCTAGGCTCGCGAATAATTGGCATTCTGGTAAAATTACTATTTTACCCTTTCCATCATAAGTGGCCTCTAGCAAGACATTATGATTATCCAATGTTCGTGATTATCGATTATTCGACTTAACCTGTTATCGTACATGTCACTGTCCTTTTATCAAACCGATATCCAGATTGATCATTAGGCAAAAAATGGTCATCCTAATTTATCAATCACTGTTTCTTGATATTTGAGATGACTGAAAACTGATACTAAGGTATCACCTGCACGGCCGTGCTATTTCTTCAGTCATACTCATCAAGTGGCCTAAACGGATATCTTTCTCACACCGAAGTATGAGTGATAAATCCCTCAGACGCCTTTCGAGTTCACTAGTGCAATAAATGCCAAAGCCAATCGAAGTCGTTATAGTTACCCTTTTATAGATAACGTTAGACTAGGTCAAACTTAGGTATTTGTTACATAGTGTACACAAAGACTCCTTGGTCTTAGGATATAATGACAAGTTACGATATGCGAGTATCTCATGACTGGATCTATGCAGCATACTCACAATCGGGTTGTCCGATATCATCGACCTGATGATATCTATGATATAACTCCGGCACATACTTTCCCATGATCAGTAGAGCGTGATCACAAGGAGTTAGTCTCATACTGATCGCTTCAGAAGAAGCTTAGCTGATCAGGGACATTATCGAATGCAATTCTTTCTGATCTATAGTTCTACTATAAGTGGTTACACACATTATGACATAGATCAAATCACATTAGATATATTACTACAACACATTAGTAATATTATGCCTTTTATTATGTAGAATAATGATGTCCGTTACAATATAGATTGAGGAATTATTTTGGACTAGGGCACAAACCTAACAGTGGACCAATGAGGACACCAGCCAGAGGTTGTTTAGGCTACTTTATCACATTTACTGATTATTTCAGTAGATATGGTTATGTCTATCTTATGAGACATAAGTCCGGAGCTTTTGATAAATTCAAAGAGTTTAGGACTGAAGTAGAAAACCAACTCGGAAAAAGTATTAAGGCACTCCGTTCTGATCGGGGTGGGGAGTACTTATCTGACGAGTTTCTTAGTCATCTTACAGAAAGTGGAATACTATCTCAATAGACTCCGCCAGGAACACCACAACTTAATGGTGTGTCCGAGCGAAGGAATCTGACATTGTTGGATATGGTTCGATCGATGTTAAGTCACACTGATCTCCCGATCTCCTTCTGGACTTACGCTCTAAATAAGGCTCCGTCGAAAGTAGTGGAAAGGACATCATTCGAGAAATGGCACGGGAAGGAACCTGTTTTGTCCTTCCTGAAAATCTGGTGTTGCGAGGCTTTTGTAAAATGGTTGCTTGCAACCAAGCTCGAACCAAGGTCAGATAAGTGCACTTTCGTCGGATATCCCAAAGAAACAAAGGGATACAACTTCTATAAACCGAGCGAAAACAAAGTATTCGTCGCCCGAGGAGGGATATTCTTGGAAAAGGAATTTATTTCCAAGACAGTTAGCGGGAGGACTATTCATCTTGATGAAATTCTGGATGAGATAGTCGCTCAGGAACAACTAGACGACCCCTTAGAAGAAGTCTGAAAGGACCAGTCATGCACCTTTCAGATACGGTTTTCTAGTAACTGGAGGTGATGATTTGGTGTTAGTGGACAATTATCCAGCTATCGTTCGAGAGGCCATGGACGGAACCGATTCTGAGAAATGGCTGGAAGCCATGAGGGAAGAAATGCAATCCATGTCAGATAATCAAGTGTGGGACTTGGTGGATCAAACCCATGGTGTAAAAGTCATTGGATGTAAATTGATCTTTAAAATAAAGATAGACATGAATGGTAAACCTCAGACCTATAAAGCAAGACTGGTAGCAAAAGGTTATAGACAAGTCCAGGGAATTGACTATGAGGAAACTTTTTCTCCAGTAGCTATGGTCAAATCGATTCGCATTCTACTTGCCATAACATCTTATCATAATTATGAGATATGGCAAATGGATGTCAAAACCGCTTTCCTTAATGGAAGGTTAGCTGAGCACGTTTATATGTCCCAGCCTGAGGGTTTTGAGGATCCAAAGAATAAGGGAAAGATTTTGCAAGTTGCTCAAATCAATTTATGGTTTGAAGCAAGCATCTCAAAGTTGGAACCAACGTTTTGATGAAGTTGTGAAAAAGTTTGGTTTCATCAAGAACGGTGATGAACCTTGCGTGTATAATAAGGTAGATGGGAGTAAGGTATTCTTTTAGGTGCTCTATGTCGATGACATATTGCTTCAATCAAAGCGACCAGTATGAGGATAGTTCTCAATGATGTAGTTCTGCTTATCATAGGGATGTGGGATCCCGGAATCATATCATAGATATCATGAGCTGATTGATATCGGACGACCCGCTTTGAATAGTGTTTCATAGATTAAGCCATGAACATATTCAAATGCGATAGCTTCTCATGATATCCTTAGACCAAGGAGTCTTCGTGATCGCTATGCGGCCGACGTACGGCTTTGACTTGCGCCTAACGCTTTCCGTAACAGGATTGCAATAACGGGCATGATTGGGTGGCGGAACGGATTGCATGAGTAACACGAAAGACGGCTAAGGGATTTATCCCTCGTACTGCGGTATGGGAAAGATATCCGTTAAGGCCACTTGATCGAGAGTGACTGAGAAAAAGAGCATGGCCATGCTAGTGACACGAGTTATTAGTTCTCAGTCGTGTCGCATATCAAGTAACAATGATTGATTAAACAAGGATGACGACTCTATGCCTTGTGATCAATCGGGATGTCTAGAGATAATAGGATAGTGACTTGTACGCACAAGGTTAAATCGAATCATCGATCATCATGCACCTTGGGTAATCATAATGTCTTACTAGAGACCACTTATGATGGATCGGGCAAGAGAGATCTCTTGCGCCTATCTACCAACAGTGGCATGAGTTTGGAGGGTCACACACAAACAATATAGATAACTTGAGACGAGGAAATATTGGCGTTTTCTTGAGGAGCAAGACATGGCCAAAACTGAGGGTTTTAGGCCATGGGTTCGGTTTTGTGAGAATGATTAGCGAATTGAGAAAACTGAGTTTTTCGTCGATGTCGCGTCGGACTTTGTTTGATAAGTGACGACAAAAGGGTCTGATAATTTTTGGACACGGCACGCCACCGAATGGGTGAGCCCATTGGGCTCGGCCCATGAGGTCACCAAGTCGGCCCACGAGGTCACTCTTGTGGAATAGATTTTTCTTTGAGATTTAATGGTTCATGTTCTTACACAGTTTTTGGAGTTCTTATTGTTTTTGCTTCCGCTATCTCGATGATCTTGAACGCTCCAAATCCTTACAGATACTGCCGCAATATCTCACCGGTTAAGACCACTCTCATCGAAGCCTGCCAGGCGAGAACCAAGTTGGCAAGTTTTGGGCAAAAATCTCATACTCCAGCCCGGCGGGAGAAAAGTCTCGCCAGCTTGGCAGCAGTTTACAGTAGTGCAACCCTTTTTGACAAACTAAATAACATTGACAATGAAGCAAAATGAAGATAAAATCTATAGCTTCTGTTTAATCGTTGCTCCTTGTGTTGTTATTAGTTTCGAAAGATGATACGACAATGTTTTATCGTCCCAAAAGGTTCAAAAGAGATTTTTTAATTTCTCTGAGATCACGTCCTATTTATAAGGGAATGTTAAGGTTAGGGTTTAAACAAAATAAAAAAAGGTATCGAAAATATTGCCCAGCCGATGGGTGTTAGCATGACGCATAAGTGTGTCAACGACTTTAGTCAACATATGTTGGGGTTGATTCGCCAGGGACTTCCTTGGGGTTTCTAAATTACACTCTTTAGTGTAGGCGGACGGGTCTAGGTTTATTTCTAACCCTAGATGGGGTGCGTCTGGCGTCAGAGGTTGTGTGCTCATGCGCCAGGAGAGATCGTGATGACCAGGGACGACAAGAAGAGATTGTTGAATAAACTTTAATCGTTAAGAATTTTGAACGAATCAAGACGAAAATATTCTCGATCCGGGGAAGGGAAGAAGGCGTAACAAACTTGGGCGAAGTTCGTTAATCATACGCAAAAGATTTTTGTAAAATATCTCTACGACGTGACACAAGAACCACTTGGGCCTAAAACAGGAAAAAAAATAATCTGAGCCAAACCTAACTTGAGCCGAGCAACATAAACTAAGTTAAAAAAACAATTGAACCCAATAATGTGAGCCCAACACCCGAAGATCTAAAGTAACCTATGCGTCTCTCTCCATTGCCGGAAAAACATGTGACTTGACATTATTACTCATAGACTCAATTAGAAACATACAAGAATGGGAAAAAAAACAAATGGTAAACGCTAAGCACCGTTTCAGCCATGAAATGAGGATCACCTCCCAAACATTACAACCAAAAAAAACATTAATTCATGATTTAACTCCTCATAATTATAAGAATACACATCCTGGTTGGACGTTTTCTCTCTCTTTCTGCTGGTGTTTGTTGAAGAGTTGTCTGGTAAAGGATGTCATGGTCCAACATTGTATCGTTCGTCAAGAAGAAACCGAAAAAGCATGGTGGTGGTGATTCTAGTTCTCTCCCTGAGCCCGATGATCCCCCGGAAGATTTTGGCGACAAGGCACCCGACCCTAGCAAGACCGCAGGTCAGGTCATCACTTGCAAGGGTGCGTACAATATTTTTATTTTAATATGTATACTATTCTTCTTAATGGCCGATCCTATTTATTCCCAATATATATTGCATATGGAATAAAGGTGTTCCGCAATGTCATTGTGTTATGTATGAAATCATGACTATACACAATTAGATTAACATATAAGTTGTTAATCTAAATTGTAATTTAGGTCGATGAAAGCCCTGAGATGATCCAACATAAAATAACAGTATGATAAAAGACCTGACCCAGGTGAAATTTAGGAATCACATAACTTGCAGTCTCTCAATTTAACAAATTTGGTTAGTTTAAAACGACAGTCTTCAAGAAATTGGTTGTGTCACTGCAGATCGACATCCTCAATATTGAATTCATGGCGATGCATATCAGAAAACTCTAAATTCTCATTGTTCACTATTATATGTTTCTTTCAGTTTTTTCCAACATGTATCACAAGTGGCTTCTCCTTCTGTCCTCCGTAATTACTTGCCTTTTGTTTATAAAGTTTTTATTTGCGGATGAGTGAGAATATTTGGTTTTCAGCCGGACCCTTCCCTGTATATATATATATATATATAGGGAAGGGTCCGGCTGAGAACCAAATATGACGTGAGTATATGAGAATCACTGAACATTCACTTATTTCCGTTGGCCATTCATGTAATTTGAATGGACAAAATGTTTCCGTTGGACATTCACCTATTAATTTTTGCTGGACATTCACTTTTATTGGATATCACAATTTTTATTGTACATTCACTTATTTTCGATGGACATTCACTTATTTTCAATGGACAAACTCAGTTCTCACATTCTCATAAAAAGGTTTAGTTCTCACGTGATCTAGCTCCTATATATATATGGAAGGGTTCGGCTGCGAACTAAATGTGTTGAGAGAACATGAGAACCACTGGGCATTCAATTATTTTCGTTGGACATTCATTTATTTTCAATGGCCAAACTGTTTTAGTTAGACATTCAGCTACTTCCGTTGGACATTTACTTTCATATCACCATTTTCATTAGACATTCACTTATTTTCGACAGACATTCAGTTATTTTCAATGTACAAAGTCAGTTCTCACATTCTCACAAAAGGGTTTGGTGCTTACCTAATTTGTCTCCTATATATATATATATATTCAAGTACGAATCAGGAGGCTGGTGCGAACTGGTGCAAATTGTTGCTCGCACTTATTTCCTTTATTAAGTCATGTATTTCCATTATATTATTATATTTATTTCCATAACATCAGGAGAATTGTGTAAAGTGAGGTCCCCGAGTGTAACGTGGGGGACGTGTATTTTTCTATACCTAATTGATTAACCCTGTCAGAGAAATGGTGTAACAGGAGGTCACTGGGTGTAATAGGGGTCCCCGGGATGTAACAAGGGGTTGTAATGGGTTATGAAAATACATATCATACTAATAGAAACATCGGGTGACTGTTTTATGGAAATACAGAGCTTAATAATGGAAAAACACGCACATGTGTCACCACCTAGCTTGTTCTCATGGGTTCGCACAGCGTGGTCTAATTCGCACCAGATCATGCCTCCCTCTGTCTATCTCTCTCTCTCTCTCCCTTTCTCCCTCCCTCCCTCCCTCTCTCTCCCTCTCTCTCCCATATGTGTGTGTGTGTGTGTGTGTGTGTTTGTATAGGATATTATTCTCGTCAGACTAAATCCAAAGTAAGATAACAACAAAACAAGCTTTGGGGCCGTTTTGTTCCCCTCCTTAACTAGGTACGGAGTTAAAGCAATCGGGGGTTTTTCTCTAATTCATGTATCATGGATCAGTAAATAAATTTTTCTCTTTGTATGCTCTTTCCAGCATTTTCCTAATGCCACATAAATTAAGAAAAAAAAAAAGAATCTCTAGAAAGGGTGAATTCTTTGAATACTAGTATCCATTGTTATTTGATTTGAGACATTGTAGCCATTAATATTACATTTGCAAATCGGGCGAAGGTGGGGAAAGAGAGGGATTCGAACCCTCGGTAAACAAAAGTCTACATACCAGTTCTAATGCTACGCCTTGAACCACTCGCCCATCTCTCCTACATAACGATTATGGTCCCGAAACCGACTAAATAACAAGTCATTCAAATTGGGTAGTTTTGTTAGGTAGGGCCGGACAACAAATTCAATTTAATTATCTATATAAAAATAGAAATAGAAAGCCTTTCATCAAAAAAAAAAGAAAAGAAAGGCTCTTTTTTGAGCCTGGGAAATACCATAATTTTTTGTGAAAAACAGTTAATATATATATATATATATATATATATATATATATATATATATATATATATATATTCATTTTTGTTTGCGAAGCGAATGAGAATGCTCCTACCCCTACTACCCTGTCCCTATTCTTTTTCTGATATTTTTACGGAATTGAATCAATGAATGGGGCACAAATTGGGGTCTATCTTTTTTTTTTATAGTATGACTATGGTTAATGGATACTTTGACTTTAGATGATTCTATGTAGACTACAATTCCATTTCCATAAGAAAAGGCAAATTACTTCCTTTCCCGTTTTAGATCTCTCAGCAATAATTCCTCTGCCCATAGATCTAATACAAATTCAAAAAGAAATCTCAGTAATTTATATATTTGACATTTGATTATATACTTGCTTAATGATTCAACTTCGATGAATCGGAAAAGTTCCATTCACTTTTATCACTCCATGTGATATATATATATGGGCATGTTCAAGTTGAATCATTCACTTTCATTGGTGCGAACTGATGCTCGCACGTATTTCCTTTACAAAGTCATGTCTTTTCATTATTATGACATGTATTTCCATAACATCGGGAGAATTGTGTAACGAGGGGTCCTCGAGTGTAACGAGGGGTCCTCGAGTGTAACGAGGGGGACGTGTATTTTTCTATACCCAATCAGTGAATTTTTTCGGGAAAATGATGTAACGTAGGGCCCTTGGGTGTAACGGGGGTCCCCAGAGTATAACAAGGGTTTATAACGGGTTATGGAAGTACTTATCATAATAATGGAAACACGCGCATGTGTCACCACCTAACTGGTTCGCACGGGTTAGCACAGCGTGATATGGTTGCGTGCAAACCGTGAAAATCAGCTGCTCGCACGTGTTTACATTATTATGTCATGTATTTTCATAAAATAGTTAGTCGGTGTTTCCATTATTATACAAGAATTTTTATGTAATGAGGGGAATGGTGTAACGAGGGGACAAGTATTTTTCTATAGAAAATCACTGAACCCTAAAGGGAAAATGGTGTAACGAGGAGTCACCGATTGTAACGAGCGGATGAGTATTTTTCTATAGAAAATCAATGAACCTTGTCGGTGGAATGGTGTAACTATGGGTCGGGTGTAACGAGAGGGATGAATAGTTTTTTATAAGAAATAAATGAATCTTGTCGTGAAAATGGAGTAACGAGGGGTCTCCAGGTGCAATGAGGGGTTATAACGTGTTATGAAAATACAGGTCATAATATTGGAAACACCGGCTGATTATTTTATGAAAATACGTTACTTAATAATGAAAACACGCGCGTGTGTGTTACTACTTAGCTAATTCGCATAGTTCGCACGGCGTGGTCAAGTTCGCAACAGATCACACCTCTCTCTCTCTCTCTCTCTATATATATATATATATATATATATATATATATATATATATGCACTCCAATACAAACTCACCCAAAATGTCCAAACCAATGTATAACTGTCGGATCTTAGACGCGTGTTATCTTAGATTATGACATGTGGCAGTTATATAACATTGCACTACATGTTGTACATTGCTTCAATTTTGCACAGGCCCAACATGTTATACAACATTGCACTACATGTTCTATATGGTTATACAATATTGCACTGCATGTTATACAGTTTGGACATTTTCCTCTAGTTTGTATTTGATACCTACTATATGTATATAGGGGCACACTCGGCTACAAACCTATATAAAACGTTCAAACGTCCAAACCATGTAGAACCGTTGGATTTGAGACGCGCGTTATCTCATATTGCGACACGTGGCATGGTACAACATGTTATACAACATTGCACTGTACATGACTTTAATTTTATAAAGATCCAACATGGTTTACAACATTACACGGCATGTTATATATACAGTTTGGACGTTTTCACATTTTTAATTGTTTTGTAGCTGATATCTCCTATATATATATATATATATATATATGTTGAGTATTGACAATGTAGTGTAGAATATTGGTGGAGGCCAGAGCTGGTAGCCCAGATCACCACTGAGCGTGGAATAAATATGATGAATAAAATGTTAGTCATCAGTGTAGGACACACAAAATTAACCCATAATTAAGCTCAAATAAAATCCATGGAACTAAAAGAAATTAATTAATGTGTTGAAATTATATAGCTGCTGTGTTGTGGGCTCCAGAGGAACCTTTCGTCTTGGAAGATATCCAAGTCCATCCTCCCAGTAAAATGGAGGTTCGGATGAAGATCTTGTTCACCACTATATGCCATACTGACTTGAGCGCGTGGAAAGGCGAGGGATGTATAAATATATATATGTGTGTGTGCATATAAATTTGTATTTCGTATTTATATTGTTTGCATGGGGCATGCAGAACGATGTTGAACGCGCATTCCCTCGAATCCTAGGGCACGAGGCTGCAGGGTAAGAAGAAATATATATTAATTAATGATAAAATAATAGTTGTATGTTCATATATATGCATTTTGATGTGTTAGGATTGTGGAGAGTGTTGGAGAAGGAGTGACGGATCTGAAAAGCGGGGACCAGGTGATCCCGATATTTCACGGGGAATGCGGAGAATGCGCCTACTGCAAGAGCAAGAAGACCAACAAGTGCGAGAAGCACGCGGCGGATCCCAGGAAGAAGAGTACGATGCCGGGTGGGGGTACTAGGTTCACCAAAGACGGCAAGCCCATCTACCATTTCCTCAACTGCTCCACTTTCAGCGAGTACACTGTAGTTGAGCACGATTGCGTTGTCAAGATTCAAACATCTCCTCTCAGCAAGATGAGCTTGCTCAGTTGTTGCATAGCTTCTGGTCATTATCTTAAATAATTATACTATATATTTACATTTGATTCGATTCTCCCTCTCCCTCAATTATATATATATATATAGGAGTGGGAGCTGCCTGGAACACTGCCAATGTGCAAGCTGGGTCAACTGTTGCTGTTTTTGGCTTGGGCGCTGTGGGTTTTGCCGTAAGTAATTTTAACTTGACTAATATAAAAAGATTATTTGATGATGAGATGGGTTTTGAAAGATTTCTCTGTGTTTGGAGCCGAGCAGGCTGCAGAAGGAGCTCGTTCTAGAGGAGCGTCTAAGATAATAGGCGTTGACATCAACACAAGTAAATTCGAGAAAGGTACGCAAGAGAAGCAGAAGCAGTTTATTCATCCCTAACTTATTGATGATTTGTGTGACTGTGAACAGGCAGAGCATTTGGCGTGACAGATTTTGTGAACCCGGATGATGTGGAGAAGCCACTGCATGAGGTAATAACTGAATTTGGAGTTATATATGTAGTGACGATACTCACAATAGGAATTAAGATATGCAGATCATCAGGGAGATGTCCGGCGGTGGCGTTGACTTTAGCTTCGAGTGTGCCGGAAACCTCGAGATCCTGCGCGAAGCCTTCCTCTCAACCCATGATGTTAGTCCCTCCAACCCTATTCTCACTACACTATTAATTAACACCTTAATAACATTAATGCTTCAACCAAAGTCCCCGGTTTTGTTATTATTGTTGCAGGGCTGGGGACTCACAGTAATCCTCGGAATCCATCCCAAACCTAAAACCCTCCAAATCCATCCTATGGAGTTCTTCGAAGGCCGCAACATCACTGCTTCCATCTTCGGAGGCTTCAAAGGAAAGTCGGACCTGCCTATCTTCGCAAAGCAATGCAGAGAGGTTAGTCAAATCTCTCTTTTCTTACCCAATAATCCATCTAATATTACAAAAGCTCAACTCACTACTAATTCTGAAAACGGGTTTCAGGGGATTAATTTATCCGAGTTCATTTCACACGAGCTCCCGTTTGAGAAGATCAACGATGCTTTGGACCTGCTCAAGGACGGACAGGCCATAAGATGTCACCTATTCCTTTAAGGACCATAAAAATCAAAAGCTTTATCGGCATAAATTGATTGTACTATGATAATAAAATGTGCATGTGCTTGTGAGAGTGCATATCATCAATTTGGTGAAACTTGGAACAATGCTTATTCTTGTATTACATTACAGATGAAAAACCAAGTTTGAAGAGTCAACTCAATGCTACGACCATGGTAATGCATATATGCATCCTAGAATAATGAAAAGATGATAGACCGCTATGCTATGACAATAGAGGTTCTGAATAAAGGTGCAAAATAGATATGAATATATAACATATTTACTCTTGCATAATGAAACTATATATAGATGCATGATTCAGTGCATCGGATGGCGTGGCCGAACTGGTGTCGATGATAGGCTTACCATAATTCTAGCAAATTAAATGTTAACAAAGCTAAATAAATATGGCGTGGCTTGCCAAGGTACGGAACAATGCACACTCACCTAATTGGTAATGGACCCAGAACAACGTCACATAATAAGGTTCAGACTAACAATTGTACTTTCAACCTGTAGGTACATAAATACATTATAGATTCATTCCCATGACATCGGTCGATCAATATAACTCTAGAAAGTGAATGTGCATATGAACAAACTTCAAATTCTCAAGTCCCTCGAGCGAAAAAAATCATAATCAAACACAAACAGAAGCATCTTAGCCTCATCATATGCTTATTAGAGAGCTGAAAACGTTATATATATATATATGGATACTTGTAGTTTTTAGAATTCAGATATTATGCTAAGATAGAAGGTTTATGTTTCTTGTAGTTTTTAGAATTCAGATATTATGCTAAGATAGAAGGTTTATGTTTCTTGACGTGTTAATCTTTCTTTTAGCAAGTGCCAAAAATGATAACAAAAAGAGGAAGAAGCAACTAGCATGAGGGTAATCTCCTAGTCTCCTACCATGATGGTAAACATGTGAAAGACATGATATATAGTCTGGCGAGTTATATCAGTCGGATGGTTTGACCAGTTAACAGTCAGATGTTGACTACAACGGTCATAACCTTTCCTGGCGAGATGTTTCTCAATATCTCGCCCGGAAAGGTTATGACCTTTTTCGGCGATATATTCAATATATCGCCGGGTTTGTTTTATCAAACCGGGGAGATATTGTAAATCTCGCCGGCCCGGTTACACATGTCAACGTCTATATGTTGACCATCAACGGTCATAACCTTTACCGGCGAGATATATGCAATATCTCGCCGGGAAAATGTTCTGAAAAATCTATAAAAGGTCCATGCATGACTTCATTTGTCAAAATTTGATTTGTGAAGGGTTATTTGGACCTATATTGATAGAGGTGAATATTTGGAGTGCATACAAAGTCGAAGATTACTAGTCCAATTCTCGAGTTCCCCTCATTGTCTCTAATCTTGTCCTCCCCGTTGGTCGATCTCTAGATTTGTAGGTTAGTTTGGGTTTTCGATTTGGTATGAAATTTTAACTTTTCTATTATATTTGAACATTACTATGAATTTTTGTGACTTAGGCTATGAATTAGTGAAATTTTGGTGAACTAGGGTATGAATTAGTGAAATTTTAGTGAACTAGGCTATGAATTAGTGAAATTTTGGTGAACTAGGCTATGAATTAGTGAAATTTTGGTGAAGTAGGGTATGAATTAGTGAAATTTTGGTGAACTAGACTATGAACTAGGCTATGAATTAGTGAAATTTGGGTGAACTAGACTATGAACTAGGGTATGAATTAGTGAAATTTTGGTGAACTAGGCTATGAATTAGTGAAATTTTGGTGAACTAGGCTATGAATTAGTTAAATTTTGGTGAACTAGGGTATGAATTAGTGAAATTTTGGTGAAGTAGGGTATGAATTAGTGAAATTTTGGTGAAGTAGGGTATGAATTAGTGAAATTTTGGTGAACTAGACTATGAATTAGTGAAAGTTTGGTGAACTATATGCTATGAATTATGACCGTGTGGTTCAAAATCGTACTATTGTTTGTGGATATTTACATTTAATTACGTGTAGTAATACATATGCATATAATAACTATTCGGTATTGTATTGTATGTAGATATGTAAATTATGGACCGCCGTAGGTGGATGGATATAGAAAATAGAAGGTCGCAAGCATATATGGACGGTGCCGAAAATTTCATAAAGTTTATCCAAGGAAATGTGTTCCAACACGGTTGCGACCGATATCTATGCCCGTGCAAACCCTGTCACAATATGATTGTCCAACACGAGAATACAATACGTACCCACTTATTGCTATACGGCATGGTTTCGACATACATTGTGTGGATCTGTCACGGTGAAGTGCATAACGCAAATTGGTTTTAGGGTGCAGGACGAGAATCTCGACGGGACGAGGCTTCAAGTAGTCGAAATGTCGATCCTGTTGTAGAGCTTGTGGAGGATTTATTCCAGGGGGCTGAAAACTTTGGTGAAGATATAGTGGAGGGTGAGTACTCTACACAAAAGTAGCGATGGACGCGTATGACGAACTAACGCGTCTTGCGAACACCCCATTGTATCCAGGGTCTAACTTATCCTGTCTGAAGGCGCTTTTGAAGTTGATGACCATTAAGGAAAAATCAGCAACGTCAAACATAGGATTTGACATGAATTGCGAGTTTTACATAAATTCGCACCCATCGCCAAATTTCCACCCTAGATCATATGTCGAAGCGAAAAAGATGTTGAAGAAGATAGGGATGGATTGTATCAAGTATGCTGCTTGTGAGTTCGGGTGCATCTTGTACTATAAACAGTACGAATATGTCAATTTCTGCTCTATTTGTCAGACATCTAGATGGGTAGACGGGAAACAGAAAAAAAAAAAAAAAAGAAACCAAGGAAAATTGTCCGGTACTTCCCTATTATTCCGCAGCTCTAGCGTTTGTACATGTCAGCGAAGACTGCCGACCAAATGCGTTGGCACGGGCAAAGAGTCAGAGACAGAAACAACGTTGGCCATCCAGCTGACGGCGTATCTTGGAAAGAGTTTGATCAATTGTACCCAACATTTGCTGCAGACTTCCGGAACGTGCGTCTTGCTCTAGCGAGTGACGGTTTTAACCCGTTCGGGCCCGCTTCTACGCCTCACATTATTTGGCCAATGGTAATGATTCCCCTCAACTTCCCCCCGTCCATGTGTTTGAGGAAAGAGTACAATATTCTATCGATACTGGTTTTCAGGCCAAAATCACCGGGTAAATGTTTGAACGTGTTCATGGAGCCATTAATAGACTATCTGAAAGTATTGTGGGGCACGGGTGTCCCAACGTATGATCGGAAGAGTTGCGAGCAATTTCGTATGCGTGTTGCGGTGATGTACACAATCTGCGACTATCCAAGGTTGGGAATGTTAGGCAGAATTCAGGTAAAGAGGGTACAAGGCATGCCCCATTTGCCTTAACGACCTCAACGCTACATACAGTCGACGTAGAATGTCATACCTCGGACACCGTAGATGGTTACACGCCTCTCATCCATACCGATTCAAGACTCGTGGGTCTAACGGGGCAACGGAAGAACGACCACCCCTACATGCGCCTTCATCGGAGGAAGTCCTCAAACAGACAAGACTTCATGGATTTCGAGACTGACGAACAAGAATATGATTCTAATTAGGATTGAACACATATTTCGATATTTCGCAAAATTTGTAATTTTTTCGTTATAAATAAAAATCTACCCTCATTTGTCCTGGTATCTAACTTATATACTTCTATCTCTATTTTTAAATATAAATTTAATTATTTATTCCCGGCGAGATATTGCACAATATCTCGCCGGGAAAAATATGTATTAAAATACTAATTTTGACTTTTATGGTTGACAAAATACTCCGTCGACTTATCGGCTATGATCCTGTGGTTTGATTTGGCTAAATTTTAATTTACATAGGTAAACCATCACAATGTATATATCCAACGGTTTCGATTTTTATAATTCAGTTTTCTTACATTCGAGATGTGAACATCGTATGTTTAGGGTATGTCAACCCTTACTTCCCACGACTCTAAAATTCTACGTTCAAGACGATTCAATATTGTGAAAATATTTATTTTAATCCAACCTTACGGATGGAACCGAAGATATATTTCTCTATGTCGAGTAAAATTTCGAACAATTTTATTTTCAAATTGACCTCGATCAAGTACCGGATGAGTCGAAAGACGTGTACATATAACGAGTTTCTAACCCTAACCCCTAATTATGAAATTAAAATTTAATTCTAAATTTATATTTCAAGCAATTCTTAAACCCCAATTATATAATTTAATTATAAATTTAAATCTAAAATTATGAAAATAATTGTAAATATAAACTCTTTCCCGGCGAAATATCGTGTACAGTCTCGCCGGCAAATAATTGTATAATTTAACTCTAAAATGTGTTATAATACCCAACACTTACACAGACTGACCTAACTTTCCCTCTCGCTCTCTGCTTCCCTCGTCGAGCTCTCTATCATCCGTCTCCAACCTCATCTCCGTCGAGCTGTCTGTCTCCGTCGCCTGAAGCTCGCGGTCTCGCCTGAAGTTTGCGCCCCTCTCTCCCTCCGCTCGCCTCCTCGCGGTCTCGCCTGAAGCTCGCAGTCTCGCTTGAAGGTCCTCGTCTCCGAGCTCCTCCATCTCTGGCGACCTCGTCTCCGATATCCTCCACCTCCGGCGACAGAGATCCCGATCTCCTCCATCTCCTAATTCCAGGTATTGATTTTGGGTTTTAGGGTTAATTAGGATTTAATTAGTTGAAAGTTAGGGTTGAATTGAATTGAAAATTATGATTTGATTCGTGCTATTAGGGTTTGTGAATTGAATTGAAATTGAAATTGTAATTGAATTGAATTGAAAATTAGGATTTGATTTGTGCTATTAGGGTTAAAATTTGTGAAATATGTGCTATTAGGGTTCAAATATGTGCTATTGTTGATGATAATTATGAACTTCATTGTGTTCTTGATAAGTTCATAGTAGGAGTTAATGTGAAAATGTGAAATGGTGAACTTCATTGAATTGTTCGGTTAACAATTGTATTTGTGAAAATGTGAAAATGTGAAAATTGAAGAACTATTGGATTTGTGAAAATGTGATGATCTAATGTAAAAATGTGAAATTGTGAACTTCATTGAATTGTTCGGTTAACACTTGTCTTTGTGAATATGTGAAAATTGAAGAACTATTGGAAATGTGAAAATGGGAAATTGTGAACTTCATTGAATTGTTCAGTTAACACTCGTATTTGTGAAAATGTGAAAATTGAAGAACTACTGGATTTGTGAAAATGTGATGATTCAACGTAAAAATATGAAATTGTGGACTTCATTGAATTGTTCGGTTAACACTTCTATTTGTGAAAATGTGAAAATGTGACGATCAACCGTGAAAATGTGAAAATGTGAAATTGTGAACTTCATTGAATTGTTCGGTTAACACTTGTATTTGTGAAAATGTGAAAATATGAGTTCGTTAATATTTTGTAGTAAAGTTTTCATTTTTAATTCTCAAATACATTTGTTGTTGATGTCAACGCAGGAAATGGCTTCTAGAAGAAACAGGGGGCAGAAGACACTGAAGGAGCTGTATTTTGACCAAATCCGACGGTATGCGACGACCTTGGCACCGCCTGAGAGCTCGGGGGTACAAAATGGGCCCAAGGACTCGGGGGTAGAAAATAGGCCCCGGGCTGGTACTAGACCCGAGGAGGGTACTCGGCCCCAGCAGGGTACACTGGCCCAGGAGGAGGTCAACAGACCCAAGCGGGGTGGTTCGGGTCCGGCGGAGGCACCTGAGCACAAGGATGAGCTGATTGAGTGCATCATTCCCTCAGTCGGTCCCTCGTGCATTCCTACCGCTGAGTCTAACGGCTCGAACACGTGCGGTACGACTGTACGCTCCAGACGACACATCTGGTACAAGTCGCTGAACAGCACGTACGAAAAAAGATCTACGAGTCGGCCACAGGAGCCGAAGACATGATCGCGTGGGCTTGCGAAATGCAAGAAGCTCCAAGATATGATAGAGAAAGGGCCCCTGTCAGACACGTGGGACTTTGAGAAAAATCACATCAACAACGACCCAGAATTTGACTCGTCCCAGATTATCCGGTTCATCGGCGGTCACACCAGGACGAGTATATTACCTCGCGCTCCGACATTTCGGAAGCTGGACTTCGATGAGCAGTATAAGATATGGGGAGCTCTCACGGTAAGTTTGTAATTTTTTTTCATTTCAAATTTATTTTATTTCAAAATATATATTTGCTCTAACGTATTTTTATTTTCATTGAAGAGTGCGCTACGGTACCACGTAACGCCAAATCGAGTCTACCAATGGCTACTTTTCCATACTCAGAGGCGCTACGGGAAGTTTATGGGAGATTGCAAGAGAGACTACGACGAGAAAAAACGGAGGCCGGTCCCGGAAGACTTCATAGGTCGAGAGCAAGCATGGGATTGGATGTGCGACTACTTCGAGAGTCCAGAATATACGTACAATATTTTCTTTAAGTTTTTCAAATACTTAATGCATACTTTCTTAACGCTCGATATTTGTCCGTGTGTAGGAACTTTCTGGAAAAATGAAAGCCCTCGCCGAGAATCGGAAAAAGCATAGAGGCAGTTCCCGGCCCTTCGACAGACATGCTCTACTCCAAAAGAAGGCTGGAATTCTCCTTCCGAGCTTGGAAACTTACGTGCGTGTCTACGAAAAAGACGGCAACCTGAAAAAGCGGGGGTGTATTGTTCCTGGCATGGGCAGCGAGTTCCTTCGACCGGCGAAACCGAGAGATGGTGCTCGTACACCCGCGGCGTCAGTTGAGCAGATAGATGCTGCAGTCGCTGCCAGAACGGCGTAAATGGAGGAGAGGGCTCACGTGAGAGAGGAGATAGATGCTGCAGTCGCTGCCAGAACGGCGGAAATGGAGGAGAGGGCTCGCCAGAGAGAAGCAGAGGCTCGCGTGAGAGAGGAAGAATTGGCTGCCAGAGCAGCTGTTGCGGAGGGGGAGATAGCTGAGCTAAAACGGCGTTTCGACGATCAGCAGGCTCGGCTTAAAGCCGAGATCGATGCTCGGGTTAAGGCCGAGGTTCTCGACACTATCCGGGATCACCTAGTAAGCTTCGGCTTGTCGGGTGGCGTGCAGATGCCGCTTCCGGCCCAGACTCCGACTTCAATGCCGACAACGACTCCGGGCCTGACTCCATCTCAGACGGTGACGCAGGTGGCTATCTCGCCAGAACTGCCTTCGGAACAACAACAACCTCCATCACCTGCCGACGAACAAACGCGCCCTAGCAAGAGACTCAAGAAGACGGCGCAGAAGACAACGGATAGGACAACTCCCGTAGTTTCCTAGTTTACTCATTTTTTCACGTTTTGTAATGATACATTTATTGTTCAACTTTTAATTGGTTTACAATTATGAAATATCTGTTTTCGATCGCTGCTATTGCAATTTAGGATTTAGTTGCACTTTATGATTTAGAATTGCCAGGTTTTTTCAAGTGTAATTGGTAACGGGAAACAAAAAAATTGGGACAGATTCTGTCCAAAACTTATCATACCTAGCCGACGAGATATTGGCAACATCTCGCCGGCTAAGTTTGGCTAGGTTGTAAACCGTAATCGGCGAGTTTTTGACCAATATCTCGCCGATCAAGTTTTCTAACCTTTCCCGGCGAAAAATTGTCAATATCTCGCCGGGAAACCTTCACAATCCTGGCGAGATATTGGTCACCTCCAAGCCGGCGAGATATTGATTCAATATCTCTCCGGCTATGACCATTCCCGTCAATTCTTGCCCGGCGAGAACCATGCCGGCGAGTTTCGGGCGAAAATCTCGCCGGCTTGGCCAAGCCGACGAGACCGGATCTCCTGCCCGGTGAGAGCAAAGTCTCGCCGGCTTAAAGGTCATTTTCAGTGGTGATACACAAACCATTCCATGATAATATCAATTTAGTATTAAAAGAAAACTAGTTCTGGGCCTGTGAAAATCTCTCCGCAGACTGATTCAGACGAAAATGAAATGAACTTTCTGCAGATATATTGTTACACCTAACTATCGCAAAATGACACTTTCATATCCTAACGACTTTTCTCTTTTTTTAGTACCCTAACAATTTTTTTGTGACAACCTACCAATAAAATGCCTAAAATACCCTTGGATTGAGAAATTAGAATTGAGCTGGTTCAATTTGATTTAACAACTCAAAATTGAACCGGTTCAATTTAATCATAAAAAAATTAAAATTAAAATCGGTGAAATTATATTGTTGTCCTCTTCTTCAACCTCTCGCTCCTTTCTCTCCTATCTCCCTCTTCTACATTGTTGAGCCACCATTATAATTGTAAGAACCGAACAATAGTGTAGAGTTACCATTATGGATAGGCGAGAGAGGTTGGAGAAGAGGACAACAACATAATTTCACAATTTTAGTTTTAATTTTTTGTAATTAAAAGGAACCGGTTCAAATTTGGGTTTTTAAACGAAATTGAACCAGTTCAATTCAAATTCCTTAATTCAAGGGTATTTTAGGCATTTTAAGCATTTTATTGATAGATTGTGTCAAAAAATTATCAGGGTACTAAAAAAGATAGAAAAATAGTTAATGTATGAAAGTTTCATTTCGCGATAGTTAGATATAACAAAGTGTAATTATCTCAAAATTTAACAACTAATTGAGACACGTGAATGGGTAATATTGACTTCCTTTAGCTGATAAAAAATGCGAGAATAGGTTAAGACAAGGTTTTCACGTCACATCTAGCTTCCTCGACTTAAGGTGATAAGTAAAAGAAGAGACAGTCTCAAGTACAAAACTATAATTTGTATTCACTCAAATATGATTTTTCGATGAGCTTAAACCCATCTGAATACATGAAATTATGAAATAAAAACTATGAACTAGAAAGAAAATAAAAAATAGAAATTAGGATAATAAAAATAATGCAGATAAAAAAGTATAATAGAAATAATAAACTAGAAGATAACAATTTAAAAATTAAATATACTTGTTATAAACCAGTAATTCTAAAAACTAGAGTTCAAGAAAATATAGGAAATTGAAACAGTTGTGCTCATGTGTTCTAAATTCTTAATGTCACTGCATCAACAATGACCATCTTTCAAGTACAACCACTGACTCAAAACCCACAAGTTCCAGAACCTACCTCTATCGAAGATTCTATTGTCGATAACAACGTAACAAACAATAAATTCACAACCAAAACCACAAGACACAAACACGTAAAGCTTCAGAAAATTATTTAAATAGGCATTATAATACATAGGTACCTCATGTTAGGTTTATATCTCTTAATGCCTTGAAGCAATCAAATAATCAGATTTTTATTGGAGATCTTTCACCTTTGAGACTTTTTTAATTTTTCTGAATTTATTTGATTTTTATTAAAATCAGTTTCATCTTTTTGTCTTCTAATCATTATGATTTCTTACTATTTGTATTCTATGGTGAACCTATAAATACTAGAGCCTAATCATATGTGAATTAGAAACAAAAGATAATATAAAACTTGTTGCTCTCTCTTTATCTCTTTCCTGGATTCCGGTTTTGCAATCTTCAATTTCTGTTGTGCGAGTGGGCGCGCTAGCAGATGGATAACCATGTTAACCTCGGAGGCATCCGGCATATGATCGCCACCACGGTCTTACCGGAAATTGCTTTTAGGTCAGTGGCTCCCATACCACGTCACGGTTTCTACCTTCTAACACTCGAGTTTCTTGGTTATGCTCATCTTCCAGATATCAACAACAATCAGACTTGGATTAAGGTGTTGCGTGCCACGTCATTTCGAGTATCCTAGTCTTACAATTTGAAAGCAATTTTAGATATCTGTTTAGATGGCTTTTGCTTCTGCTTCCACGAACATACATGCTTCTGCTATTTCCAAGCTGGAAACACTTGACGGTATCAATTACCATCGTTGGTCCCAAAAACTCCTCATGTTTTTTGAACAATTAGACATAGACTATGTGTTGTTCAATAATCCCCCTGTTCCGTTCACTGTTAATGATCCCCTTGCTCCCGATCAAACTCCTCCTTTAGCTGCCATCTTGAGAAAAAATCAAGATGACCTTAAGAAGTTCGAGAAGGACAACAAAAATACTCGGTACCATATTCTAAGTCAAATGAAAAATACTATATTTGACTTATTTATGGTAGATAAGTCGGCTAAGCTAATGTGGGCGGCCTTTGAGAAGAAATATGGTGATGATGATGCTGGCAAAAAGAAATATGTCGTCGGCAGATGGCTTGCTTTTAAGATGGGTGATAGCAAGCCTATAATGGACCAAGTTCACGAGTATGAGAATCTCTCGGCGGATGTCGTTAATGAAGGGATGAAGATGTGTGAATTATTCATACAAATGTGCTGCTGGAAAAGTTTCCACCTTCATGGAACTGAAAGGGATCACCATGGGTTCCATTCAATAATTTCATGCAGCGGAGCTTTATGTAACCATGGTGATCGAAATGAAAACTTGATCTTAATGAAAAATTTAGCATGTTTATGAACTTTATAATCTGAAAAATTACCTTTGTATAATCGATTAAAACACAAGATAGTGTTTCTCTATCGAGTCCACACAAGAACAACAATCACCGAAAAATGATTTTCTCTCAACCTTTTGCTAATGATGTTTTCTGAGAAATGTTGACAAAAAAACAATGGTGGAAGAGCTATAGGAGGGTCAGCCAAATGAAGAAGGAAAGGAGGAAGAAGATGCCAAAATTATGGGAAAATAAAGGAAATGAAATAATGTGTAATTATGTGATTTAATTATCAAAAAATCTTATTTTAAATTCAAATAAAATAATTACACATATCACCCCTTTAAATTCATAACTGCACTCTTACCCTTTCATGAATTGAAACCCCAAATGGGCTTCAAGCCCGTTTAACTAAAATCCAAATTAAAACCCATAAAATTGATTTCTAATTCTGGGTTAGATAAACCGGTTCAATTTCTTCAATTTGATTTCTTCAACCGGCTGGTTAAAACCCTAGGCCAAAAATCAACCGAATCGTTTTCAATTTGACTAAACTGAAAATCGGACTATCCCAATTTCCATCCATGCTTACTTGTCATGTATTGTGCTTAATGCGTGTGATCCTCTAGGCTCACGAACAGTTGGCAGACTGGTAAAATTACTATTTTACCCTTTCCATCATAAGTGGTCTCTAGCAAGACATTATGATTACCCAACGTTCGTGATTATCGATTATTCGACTTAACCTGTTATCGTACATGTCACTGTCTTTTATCAAAACGATATCCAGATTGATCAATAGGCATAGAACGTAATCCTAATTTATCAATCACTGTTTCTTGATATATGAGATGACTGAAAACTGATATCAAGGTATCTCCTGCACGGCCGTGCCATTCCTTCAGTCATACTCATCAAGTGGCCTAAACGGATATCTTTCTCATACCGGAGTATGAGTGATAAATCCCTCAGACGTCTTTCGAGTTCACCAATGTAATTCATAGCCAAGCCAATCACAGCCGTTATGGCTACCCTTTTATAGTTAACGTTAGACTAGGTCAAACTTGTAGATTCATTACACATATGGCATAGAACGTCATCCTAATTTATCAATCACTGTTTCTTGATATCTGAGATGACTGAAAACTAATACTAAGGTATCACCTGCACGGCCGTGCTACTCCTTCAATCATACTCATCAAGTGGCCTAAACGGATATCTTTCTCATACCGAAATATGAGTGATAAATCGCTCAGACGCCTTTCGAGTTCACTAATGCAATAAATATCCAAGCCAATCGAAGCCCTTATAGCTACCCTTTTACAAATAACGTTAGACTAGGTCAAACTTAGGTATTCGTTACATAGTGTACACAAAGACTCCTTGGTCTTAGGGTATAATGAGAAGCTACGATCTGTGAGTATCTCATGACTGGATCTATGCAGCATACTCACAATCGGGTTGTCCAATATCATCGACATGATGGTATCCATGATATAACTACGACACGCACTTTGCCATGATCAGTAGAGCATGATCACAAGGAGTTAGTCTCATACTGATCGCTTCAGAAGAAACTTAGCTGATCAGGGACTTTATTGAATGCAATTCTTTTTGATCTATAGTTCTACTATAAGTGGTTACTTACATTATGACATAGATCAAATTGTAGGGTTTTGGAGCGTTCTAGATCGTCATCGAGATAGCGGAAGCAATAAAAGATAATCTACTCCAAACCTTGTCCAAGAACATTTAAACCATTAAATCCCAAAGCAAAATCTATTCCACAAGATATTTACCTTTAAGTCTTGTTTGAATCGATAAAGAAGAACGTTCGGATCTTCTTCTCTAAAGCAAGTCCACACCAAGAGAATGATCTTCAAGATCCTTCACTTAATTGCCTACTAGAACAATTAAATGAAGAACAAGAGAGCAAGATGGAGGAAGAACACCAAGGTGGCCGGCCACAATGAGAGAGAAAGAGAGGTTTTTGTGAGTTTTGTGACTTAATCAATTAATGAAATAATGTCTTGCAATATATCTCATCATCCAACTCACAAGTATGGGTTAAAAGTGATTGGTATGGGCTTAAAGGAGCTTTAACCCATACCCCTTAAATCACTCACCTCTTAATCCACAACTACCAACTAAGCATGGTGTTGTGTGGCCCCCACATTGGCCCCACCAAGTGGGCCGGCCATATGGCCTTATTGGGCCCTTATTGGGCCGGCCATGAGGCTTCATGGGCCGAGCCCAATGGGCCCTCCCGTGTTGTCTCATGCCGCGTCCAAAAGTTTCCCGACCCTTTTGTCGCTACTTATCAAACAAAGTCCGACGCGATATCGACGAAAAACTCAATTTTTCTCGATTCGCTAATTATTCTCTCAAACCGAACCTATGGCACAAAACCTCCAGTTTTGTCCATATACTTCTCCTTAAGAAACATCCATGTTTCCTTGTCTCAAGTTATCCGTCTTGTATGTGTGTGACCCTCTAGGCTCATGCCACCGTTGGCAGATCGGCGCAAGAATTGCTCTTGCCCGATCCATCATAAGTGGTCTCTAGTAAAACATTATGATTACCCAAGGTGCATGATGATCGATGATTCGACTTAACCTTTGTGCGTACAAGTCACCATCCTTTTATCTCTAGATATCCCGATTGATCACAAGGCATAGAGTCGTCTCCCTTGTTTAATCAATCATTGTTACTTGATATGCGAGATGACTGAGAAATGATAACCCGTATCATTTTGCATGGCCATGCTTTTCTCTCATTCGGTCTCCATCAAGAGGCCTTCTAACGGATATCTTTCCCATACCGTAGTATGAGGGATAAATCCCTTAGCCGTCTTTCGTGTCACTCATGCAACCCGTTCCGCCACCCAATCATGCCCTTCATAGCAATCCTTTTACAGAAAGCGTTTGGCGCAAGTTAAAGCCGTACGTTCATTGCATAGTGATCACAAAGACTCCTTGGTCTAAGGACGTCGTGACGAGCTATCGCATTTGAATATGTTTATGGCTTAATCTATGAAAACACTATTCAATGCGGGTCGTCCGATATCAATCACCTCATGATATCTATGATATGGTTCCAGGATCCCACATCCTTATGACAAGTAGAACTACGTCATTAAGAACCATTCCTCATACTGGTCACTTTCAAGGAAGCATAGGTTGACCAGGGACTTGTTAAGTGTGATCCGTACAGATTTATGGTTCTACTACTTTAGTGGTCATAAATCAGATCATGCTTAACATATTACTTCAACATATAAGTAATATAAAGCCGTTTATATTTATACATCACAAACGATGATATTTGTACATAGACGTTTACAGGCTAATACCAATTGGACTAGGGCACAAATGCTATCAATCTCCCACTTGCCCTTAGCTCCAATCTAAGTCCCAGTCTATACCCATTGACCTAACATGTTTTTCATGTTTATCTTGAGGAAGAGCCTTGGTCAATGGGTCGGCTGTGTTATCATCAGTTGCAACGTATTGGATCTTCACGTCACCTCTAGCAATTATGTCGCGGATGATGTGATACTTTCTGAGTACATGTTTGGATCTGTTATGTGCCCTGGGTTCTTTAGCTTGCGCAATAGCCCCGGTGTTGTCACAATATAAGTCTACTGGGTTAGACGGGTTTTTAATTACACCTAACCCAGCCATGAAACTCCTGATCCATACAGCCTCTTTTGCCGCCTCACATGCGGCAATGTACTCAGCTTCCGTTGTAGAGTCGGCAATGGTATCCTGCTTCTTGCTTTTCCAGCTGAATGCTCCACCGTTCAACATAAACACATATCCCAACTGACTCTTAAAGTCATCGGGGTCTGTCTGAAAACTAGCGTCGACATATCCTTTGACGACGAGATCATCATTTCTGCCCCCGTATACAAGAAAAGCGTCCTTGGTTTTTCTCAAATATTTGAGAATCGCCTTGACAGCAATCCAGTGTGCCTCACCGGGTTTGGATTGATGTCTACTGGTACAGCTTAGGGCAAACGAGACATCCGGTCTCGTGCATATCATGGCATACATTATGGACCCTATAGCCGAAGCATATGGGATCTCATTCATTCTTGCTAGCTCTGCAGGTGTCTCAGCACCCTGCTTCTTGCTAAGCTTTATGCCATGACGCATGGGCAGCAATCCTTTCTTTGAATCTTGCATTGAGAATCGTCTCAACACCTTGTCTATATAAGTGCTTTGACTTAAGCCCAAGACCCGCTTGGCACGGTCTCTATATATCTTGATTCCCAAGATGTAAGAGGCCTCGCCTAAGTCCTTCATTGAGAAACACTCACCTAACCAAGTCTTCGTTAAGAGCAAGGTAGGGACGTCGTTACCAATGAGCAGTATGTCATCAACATAAAGCACTAAAAAGATTATATTGCTCCCACTTGCCTTTTTATACACACAGGGTTCATCATCGTTCTTGACGAAGCCAAACTGTTTTACTACTTCATCAAAACGCTGATTCCAACTCCGAGATGCTTGCTTCAAACCATAGATTGATTTGAGCAACTTGCAAATCTTTCCCTTATTCTTTGGATCCTCAAAACCCTCAGGCTGAGACATATAAACGTTCTCAGCTAACCTCCCGTTGAGGAAGGCGGTTTTGACATCCATTTGCCATATCTCATAGTTGTGATACGCTGCTATGGCAAGAAGAATGCGGATAGATTTGACCATAGCTACTGGAGAAAAGGTCTCTTCATAGTCAATTCCGTGGATTTGTCTATAACCTTTTGCTACCAGTCTCGCTTTATAGGTCTGAGGTTTGCCATCCATGTCAATCTTTATTTTAAAGATCCATTTACACCCTATGACCTTAACATCAGGGGTATGATCTACCAAGTCCCACACTTGATTATCTGACATGGATTGCATTTCTTCCCTCATGGCGTCCAGCCATTTCTCAGAGTCGGTTCCGTCCAAAGCCTCTCGAAAGGTAGCTGGATCATTGTCCACTAGTACTAAACCATCACCTTCAGTTACTAAGAACCCGTATCTGACAGGTGCATGACTTATCCTTTCAGAGCGCCTCGGACCGTCCTCATTAACTGCAGCTATTGGTTCTTGCTCAATGACCACTTCTGGCTCTACCTCTTCTAGTGGGTCCTCTCGTGGTTCCCGAGTGACCATCTCATCTAGAACTTCATCTAGATGAATAGCCCTCCCACTGACTGTCTTGGAAATGAACTCTTTTTCCAAGAACGTCCCACCTCGAGCGACAAAAACTTTATTTTCGCTCGGCTTATAGAAGTAGTATCCTTTTGTTTCTTTTGGATATCCGACGAAAGTGCATTTATCTGATCTTGGTTCGAGCTTGGTTGCAAGCAACCTTTTAACATAAGCCTCGCAACCCCAGATTTTAAGGAAGGACAAAACGGGTTCCTTCCCGTACCATTTTTCAAATGATGTCCCTTCCACTGCTTTCGACGGAGCCCTGTTTATTATGAAAGCGGCCGTTTGCAGAGCATAACCCCAGAAGGAGATCGGGAGATCAGTGAGACTTAACATTGATCGAACCATATCTAACAATGTCCGATTCCTCCGTTCGGACACACCATTAAGTTGCGGTGTTCCTGGCGGAGTCCACTGAGATAGTATTCCACCTTTAGTAAGATAACTAAGAAACTCCTCGGATAAGTATTCTCCACCCCGATCAGAACGGAGTGCCTTGATACTCTTTCCGAGTTGGTTTTCTACTTCAGTCCTAAACTCTTTGAATTTATCAAAAGCTTCGGACTTATGTCTCATGAGATAGACATAACCATATCTACTGAAATCGTCAGTAAATGTGATAAAGTAGCCTAAACCACCTCTGGCATGCGTACTCATTGGTCCACATACGTCTGAATGTATTAGACCTAATAAGTCACCTGCCCTCTCACCTAAACCAGTGAAGGGCGCTTTAGTCATCTTGCCCATTAAACAAGCTTCGCATCTTTCAATCGCTTGGAATTCGAATTGACTTAGAAGTCCGCGCTTATGAAGCGCTGAGATGCGTTTCTCATTTATGTGACCCAGACGACAATGCCAGATTAGAGTTTGGTCTAAATCATTAGTTTTAAACCTCTTAGCATTTACATTATAGAGCATGTTGGATTTCGAGTTTTGCATATTCAATATGTATAATCCTCCAACAGTGTGAGCATTGCCATAATATATGTTGTTGCGCATAATATCAAAAAACCCGTTTTTAATATTGAAATAATAACCTTCTTTCTCTAGAAGAGAAATTGAGATAATATTCCTGCTGAAAGCAGGTACGCAAAAAACATCATTTAGTTCAATTACAAGCCCACTGGGCAAAGCAAGGTTCACAGAACCTACGGCAGTTGCGGCAACTCTGGTATTGTTCCCAACTCTTAGGTCCACCTCGCTTTCCCCACCATCTCTTCTACTTTGTAACACCTGCACATCGGCACAGATATGAGACTCAGCTCCAGTATCTAGTACCCAGGTATTTATTGTAGAAAGATATAGCTCTAATGGAATACCTGATGAAGTGGCGGCCCCACCGCCCTTCTTCTGATCCTCCTTCAACTGTTGACAGTCTTTCTTCCAATGACCAGGCTTTTGACAATAGAAACAGACCGACTCCTTTGCCTTCCCTTTGCCTTGTACGGGCATGTGAGGTCTAGGAATAAATGGTCGTCTGTTCTTCCCTGCCAGCTGTCTTGGGCCTTTACCCTTGCCACCAACAGCTTTGAAGCTGGGTCCCTTCTTGACCATGAAGACATTTTTGGACGAACTGCCCCTTATGCTCTTCTCGGCAGTTACTAGCATGCTGTGCAACTCCGACGCGGTCTTGTCCATATCATGCATGTGATAGTTCATGACGAACCCACCATATGCATGAGGAAGGGATTGCAGAATAAAATCCGCTGCCATTTCCTTTTCCATAGACATACCGATACTAGTCATATGGTCAAAATGCCCCTTCATTTGTAGGACGTGAGGACCTACGGAGCTGCCTGCTGACATCTTGCAGGCTATGAGTTCTCGGAGAACAGTGTATTTTTCAATACGTACTTTCTCCTTGAACATATCCTTGATCTGTGCAAACATTGCAAACGGATCATGGGATAGCTCCATAAACTGCTTTTGGAGGTCCGCCTCCATGCAGCCCAGCATGACACACGCAACGTCGATAGAGTCGCTAAGGTGTTTCTGGTACGCATCCTTAACGACCCTTGTTGCGTTGGCAGCTGGCTCCTCAGGGATAGCCTTATCAAGGACGTACTCCCTGCGTTCCATTTTTAATACAAGTCGTAAATTTCTGTCCCAGTCTAGATAATTTGTTCCGTTGAGTTTACACTTCTCGAGTATAGTCCTCAATGACAAATTAGACGAATTTGTTGAATTACTAGCCATTTCTACACGAAGAAAGTAAATTTAATCAGAATAGTTGAATAAATTTACGAAGATCCGAATTAAACACCAACCATTAGATTCTAAAATTAGAATCTTTAAACCAAGATCCCTTATTCGTCATTTGAAGTGCGCTAAGGCGCACCGCTCCAATTGACTTATTTAGGTAGGACATCCGTCCAATTACAACCCGTGTAACTCTTAGTCAGGGTATGTGTAAAACACACGGCTTACCCTTCCGATGCCCCAGCTCGACCTCAGGCCAAGAATCGTGGTTGAGTCAACCAACTTTCACTAACGAGTTAACTTTGTGCAGATGCTCCGCTAAGGCGCACGACATCCCACAAAGTTTACCATTCCCATCTAGAACCCATTCGATCGATGCTCCGCTAAGGCGCACGACACCGATAAAATGTTTCTACATGGGTGTGAATTAGGGTGGCATCTCACTTGACTCAAATTAACTTGTAATTTGGTTGTGTTTAATAATTCGAAAGTATTTGGTACAATTACGAATCCGTCACCAACAACCCGTGTTGTGATGTTTCTAATTGTATCACATACTATCTTCATTTGAATCCGTCATTTGCAACCCATGCAAAATACGTTTCAAACTTGAACTCATCCATCACAACCCGTGTGGTGATAGTTCACAACGCTTTAAACATGCAAACAATTAAAGTTTGTTTTTAATCTTTGCATGTGAGGTGATCGCTTATAAACTTATAAACTAATCATGCAACCATGCAATTAATTTAAATGATTCAAGCAAGCAACCATAAAGCGTTAAATATGCATTTTATAGCCCATCCTAATCTTAGGAATCTACGAGTCTTCACATCTTCTCGTCTTTCTCATTCGGGCTCCCACTAGCTCTTGGACTTCCTCCAAGACCGTCATCGTGCTCGATTTTCCATCCTTCTCGTCTTTGAGTAATAATTACAATTAATACTCGGTTCGTAGACCGGATAAAAAATAATTACACTTTATGGGCTCGAATAAAAGAATAATTACACGCTAACACTAACGGTATGCAAACCGTGAAAGCGATAAATCTAATGGGCTACTAAAGCATCATACATTTCATCACATCATCCAACATGTTATCACACAAACATGTTATCAAATAATATGCAATAATTCCGGTTTTTCTTTTGCCAAGTTGCTTGGTCGGGTTTATCGAAACTAGACCTTTTCGAAAAACGGTTTATCGAAACCGATCAAATTTTGAAAGTTTTCGAAATATTGGATCGTGGGTTCGTGAAATGGATCAAACACCACACACGAACCAAGTTGGGCCAAGCCAATGGGCCGAGGGCCCATTGGGCCGAGGGCCCATTGGGCCGAGCCCAACCATGCACGGCCCGGTTTGGGCCTTGGAAGGCCCAAACCCGGCTTGCCGCCACTCTCGGCCTCGGCCGAGAGTGGGGACGGGCCCGGTCACCGCCGGCCTCCCCGGCCTCCGGTGACCTCCGTCCGGTACCTCCGATCCGGCTCCCCGAGAGTCTCTTCTCGGACCCGACAAATCCAATAATTTCCGAAAAATTCCAAATTTAATATATTTTTCAAAAGTAACATATTTCATGCAAATATCCCAAAAAGCATTAAAATCATGTTATCAACTTTTGGCATGAAAATAATCACAAAACCGAAATAAATTCAACAAGACAAAGATTAAGAGGGTAACCAACGCTCTGATACCACTGTAGGGTTTTGGAGCGTTCTAGATCGTCATCGAGATAGCGGAAGCAATAAAAGATAATCTACTCCAAACCTTGTCCAAGAACATTTAAACCATTAAATCCCAAAGCAAAATCTATTCCACAAGATATTTACCTTTAAGTCTTGTTTGAATCGATAAAGAAGAACGTTCGGATCTTCTTCTCTAAAGCAAGTCCACACCAAGAGAATGATCTTCAAGATCCTTCACTTAATTGCCTACTAGAACAATTAAATGAAGAACAAGAGAGCAAGATGGAGGAAGAACACCAAGGTGGCCGGCCACAATGAGAGAGAAAGAGAGGTTTTTGTGAGTTTTGTGACTTAATCAATTAATGAAATAATGTCTTGCAATATATCTCATCATCCAACTCACAAGTATGGGTTAAAAGTGATTGGTATGGGCTTAAAGGAGCTTTAACCCATACCCCTTAAATCACTCACCTCTTAATCCACAACTACCAACTAAGCATGGTGTTGTGTGGCCCCCACATTGGCCCCACCAAGTGGGCCGGCCATATGGCCTTATTGGGCCCTTATTGGGCCGGCCATGAGGCTTCATGGGCCGAGCCCAATGGGCCCTCCCGTGTTGTCTCATGCCGCGTCCAAAAGTTTCCCGACCCTTTTGTCGCTACTTATCAAACAAAGTCCGACGCGATATCGACGAAAAACTCAATTTTTCTCGATTCGCTAATTATTCTCTCAAACCGAACCTATGGCACAAAACCTCCAGTTTTGTCCATATACTTCTCCTTAAGAAACATCCATGTTTCCTTGTCTCAAGTTATCCGTCTTGTATGTGTGTGACCCTCTAGGCTCATGCCACCGTTGGCAGATCGGCGCAAGAATTGCTCTTGCCCGATCCATCATAAGTGGTCTCTAGTAAAACATTATGATTACCCAAGGTGCATGATGATCGATGATTCGACTTAACCTTTGTGCGTACAAGTCACCATCCTTTTATCTCTAGATATCCCGATTGATCACAAGGCATAGAGTCGTCTCCCTTGTTTAATCAATCATTGTTACTTGATATGCGAGATGACTGAGAAATGATAATCCGTATCATTTTGCATGGCCATGCTTTTCTCTCATTCGGTCTCCATCAAGAGGCCTTCTAACGGATATCTTTCCCATACCGTAGTATGAGGGATAAATCCCTTAGCCGTCTTTCGTGTCACTCATGCAACCCGTTCCGCCACCCAATCATGCCCTTCATAGCAATCCTTTTACAGAAAGCGTTTGGCGCAAGTTAAAGCCGTACGTTCATTGCATAGTGATCACAAAGACTCCTTGGTCTAAGGACGTCGTGACGAGCTATCGCATTTGAATATGTTTATGGCTTAATCTATGAAAACACTATTCAATGCGGGTCGTCCGATATCAATCACCTCATGATATCTATGATATGGTTCCAGGATCCCACATCCTTATGACAAGTAGAACTACGTCATTAAGAACCATTCCTCATACTGGTCACTTTCAAGGAAGCATAGGTTGACCAGGGACTTGTTAAGTGTGATCCGTACAGATTTATGGTTCTACTACTTTAGTGGTCATAAATCAGATCATGCTTAACATATTACTTCAACATATAAGTAATATAAAGCCGTTTATATTTATACATCACAAACGATGATATTTGTACATAGACGTTTACAGGCTAATACCAATTGGACTAGGGCACAAATGCTATCACAAATCACATTAGATATACTACTACAACACATTAGTAATAGTATGCCTTTTATTATGTAGAAGAATGATGCTCGTTACAATATAGATTAAGGAATTACATTGGACTAGGGCATAATCCGAATAATCTCCCACTTGCCCCTAGTTCAAACCTAAGTTTCAATCTACCCCCATAGACTTCACGTGTGCCTCATGCTTGCGCTGCGGTAAAGCCTTGTAAAGGGATCAGCAACGTTGTCATCAGTCGGTACATAAGTAATCTCCACATCACCGTTATCAATATATGCTCTGATAATATGATACTTTCTCTGTATGTGTTTAGTTCTGTTGTGGAATCTGGGATCTTGAGCTAATGTTATGGCCCCCGTGTTGTCACACAACAAGCTTAGCGGATCAGACTCTCGCGGCATTACATCTAATCCGGTTAGAAAGCTTCTAACCTATATGGCCTCCTTAGTTGCTTCTGTTGCAGCTATGTATTCAGCCTCTGTTGTAGAATCGGCAGTTGTGGCTTCCTTGAAGCTCTTCCAGCTGAATGCTCCACCATTTAACACGAATACAAATCTTGCCTGAGATTTGAAATCATCGGGATTTGTCTGAAAACTAGCATCAACCTATCCTTTGACTGTTGATTCTCGATCCTTCCTACCATACAGTAGGAATGCGTCTTTAGTTCTCCTTAGATATTTAAGGATACTCTTGACAGCAATCCAGTGCTCCTGGCCTAGGTTAGATTGATATCTGCTGGTACAGCTTAATGCAAACGAGACGTCTGGTCTCGTGCAAATCATGACATACATGATGGATCCCACAGCCGAAGCATATGGGATCTTACTCATTTTGCTTAGTTCATCAGTAGTCTTAGGACTCTGTTGTTTGCTGAGCTTAATGCCATGTCGCATGAGTATGTATCCCTTCTTAGAATCAAGCATTGAGAATCTTCTCAACACCTTATCTATGTAAGTGCTCTCACTTAGGCCCAATATTCTTTTGGGTCGATCTCTGTAGATCTTGATGCCCAGAATGAAAGCGGCATTACCTAAGTCCTTCATCGAGAAGCATTTCCCTAACCAAGCTTTAACCTCAAGCAAGGTTAAGATGTCATTCCCGATGATCAATATGTCATCGACAAATAACACTAGGAATACAATATTACTCCCACTTGCTTTCTTATATATGCAAGGTTCACTTTTGTTTTTGATAATACAGAATTCCCTTACGGCTTCATGAATACGAAGGTTCTAACTCTGTGAAACTTGCTTTAATCCATAAATGGATCTAATCAGCTTACAAATATTTCCGGAATTCTCTGGATCAACAAAACCCTCAGGCTATGTCATATACACATTCTCTTTTAAGTTCCCATTAAGGAATGCGGTTTTGACATCTATCTGCCATATCTCATAGTCGTAGTATGCTGCTATGGCTAGAATGATCCGGATAGATTTGACCATAGCCACAGGTGAAAAAGTCTTGTCATAATCGATACCTTCGATCTGACGATAACCTTTCGCAACCAATCTAGCTTTATAGGTCTGAGGTTTTCCATCCATATCGGTTTTAAGTTTATAGACCCATTTGCAACCGATGGGTTATATCCCAGGGGTTTGATCCACCAAGCACCAGACTTGGTTGTCGGACATGGATTTCATTTCCTCATTCATGGCGTCCTACCATTTTCGGAGTCTGGACTGGCCAAAGCTTGTATGTACGTTTCTGGATCATCCTGATCCACCAACATCAAGTCATTTTATTCATAAATCGGATACACCATTGTAATGTCAAGCAGGGTCCAATTTCTCCGTTCGATACACCATTCATTTGAGGTGTTCTAGGCGGAGTCAATTCAGAGAGGATCCCACACTCCTTTAAATGACTTTGAAATTCATGGTCCAAGTACTCACCGCCTCGGTTAGATCGAAGCGCCTTTATACTTTTACCAAACTGGTTTTGTGCTTCGTTCTGGAACTCTTTGAACTTGTCAAAGGTTTCCGATTTATGTCTCATAAGATAGACATACCCGTATCTACTGAAGTCATCAGTAAATGTAACGAAGTAGTGAAAACCTCTTCTGGCCTGAGTGCTATAGGTCCACATAAATCGAAATGTATGAGACCCAATAAGTCACTAGCCCTCTCACCTAAACCGGCAAAAGGTGCCTTTGTCATTTTGCCCATAAGGCATGAGTCGCATCTCTCAATTGAAGTGAATTCAAACGGACTTAGAAGTCCACACTTGTGAAGTGTTGAGATGCGTTTCTGTCCTATATGGCCTAAACGGCAGTGCCATATCACAGTCCGGTTTAAATCATCAGATTTAACCATTTTGTTACTTATATTATAAATTGAGCTAGTGTCAGTGTTTTGAATATTAAGAATATATAAACCACTAACCAATGAAATATTGCAATAAAATATATTATTCTTAAAAATATTGAAAATTCTATTGTCAGTAGAAAAACAATATCCTTCCTTGTCTAGCAAGGAAATAGAAATAATATTCCTGCAAAACGCAGGTACACAATGAACATTGTTCAATAATAAAACTAGCCCACTGGGCAAACTGAGACCAATGTTTCTTACTGCAATTGTTAAGACTTGATTGCCGTCACCAACTCGTAGGTCTGCCTCTCCCCTGCCCACTTCTCTTCTACTTCCCAGAGCCTCCACATTAACACAAATGTGAGATTCTGCACCGGTATCAAGTACCCAAGAATCTGAAGTAGATAAACTGAGATTGAGCTCAATAACAAAAATACCTGATCCTGAAGATGTGGAAGCTCCACTCTTTCTAAGAAACTGCTTGTGTTTCTTACAATCCTTCTTCCAGTGCCCCTGTCCTTGGCAATAGAAGCAGACGACATCCTTCTTAGGATTCTCAACAGCCTTTGGAGCTGCTGGACCCTTAGGTTGTCGAATCTTCCCCGCTAGGTGCATAGGGGCATTTTCCTTGCCCAGGCTGGCTTTCTTGAAGCTCACTTGCTTGTTGACCATAAGAACCTCCTTGGACTTGCCCTTGAGATTCTTTTCAGCAGTCACGAGCACACCATGAAGCTCTATCACAGTCTTATCCATGTCATGCATATTGTAATTTCCAACGAAAACACGATATGTCTTTGGAAGTGAATGCAGCACAAAGTCTACAGACATTTCCTTATCCACGGGATGATCGAGTCTTGTCAAGTGTTCCAAAAGACGTTTCATCTTAAGGACATGGGGACTGACAGGAGCTCCAGCCTTCAGCTTGCAAGACATCAGTTCACTGAAAGTGTCGTATCTTTCGACACACGCTTTCTCTTTGAACATTTTCTCGATCTCTGCCATTAAGGCCTTGGGATCATCGAAAATGTCCAAGAACTGCTTTTGCAAGTCAGGCACCATACTGCCCATCATGATGCACTGCACATCGATCGGGTCGTTAAGAAATTTCTGGTAGGTATCCCTTAGCGCCCTTGCGGTGGTCAGTGCTAGCTCAATAGGTGGTCACTGCGGTCTCAATCGAGGAAGTTTACGCCGTTAAGCTTATCCTGCTCGATTAGTGACCTAAGCGCGCTGTTACCAGAATGATTCGTGTTTGCCATTTTATATCTACACAGTAAACAAATTTTAATCAGTATTAACTAAAATTGAAGTTGGAGATTTAGTTATAAAACACTTTATGATTCTAACTTTAGAATATGAACCAGGATCCTATCATACTCTCAATTAAAGTGAACGGAGGCTCACTGCTTCAATTGAGAGCATCAAGGTAGGAATACATCCATCTACAAGACCATGTAGTTCCTGGCTAGGGTATGTATTTGTAAGTACGTGGCAAATTCTTGGTCTAAGTACTCACCGCCTCGGTCAGATCGAAGCGCCTTTATACTTTTGCCAAGCTGGTTCTGTGCTTCGTTCTGGAACTCTTTGAACTTGTCAAAGGTTTCCGACTTATGTCTCATAAGATAAACATACCCATATCTACTGAAGTCATCAGTGAATGTAACGAAGTAGTGAAAACCTCTTCTGGCCTGAGTGCTCATGGGCCCACAAACATCGGAATGTATGAGGCCTAGTAAGTCACTCGCCCTTTCACCTAAACCGGCAAAAGGTGTTTTTGTCATTTTGCCCATAAGGCATGACTCGCATCTCTCAATTGAAGTGAATTCAAACGGACTTAGAAGCCCACACTTGTGAAGTGTTGAGATGCGTTTCTGGCCTATATGGCCTAAGCGGCAGTGCCATATCACAGTCTAGTTTAAATCATCGGATTTAACCCTTTTGTTACTGATATTATAAATCGAGCTAGTGTCAGTGTTTTGAATATTAAGAATATATAAACCACCAACTGATGAAGCATTGCAATAAAACATGTTTTTCTTGAAAATACTAAAAACTCCATTATCAATTGAAAAATGATATCCTTCCTTGTCAAGCAAGGAAATTGATATAATATTTCTGCGAAACGCAGGTACACAATGAACATCACTTAAAAATAAAACTAGCCCACTGGGCAAACTGAGACTAATATCTCCTACAGCAGTTGTCGAGACTTGATTGCCATCGCCAACTCGTAGGTCCGCCTCGCCCTTGCTCACTTCTCTTCTACTTCCCAGAGCCTGCACATTAACAGAAATGTGAGATTCTGCACCGGTATCAAGTACGCAAGAATCTGAAGTAGATAAACTGAGATTGAGCTCAATAACAAATATACCTGATCCTGAAGACGTGGAAGCTCCACTCTTCTTAAGAAACAACTTGTGTTTCTTGCAATCCTTCTTCCAGCGCCCCATTCCTTGGCAATAGAAGCAGACGACATCCTTCTTCGGATTCTCAACAGCCTTTGGAGCTGCTGGACCCTTAGGTTGTCGAATATTCCCTGCTAGGTGCATAGGAGCCTTACCCTTGCCCAGGCCGACTTTCTTGAAGCTCACTTGCTTGTTGACCATAAGAACCTCCTTGGTTTTCCCCTTGAGATTCTTTTCAGTAGTCACGATCATACCATGAAGCTCTGACATGGTTTTATTCATGTCATGCATATTGTAATTTCCAACGAATTCACGATATGCTTCTGGAAGTGAATGCAGCACAAAGTCTGCAGACATTTCCTTGTCCACAGGATGACCTAGCCTAGTCAAATGTTCAAAAAGACGTTTCATCTTAAGGACATGAGGACTGACAGGAGCTCCAGCCTTTAGCTTGCAAAACATCAGTTCAACGAAAGTGTCGTATCTTTCGACACGCGCTTTCTCTTTGAACATTTTCTCGATCTCAGCCATACATAACCCCTCTCTTATCTTAAACCCTAAATGGGCTTTAAGCCCATTTAACTAAAACCCAAATTAAACCCATTAACTTGAGTTCTAATTTCGGTTTAGTCAAAACGGCTCAATTTCCTCGAATTGATTTCTTCAACCGTTTGGTTAAAACCTTAGGCCAGAAAACTACCAAATTGTTCTCAACTCTCATCCATAATTATTGTCATGTATTGTGCTTAATGCGTGTGACCCTCTAGGCTCACGAATAATTGGCAGACTGGTAAAATTACCATTTTACCTTTTCCATCATAAGTGGCATCTAGCAAGACATTATGATTATCCAATGTTCGTGATTATCGATTATTCGACTTAACCTGTTATCGTACATGTCACTGTCCTTTTATCAAACCGATATCCAGATTGATCAATAGGCATAGAACGGTCATCCTAATTTATCAATCACTGTTTCTTGATATCTGAGATGACTGAAACCTGATACTAAGGTATCACCTGCATGGTCATGCTATTTCTTCAGTCATACTCATCAAGTGGCCTAAACGGATATCTTTCTCATACCGAAGTATGAGTGATAAATCCCTCAAACGCCTTTCGAGTTCACTAGTGCAATAAATGCCAAAGCCAATCGAAGCCGTTATAGCTACCCTTTTACAGATAACGTTAGACTAGGTCAAACTTAGGTATTTGATATATAGTGTACACAAAGACTCCTTGGTCTTAGGATATAATGACAAGTTACGATATGTGAGTATCTCATGACTGGATCTATGTAGCATACTCACAATCGGGTTGTCCGATATCATCAACCTGATGATATCTATGATATAACTCCGGCATATCTTTGCCATGATCAGTAGAGCGTGATCACAAGGAGTTAGTCTCATACTGATCGCTTCAGAAGAAGCTTAGCTGATCAGGGACTCTATCGAATGCAACTCTTTCTGATCTATGGTCTACTATAAGTGATTACACACATTATGACATAGATCAAATCACATTAGATATATTACTACAACACGTTAGTAATATTATGCCTTTTATTATGTAGAATAATGATGTCCGTTACAATATAGATTGAGGAATTATTTTGGACTAGGGCACAAACCTAACATTCAGAAGAAGCTTAGCTGATCAGGGACTCTATCAAATGCAACTCTTTCTGATCTATAGTTCTACTATAAGTGATTACACACATTATGACATAGATCAAATCACATTAGATATATTACTACAACACGTTAGTAATATTATGCCTTTTATTATGTAGAATAATGATGTCCGTTACAATATAGATTGAGGAATTATTTTGGACTAGGGCACAAACCTAACAATAGATTCATGTCTTTACATGATCATTCTATATCTGAGGCTAGGGATGCCGAGTTTTTTGAACATGGATTTCCACTAAAGATTGTTGAATCCGTGCATTCGTCGTCGACTCTACCTATGGATGTTCTTGTTGTAATTGGAGAACACAACTTGCATGCCATTTCCTCCTCTTCATCAGTTCAAGGTGATAAACTAAGAAAGAGCAAGAGACCTAGGATTGAGAAGACCTTTAGAGATGATTTCGTCAATTCATTCATAAATGAAATCGTGGATGTTGATTTTGTTAGTGAAGAGCTAGTCTCTGCTTTCCTGATAGAAGATTATCCAAAAAACTATGAAGAAGCAATGCAATCAGTTGATGCTGGGTTTTGGAAAGAAGCTGTTAACAATGAGCTAGACTCTATTGTGTCAAACCAGACATGAGAATTAACCTAATTACCTAAGGGGTGCAAACCCATTAGTAGTAAGTGGATATTCAAGAGGAAACTGAGGCCAGACGGCACAATAGAAAGGTTCAAGGCAAGACTAGTGGTCAGAGGATTCACTCAGAGGAAAGACATCGACTACTTCGACACGTATTCCCTTGTGACCAAGATAGCACGATTAGGTCACTAATCGCCTTAGCTGCCATTCATGAACTAGTAATACATCAGATGGATGTAAAAACTAATTTCTTGAATGGAGATCTTGATGAAGAGATCTATATGTCTCAACCCGAGAGGTTTGTGATAAGAGGTCAAGAGGAAAAAGTGTGTAAACTGAAGAAGTCTCTCTATGGACTCAAGTAAGCACCAAGGCAATGGTACGAGAAGTTCCACAACACTTTGGTTAGTAATGGCTATTTTGTCAACAACTCTGATTCCTGCGTTTACACTAAGATGATAGGATGAAATTGTGTGATCATATGCCTTTACGTGGATGATATGTTGATTCTTGGTAGTAATATTATCATAAACAAAACCAAGGAATTTCTTTCATCCAACTTTGAGATGAAAGACTTAGGAGAGGTAGATGTCATTTTAGGAGTTAAGGTTGTGAGGAACTCTGATGGTATCTCCTTAAGTCAATCGCATCACGTTGAAAAGTTGTTGAAGAAATTCAACTCTTTTGATGTGGTACCTGCTAGAACTCCTTACAATCCAAGCATAAAGCTGACAAAGAACTCGGGTGACAATGTGTCACAAGTTGAGTATGCTAAGATTATAAGAAGTGTAATATTTCTCATGAACTGTACATGACCAGACATTTCATATGTTGTGAGCATGTTGAGTCATTACACACACAACCCTAGGAAGGAGCATTGGGAAGCTCTTCGACGTTTGCTAAAGTACTTGAAAAGAACCATAGATTGGTCATTGCATTACAACAAGTTTCCTGCTCTTTTAGAAGGATTCTGTGATGCTAATTGGGTTCGTCTTAGGCACGGTCTGGTTAGGCAACTCCTAAAAGACGGAGTGATCTCTCTGGATTATGTGAGATCCGAAAGAAACCTTGTTGATCCTTTTACAAAGGGGTTACCAAGGAAACTGGTTCTTGATACGTCAAGGGGAATGGGGCTTAAGCCCTGACGTTATGCACTAGTTTACTACGACACGTAGTATTATAAGAGATTTCATAACTAGTTTTGGTGGTGCTATAGAGACGCACTTGATGAATCTCTACTTACAAATCCATAACCAATTTTGGTGATGCTATTGAGACGCACTTGATGGATTTCGAGACTGATAAATCCATAACCATTTTGGTAGTGCTTTTGAAACACAATTGATGGATATGGTCTACTGCTGACGGGTTGGACTTAATATCCTTAATAGCTCAAATGTCGATGTTATTGAGACACACTCGACGAGCTACCTATGCGGGTGTCAATTTGCAAGATTAGAAGAAAAGATATGTGTTGTGAGGGTCTCACCGGAAAATAAAACAAGTTCAAGAAGCAATTCACTTGCTTTATAAGTACATTGTTGCCTTATTTCACTATGTGTCAATTCAAGTCGCAAGACATTAAAATTTAAGTATCACTTTCTTCCGTTATCCAGGAAATCCTTTCTCTTTTTCACTTCTTGGCATTTGTATGGGATTGTTGGGTTTATATCTCTTGAAATGCCATGAAGCAAAAAAAATAATTATAATTTTTTTTCTTTTTATTTTAATCAAATAAATCATATTTTTATTGGAGACCTTTCACTTTTGAGACTTTTCAATTTTTCTGAATTTAGTTGATTTTTATTAAAATCGGTTTCATCTTTTTGTCTTCTAATCATTATGATTTCTTATCTTTGGTATTCTATGGTGATCCTATAAATACTAGAGCCTAATCATATGTGAATTAGAAACAAAAGATATATAACACTTGTTACTCTCTCTTTATTTCTTTCCTGGATTCCGGTCTTGCAATCTTGAGTCTTTGTTGTGCGAGTGGGCGCGCTAGCAGAGTGATAACTGTGTTAACCTCGGAGGCATCCCGCATACGATCGCCACCATAGTCTTACCGAAAATTGCTTTCAGGTCAGTGGCTCCCATACCACGTCACGGTTTCTACCTTTTGACACTCGAGTTTCTTGGTTGTGCTCATCCTTCAGATATCAACAACAATCGGACTTGAATTAAGGTGTTGCGTGCCACGTCATGTAACGCCCCAAGATCCGGTTCTCCGAATCTTAGTCGTCACGCGATAAAATACAAGTATCGATAATACATATACGAAGATACATATACGAAATAGTTATGAAACACCTCGAGCGTCCTCGAGTGTATCATAACTATACTCGCACAAAGTCAACACCTTTAGTTTAGGCGTCCCTAACTTAAAGGTGATTGCACAAGTAAGTAAACCAGTTCTAAAACAATTCCATCAAAACATCCTTTGAAAATGAAGCAAGTAACTCATAAATAAATACCATAATGATGAGGCATAACTCCACCTCACCGAGTGTTTTACAAGATAAAGTAATAAACCGGATAATGAAAAGCAGTAACAAAACAGGTTACGACTCAACAGAGTCTACAACAGCCGACCAAACACCACTGGCAAAGACACGTCGACACGACACGCCCCCAAGCTCCCAGTCAAAAGATCTAAACGCATCCATAACCTGCACAAGCTGTAGGGGTGAACACGCTACCTCCAAGACTCAAACATCGCACATACACAAGATGATAACAATGCAAAAGTAGTTGTATAACATAATTAACTACACCCTAGGGTAACCGATTTCAGCCCAGGGAATCCACCCTTGCCTCGGTTCACCCTCCCTTAGGTAAAGGTAACTGATCTCGATCAAGGGAGTCCACCCTCAACTCGATTCACCTTACACCTAAATAAAGGCAACCGATCACAACTAAGGGAGTCCACCCTCAGCTCGGTTGACCTTTCCCACAAAGATAAAGGTAACCGATCTCGATCAAGGGAATCCACCCTCAACTCGGTTTACCTTACACCTAAATAAAGGTAACCGATCACAACTAAGGGAGTCCACCCTCAGCTCGGTTGACCCTTACCACAAATAAATGTAATCGATCTCGATCAAGGGAATCCACCCTCAACTCGGTTTACCTTACACACCACCTGTAACACAAGTATCACACCATACTCATGCAGAAAACATACTAGGTGCAAGACGGAATAAATCATCGTCTGAAAAGCAAATAATATAATACCTGGCACAATCCCGTGCATACAATCAGTTCAGAGTTATACTAAACTAATTCACCCAACATTATCATGCAAATCTCACTATTCGCATATAATCACACCAAGCATATTCACGCCACTACCATAGTGCCAAATCATGCTCACACGTATATATACACACATATATAATCAAACAAAGGCATCAAGCCATATAGTCTAGGTAGCTATGTCCCCCTACCTTAGGAAAGCTCCACGTACGCTCCTAGCCTCCCGCTCGAGCTATTCACGCCTTGCCTTTCCCGCGAGCGTCAATATCAACTAATAATTATATTCAATAATTAAAAACTCAAACAGACTCCGAAACGAATGCAATAAATTTACAAGTGTACTCCAACAAGTGCCTAACACTTGGACACACCTCAAATTAATCAAAGTAGCTAAAATGGGTCCGGAATGACCCATTTTCCCCGAAACACCCAATCTGCCCGGAAACGAGTTTTTGACCCTCGGGACTCCGAAAATTACGAAACTTGTTTCTAAACTCCTCATTTAATATTCTAAGACCAATGCAATTAACGGAATCGAATTCCGACATCCGAACGTTAAAATACTTCGATTAAAGTTATTGGTGGAAAAACCGTCTTTCACAATTTAAATCCGGAAATTATCAAATACGCAAGTTATCGACTCGGGGGTCACCCGGGACCACCCGAACTCACAAAACCCGAGCCCCGGGCTCGTGGGCCCCACACAAGCCACCACATTAATTCTCGGGAAACAAAATCGAGCTACGGGATTTACTTCGAATCTGTCCAGAGACAGATTCGGCAGAACAGTCCACTTCCCGGACTTGCAGCTCCAAATCCGTAGCTCGTCTGGAAAACACGTAAACATGAAAGTTGAAGCTCTGCCAGTCCTCTACAAACTTCATGTTTTGCTCGGAACCAAGTTCGAACTGGAACGGCTCCGTCCGGAGCAAAACAGATTGTCCGTCTGGCTGGACAGATTCAGCGGTTCAGTCACTTCCCGGGCTTCTAGCTCCCAAACCATTGCTCCTTTGGAAAAACTCACAAGATGAAGGTTGAAGCACTTCGAGTCAGTGTTCCATGGCCACCGGAATCAGCCACCAACGTGGCCGGAGCTCCGGCAAACCTCCGGTCACCGGAATTTGTTCAAATTTGTCTTAAAACATGCCTAATCATCTCTAGTGTCTAACTAAACTTAAAACAACACATTTCTACTTAAAACCCACGAACCAAACTACTCCAAATCGAAAAGAGAACCATACCTCTTGTAGTCCTCGATGCCGGGATTCCGAATACGAAGAAATCTCGAAGAAACGACGGACGGATTGACGGGAAATCCTCCTTCCTTGGCCGGACCCTCCTTCTCCTTCCCTCTTTCTCTTTCTCTTTCTCTTTCTCTTTCTCTCTCCTTCTTTCTTCTCTTCTCCCTCTCTTGGTTGTTCTCGGATGAAATGGGAGCTCCCCCTCCTTATAACAACACATTTTATTTAATTAATTACTTAATTAAATAAAATAAAAACCCAAAAATCAACCATTTTTCCTCTTTCCCAACATCACCAAACCCCACACACAACAAGTCACTTCCTTGTCCCCTTGATACCTAACCCATCAATCACATCGGTCACCTTTTCCACCAACCGAAAACGGATCAGATTTCCCAAAATCGGACGTTTCGGACCCCGAACGGGCACTTTTATCGAGATTTCAGCAAAATCTCCCGAGTGACTTAAAATGGGCTAACTAAGAATACTGCATTGACCGTTTTGCGATTCGGGACTTAACGAGTCCAGAATCGCCCAAAACGTCCTCGGTTGACTTTTCCAGCAAAAAGTCAACCTAAGTCAACTTTCCCCGAATGGGTCACAAGTGGTCTTTAGTCGCCCTAAACTTAGCTTGGTCGAAAATAACGTCATCTTATGTCCAAAACAACTCTCGGGGTCAGGTTCAGACTCGATCTGGTCACTATTCAAAAATTTTGAATTTTCCCAGATTTTAGTCTAACTGCCCGGGAGAGGTCCTTACACGTCATTTCGGGTATCCTAGTCTTACACCTCAAATCCTCTGAATTCGTTGATGAAACAACACGAAAACATCTCCAACTCACTACGAAGAAAACAAAATTATGAGCGGAAATAAATCGGATGAAATGGCACTCAAATACACTTGTTATTTAATTTAGAGATGATCAGACTTCAAAATAATTTCGAAGACACTTTTTTTCCTAACTATAATTAAAAAATAATTTGTCATTCTTCTCGCATAACTGTAATTAAATAATGTTTTGTTATGCAGGTGAGTTGAAAACATTTTTTTCGTACTCAACTATATTTTTTTTTTCATTTGAAGTTAACTTTAATTTTTGAAACGCTTTGGGGATTTTGATTAATGTTTCACAGTAATGAACATAAATAGCACAAAACACGGTATTTTAAAATTAGGATCTTCTTCACAAAAGTTTGAAAATGAGTTTCAATTTCCAATGAACAGTGTGAATCAAAAATAACCGAAAATGGTGTTCACTGGGTCGATCCATGATTGGCTAATCTTGGTAATCCATAGAAACTAATTTTTTTCTTATTTCCAAATTATCTTCCGGTCAAAATCGTCGTCGAGCTTCCTCACTTGAAGCCTTTGATCCCCGCGAATCGCAGATATCATACTCTTTCTCTAATCTCACCTTCCTCATCTTTGGATAGTCAAGAATCACCCCCGTTGACGAAGAAAAATCTCGGCAAGTCGAAATCTACCCACTCCCGAGCACACGGGAAGTGCACTGGTGTCAAGTAATATAGGGTGTTTTAAAGTCTCGAGTTGACCCCACGAGGACCGTTAGTTGATCAACATTGGAGTACAAGTGTCAAATGTGTTGGGTCTAAGTGATTATAAATGGACTTTGGTTTTGTGAAAATTTAAATTTTCAAGACGAAAATAAACACACAAATCATTAAATGAACAAGTCGGGGTCAAATATTCTACCAGAGAAATGACATGAAATGAATTTGAATACGTGAATATAATTTGAGAAATTTAATCGGGGCACCGGGGTGTGTCAATTATGGTCTTACCCAAAATGCTTAGTACTTCGGTGATCAAGGGTTCAATTACCTATTCGAGTCTATGGTGATCAGGCTCAGGTCGGAGGTCCAGGTAATCGATCTTAGGATCCTATAATTCACATGCTTTCGGCGTTGGTACCATATATGCATTTACTCTCGTACCCATTATTCCTATTGGCAACAATGTAATCCACCTAGGTCGATTGCTATCTCCTCTCTTCCTAGATTCGTTCAATATCAAGCCTACCCGGGAGGTGAAGCATTAAGTTATATAGTTAGGATCCCGATTCCCGTATCCAAAGTTAAATCAAGCATCCTAATTCAATTCATTTCATTTCCCGTTCCACATAAAAAACCCTATAGAGAATTTAGCTACTCATGTGAATAAAAACCATATTTAAACTCATCAAACTCGTCATTTTCAAAATCTCCATATTCAGGCACATATATTCGAATCCCAATTTCATGAACAATAGTTATTCAATCTCAAAAGAAATTCCAACAATTCATCTATAAAATAACTCTGTTATCACATTCCAATCTCAACCAATTCAAATCCCACAAAATGAAACCCAATAATAACCAGATCTAACAATCAATACCCAATTAAGCACAAAACTAACAAGATCTACACCCTCTAACCTCAAAATCGACGAACTTGGCTTCTTTTGAGACCTTGGAACCTATATTGCTTCTTCCCTTGTCCTTGAATCACCAAAACCCTTTCTCTGGATCGATCTCTCCTCCCAATCCTTTTAATTTTGTAGCCAAAAAGTGATTTAAAATAGATTTCAACGCAGGGAAAAAGGGCAATCGCACTAGAAATTTAAGTTTAAGTTTGCTAAAACTAGTTTGCCGTATGAGGCTGCTGGGTTGGACCCGGAAGGGTTTCCAAACTCATTTCGTCTCGTCGCCATAAAGAGCACGGGTTGCCGGTTTATCACGAACCAGCCAGGTGCAACCCGTCAATCTTCTCCAACGTGACCGGGTGACATTCCCATGCTGATCTCCATTCTCCCCCGCGTGAAACACTCGGGTTGCTGGGTTAGCACCAAGCTATCGGGTGCCAACCGGCAGGGAAACCCGGCAGGTTGCTCGGGAGGTGACCGGTGAGCTCCCGGGACCTCTTCTCTACCATTCTTCAATATGCACACGGGTTGTCGGGTTAGCACAAGCCTGTCGGGTTGCATCCGACAGGTTTTCCCGGGATCATTGCACAGCGGAAAATTGAGTTCTAACCGAGAAATCCCGGACCAGGACCTCTTGCCAACAATAGATGAATTAATTGAATCGTAGAATCGAGAAAGCCTACCTCTTGTAGTCAAAATGAGTAGCTCTCGAGTCTGACCCAAGACGTTGTCTCGGACGCGTCCTCTACGAGTGCACACACGTGAATTCGAACCTCTTGAAGCGTAGATTCTCCCGACGGCTACTAGACCCTCATAGAACCCTACTCGATTCCCTAGCTCCCAATACAAGAGATAAAGAGGTTTTGTGTGACTAGAAAATGTTGCACAAAGGCATTAGGAGGCACACACACCAAAGCCTCTATATATATGCTTTAGATGGGCCTTAAGGTTTTCAACTCGTCAGAAAGGGGTGTCGATCGACTCTACCCCGTGTTTGAGTGTCGATCTACACCTCACTTGTGACGTGTATGGATTGACACCCCGTAGGTATGGATCGACACCTCACACGTGGTCAAGATTTATCGAGATCGCCCGAGGAGGAAACTTGGGCTAAGAATGGATTCCTCCCCATCATACATGACATAAAGCTCAACAAGACTCAGTGTCGCACAACACGTGATGAGCTGAGGCACTTGAGTTTGATCCCTTATGCATCAGCATTAGGATCCATCATATATACTATGGTCTGAATGAGACTTTATGTCTCTTATGCCCTGTCTAGATTGATCCGGATGACTCGCTGTCTCAGTCTGGTTGTGTGTTTGTGCTCAACGATGGAGCTTTTGGTTGGAAGATCTGCAAGCGGTCGACCGTTGCAGATTCTACTACAGATGTCGGGTACATAGCTACTTAAGAGGTGGCAAAAGAGGTTGTATGGATTCGGAAGTTCATGGCCGGACTAGACGTAATTAAATCGTCCACACCGGTGAACTTGTATTGCGACAACACTGGCCCCATAGCACAGGCTCAGCAGCCCATAGCGCATACCAGATCCAAACATGTACTGCGACGGTTTCGCTTGATTTGAGAGTTTGTCGATATTCGAGAATTCGTTGATCAAAGTGAAATGAAGATTTGTAAGATTACGACAGAAGATAATGCAGCCGACCCATTGACAAAGACATACTTCATAATTCAACTAACAGCTCATTATCGTGTTTGATTTAGTATCATGAAATAGCTATGTATAAAATAGTTATACACTGGCCCTATAGCACAAGCTAAGAAGCTCATAGCGCATACCAGATCCAAACATGTACTACGGCGGTTTCGCTTGATTCGAGAGTTTGTCGATATTCGAGAATTAATGAAGATTTGTAAGATTACGACATAAGATAATGCAGCCGACTCGTTGACAAAGGCATACTTCATAATTCAACCAACAACTCATTATCGTGTTTGATCTAGTATCATGAAATAGTTATGTATAAAATTCTTGTATGAATAAAAAAGTCTAACAACACTTAAAAAAGATTTTAGCATGAAATATTGCTTTGTTTGAAATTTTTTGAAAATTCATCGCTGTTGATTTATTTAGTCATGACTTATATATAAACTTTGAGTTTGCATTAAATAGTCTTGAGAAAAATACATAAGCAGAAAAAAAAATTTAATATCAAGACAAAAGATGTATTTAACAATCAAAGTATTCTTTCAAACGATTAACAATACGTTAATTAATAAAGATAAGTAAAACAGACAACATATATAGATAGACGTACATAATTCCAATTCTCCCACGACAAGACAAGACACAATTAAACATGTTAAAAGAAGCAATATATAGGAAGTAAATCAGGTGCATGATGAAGGAATGGCAACAAGTGGAATAGCCTTTTGCAGAGTAACACCAAATTTGTCAGTCATGTCCAAATCCTTGGGTTCCATCCCATCGGGTAGCTTCCAGTCAAAATGATGGATGAGCGAGCCAACAATCAAGCTCATCATCCTCACCCCAAGTGCCAACCCCGGGCACAGCCTCCTCCCCGCACTGAAGGGTGTGTAATTGAAGTTGGTGCCTCTAAAATCGCACTCTGAATTCATCAGGAACCGATCCGGATTGAACTCTTCCGAGCGATCCCAATACTCGGGATCGCGCGAAATGGCCCATGCATTCACAAGCACTTGGGTGTCCTTCGGGACCACGAACCCGTTAACGTTCACGTTCGACTGGGCGCGATGAGGCAGGAGAAGAGGCGCTGTGGTGTGAAGCCTCATTGTCTCCTTGAGCACGAACTCCAGATATGGTAGTTTAGGTAGGTGCTTCTCGAGGACTTGTTGTCCTAACCCAACCGTTTCAGCGAGTTCTTGTTTTGCCTTTGCCATCATGTTCGGATTGCGGATTAGTTCGGTCATTGCCCATTCCATTGTAGTCGTCGTCGTGTCCGTTCCTCCTATGAACAAGTCCTGCATTCATTATAATTGAACATCACATTTGTATAGTGATAACTAAGTGATGCGTGACAACCGTAAGAAATAACGTAAGATCTACATGTAACAAGGAACATCTATTTTTCTATAAAAAGAAATCAGTGAATCATGTTGGGAAGATGGTTTAACAAACATTTGGAAGAAATTAATTTTTTTTATACGCCACGTCACCATTGACGCCAACGCGCTGAGCGGTTCGCAAGAGTTTGCACGCGGGGTCTGATTCGTACAAGTCATAACTTATTTAGTAATATTTCGCCTATCTGTACTAAATATTTTTAATATTACATCGCTTTCGATGGGTCTCGAACCCTAGTCTGAAGTCAATGAGCGAGCACTACTAACCAGCATATGTATTGAATACTGTTTCTTGTAGATTGAGTTGCTCAAATTAAAAACAGTTCTTTGTTCAAGAAACTATTTATAAATAATTCAACAATAATATCCTAAAAGTAAACTAGTTAAATAATTGAAGCATTGAAGTGTTATGTTACAAATATGAACAGAAGCAATTCAAAAGTCAGAAGTTCACGTGTCGAAGGCTATTGATGTATTCTCCAGCTGTCATAATATATATGTATGTATAATTGGACACATGTTGTAATTGCTTCTATAGTGTCACCGACACAATGATACTGTTCATTCATTGTATAACTACTTGTTTTATAATACTGAACCAGTTAAATTAAAAAAAATATTGAAATTAAATACGACAACACGAGAGATCGACATTATAATTAAATACTTACCGCAAGCAAGATATTGACGTCATCAGTGTTGAATTGGTCGACACCCTGCTCTTGGCTCTGATCAAGAAGAACATCCAAGAAGTCCCCGAACCTACGAGACTCGTGATCTTCTCTGTGTCTCAAACGTTTCTTGATTATGTCGTCGATCAACCAATGAAGACGGTCGTATGAGACCTTAATATCCCGCTTTATGTGCTGCACATCAAAAGGCTTCAGCAACGGAAAATAGTCCGACAAGTTTGGCTTCCCAGCTAGCTCCATGATTCTACCAATCAGCACCTGCTTATGCATGCAAACACATTTAATTATATCTAACTTGAAAATTAACATAATGTTTCACTCACCTAATTATTTTGAATTACTCAATTCTGCTAACATTACTAGTTATATTTAAAAAAATGTCATTTCTTTGGTATATTTTTTCTCTTTATCTGAACATGAGTTCTTTGGATATTAAAATTTTCAAATAAATTCAATTCCTTTGTTCTTTTGGGGTGACGTAATTGAAAATCGAGTATACATAAACAAAGTGTGTCCCTGTTAATTTTTAGGGTAAATTCCTCATGACATTCTTTGACTATACGCGTGTCTCACATGTCCCCCTTAACTACAAAATTAATCTGTGAGGTGCCTTAATTATTCAAAAATCTCACTTTACTTTTTTTGTTGACTTTTTTCAAAATTCTGTTAAGTTTTTGCGAAATGACGAAAATTCTTTTGTATCTGAAAAATTAAAATAAATAAAGAAAAATGATTTTGAAGTTTTTTTTTTATTTTCATTTACAAAAACAAAGAATAAAAAAATATATTTTAGTATTAAATTTTTTATTTATAAAAATTAATAAAATAAATGATGTTTATAAATAAATGTTTATTTTTTAAAAAATTTCATAAAAAAATTTAAAAAAATTATTTTTACCACTAATAAAATTTTATTCTTTATTTTATACAACGAGAAAATTAGAAAAAAAAGTTCAAATCATTTTTATTTATTTATTTTAATTTTTCAGATACAAAGGTATTTTCGTCATTTCACGAATAACTTAACAGAATTTTAAAAAAAGTCAACAAAAAAAAGGTAAAGTGAGATTCTTGGATAATTAACGCACCTTAGAAATTGATTTTACAGTTAAAAAGGCGTATAAGACTAACTTTTACTAATACTTTCTGGTGGGACAGAAATACACGGTAATTTTTAGAAAGAAACGTCGGCCACCAAAAAAGATGAAGCTTAGAGTAGAGAATTATTAAGCAATCATACACTATTTATGCATGCCAACACATTTAATTATATATAACTTGAAAATTAACATAATGTTTCATTCACCTAATTATTTTGAATTACTCAATTCTGCTAACATTACTAGTTATATTTATAAAAAAATGTCATTTCTTTGGTATATTTTTTCTTTTTATCTGAACATGAGTTCTTCGAATATTAAAATTTTCAAATAAATTCATTTCTTTTGTTATATTTGAGTGACATAATTGAAAATCGAGTATACATAAACAAAAGTGTGTCCCAGTTAATTTTTAGAACAAAATTTCACATGACCCTCTTTGACTATACGTGTGTCTCACATGCCTCCTTAACTACAAAATCAATCTGTGAGGTACCTTGACTATCCAAAAATCTCACTTTACTTTTTTTCGTTGACTTTTTTCAAAATTCTGTTAAGATTTTGTGAAATGACGAAAATTCTCTTGTATCTAAAAAATTAAAATAAATAAAGAAAAATGATTTTGAAGGTTTTTTTTTCTATTTTCTTTTAGAAAAACAAAGAATAAAAAATATATTTTAGTATTAAATTTTTTATTTATAAAAATAATAAAAATAAATGATGTTTAAAAATAAATGTTTATTTTTAAATTTTTTTATAAAAAAGTTTTAAAAAATTATTTTTACTACTAACAAAATTTATTCTTTATTTTGTACAACGAGAAAATTAGAAAAAAAGTTCAAATCATTTTTATTTATTTATTTTAATTTTTCAGATAAAGGGGTATTTTCGTCATTTCACGAAAAATTTAACAGAATTTTGAAAAAATTAAAAAAAACGGTAAAGTGAGATTATTGGATAATTAAGGCAACTAACAAATTAATTTTGTAGTTAAAAGGGCGTATAAGACTAACTTTTACTAATACTTTCTGGTGGGACAGAAATACACGGTAATTTTTGGGAAGAAACGTCGGCCACCAAAAAAGATGAAGCTTAGAGTAGAGAATTATTAAGCAATCATACACTATTTTTGTGAGTTTTATTTTCCTTTTTGATCTCATTCCTAACATATATGGTATTTAAATGGTGTTACACTTTAAAATTGTAAGACTCTAACCTTTAGCTCTTCTACGGCACTGGATTTGGGGTCCATGATGTCAATAGAAAAGATGGTGTTGGAGAGCATGTTGAGGGTTGTCCCGAAGACGAGCTTGGCGATTTCGACGGGAGCGGCTGCCTCAGCCACCCTCAACACCATGTTGGCCGCCATGCGGTGGCGGATGTCCTGCAGTGCGTCCAGGCGGCTTGTGGTGAACACGTGGCTGTTGCATATCTTCCTCAGGCTTCTCCACTTGGGCCCTCCCGACATCCACGCCACCGATATCTCGTAGTTCATCTCCGCGGTCACCGCGTCCGGGACCGGCCGCCCCAGGAAGGCCTGGTCGTGCTTCTGGAGTATCTCTCTCGCCATTTCCGCCGACGACGCCACCACCGTCGTCGTCAGCCCCAGCTTGACCGTCATCAGCGGGCCGTGTTTCTTCGCCAGCTTCGCCAGGGACTCGTGCGGCCTATCCCCCACCTCTAACAGGCTCCCCAGGATCGGAAGCCCTCTCGGTCCCGGCGGCAGCTTTTCTTTCTTAAGCACATAGTAATAATAAATTACAGACACAACTGTCACAATGGCTATGAGGGAGTAGTACTCCATTTCCATTTGCACGGCTACTAGCTACTATATATTAACATCTTATTATTATGGCTTCTTATATATAGAGGACATGTTCATTTCTTCTTCATTTGACTTTTAGACACAGGCGGTGGGACAGCTAATTAATGTCTAACGCATTTAAGTACTCCATTGGATTTATCCTCTATTCATATGCTATATACACTTTTGACATTTTGTAGATTATGCTATATACACTTTTGATATTTTGTAGATTTTGTTTGTGTGTAACTTCAATTCATTGCAGCCATGTCTCAATTTTTATCGGTACCAGAATTTGAAAATTATTTGAATGGATAGTTATTATGAGTATCACATTATATATATTGTGTATTTGTGAACTGTCTAACACTGCACCATATTGTCTTGACGCCTGCACACAAAGAGCAAGAGCGCAGGCGTAAGCTACGACAAGAACAACGCACAACAAATGTGCGATGTCAGTAGTTAAGGGAAGGACAACGCACATTAAAATGCGCAATTACAATATAACGATTGCACACTTAAATTTGAGTGCGCAGTCTGAAGGATTTCCCCAAATTGCTGACCGTTGGCAACGGTCGCCTTTAGTTGTAGCCGTAATGAGACCGTTGCGAAGAACTGCGCACGCTGTGAATGTGCGTTGTCCTTAACTTGTGACTGCGTACATTTGGAGGGTGCGCAGTTGTTGCGTTTCTGCCTATAAATTGCAGAAAGTTGGCGTTGTGTTGTGTGAGTTTAGAGAATTGGCATTTCTTCCAAAATTGAGGGATCAAATATATGTGGGGGAGATAAATTATAGAGGCAATTAAACGCATCAAGAATACCATGACACATCGTACGTGCACGTCATTCGTCCATGATAAGGTATGTACATATATATATATATATATATATATATATCATTTTATTTCGAAATAAAATTTAGATATAGTAGTGTGATTTAGTAATTAGTGATTGTTTAAAATATAGATAAAAAATGGATCGATGGTGGATGGGAATGTATAGGTCAACAAATGCTTTCAAGAGAGGTGTTAGCAGTTTCGTAATTTTTGCGAGAGAAAATGTTATACAATACGGTCCAGATCGATTCAAGTGCCCGTGTTTGACATGTTGTAATTTTCGTTTCAACGAGATGCCGACCATTTGTACACATTTACTTAGGAAAGGATTCATGAGATACTATACAATATGGACCGAACATGGCGAAGTGGGAGAAGTCGGGGAGAGCAGTAACCAGGGTCTGCGTTATTCCCCTGTTCACAATCTCGTGGTTGATCATGTTCATCAGTTCGTGCATGATGTAGACCCAGGTTGAGATGTTAGAGTTGAACAACTTGGAGAAGCAACTGATATGGCAATTCAAGTAGATGCTGATGTTGCTAAAACAACGACTGCAAAGTACAAGCGGTTGGTGGCAGAGATGGAGAAACCATTGTATGATGGTAGCGATGATACAGTGTTGGCCGCACTACTGCAAATTCTGTCAATCAAACATAAGACGGGGATGACAGACACGACATTTGACGATGTAGCTGCGTACGTTTCCACAAAGTTGCCGCAACCCAAAGCGCATGTGGCAAACTACGCATCGGCGAAGCAAAAATTGAAGTCAATAGAATTGATGTTGGTGAAATATGATGCATGTTACCACGGTTGCATATTGTACTACAAAGAGCACATAAATTCCACAGAGTGTCCAGTATGTGGAGATTGTCGGTACGAATACGCTGGAAGTTTGACTGTGGCAAAGAAGACATTGTGGTATTTTCCATTGGCACCGCATTTGCAGCGACTATTTTCCGTACCCGAGACTTCTGAGTGGATGCGTTGGCACGGGGAGCGGGAGAGGGTGGACGATGATACACTCAAACATTCAGTAGACGGGGAAGATTGGATTACGTTTGACTAACATTACCGTGTTTTTCAGTAGACATTCGTAACGTGCGCCTCGCTATTGCAACTGACGGTTTTTGTCCGTTCGGATCAAACACACCGCCTTACAGCCTTTGGCTCGTCGTCGCTATCCCGATATATTTTCTCCATCAATGGCAATGAAGAAAGAATATAATCTGCTGACGATGTTGATATCTGGTCCGAAGTCACTAGGTAAATATTTGAATAATTTTATGAGGCCACTGAACGGGGAGTTGCAGAAACTATGGCATAAAGGAGTTCCGACATGGGATGAGTTTAAGGATGAAGCTTTCCAAATGCGTGTTGCAGTGATGTGAACTATTAGCGACTATCTATGGCTGGGAATGTTGGGTGGAATTCAGACAAAAGGTTACAAGGCTTGTCATATATGCATGGACGACATTGATTCCACTCATAAACGGGGGAGAACGTCGTACTTGGGTGCACGCATGTACTTACATTGAACTCATCGATTGCGTCGAGCGAGACAAGGTTTTAATGGAACAGTTGAAGAAAGAGACGTGCCTTGTATCTGCTCTGGGGAGGAAGTTTTTTCATTCATATTGCAAAATGAATATCCAGTACAGAGTTTGGACCCGATGTTGAAACCTAGGGCCACTCGGGAGAAATACTGTTGGACGCACAAAAGCATACTCTGGCAGCTGGATTATTGGAAGATTCATCAAGTCAGACATGCCCTTGATCTGATGCATATAGAGAAGAATGTGTGCGACAATGTTATGAGCACCGTTATGGAAGTTGGTGGGAAGACTAAGGATGATGAGAAGGCCTGATTCACGCTACATGTTTTGAACGTGCGACTGCATTTATGGCATGTACATGGTAATGATGGAAAATGGGTTCTCTCTCGGGCAGGGTATGTTGTGAAGCCAAAAGATCGTGGAGAAGTACTTGACCATTTGAGGATGGTGAAGTACCCAAGTGGATATGCGGGAAATTTAAAGAGTAAAATAAAGGAAGACAAAAGATTTTACGGGCTCAAGACGCACGACTGTCACGTGTTGATTCAGAGGAAATTTCCCATTATGATTCAAAAATACGTCGATCCAGACGTGGCAGACGTATTGGTCGAGTTCATGTATTAAACCCTATCACCAATGATTATTGATTTTAGCCAAAAATCATCGTTAAAAACTCACAAAGCGATCAATATTCAAGCTCATAATTAGAAGAGAAGAAGAAAGAACAACGAAACCCTACTCCGGTGGAGTAAGATTCCGTTAATTCGGGCAAAATCTCTTCGATTCGTGACTTGATCTTGGATGCCTTCGATCCCTATCCTCACGATCCATCTTCAACGAGTGTTCAACCTCCTCTTGAAATCTCAAACCCTCCTTAGACATCTCTACTCGCAGCTCTCTGTGAAAGAAACCCTAATGATCGAAACTCCTCAAACCAAGATTTATGGGTTTTATTTATAGGTTGGTCGGGCGTGACATGGGCTTTCCTGATATGTTGCATGCGCTCCAAGTCTCTGTAGTACTCTCCAAGGTGAAATGTCACAGCGTGACATGTCGGGCTTGACATGCCCTTTCTCTTCAATTCTCCAAGCTCGCATGTCTAGATGTGATGATGTAGCTATAGTGATGTCACGGGAAAATATCACGGCCATGACATGAGGCTGTGACGTGCCCTCTTTTCCGCTCTGCTTCCAGGAAGCTCTGTCTTTAGCGCGTTTTGACCTGAACCTGAATAAGCACACTCGAAACACCGTGGAGGCATATGTGGTATAGAAATCGGTAAAATATAATGTAAGAGAGAATATAAAACGTTAGCGAGAACATAATAGTGCATTAGAACCTAGTATTGATGCAACCGCATCAGGAAGCATAATTCCTCTTGAGACTAAGAAGAGTGTGGTGGGTATTGAATCCCGTAGAATTAGCCAAGAGAAGCATTTATAATTTTGTGGCACCAGACTACTCCATACCCGAGCTTGCTACTTGACCCGATCATCCATTTTACTTGTAGAGTAAAGTTAGTACCCCTTTGAGTTTTAATAGGAAGCTAGAACTTTATAACGGTATACCACGAGCTCTAAATATACAAGAGGTGAATGAGAAATTGAATCTCAAACTTGACCACTTAAGATAGTCTTGTTGAGAATTGAGCTGTGCACTCATAGTGTTTTCTCAATGTATATATAGAATCATGTTTCCATATAATATTAGAAGACATAAAGGTATGACTCTCTCTCGCCAGTGCGAAAGGGGTGCAAAAATTGGACCGACAAGCGGGCTATGAGCATGAACTTGCATGCAGTCGCATGTCGTGGGCGATGCAAATGCGGTAGAAAAATTATTTTTTGTAATTAAAAAATAAACGTGATTAATTCCATTAATTGATAATTTCTCTGAACTAAAAATTACTTATAATTACGTTATCAAAGAGTCTTATTTCATTATAACACTGGCACACCAATGAAAGTACGTTACCGTTAAAACAGAAAGTACATAAAATTATTGGTTATGCAAATAAAAATTTATCGTTTAAAATTATTACAACTAAAATATTATTCTGAATCGACACTAACATCAAAAGTTTGCAAATTTGGGCATCAGGCCATGTGGCATATTCGGGTTTGCATCAACCATATGTTGGTACACGAATCTCTAGAGTGCTCAATCTTTTTGTAAATTATAAAAGTAGTTGTGAACTATTAATTTTTTTGCAACAAGTTGTTGCGAGCTTTCTTTATTGCAAAAACAACATTTATGAACTTATCAATTTTATGCAAAATGTGTAATTTTGTTTAATTGTAACAAAAATACTCCTGAAATTAGATTTATTAAATTAAAACCATTTTCCATTTCCTTCTGTTTTTAATTTCACTTTTCTCTTAATATTGTGATAATTTAATCCAAAACTATCTTCTATTAAAATTCTATACAAGTATCTTGATTGAATTGAATTTTAAAATATCTTGAATTTAAAATAAATTGGTCTCCAATTTCAGTTTGATTAGTTCAATTTACTTTGAGATAGTGATTTGTTATTAGTTAGTATTTTAATAAAAGTTAATTTTAGAACAAATCATCGATTGATATTATATTAATTTAGTCCTAAAATTGTAGGTGTGCAAGACGGCAGTTTAGACAAATTGCTTATTTACCTTTAAACACATTAAAAATTATTTACCTATATTAAAATAAAAAAAATGGTAATGTTTTGACACTAATACATAATAATTATTTATATTTGAAAAAGTGAAATCTTCTTTGAGTTGGAAAATAGTTTTGATTTTAAAAAATTAATTACACGGTATTTTTCTATTTTTTTGAAAAAATTACAAATTTTGCAGAAAAAAACTTGTGAGTTCACAACCACTTTTTGAAAAAAAATTAAATAGTTCAAATCTATTTTTTGCAATTTTCCCTTCATTTTTTTATGGCTTTCCTTTTCGGTCCAACTCCATTTTCATAACCTTATTTTCCTCTTCGATGACCACATTTCTCGGCTCCATGACTTCATTTCTCCCCTTTAAGTTTTCAAATTCATTGGAAAGAGGTTTATCGACTAAAGAAATTTCATGATCGTCCAATTCTCAGGCAAATACGAATATACTCACACGTTTGTATTAAAAATGACAAATGAAATAAGATACTTGTGAATAATTAGCACAACTCTTGATCCCATAAATTTCAAAACGATGATCACAATTGATTTTTATGTTTGTATATGAGATATTGATTCTCATTTTACACACCTGTAATAGTGTGAGCATTAAGAAACGTACAGAACACTGCTTCATGAAATAGATATCGATTCAATTTAAAATAATATGAAGACTTGGGTTTAAGCAATAAGATCACTACCTCAGAAAAAAAGCAATAAGATCACAATTCAATGTCATTGCATACTATCCGGGAATTAAAAAAAATTAGTCAACCTCATTTTAAGGAATTTAGAATGGATGAACGATATTTGAGAGTCTACTAAACTCAATCTTTAGGCCATGTTGTCTTGATTTGATATAACCGTCTCATCATCAAATTTATAAAGTCAATGATTTTAGGTACTAATTTAATTTTTCTATACACATCTAACTTAATCGGATAACCCATTTCAAAATAAACATGATTTTAGCTATCCCCATCCAATTCCATCTCTTAAATTTAAAGATCATTACCGCACATGAATTTCAGGCTTCAGCCACAACTTAACTTTTTCTATGCCCGTTGAATTTAGGAGGACAAATTTAAACCCTCCTAGTTATCATACTAGGAATCGTGTTGTTAGGGGGGTAAACGAACTAAGCCGAGCCTCATTTTGGCAGGGCTCGGGTCGGCTCGTGAAAAAAGTGTTTGGCTCGAGCTCAGCTCTGGCTCGGCTCGGGCTCAAACGAGCTTATACAATTAAGCTTGAGTTCGGCTCGAAATAAAATAAATGAGCTCGAGCTCGGCTCGACTTGGTTCGCTTAAATTTAAATACAAATATTTCTTAAAAATTAAATGAATGAGAAATAATAAATCAGTCAACTTGCTATTGATTCGACTTGATTTGACTTATCTAATTCTATTATAAGTAGTTAAAATATATTAATATAAATATATAATTCAATAACTATTAAACGAGTCGGGTTGCGAACCTATCGAGCCTTAAAAGATTAGGCTCGAGCTCGGCTCGTTTATTAAACGAGCCCAATCTTGAGCTCATTATAACGAGCCCGAACCAAATACTTAATGAGGCGAGCTCAAGCGGCTCGTTAAAAGCTCGGCTCGTTTACAACCCTAAGTGTTGTAAATGACACCTGCCGAAAATCACATGTGCGAAATGCCGTGGCGTTTTGGTCGTTTTAAACCGTTTTGAGTCAGTTTTGTATTGATTTGGGATAATTTTGAACCGAATTGAACTGATTATGTCCAAACTAATTATTTTTTTCAAAAAAAGTTGGAAATATTATAATTTGTAGTATAATACGGATTTTTATTATATACGTAAATTAATTTATATTAAAAATTCAAAATTAGAAATCCGTCATGACCCCGAAGGCTCTTATCCGCCATCATATGGTCATGCAACATTTACCCCCTTGCCAGGAACTTATATAGGCAATGATTGTACATACAATTTGATCTTTCCTTTTCTATATCATCAATAAAAACGATTATATTAATGGAAAAAGAGATGATTCCCAAGTTGAAAATGTAGCACCAAAAAAAGTACATGAAACACTACAATACATGAGATTTGTGTAGAGGAAAAGTGAAAAAAAAAAAAAAAAAATTAGATAGCAGCTTGAAAAGTGGTTGTGTTCCTCTTAAATGGTATGAATAATGTCTTCTTCATTGCCCGAATATGTAAATCTTAACGATTTACAAAGTGTTAAGAGTATAATACTATACAAAATAAAAAGATTAGATAGCATCTTGAAAAGTGGTTGTGTGTTCCTCTTGAATGGTATGAATAATGTCTTCTTCATTGCCCGAATATGTAAACCTTAACGATTTATAAAGTGATAGAGTATAAAATTATAATTGGTCCTTTAACTATAAGCATAAACTTTTAGTTGAGTTAGTCTTCTAATATGGTATTAGAGATAGTTCTACCTCACAGACACGGGTTCAAATCTCAGGACGTACAAATTATATTTCTTTTCATTCTCTCTTATCTCTTATTCTCATTAAAAACAACCCCAACTCTCTTTAATGTGCTTCTCTTCCAAAGGCCCTCTAACAGGCTAGAGTATAAAATTATAACTGTTCTTTCAACTATTAATTTAAACTTTTAATTGAGTTTGTCCTCTAATAAAAAGTTTTTGTCCTCGCAACGAGTCAAGACCGCAATCCAAAATGATAGGAGGTTCGGAAGGGTTGTAATCGAGTACAAACCCATGTTTACCATACAAATGTTAGAACACCCACTAATCGTTGGATGGTGTAATCAATGGATGAGATTTACGCTGACTCATTAATGGCTCATTAATGTAATTATAATTAATTCTTAATTTATTTTGGTCATTTGACATCACCAAAGGGGTAATTTAGTAGTTTTATACAACAATCTAATTTCCTTATTTAATAATTTTTCCAATTCTTTTTAATGAATAATTATTCTAGTCATTAATACTTTTTAGTTTTATAGTTTATCGAGATCGAATTTGTCAAGTAAAGAAATTGGTTTCATGATATGTTTTATCGTTTCATGAGTTCATAATATGTTTCATGAAACCATGAGTTTATGTTTTATCGTTTCATGAGCTCATAATGTGTTTCATGAAACCATGAGTTTATGATATTTTTTATCGTTTCATGAGCTCATAATATGTTTCATGAAACTATGAGTTATGATATGTTTCATCGTTTCATAAGCTCATAATATGTTTCATGAAACCATGAGTCCATGATATACTTCATTTCATGAATTCATGATATGTTTCATCATTTCATAAGTTCATTTTTGGTATGTTTGGAGCATTGAAATGACATGTTTACACTATATTATAATAATTTCATTATCTATTAATTGTTTCATAAAATTTGAAGTTGAGTAGTAAAAATTCTTAAAATCATATTATAAACTAATTTCATCAATTCTCAGCGAGCAATTAGGGCCAAAATAAAATACATTTTATGAACCGGAGTAATCATATCATCCTTATTACTGATTGGGATGTAGGGGAGCTCCAAGGCCGCTGCATGTGAACAAAAAAATCCAAATCAATATCAAAAGTAACCGAACTATGAAAACACGGTAAATGAAACAAAATCTAATTAACCAAAAAAACACATGTTCAACAAATGAATATGTAATAGAGATTTGTAGCCATATAAAGCACAATTCAAATGAAACCTTAGGTCTTTCACCAGTTATGCACCTTATCTAAATAACTGTAAATTACATCCCCAAACTGTACCAATCTTATTGTCTCATATAGCTTAAATGAACAATTAACCTTCTCAAATCAAAAATTTGTACCAAAATAGACCAATACAATAACAATAAGCTAATGCATAAGTGCAATCCTAAATAATATTGAAGAGAAGACGTGTATATATACAGTGAATTATGATTTTAACACAAATCAAATAAATTCAATACTTTTTAAGAGAAGACACACACAAATATATATATATATATATATAATATTTCAATAGAGCACTCACCTAACAGACATAGAAGGTATGAGTATAGTCGACGGCTTGTGTTTTGACGGTGGCTGCAATTTCGCGGCGGTTTCATCCCCAAACGGTACAAATCGGAAGCCGACGATTGGAGCGTGACGGGTAGACGGTCGGCATCGAGAGATCTTGAATTGCCGCCGTCAAGCTCGGATTGCCGCGATATGAAGAGAGGTGGCTTCGTTTTGCGACGCTGATAAGGTATAAAGATGTTGGGTGGCTAATGGTTATGAAAGGGGATTAGGGTTTTAATAATAAATTAGGGTAGTGTTTTACTATATTACCCTTTTAAGTATTATTTCATTTATAAAATGGGGTATTTATTATAATCGTTGATTTAAACCATCCAATGGATGGTATATGTTCTAACATTTGTACTATAAAAGGGGTTTGTAGCGGAGTCCTTCCAATTTCGGAACCAGAATCACTTTTGAGTTTAGTATGATTGGGCCTAAACTGAGAGGAGGAAGAGTAGTGTCAGCATGCAGGATCAGTTTGGGAAAAATGAGAAATTTAGATTTCCGCCTTTTATGTTTGCGTTTGGCAATGGCCTTGGAGGGCCCAATAGGAAAATAGCCCACATTTGGAGGATTTACACACAAGTTAAGATGTCTCAACCCAATAAGTGAATCATCGTCTTTAATTGTGTCGCCAATCCCAGAAACAAAAGCGTCGCCACCATCCTTAATTGCATATGGAATAGACGGTTACAACGCGTGAGGATTCACGCTAGGCAAGATGAGCGAGGAGTCGGATAAGGCAACATCAGAAGGCGAGTGGGTACGAATGGAAGGCGAGGACATTTTATTCACCCCAAACCAAGGATGAGTCCAAATTCGACGGTGATAAAATGACCGGCAGAAAGGATGGCGAAAGAGAGATTGGCACACCATTGGATCTATTCCAAAGATCTGAATGTGGAAACACTTGTCCATAACCGAAATCATGGTTGTCACCATTATCGGGTCTAAGGTGTAAGAGAGAACGAGAACGAAAACTTGATCATAGTGGTGATCGAAAGTGTAATATGGGTGGATTTTTACAACTTGACCAACTAAACCGGCAACTTTCTTTATGGAAACCACCGACTAACATACAAGAGAGAGTCTGGTGATTGAGATCCATTGAAAAATAATATCTCTCTCAACCAATTGGGGCTTAACATGACCATCAATTGAACTCGGTTATTGATCTTCAATATACACATCTAATTTGATTAGATAAATCTAAAATCATCTCATTACACACAGATGTTAGAAAAACTACAATTTTAGTTATATCTTGAATGTATTCTATACACGTTCAGTAGGGACGGATTTAGAAGAGTGTTACGAGGGGTAGTGATAGGAGTATTTTTGTACCGCTTTTCGAGCACCGAATTACCCCATTTTGACCTTGATTCGTTCTAGTTGGGTACATTTTACCCTTATTTGAGGTCTCTTTGACGTTACGGATACTCTGAGTGAAATATGTAAACTTTGGGTCATTTTAGACCATTTTCAGGACTTTTTCGAGTCTTTCCCGTGGCCATACACGGGCCACCTTATAGCCATCAACTTGGGCCTTAAAAACCCAATGAAACATCCAAATCAAGACCTACCCCGTGGACGAGGGCCACGGTCCATAGCGATTCTCCGTGGCGAAACAACATGCCCGTGGTGAGCTCCGAGATTAGAGATTCAAGAAGTCCCGCGCCCTGAGCATGCGACATAGATATAGTCACTAGCATAGCTCATTGTCGTATTATCAGATCATCCTTAGACTTTAGAGTCTCCACTGATTCCTATATTTCGTAGTTTGACATGCTCATATACTCTATCCATATATGAATAATGAAAGGGTATGATTGGCTGCGCGACTAGTTGTATGAGGGATGTGAGTGACGGTCAAGGAATTTGTCCCTTATATTATTTATGGGAACAATATATGTTTAGGCTTCTAGATGAGTATGACTAAGGGGAAAAATATGGTCATACTAAGAGATGATAAAGAGTCATCATTTTCAGTCAACTCGAGATCAAGAAACATGATTGAATAAATAAGGATGATGTCTCTATGCCATTAGTCCATTCAATATATCTAGAGACAAAGGGATTGTGATAGTTCAAACAAAAGGTTAAGTCGAATCATCGATCATCATGAATATTAGATTTATCATAATGTATTGCTAGATGCCACTTATGATAAATGTGCGAGATAGAGATTTCGTGCCATTACCAATATTACATGAGCCTAGAGGGTCACACAAAAAGTGCGAGCTTGAAGCAACACGGGCTTTTAAAGCCTATACTGAATAAGTGAAAATAGGCATATAAAATATATTGTGAGTATAATAAATATAAGTATAGGAACTTTGGGGCAACCAAGAACTCATAGGGCAGCGGAAGCAAGAATATATAAATCCCAAAATCTGTCCAAGAACATTAAACCATTAAATCCCAAGGCAAAATCCGAAATCACAAGTTTACCTTCGGCTTGTTCGAATCGATTTGAAGAACGTTTCGGATCTTCAACTCTAGCCAAGTCCACACGGATACGATGACCACTAAGGGATCCTACACTCCTCTACTTACTAGAATAGAAGAGAGAGCAAGAGAGAGGGGAGGTGGAGAAGATTGGCCGAGAGCTACAAGAGGGAGGAGAGATCCACTTCAACTTTTGTGATATTTTCTTAAGTGTTGTGAGTTGTGTGGGTTAATGTGTATTTGAATTGATGTGTGTTGGGTTAAGAGAAGATGATGATGGTCATTGGGTGGCCTCCTTTAATCACACTTACCCAACAAGATTAGGATAATGTGTATCTAGTCATCATCCACTTAACCAAAGTTAGTGGAGAAAGGGACCCACCCTTTGCTCCACTATTAGGCCTTTGTTGGGCCTGCCACTTAGGGCCTCGTGGCACGAAGCCCAATGCTTCGGCCATGAGGTCCCGTGCCGCGTCCAACTTACCCCCGAACTTATTGTACAAAGGCCATGAGGTCTCGATTCGCGTGTCACATTCAATTACACATATCCAAGACCCAAAACGTCCAGTTTTGACCATGCCTCTCTCTCGAGTATCGCCGACCTTTTCTTGTCTCTCATAATCCATATCCTATGTGTGTGACCCTCTAGGCTCATGCCGACGTCGGCGGATTGGTGTAAAATTCCATTTTACCCGATCCATCATAAGTGGCCTCTAGTAAGACGTTATGATTACCTGACGTACATGATGATCGATGATTTGATTCAACCTCATGTATTACATGTCGCTATGCCTTTATCGCCCGATATCTAGATTGATCATAAGACATAGAGACGTCACCCTTATTTAATCAATCTCTGTTTCTCGATCTGTGAGATTACTGAATACTGATAACCCGTATCGTTGGCATGACCATGCTCTTCCTTCAGTTAATCTCTATGGCCTAAATAGATACATATCTCATACCGTAGTATGAGGGATAAATTCCTTATTCGCCTTTCATATCACTCATACAATCCGTCCCCGTGCCAATCATGTCCGTTATGATTGTCTTGTTACAGACAACGTTAGGAGTAAGTCAAACACGGTTCTTTACTATATAGCGATCACAAAGACTCTTTGGTCTAAGGATACGACGACAAGCTACCACAATTGAATATGTTCATGACTGTATCTATGCAACACCATTCAGTGCGGGTCGTCCAATATCACTCACCCGAGTGATATCTATGATCTGATTCCGGGAGCCCTTCCCAATGGTAACTAGAACTACACCATAAAGAATCATCCTCATACTTGGTCGCTTCATTGAAGCCTATTTGACCAGGGCCCGTTAAGTGTGACGTACCGATATATGGTTCTACTACTTTGATGGACATATATCAGATTATACTTAACCTATTACTTCAACACATAAGTAATATAATGCCGATTTTATATATTGCAAATGATGATTAATATATATAGAAATTTATAGACTAATACAATTGGACTAGGGCACAAAAATGCTTACAATCTCCCAGTTGCCCCTAATTCCAATCTAAGCCCCAGTCTATACCCATTGACCTCACATGCTTTTCATGCTTAGGTTGAGGAAGAGCCTTGGTCAAAGGGTCGGCTGTGTTATCATCTGATGCAACGTAAGTGATCTTCACATCACCCCTCTCAACGATTTCTCGTATCAGGTGATATTTTCTAGGTATATGTTTGGATCTGTTATGTGCTCTAGGCTCATTAGCATATGCAATGGCCCCCTGTGTTGTCACAAATAAGCCTACTGGATTAGACGCGTTTGGCATTACGCCTAAGCTCCTGATCCATACAACATTCCTTGCTGCTTCTGAGGCAACAATGTACTCAACCTCCTCTGTAGAATCGGCATTGGTGTCCTGCTTCATGCTTTACTAGCTGAAAGCTTCACCATTCAACACGAACACACATCCTGAATGAATCTCATAGTCATCAGGATCCGTTTAGAAACTAGCATCAATAAAACCTTCGATGACTAGCTCATCATCATTCCTTTCCCGTGTACAAGAAAACTATCCTTGGTTCTCCTCAAAATTTTTAGGATTGCTTCGACTGCAGTCCATTGTTCCTTACCAGGGTTGGATTGATGCCTACTGGTACAGCTTAAGGCAAACGAGACGTCCGGTCTCGTACATGTCATGACATACCTGATGGATCCAATAGCTGAAGCATATGAAATTCCATCCATCCTTTTCCCACTCATCAGCTGTCACCGGACACTGAGTCTTGCTAAGTTTTATGCCATGACGGATGGGTAAGAATTCTTTCTTGGAATCAAGCATTGAGAACATACTCAATAACTTGTTCTCATAGGTGCTCTGACTTAAACCCAAGACCTACTTGGTGCGACCTCTATATATCTAGATCCTCAAGATGTAAGCAGCATCGCCTAAGTCCTTTCATTGGGAAACTATTCCCTTAACCAAGCCTTTAATAAGCTCAAGGTTGGGATGTCGTTTCCAATGAATAAAATGTCATCGACATATAACACCAGAAAGATTATCTTACTTCCATCCGTCTTCTTGTAAACGCAAGGCCCATCTTCGATCTTGATAAAGTCGAACTAATTATCAGCTTTATCAAAACTTAGATTCCAATTCCGCTACATGGCACCCAACCTTGTCTAAGAATTGGTACTGTCCACGGCTTCTCGAAAGGTGGTGGGTGTATTAACTTGATCTACCAATACCAGCTTGTCACCTTCAGTCACACAAATTCCATATCTCACAGGTGGACGACTGGTCCATTCAGATCGCCTTGGACCGTCCTGAAGAACTGCAGTGGGTGGTTCCTGCTCTACTACCCGCTCTGGCTCCAACTCTTCTACATGGTTTTCTAGTGGTTCCTGAGAAACTACATCCTCTGGAATATCATCCAGATCTATAGTCCTCCCACTGCATATTTTGGAAATGAATTCATTTCCAAAAACATCCCACCATGAGCAACAAAATTTGTTCTCGCTCAGTTTGTAGAAGAAGTATCCCCTTGTTTCTCTGGGATACCCACGAAGACGCATTTGTCAGTTTTCGGTTTGAGCTTATTTGCAAGCTAACGCTTCACAAATGCTTCGCAACCTCAAATCTCGTGGAAGGACAAATTGGGATGCTTCCCATACCATATTCCTGAATGGTGTCCCTCCCACTGTCTTCGTCAGAGCCCGATGAATGCGATTGTTCTAGAGCATAACCCCAGAAAGAGATTGGGAGATCAGAGTGACTCATCATGGAACGAACCATATTCCATAATGTTCGATTCCAGCCTTTGGACACACCATCCTGTTGCGGTGTTCCTGGCGGAGTCCATTCTGATAAGATCCCATATCCCTCAAGATGATCATGAAACTATGTGGACAAGTATTCTGCACTTTGATATAATCAAAGTGCCTCAATACTTTTCCCGAGCTGGTTTTGTACTTCAGTCTTAAACTCTTTGAATTTATCAAAAGTGTCAGACTTATGTCTTATTGAATAGATACAATCAAATCTACAGCAATCGGCAGTAAAAGTGGTAAAGTAACTTAAACCACTCATGGCAAGTGAACTCATTGGACTACATACATCCTGTTGCGCATTAGGCCAAATAGGTCACCCGCCTTTAACCTCTGCCGATGAAAGGCGCTCTAGTCATTTTGTCCATCAAACAAGCCTCGCACCATTCATCGAATAGAATTCGAATGGACTTAGAAGTCCATACTTGTGAAGTGCGGAAATGCACTTCTCATTTATGCCACCCAAATGATAGTGCCATATTAGAGTTTTGTTTAAATTATCGGATTTAAACCTTTTAGTATTAACGTTATATTACGAGCTTAAGTTTTTCCATATTCAATATATATAAACCACTGACTTTATTAACACTTACATAAGTATGTAATACACATTATGAAGTACTAATACAAGTCTACTGGGCAAAACAAGAATAATGGAACCTATAGCAGTTGCGGCAACCTTGATTCTGTTCCCAACTCCTAGGTCTACCTCGTGTTTCCCATAATCTCTTCTACTTTCGAGTTTCTGTTCATTCGTACAGATTCATGCCCGATATAAATACCCATGAATCGGAAGTAGAAAGGTTAAGCTAAATAAGGAGAATACCAGAAGGCGTGGATCCACCAGCCTTCTTTAGATCATCCGATAACTTCTTGCAGTCTCCTTTCCAATGACTGGGCTGTTGGCAGTAGAAGCAGACTGATTCCCTTTCTTTTTAGCCTCCCTGACTTTAGGAGGTTTAGGAACCCGAGCCAGTCTCATCTTTGCTGCCGCATGCATAGGGGCGTTACCCTTATCACCTCCAGCTTTGAAGGTAGATCCCTTCTTGACCATTAGACCATCTTTGCCACAAGAGCCCTTACCATTAAACCCGTTACAAGCATTACATGTAACTTCGAGATGGGCTTTTCCATATCATGCATAATATAATTCATAAAGAAGCTATCATAAGCTCGAGGAAGGGATTGCAGAACGAAGTCTACAATGTCATCTCTTGTCCCATCCCAAGACTCGGTCTTTTCAGGTGTTCGAGATGTCCATCCAACTTTAGGACGTGGGGACTAACAGAGTTGTCTGCTGACATTTTGCAAGAGAGGAATTCTTTTGAGAATGTGGAATCTTTCGATCCGGGCCTTCTCCTTGAACATAACCCTTATCTGCGCCATCATGGCACAAGGGTCCTTGAAAAGTTCCATAAACTGCCTTTGGAGGTCTCCCTCAAAGCAATCCAACATCACATAAGCCACATCTCCAGAATCGCTAAGGTGCTTCTTGAATGCATCCTTAACGGCCCCCTATGGCGGTGAGTGTTGGTTTCCCAGGGATAGCCCGGTCCAGGACGTATTCCTTACGTTCCAACTTGAACACAATACGTTGGTTCCTGTCCTAGTGCAGATAGTTTGTCCCATTGAGGTTACCCTTTTCGAGGATATGCCTCAACGACAAACTGTTCGCGTTCGTTAAATTGTTCGCCATTAATCTACACGAGGATACTAAATTGGGGAAATTGCAGGTCACTACCCTGTACTATGCAACTTTTGCATGTCACTACTCTCTACTTTTTTTAGTTCCATGTCACCACTGTAAGGTTTCATTTAGTTGCACCGTCCGTCACAGAGTTAAGTTTGATGTAAAAAGTTCATAACACCCTTATATTAAAAAAATGGGTAATGACAGTTGACTACAGCCAACTATGTCACGTTTCAATTTTAATACCCCAACTTCCAGTTTTTCGAATGACATACCTCAAGTTTAAATAAGCGACACATAGCCCAACATCTGTTAAATCTAACTGATTTGGTCTGTCAAAAAGTCTAAAATGACCTCAACCATTTTGGTCTGTTAAACTGGTCTGATTGGTTCAATTGATATGATTATGAAATGACCATTTTGCCCCTAATTGCATACCCAATTTAATCAATGCATTGAGGGCAAAATTGACTTTTCAATTACAAATATAATAATTATAATTCTTTAATAATTATATATATATATATTATTATTATTATTATTATTATTATTATTATTATCATTAATTAATTAATAATTATATTAATTAAACCCTAATTAACCTAACCCTTCTTCAACCTCCCCGTCTCCGGCAGCCCCCACGTCTCCGGCCGCCTCCTCGTCTCCGGCCGCCTGCTCTGACCAGCCCCGTCTCGGCGGAGGAGCGTCCCCGTCTCCGGCAGCCCCGATCTGCTCGACCCCGACGAGCTCGAGGCACCTACCAGATTCGAGCTCGAGGCCCTCTCCTCCGACGAGCTCGAGGCACCTCCTTCGACCCTGACCTCCGCCTCCTCCGACCCCGAACAGCCCAGCCCCTTCGTCGACCAGCCCAGCCCCTCCGTCGATTCCGGCAAGACCAGTCGGCGAGACCTCGAGTAGATCTGGCTTGAGGCGGCAGATCGAGGGTCGAGCAGATCTGCGTTCCGGCTTGTTCTTTGCTTCTCATCAATCACCACTCTCAATACCACATTGAACGCCTAGAAAAAGAAGCATGTGTTGAGGTAAGAGACATGTCGTCTCATTCCTAGTTTCAAATCAAACATAAGTAATGGGAATTTACTGACCATGGAAATGTAGTAAACACTCTTGTTCTTCAAGATGAGATCGTCCCTGAGCCATAGGTTCTTTGATTTGGGGGTGAGAAGCCCCCAGTCCTTGACAAAGTCCCAGTTGAGCTGATACACAGTAGCCACCACAGAGGTGACGGGCTGTTCGGGGTCGGAGGAGGCGGAGGGTCGGGGTCGAAGGAGGTGCCTCGAGCTCGTCGGAGGAGGAGGGCCTCGAGCTCGAATCTGGTAGGCGCCTCGAGCTCGTCGGGGTCGAGCAGATCGGGGCTGCCGGAGACGGGGACGCTCCTCCGCCGAGACGGGGCTGGTCGGAGCAGGCGGCCGGAGACGAGGAGGCGGCCGGAGACGTGGGGGCTGCCGGAGACGGGGAGGTTGAAGAAGGGTTAGGTTAATTAGGGTTTAATTAATATAATTATTAATTAATTAATGATAATAATAATAATAATAGTAATAATAATATATATATATATATATATATTAAAGAATTACAATTATTATATTTGTAATTGAAAAGTCAATTTTGCCCTCAATGCATTAATTAAATTGGGTATGCAATTAGGGGTAAAATGGTCATTTCATAATCATATCAATTGAACCAATCAGACCAGACCAAAATGGTTAAGGGCATTTTAGACTTTTTGACAGACCAAATCAGTTAGATTTAATAGACGTTGGGTTATGTGTCGCTTATTTAAACTTGAGGTATATCATTGGAAAAACCGGAAGTTGGGGTATTAAAATTGAAACGTGACATAGTTGGCTGATTTCAACTGTCATTACCCCTTAAAAAAATTCAAAAATTAAAAAAAACTATCTTTTGAAATATATATATTTGAAAATATTTTTTATCAGATAAATAATAAAATACTGATTTCAAAATTAATTTAAAAAAAAACAGTTTTATCAAAAAATATTAAAAATAAAAAATCACTTTTCACAACGTTTTTTATTTTAATATTTTTTTAAAAAATTATTATTTTTATAAAAATAATATTCAAATCAGCTTTTATTATTTATTGCATAAATTGTTTTTAAAAAAAATAAGTTCAACAAATGATTTTTTGTTCATTTATTCATTTTTTAAATACAAGGGTATTTTAGTCATTTAATAAAATTTGAAATCAATGTTTTACTATTTATCTGATAAAAAATATTTATAAAAAAAATTCAAAAGATATACATATATATATATATTTTTTAATTTTTGAATTTATTTAAAATAAGGGTATTTTAGACTTTTTACATCAAACTTAACTCTGTGATGGATGGTGCAACTAAATGAAACCTTAGAGTGGTGACATGCAACCAAAAAAAGTAGAGGGTGCTGACATGCAAAAGTTGTACAGTACAGGATAGTGACCTGCAATTTACCCTAGTAAATTTAATCAGAAAGTTGAATAAATTTACGAAGATCCTGAATAAACTTCAACCTCTCGATTCTAAGTTAATAGAATCTATAACCAAAACCCATGATTCGTGAATCGAAGTACGCTAAGGCGCACCGCTCCGACTCACTTATTTAGGTAGGACATGCATCCAATTACACCCCGTGCAATTAGGTCCAATTACAACCCGTGTAATTCTTGGCAAGGGTCTATGCTGTTGCACATGACATACCCTTTTTGACACCCTAGCTCGACTCTAGTCGAGAATCGCAGTTAAGTCAACCAAATCAAGTATGCAAAGTCCGATAAAGATGCTTCGCTAAGGCGCACAACATCTAGATAGAATTTAGCAAACTTGTATAGAGCGCACTTTCGAAGATGCTCCGCTAAGGCGCACGATATCAACAAAGTGGAGAACTGTACAAGCTTATGATTTTGGGTTGGTGTCTCACTTGACTTAAAATTATTTGTGATTGGTTGAGTTTAAATCAATTATGTTTGATACAATTAGGAACCCGTCATCAACAACTCGTGTTATGACGTTTCTAATTTATCTCACATTATCTTCTTCGAAACCGTCATTTACAACCCGTGCAAAGACGTTTTCAAATTTGAACACATCCATCACAACCCGTGCGACGATGGTTCACAACACTTTAATCATGCAAACAATTAATCTGGTTTTAATCCTTGCATGTTGGTGATAGCTTAAACTAAAATTAAACTAAGCATGCTCGCAAACAAATTTATCATACGAATAAATTCTAGCATGCATCAAAGCGTTAAATATGCATAAAAAGCCCAAGCTAAGTTCCTTAGTATTCTATGAGACGAAGACTCCTTGAGCTCTTCTCATCATCGCCACTTAGGTCGCTCCCACTAGCTCGTGGACGTCCTCCAAGATTGTCACCATTCTCGGTTTCCATCCTTCTCGACTTGAGCAAATAATCACAATTAATATTCGGTTTGTAAACCGGATGAATGAATAATTACACTGTAACGGTTCGTATAAAGCGGTAAATAATTAAACGCTCTATTGGGCTATCTATGCACCATGCATACCAACTCATCACACAACATGTTATCATACAAGCATGTTGTCAAACAAGATTTATTTCCGATTTGAATTTTCATGTCCAAGTTACTCGGCGGGTTTATCGAAACTATAACTTTTCGAAAAGTCGGTTTATCGAAATCGTTCAAATCTAAAATTTTTCAAAACATTCGATTGCGGGTTTGTGCCACAGATCAAACACCGTGCAACAAACCACCCGGGCCCAAACCAAGTTGGTCGAAATCCATTTGGGCCGAGCCCCTACGCACCGAAGCGCTAGGGTTTGGCAACCCTAGTCGTCGGGCCTCCACCACCGGCCACGGCCCAAAGCTGGCCACTAACGGGGCAGGGGCGGGGTGAGCACATGTTTGTGACCATCTAATGTGTTGTGAGTTGTGTGGGTTAATGTGTATTTGAATTGATGTGTGTTGGGTTAAGAGAAGACGATGATGGTCATTAGGTGGCCTGCTTTAATCACACTTACCCAACAAGATTAGGATAATATGTATCTAGTCATCATCCACTTAACAAAAGTTAGTGGAGAAAGGGACCCACCCTTTGCTCCACTATTGGGCCTTTGTTGGGCCGACCACTTAGGGCCTCGTGGCACGAAGCCCAATGCTTCCGCCATGAGGTCCCGTGCCGCGTCCAACTTACCCCCGAACTTATCGTACAAAGTCCGACGCGCCATCGACGAAAGATATATTCTTTCTCGATTCGCGTGTCACATTCAATTACACATATCCATGGCCCAAAACGTCCAATTTTTCCCATGCCTCTCTCTCGAGTATCGCCGACCTTTCCTTGTCACTCATAATTCATATTCTATGTATGTGACCCTCTAGGCTCATGTCGACGTCGGCGGATCGGCGTAAAATTTCATTTTACCTGATCCATTATAAGTGGCCTCTAGTAAGACGTTATGATTACCCGACATGCTTGATGATCGATGATTCGATTCAACCTTATGTAGTACATGTGGCTATCCCTTTATCGCCCGGTATCTAGATTGATCATAAGGCATAGAGACGTCACCCTTATTTAATCAATCTCTGTTTGTCGATCCGTGAGATTACTGAATACTGATAACCCGTCTCGTTGGCATGGCCATGCTCTCCCTTCAGTTAATCTCTATAGAGTGGCCTAAACAGATACATATCTCATACCGTAGTATGAGGGATAAATCCCTTAGCCGCCTTTCGTATCACTCATATAATCCGTCCCCGTGCCAATCATGTCCGTTATGGTTGTCTTGTTACGGACAACGTTAGGAGTAAGTCAAACGCGATTCTTTACTGTATAGCGATCACAAAGACTTCTTGGTTTAAGGATACGACGACAAGCTACCACAATTGAATGTGTTCATGATTGTATCTATGCAACACCATTCAGTGCGGGTCGTCCAATATCACTCACCCGGGTGATATCTATAATATGATTCTGGGAGTTCTTCCCAATGGTAAATAGAACTATACCATAAAGAATCATCCTCATACTTGGTCGCTTCATTGAAAGCATATTTGACTATGGACCCGTTAAGTGTGATCTGTACAAATATATGGTTCTACTACTTTGATGGACATATATCAGATCATACTTAACCTATTACTTCAACACATAAGTAATATAATTCTGATTTTATATATTGCAAATGATGATTAATATATACAGACATTTACAAACTAATACAATTGGACTAGAGCACGAAAATGCTTACAATAAGGTGCAATTTTCGAATTGGATTTTCGAAAATATAAGTTATATATACAGATTAGGTGTTGGGGATTCCCGGGATCTATGCACAGTGGAAAATTGGAATTCTAACCGGGAAATCCTGCACAAGGAACTTTTGCCAACAATAGACGAATCAATCGGATACAAAGCTACAAAAGATCATGAAAACCTACCTCTCGTAGTCAGTATGAGTAGCTCTCAAGTCTTATCTAAGACGTGCCCTCGGACCCGTCCTCTACAAATACTCACAAATGTGAGCTCGACCTCTCGAAGCGTAGATTCTCGCGACGGCTACTAGACCACTGTTGAACCCTCTCCTCACTCGATTCCTGAACTCCCAATACAAGAGCTAGAGAGGTTTAAGGTGATGTATCAAATATTTCTCAAGGCATTGAGTGGCTCTCTCAAGTGTCGATCGACACCCTTCCCGTGGTGGAAAATGTCGATCGACACCACCCTTTTGGCTGCCAGGCATAGGTGTTTATCGACACCACAAAGGTGACGATCGACACCTCCTAGTGACGATGTCAATCGACACCACCAATACGATCGACACCTCACTGCAATCGTTTCCACACCACCTAATTTTGGACCTCTTGAGTTCCATCGAGTCGCTTCGGTCGTGCTCCTGGTGTGTGATCCTGTAGGCATGTGAGCCATTGGTAGATCGGCGTGAAACACCCTTTCACCCGATCCATCACCACTGACCTCTAGTAAGACGTAGTGATTTCTTAATGTCCACGAGGTATCGATCAGTTTGATATCTCCTCTCTGTCATCGGTATCACTAACCCTTTGTTTGCTTTAAGGCGTATGAGATCAAAATGAGGCATAGAGCCGTCATCCTCATGTATTCGATCTAGTTCCTTGAATTCCGAGATGACTTATACGTAATTCGTGCGGCCGCTAACTTCATCAGTCATGCTCATCAAGGGGCCTAGAACCATAACCTTCACCACGTCTTACCGTGGGGAAACAAATCCCTTCGGACGCAATGTGCGTTCCCACTACAGCCCGTCCAATAGCCAACGATGTCTGTTATGACTACCCTGTTACAGGCAGCGTTGGAGCATGTCAAACTAAAGGAGTGACGTGCATGTGAGGTCTTAAGGCAGTGATCACACGACGACGGAGTATGCATTGGTGACTTAATCTATGCGCCATACTCCAAGTCGGGTCATCCAATACCATCTCCTAGATCATATCCATGATATGACTTTGTTAATCCCATTACCTAGATCAGCAGAACTTAATCTTAAGTCATCCTCATGCTAGTCTCTTATGGATAAGTTATTCAACGAGGGATTCGTCAAGCATAATTTCATATCATCTAAAGGTTCTACTATTAGTGATGACACACTCAATGACATCAGATGAAATTATCGCTTGAATTATTATTACAATACAATAATAATGAAAATGCTTTTTTATTCCTAAACAGAAGATTACATGGAAAAAACTTGGACTAGGGCACAAGCTCTTACAATCTCCTAGCTCCTAGCTCCAATCTAAATCCCAACGTAAACCCATTGACCTTACATGGCTTTCTTGTTTAGGTTGTGAGAGAGCCTATGTCAACGGGTTGACTGCATTATCTTCTGTTGCAATCTTACAAATCTTCACTTTACCTTGTTCGATGTTCTCTCGAATCAAGTGAAACCGCCGTTGTACATGTTTGGATTTGGCATGCGCTCTGTGCTCCTTAGCATGTGCTATGCCGCCAGTGTTGTCGCAGTACAATTTCACCAGATCGGACGAGTTTTTCATTTCGTCCAATCCTGCCATGAACTTCCGGATCCACACAACCTCTTTTGCCGCTTCTCTAGCAGGTATGTACTCGGCCTCTGTAGTAGAATCTGCGATGGTTAGCTGCTTGAAGCTCTTCCAGCTAAAAGCCCCACCGTTGAGCATGAACACGTATCCAGACTTTGACCGTGAATCATTCGAATCAGTCTGGAAACTGGCGTCGATGTATACCGTCACCTCCAGCTCCTCATTTTTACCCCCATAGACCAAGAAGGCATCCTTATTCCTCTTCAGGTACTTTAGGATCGTCTTCACTGCTGTCCAGTGGTCCTCACCGGGGTTTGACTGTAATCTGCTAACGCAAGATAGGGCGTAAGAGACATCAGGTCTCGTGCAAATCATTGCATACATGATGGGTCCTACTGCAGATGCATAAGGGATGCCACGCACGCGCTTCAGTTCATCATGTGTCATTCCGACATTCTCTGGATCGACAAAGTGAGCTAATGCATCAACGCTTCAATTAGGCTATGTAGGTAGGAGTACTTTCTAATCACACCGAGTGTGACTCTTGGACAGAACATATGTACAAGGTACATCGGCATTGTTCTGTCTGATACTCTAGGTCGACGCAATCGTAGATATGTGGCCCAGAACTTGATTGAAGAGAGCTAATGCATCTACGCCCCAATCAAAACTGCCCACATCCTTTAACGTTGCTTCCATGAGCACTCTGCTAACGCACACAACGTTCAATGCCTAGTTGAGTAAAAAAAATGACTTGTGGACCAGAACTTGAACTGGAGACAGCTAATGCCTCTACACCCCAAACAAAACTGTCCACCTCTTCTAGCTTTGTTTCCACGAACGCTCTGCTAACGCACACGACGTTCGTGGTCACGCAGTTTCGTTGAGTGTCAAAATTGGATAACATCATCGCATGACTCAATTTCATTGTGATATGGTCTAGTTTTGCGAGATATGCATCAAGTACATTCTCTACATGACAACTCTTCATCCGTACTGGGTATGATGATATGTTTCATGCTTCACTTTGTTTTGTATGTCCAAGTTTACGTTATTTAACCATTTTCGGACATGCAAAACATATGTGTTGCTACGTTTAATAGTTGGCATGATTTTTTAGCGCAAATATAAGAAGTCGTGTAACATGTTACATGACATGTGGAGCGACTTGTTACGAGCCGAAGATTAGGAAAGTCTGAAGCTTTCCTATTTCGACGAAGCTTGGAGCGAAAGAAGACAGGTGCCACGAAGACTTGGAGCGCAAGAGAGTGACGTCGACAAGTCAGGCGACTTCCAGCTGGCAGTTACACTTCAGCAATAGGCGGCAACTCGACTTGCCTGATTTCATCAGGAAGTCAGAACAGGCAAGACGACTTCCAGCTGTCGTGGAAGGCGGCAACAACTTGCCTGACTTTCCTGTTCCTGGTCCAAGGAGAATTAGGAATGTGAGCTGCTATAAAAAGCCCTTGGCTTCCCATTAGCAGTTCATCCGTTCTTGTTCTAACAATTGCAAGATTTCTCAGAGCTCTTAACCGTGCACCATCGGCGTGTTGAGAGGCTGATGAATATTCGCTAGAACGGATCTTTGCTCTGATCAAACATCAAGTCGCGAACACTAAGTGTTGGGATCGGTTAGGGTTTTTTTTTGTGATTGAAGACTCACAACTCCGTCAAGAAGATAACGACACCGAGCATAGGAGCTTGCTCGAAGGGTGGAATTGAGGGAATCTCAAAGACAGGGGGAGAGGCTCCTGGTCGAGGTGATTCACGGTGAGATCTATAGTAGCTTAGGACAATAGCTTGTGTGATAGCTAGTTGGTGCTTGAAGTTGTACTATTGACTACCTATAATGAAAAACCTTTCCACTGGCAAAGTGCTCCCAGACGTAGGTGCGGAGTCACCGAACTGGGTAATCATCTCTGGTGTCGTTATTATTATCTGTCCATTACTTTGCTTACAGTTTCCACAAGAAGTCGATACACAAGTTAAAGACTTTGTGTTCGACTTCCTGACTCGGCTACGATTCAGAATTTCAATTGGTATCAGAGGAGGCACCTTAATCTCTTAGGTGATTTTCCTGCAAAATTCTGAGTAGTTAATATGGATTCAAAGGAAGGAGGATCTGTCAATCGTCCGCCGGTGCTTGACGGAACAAACTATGGATATTGGAAAGCACGGATGTGTGCTTTCCTGAAGTCCCTCGACAGCAAAACCTGGAAGTCTATCATCAATGGATGGGAGGAACCTTACTATGCTAATGCTCATGGAAATCAAACTAGCATCAAACCAGAAAAGGAGTGGAGCATGGAAGAAGATGAAGCCGCCCTAGGTAATTCTCGTGCACTCAATACTATTTTTAATGGAGTAGACAAGAATGTGTTTCGACTCATCCACACATGCACAAGTGCCAAAATTGCCTGGGACACACTTTCGGTTGCTTACGAGGGTACCTCCAAAGTCAAAGAGCAGAAGTTACAGTACCTCACGACTAACTTTGAGGCTCTGACCATGAATGACGACGAGACTATTGCGGAGTTTAATGTGCGCATCAAGGATCTGGCCAATGAATCATATTCACTTGGCAAGCCTATGACTGATGAAGATTTGGTCAGAAAAACGCTGAGAGCTCTAAGTCCCAGATTCAAGATGAAGATCACCGCTATCGAAGAAATCCATGACTTGAAGACAGTGAAGTTTGATGAGCTCATGGGCTCACTAATGACTTTCGAGCTCTCCCTACCTCCTATCGAGAAGAAACATAAAGGTGTGGCTTTCAAAAGTTCTAATCAAAAGCAGAAGAACTCAACACACTCTGAGTCGGATAGTGACATTGAGGAAACTATCGCCATGCTGGCCAAAAACTACAACAAAGTCATGAAAAGATTTGGCCAGATGACAGGAAGAAAAGTCACCCGAGAAGTCAGAGACAAGCCACAACACAAGTTTCAGAAGCTCGAAAACACAGCCAACGATGGAGGACGAGGAGAACGATCAGGTAAAGGAGCTCAGTGCTTTGAATGTGAGGGGTATGGACACATGCAGAGAGAATGTCCCAACTTCTTAAAGAAACAGAAGAAGGAATTCAATGCCTCTTTAACTGACGATGAAGATGAGGAAGACAGTGACCTTGAGCATACAAGTAACTATGTTGCTTTCACTTCATCTACAATAGATCAACTTGCTTAAAGCTCAAAGAAGTATGACTCTAATGATGAGCTATCCGATGAGACTCTCAACAACGCTTACAACGAATGGTATGTGAAGTGGCTTGAAGACTCTCAGGTAATCAAAAAACAGAACGCTCTCATTCTTACTCTTAATGAAGACAAGTCAAGACTTCTTGAGACGACTATTGATTTCAAAAAGGAAGTTGCTCGACTGAAAGGCGAGTTAGAGCAGGTCACGAAGTCAGTGAAGATGATGAATCCAAGCACGGACACTCTAGATCAAATCCTGTCAATCGGGAAACTAGCCAGGAATATGGAAGGACTTGGATACTCAAAAGATGCCTCATAATCACACACCATCTTCGTCCCTCAGAAGTCTGTCGCCCAGAAGCCCCGTCAGAAGTCACCTAACTTCACGGCTGACCAAGCGACCAAAAAGCTTCTTACTCTGGCCGCTTCAAAAACCCAGACCAAAAGACACAACTGGGTTTGTCATCACTGTGGACAAAGAGGACATATTCGACCCTTCTGCTATCAGCTATATGGGAAGAGCTTGGTCAAGAAAAGGACCACCATCAAGAAAAGCCAACCACGGAAGGAATGGCGAGTAAAAGAGGTCAACTATCGAGCTAACATCGCGTACACCGCTTTAAAGGCCTCAACCAGCAACGATTGGTACTTCGATAGTGGATCCTCTCGACATATGACGGGTAATAGCTCTTTCTTGGTCACTTTAATACCATGCACAAATAGCTTCGTCACTTTTGGAGATGGAGTAAAAGCTAGAGTGCTCGGGAAAGGAAAACTCAATCTTCCCAACTCTCCATGTCTGAAAGAAGCTCTACTTGTAGAAGGCCTCACAGCAAATCTCATCAGCATAAGCCAAATATGTGATTTAAATCTGGATGTCCACTTCACTCGTGACAAGTGCTCGGTCAAAGACGAACAACAGAAGGAAGTCATGACAGGCCACAGGTCCCTCGACAACTGTTCTCTATGGTCTCCAACAGTCAGTACCTTACCAACCAAGTGCCTTTTATCCAAAGCTCAAGAGACAAAACTATGGCATCAAAAACTTGGTCACATCAATTTGAGGAGTATGCAAAAGATTCTCTCTGAAAAGGCGATCATTGGAGTTCCCAACCTCAAGATCATTGAAGGAAAAATCTGTGGAGAATGCCAGATTGGGAAACAAGTCAAGACGTCACACAAGAAGGTACAACATCTTACTACTTCTCGTGTTCTAGAACTTCTTCATGTTGACCTTATGGGACCCATGCAAGTAGAAAGTCTAGGAGGGAAGAAGTACATATTTGTATGTGTAGACGACTTCTCGAGGTACACCTGGGTATACTTTATTCGAGAAAAGTCAGATACCTTCTCAGTCTTTGAAGCCTTATGTCGAAGAGTTCAACGAGAAAAAGGAGAAGTCATTGGGAAAGTCGTCCGACTTCGGAGCGATCATGGAAAGGAGTTTGAGAACATCAGCTTCACAAACTTTTGTGATGCTGAAGGTATTGCACACGAATTTTCTGCTCCCATCACTCCTCAGCAAAATGGAATCGTTGAAAGGAAGAATCGCACTCTTCAAGAGATGGCAAGAGTCATGATGTTAGCCAAAGACATCCCGCAGCACTTCTGGGCTGAAGCTTTGAATACGGCATGTCATATTCATAATAGAGTGACTCTTCGCCCTGGAACTTCGCTCACTCTTTATGAAATATGGAGGGGGAGAAAGCCGAATGTCAAATACTTCCATGTCTTTGGATCGGTCTGCTACATACTCGCAAATAGGGAACCTCGACGCAAGTTGGATCCTAAAAGCGACGAAGGCATCTTCTTGGATACTCCAGAAATAGTCGGGCTTTTCGTGTATTCAACAAACGCACCCGGACTATCATGGAATCCATCAATGTCGTGATTGATGACAATAACGAGCAATCAAGTGACGAGGACGAAGAAGTCCTAAATCTCTCAGGAGAAGTCAGGCCAGAGGTCAGAGGTGAAGCCAGACCAGATGTCAGAAGAGAAGTCAGACCAGAAGTCAAGGACGATGAGCGCAACAAAGAGTCTGAAGACAAAAGCTCAAGTATCCCAGATAAAGATGCTTCCCCTATAAGGCAAAAAGCTCCGTCATCAAGAATTCAGAAGAATCACCCATCCCAGAATGTGATAGGAGACATCAATGAAGGAGTACGGACTCGACAAAAGGCATCTCTTCACCACCAAGAGATGATAGGTAAAATGTGCTTTATTTCCAAAACTGAGCCAAAGAATATACAAAAGGCCATCAATGATGAGTACTGGATCTGCGCGATGTAAGAAGAATTGGTTCAGTTTGCAAGGAATGAAGTCTGGGAACTTGTACCCAAACCTGACAATGTCAATGTCATCGGGACAAAATGGATATTCAAAAACAAGTCTGACGAGCAAGGAAACATCACTCGAAACAAAGCGAGACTGGTGGCTCAAGGGTACACACAAGTCGAAGGAGTCGACTTTGAAGAAACCTTTGCTCCGGTAGCCAGACTGGAAGCCATACGACTTCTTCTCGGCATCGCATGTCATCTGCGCTTCAAACTCTATCAGATGGATGTAAAGAGTGCCTTTCTCAATGGAAATCTGAACGAAGAAGTCTATGTTGCCCAACCAAAGGGATTCGAAGACCATGACTCTCCGCACCATGTCTACAAGCTAAAGAAAGCCCTCTACGGACTCAAACAAGCTCCACGAGCATGGTATGAACGTCTTACCCAATTCCTTGTACAGAATGGCTATATTCGAGGGGGAGTAGACAAAACTCTCTTTGTTAAGAAGGAAGGAAGGGACATCATGATTGCTCAAATATATGTCGACGACATTGTATTTGGAGGGAAGTCAGACAAGATGGTGGAACGTTTCGTCCAACATATGCAGTCTGAATTTGAGATGAGTATGGTCGGTGAGCTCACATACTTCCTAGGCTTCCAGATCAAGCAGATGTCAGATGGAATATTTATCTCCCAGAGCAAATATGCAAAGAACATTGTCAAGAAGTTCGGGTTAGAAAAGGCTTCGCACAAGAGGACTCCTATTGCCACACATGACAAGTGCACAAAGGACGAGATGGGAGAATCAGTTGATCAAAATCTTTATCGAAGCATAATAGGAAGTCTCCTCTATCTAACAGCAAGTCGACCCGACATCGCTTACTCTATGGGAGTCTGTGCTCGATACCAAGCCAATCCAAAAGTCAGTCACTTGGCTCATGCAAAGAGGATCATAAGGTACCTCTCGGGAACCTCTGAATTGGGTTTACTGTATTCCTTTGATACCTCTCCTACTCTGGTTGGATACTGTGATGCTGACTGGGCGGGAAGCACACCAGATCGAAGAAGCACCTCTGGAGGTTGTTTCTGATAGCATTTGTGCCCTAGTCCAATTGCTATTAGCCTGTAAACGTCTATGTACATTATCATCGTTTGTAACATATATATAAAACGGCTTTGTATTACTTATGTGTTGAAGTAATATGTTAAGCATGATCTGATTTATGACCACTAAAGTAGTAGAACCATAAATCTGTACGGATCACACTTAACGAGTCCCTGGTCAAAATATGCTTCCTTAGAAGCGACCAGTATGAGGATGGTTCTTAATGACGTAGTTCTACTTGTCATAGGGATGAGGGATCCCGAAATCATATCATAGATATCATGAGGTGATTGATATCGGACGACCCGCTTTGAATAGTGTTTTCATGGATTAAGCCATGAACATATTCAAATGCGATAGCTTGTCACGACATCCTTAGACCAAAGAGTCTTTGTGATCACTATACAATGAACGTGCGACTTTAACTTGCGCCAAACGTTTTCTGTGACATGATTGCAATAACGGGCATGATTGGGTGGCGGAACGGGTTGCATGAGTGACACGAAAGACGGCTAAGGGATTTATCCCTCATACTACGGTATGGGAAAGATATCCGTTAAAAGGCCTCTTGATGGAGACTGACTGAGAGTAAGAGCATGGCCATGCCGATGATACGGGTTATCAGTTCTCAGCCATCTCGCATATCAAGTAACAATGATTGATTAAACAAGGGTGACGACTCTATGCCTTGTGATCAATCGGGATATCTAGAGATAATAGGATAGTGACTTGTACGCACATGGTTAAGTCGAATCATCGATCGTCATGCACCTTGGGCAATCATAACGTCTTACTAGAGACCACTTATGATGGATCGGGCAAGAGCGATCTTTTGCGCCGATCTGCCAACGGTGGCATGAGCCTAGAGGGTCACACACATTCAAGACGGATAACTTGAGACAAGGAAACCTTAACGTTTCTTGAGGAGCAATACATGGACAAAACTGGAGGTTTTGTGCCATGGGTTCGGTTTGAGAGAATAATTAGCGAATCGAGAAAACTGAGTTTTTTCGTCGATGTCGCGTCGGACTTTGTTTGATAAGTAATGACAAATGGGTCGGGCGACTTTTGGACACGACGCGAGACCACATGGGCGAGCCCATTGGGCTCGGCCCATGAGGTCTCATGGCCGGCCCAAACAAGGGCCCATTAAGGGCCCAATAAGCCCTCTTGGCCGGCCCACATGGTGGGTCCATGTGTGGGGGCCACACAACACCATGCTTAGTTGGTGATTGTGGATTAAGAGGTGAGTGATTTAAGGGGTATGGGTTAAAGCACCTTTAAGCCCATACCAATCACCTTTTGACCCATGCTCATGAGATTGATGAAGTAGAGAAATATCAAATGGGATTCAAGATACTCTCATCAATCCTACAACTCTCACAACTCTCTCTCTCCTCTCTTTGCTCTCTTATTCTTCATTTAATTGTTCTAGTAGGCAATTAAGTGAAGGATCTTCAAGATCATCCCCTTGGTGCGGACTTGCTCTAGAGAAGAAGATCCGAAAGTTCTTCTTTATCGATTCAACGAAGACTAAATGCAAAATGGAGAAACTGTCCAGATTGTCCAGTTCCGGAGACTGACAATGCGTGAGCCATAGCCGCTTCGTCCGGGCTCCGATTGACCTGAAACTGGCGGCGTTGGAAAGACAAGTCCAAGGGCTACAACCTTTGTGAAATACTGATTTTTTAAAAGAGCGCTGGTTTGGGAGATACAAGGCCGAGAAGCAGACTGGTCCGCAGAGTCTGTCCAGCGAGACGGGAAAAATGTTTTGCTCCAGACAGAGGTCTTCTCGTCCGAACTGGGTTCGGAGTAAAACACAAAAAATGTAGGGAATTGGCTGAGGATTAATCTCCAAAAAGAACTGAAGCAATTGGAGATCTGCAGCTCGAGATATAGAGCTTCAAAGTCTCGGTTTTCTGCCGGGCAGATTCTGGTAAAACCCGAAAACTCGATTTCCTAAGGATCTAACTTGGTAGTCGATCTTGCGCAGGTTAGGGGCGGTTTATAGGTTGCTTCCGCTGCCATGAACGTAATTAGGATGCCCCGGAACCCAACAGTTTCTACCTAGGGAACAATCTTGTATCGTGGTTCAGCAAAAAGCAAAACTGTATTGCTTTGTCTCCTGCTGAGTCCGAATATATTGCAGCCGGAAGTAGCTGTACTCAGCTTCTTTGGATGAAACAAATGTTGGCAGAATATGGAGTCAAGCAAGTAGTCATGACTTTTTTCTGTGACAACATCAGTGCAATCAACATCTCGAAGAACCCAGTGCAACATAGCAAGACAAAGCATATCGACATCAGACACCACTTTATTCGAGAGCTTGTAGAAGACAAGAAGATAAAGCTCGAGTACCTACCCACTGAGAAACAAGTCGCAGACATCTTTACAAAAGCATTAGATGCTAACAGGTTTGAAAGTCTGAGGTCAACCCCTGGACTTTGCTGTCTAGAATAGTCAGAAGTGAAGAAAGAAGAGGGAGAGCTTTTGGTGAATTTTTGCTCTCTCTCTATCTGGACCAGGCAGGGTCCACAAAATCTAGCTGGGCCCAAATCTCATTATCAGAAGCCCAGTTGGAATTATGTGTTTAAAAATTCAAAAAGAGAATGATTGCACTCTGACTAAACAACCAATCAGCAATCGTTCTGTTCAACTCTCACGAAGAAAAGGCTCTGCACCTCCTTCTCCTTTTGAAATCGCTAGGGCACCACAAATCCTATCAAGCTCTCTACCAAATGGTTGGAACCCGAAGCGGACGTATACCATCTGCCTCAAAGGTGCTACGAGCGAAAATGAGGGCAAAAGTGATTGCCAAGAAGTTGTCGGCCTCCAAATCGACTACAAACAAGCATGGAGTAAGGATTCGAGGAGGTAAAATCTTAGGAGAAAGTTCGGCAGCACCTCAGGAAGTAACAAGTTCACCCCAAACGATCACACCTGAAGACGCAACTCCCGTCGTTGAAAAGGACGATACCTTAGCCGATTCTGGGAACATAGAAGAAGAAGCTTCTCTCTCTACTCCGACTCCAACAAAAGGTAAATCTGCTATCCTCCCTAACGAAAACACCAAAGATAAAAGCCTGCCTGTAGAGGGTTTAGAAATCCTTGTTCCTGAAGTCCACGACACTAGCACCAAGGACCAATCCAGCCCCTCTAAGTCGACACCAGCACCAGAGAAATCTCCTCTAAACGAGGACTTACAGAAAGAAGGAAGTTCCCATGTCGCCCCGAACAGTGATTCAGGGCTTAATGAAAATCCTGAAGCCATTCCAGAAGTCACTCAACCTTTAGAGGAACTTGTCAACATCGAAGAAAGTGTCGACATTGAAACGATGGAAAAGGAAGAAGCTGTGCCCAAAAGGGCTGAGAGAAGGAAGCTACCAACACGAAGGTTGGTTGATGAAGAAGAACCTCAAATTCCGAGGAGATTGACCCCAAAGAGGAAAGCCACAGAGAAAGGAGGAGTATCGGCGTCCAAACAGCCGAAGAAGTCAAGAAGGAAGTCACTGACTACTGCAGTAACCTCTGTCCCTGAAGAAGAAGACACCCAGATTGTGCTACCACGGGTCAAGAAGACATTAGGAGGGCAGAAACTCCCCAAGTATGTGCCTAAAGCGCCTACAGACAATGTCTCTTTCCACTCTGTAGACAATGCCGTTAAGTGGCAGTATGTCTATCAACGCAAGATCTATCCAGAAAGAGAACTCTCCACAGAAGCGCAGGGGATAAACACGATTGTAGAACTTATCCGAAGAGCAGGCCTGACCAATACGGTCATAAATATTGGGCCATTCTACCCAGCATTGGCCAAGGAGTTTATTGTCAACCTATCAAGTGAGTTTGATGAACCAGAAGACACTGAATACAGAAAAGTGTTCGTTCGGGGAGAATGCTTCGAAATATCTGCCTCAACCATCAACGCTTACCTTGGCAGAGAAGACCCAGAAGTCACTCCAGAAGTCCTGCACTTGAACAAAGTAGCGGTCGAAATCACTGGAGGACGGAAGAAGGGCTGGCCCGTCAAAGACACCATTGCGGCTACCGAGCTTACAGCAAAATATTCAATTCTCTACCGCATTGGTCTTGCTAATTGGGCACCTTCTACGCATGGGTCAAGCATCAAAACCGAGCTGGCGAAACTCATTTACCAAATACGTACGCAGTCTTCTCTTGATTTTGACGCTTACGTTATTGAACATCTAGTCAAGCACGCCAATTCATGTGCTATCAAACTCCCAATCGGGTTTCCTTCACTGATCACCGGTATCCTTCTCTAACAATGTCCTCACATTGTTCGAGAATCGGATATTCCGGGCAAGAAGCCACTGCCCCTTGCTATCAACCTCAAGAACTTCGAAGGGAAGCAGTTGAAGGACCTCGGACTTCCTATGGCCAAAGCATCAGGAGCTGGTTCAAGCTCTCGACCCTCAGGACCAATTGGCTCTAGGATGGAGGAAGAATTGGTAGAGATGATGGCTGATCTGGAGAAGTCAATTGCGATGCTCTCAACTCGCAAAGTCGCCTGTGAAACCCTTCTCGAAGACCTCCGCTCTGCTGCTGCTGCTGAAGAAGATGTTGACGACTCCACGTCGTTTTAGTAATTCTCTGAATTTGCTATGATAACTCTGTTCCACACACACTTTTAAATCCTCGGGGTTTGTCCGAGTTATTTTCCGCACATTATGACTGTTTTTTTGAGATATTTGCTCTTGGTTGAGCTGGATATTTGCTCATGTTTTGAGCTGTTTATTTTGCTCATGGTGTGAGCTGGTTTTACCCTGCTATTTAGTCGAATTCCATTGTAAGATTGCCTTTGGCAATATTGTTAGACAAACAGGGGGAGATAAGTGTGATACGCCAGAAGCTACGCCAGGAATTACGCCAGAAGTCGCGCCGAAAGTTAAGCATAAAAGTCGCCGCTCCAGAAGCCGCCCCAGAAGTTAAAGCTCCAGCCCCAGAAGTTAAAGCTCCAGAAGATAAACCAGAAGCTGCACAAGAAGTCGCATCAGAAGTCACGAAACTTGCTGTGTGCATAACTGCCTCAAGGTGACGACGATGTGCCTGCTTGGAGTAAAGAAGTCACATCACTTGTTGTGCGTAACTGCCATAAGATAAAATCACTTGCTGTGCGTAACTGCCACAAGATGACGATGGACTTAAAAAGGTGTTTGCCTAAAAAATTGCCAAAGGGGGAGATTGTTGCTACGTTTAATAGTTGGCATGATTTTTTAGCGCAAATATAAGAAGTCGTGTAACATGTTACATGACATGTGGAGCGACTTGTTACGAGCCGAAGATTAGGAAAGTCTGAAGCTTTCCTATTTCGACGAAGCTTGGAGCGAAAGAAGAAAGGCGCCACGAAGACTTGGAGCGCAAGAGAGTGACGTCGACAAGTCAGGTGACTTCCAGCTGGCAGTTACACGTCAGCAATAGGCGGCAACTCGACTTGCCTGATTTCATCAGGAAGTCAGAACAGGCAAGACTACTTCCAGCTGTCGTGGAAGGCGGCAACAACTTGCCTGACTTTCCTATTCCTGGTCCAAGGAGGATTAGGAATGTGAGCTGCTATAAAAAGCCCTTGGCTTCCCATTAGCAGTTCATCCGTTCTTGTTCTAACAATTGCAAGATTTCTCAGAGCTCTTAACTGTGCACCATCGGCGTGTTGAGAGGCTGATGAATATTCGCTAGAACGGATCTTTACTCTGATCAAACATCAAGTCGCGAAGACTAAGTGTTTGGATCGGTTAGGGTTTTTTTTGTGATTGAAGACTCACAACTCCGTCAAGAAGACAACGACACCGAGCATAGGAGCTTGCTCGAAGGGTGGAATTGAGGGAATCTCAAAGACAGGGGGAGAGGCTCCTGGTCGAGGTGATTCACGGTGAGATCTATAGTAGCTTAGGACAATAGCTTGTGTGATAGTTAGTTGGTGCTTGAAGTTGTACTATTGACTACCTATAGTGAAAAACCTTTCCACTGGCAAAGTGCCCCCAGATGTAGGTGCGGAGTCACCGAACTGGGTAATCATCTCTGGTGTCGTTATTATTATCTGTCCATTACTTTGCTTACGGTTTCCACAAGAAGTCGATACACAAGTTAAAGACTTTGTGTTCGACTTCCTGACTCGGCTACGATTCAGAATTTCAATATGTACGTTTAAACTTATCATGCTCATATGCATATAAAATAAACATACATTACTAATCATGCAATTCTAAAAAGCACAATTTAAACATGTATAGCCTAAGCACATATCTAGATTTGATCTTTATGGGACCAGTCCATAAAGATTGGGGTCACATCCTATGGGTGAAGATTACAACTAAAATAAGTCTTCTTCATACTTGGTGATGCTCCCACTACCTCCTTGACGTCTCCACGACTCAATGTCATCTTCAAGACTCCAAACGTGCCATCTCCGAGAAGTGTGTTTACAAAATATATCTACGGCTCACGGGCTGGATAAATATATAATACTTGTAAACTACGATGCATCTCGTCGCAAAATATATACAACCCAAATCTTAAGATGGCACAAACCGCCATTTTATATTTACATACCAAATTAATGCAATATAAAAAATTTCATCTTGAAGGGTTAGGCTATACATAATGTGATCTAACTTACGCAAGTTGCAATCATATAATGGTATCAAACATATATGTTGTCACACAATGCGTGTTATCAATAATATTAAATCATATTTTAGCCTTTATGATTTTAGTGTATCGATGTCACTTGACACTCGAAAGTTCCGATCTCGAAATCCTAAACCGAGACTCCCGCGTTTTCAAACGAAAACCGAGATCGGTCCTTCGAATCAATCGCAAGGACCTGGCCCCGCCGCCGGTCGGTGTAATCACTTCATCGACCGGTATGTTGAAACTCTAGTGTATCTAGAAAAACCCTAATAGGTCTTTGGTGTTGGGTTTTTGTGCCCTAACACAATGTATTTTCAATCTAATCATGTAATAAAGATTATTAATTGAAATAAAATTGGCATTCATATTACTAAGTGTTGTAGTAATATCTTAAGTATGCTTTGATTTGTATCATTGACGTGTCAACACATAATAGTAGATCTATAGATCATATAAAATTTTACTTAAGCAGTCCCCGATCAGAATAGCCTCATAAGAAGCGATCAGTATGAGGCTAACTCTAAATGATCACGCTCTACTGATCATGGCCAGAAGGGGGCCAGAGTTAGGTCATAGTATCACCAGACAGGGGTGATATAGGACGACCCGATCATGAGTATGTTACATAGACACAGTCATGAACATACTCATATGTCGGCACATGAAATCACATCCTCAGACGGAAGGACCATTGAGGTCACTATGTAATGAGTGACAAGTTTGACTCAGTATAACGTCTCCTATAAAAGGGCTACAATAACGACTGTGATTGGCTCGATCACGAGTTACATGTGTTGAGTCAATAGATCGCTGAAGGATTTATCCCTCATACGAACGTGTGAGCAGATATCAGTTAAGGCCACTTGATGAGTAAAACTGAAATACAATAGCATGGCCATGCAGTCGATACGTAGTATCAGTTATAATTCGGTTAAGTCAGAATCAAGAAAAAGGACAATGGAACGAGGATGACTTGTCTATGCCTCGTGGTTGTCAAAGATATCAAGAGGATAAAAGGATAGATTCATGTACAACAAGGTTAAGTCGAAATCTTGATAATCACAAGCGTTGGGTAATCATGATGTCTAGCTAGAGGCCACTCATGATGGAAAGGGTAAAATGGTAATTTTACCAGTCCACCGACGTGTCGTCAGCCTAGAGGGTCACACACTAAAGGTTGAGTAAAACGGATGGAATCCATTGGAGGAATCATGAGAGAGACAAAATCCAGTTTTCGATTAAACCGGATTAGACCGATTTCGGTTTAGGACTAAACTGGAAATCAAGAACGGTTTAGTTTGAATAATTAATTATAATCTAATTAAATAGATTTAATTAATTTAGCTAAACTGTGCCTAGCCAGAATTGGCTAAGCCAGAATGGGCTTCTCTACATAATTAAATAAAAGCTTTGGGCTTTAAGCCTATCAAGGCCTTTAATTAATTATTGCCTAAAAAGGGTTATAAAAGTGAAATTTTCAGATCTGAAAATTAAGAAATTTTATTTTTCCAAAACCCTAACTACTCTCCTCTCTCTTTCTCTCTCTAGCCGACCGGGTCCTCCCTCCTTCTCTCCATCCGTTTTGCTTGCTTCGATCTTCTAGTAAGGATCGTTGTGAGTATCCCCGGATTGCTCTTCCTGTGTGGACGATCTTTAGAGGTTACTAAATACTATTTAGTAACATTGAGATTTTAATCAAAGGTAATATTCAACTTTTATTCTAGCCTAAATCTCATGATCAATTCAAGATCATGCAAGATCCTTATTAATTCGGATATTTGAGGTTAATTTCTTGTATGGGCATGGAATTAATTGATTGGAACCCTCAAATAATTCCTTCAGTGGTATCAGAGCCTTGGTTACGCATGATTTTGTATTCGAGCATGATAGGCTAGATTTGATTTTGCAATTTATTTTGGAGTTGTAAATTGAAAAACTGCAAATTTTATGATTTTGTTTGATGAATTAATTGCTGGAATTTTTTTAATGTTGCTGAAAAATTAAATTGATCGAGTAAGATCAGGATCGAGACCCGCAGGAGGCCGAGGCTAGCCGAGAGGCTAACCCCGGCTGCGCCATGGGCCAACCGGTCGGAACGAGGAAGCTGACCAGATCTGCCAAATCAGATTGGATTCGGGTCAGAACCGACCCTGAAAAATCCAGAGTTTTTTAGCAATAATTAATTAAAATTTCAGACTGTTCGGTTTCGATAAACCAGAGCGTGAAACGATTTAATTCAGATATTAACCGGTTCAAGATAACGGTTTTGATAAACCGTATTTTATGATTTAAATAAAGATAAAATTGGAATTAATATGCTTGCTTGATAACATGCTTGTTTGAAAACATGATTGTTTGATAACACGGTGTTTGCAACATGATTGCTAAGTTAGCCCGAATTTAGAATTTAATTTCGGTTTGCAACCTGCGAGTTGCTTTTGGATTGTAATTTAACTATGACCTGCGTGTCACATCATTTATTTTATTTAAATTAAATGTTATTACGAAGTCCCAAGACGAGAAGAACCGAAGAGAAGGACGGTAATCCCGAGGAGGCGTGGAGCCAGTGGGAGTCCAGGAGAATGAGGAAAGATAAGGCCTAGTATATGTTCTAGTTTATTCCAGTAGGGTTAGCGGGCTAGCTAAAGCAAATTTACATTTATTTTTATGACTGTATGGTTGAATGCATGATTTAATTTTCATAAGTTCATGTTAATTAGATCATCGCCCACATGTGTAAAGATTAATAATAATAAGTTAATCACACACATGTAAACAGGAACTGAAAGTATCTCTACATGGATTTGTAGACGATAATTTCAAGTTAAGATCAAATAATGATCAGTGATAATGGACATTTAAAAAGGCAAGTAATTTCAAGTCAAGCTAGATACCGCCCACTTTTCATCACTTCGATTAGTTCACAGACTCATGGGTGGATACGATTAACGTGGATCCATGAGAATGGGTTCTAATAGAAGATGGACTATTCTGCATGGGTACGTGCGCATTAACGTAGTAACCATGCAGATTGGACCATGCGTTGAAAATTGGTTGACTTGGCTGCGATTCTCAGATGATTTGGGCCAGGGTATCAGATATAGGGCAATGCCGTATAAATACAATGTATAAGCCCTAGCTAAGAATCACATGGAATTGTAAAAGGACTGGACTGTCCTACTCCAATGTCCAAAACTGGGGCGATGAGATTCACTCACTTCAGTTTTGGGTATGCGGAGATCTTGGTTTAGATTCAGACACAAGAATCAGAAATGTTCATAATCAATTATCTCTCACTTCAACTTAATTAAGAATTTGATCGAACTTATTTTCATGTATAGATTAATGGCACCGTTGCAACCCAAATCAACATGTTCTGGCAGTGAAGCCTTAAAGTCTCTTCTGTCAAGTGACAGACTGTCAGGGACCAACTTCCTGGTTTGGGAGAGGAACATGAAGCTTGCCCTTCAGTATGACAGACATGAGTATATCCTTACGGATAAGCCTTTAAAAGTGCCTGCAGATGATGCCAGCGAGGCCGATAAGAACGCTTATGACAAGTACATAAGCGATCGACAAGATGTTGGCATCCTCATGGTCGGGTCCATGGAAAATGACACCCAGGACCAGTTCATGCATCTCATGGGCGATCCCCAAGAGATGATGGCGGAAATAAAAATATACTACCAGAAGAATGCTCGTGTCGAAAGATACGACACTCTTAGGGAGTTATTCTACAGCAGGGTGAATGTTGGTGAGGCAATGAGCCCACATGTCCTCAAAATGAAGCGACTCTTTGATCGCTTGGCCAGCCTAGGTCACAGCTTCACAGAGCAGCTGAAATCAGATATAGTCCTAATGTCGCTTCCAAAGGTTTATGGAGATGTGATCACAAGTTACAATCTCCATAATATGGAAAAAAACTAACAAGGAACTGCATGAGATGTTGGTGACAGCAGAGAAAAATCTCAAGGGCAAGACCCCTGAGGTTGTGATGGTCAATAAGGGTGTCAGGTTCAAAAGAGCTGGCAAACCTACTGGCAAGTCACCAGGACATTCCAACAAGGGCAAGGCACCAGCAGTGACGGGTAAGGGTAAGGCGCCAATGCACCTAGCTGGGCAGATAAGGGCACCTAGAGGTCTGAGGATCCAAGCGGTTCCCAGAACCGAAGGGAGCACTTCGACCTCAGAGGTAGTCTGTTACTACTGCCAGTAGCCAGGTCATTGGTGTAGGGTTTTGGAGCGTTCAAGATCATCGAGATAGCGGAAGCATAAACAAAAGCAACTCCAAACCTTGTCCAAGAACATGAACCATTAAATCTCAAGGCAAAATCTATTCCACAAGAAATTTACCTTTTAGTCTTTGTTGAATCAATAAAGAAGAACTATGTGATCTTCTTCTCCAGAGCAAGTCCACACCAAGAGGATGATCTTCAAGATCCTTCACTAAAAGTCTACTAGAACAATTAAGTGAAGAACAAGAGAGCAAGAAGAGAGGAGAGAGGGAGTAAAGCCTTGGAGAGAGAAAGTGAGGTTGAGAGTGAGTGATTAATTCAAAAATGATATCTGTCTACTTCATCAACTCATAAGCATGGGTCAAAAAGTTGAAGCATGGGTTTAAAGGTAACTCATTACCCATACCCCTTAAATCACTCATCTCTTAATCAACAATCACCAACTAAGCATGGTGTGTTGACCCCACCCTTGGACCCACCAAGGTGGCCGGCCACTTGGGCTTATTGGGCCTAATATGGGCCCTAGTTGGGCCGGCCATGTGACCTCATGGGCCAAGCCCAATGGGCTCGCCCATGTGGTCGCGTGCCGCGTCCAAAAGTTGTCCGACCCTTTTGTCGTTACTTATCAAACAAAGTCCGACGCGACATCGACGAAAATCTCAGTTTTCTCGATTCGCTAATTATTCTCTCAAACCGAACCCATGGCCCAAAACCTTCAGTTTTGTCCATGTATTGCTTCTCAAGACACGTTAAGGTTTCCTTTTCTCAAGTTATCCGTCTTGTATGTGTGTGACCCTCCAGGCTCATGTCACCGTTGGCAGATCGGCGCAAGAGATCTCTCTTGTCCGATCCATCATAAGTGGTCTCTAGTAAGATATTATGATTACCCAAGGTGCATGGTGATCGATGATTCGATTTAACCTTGTGCGTACAAGTCACTATCCTATTATCTCTAGACATCCCGATTGATCACAGGGCATAGATTCGTCATCCTTGTTCAATCAATCATTGTTACTTGATATGTGAGATGGCTGAGAATTGATAACCTGTATCACTGGCATGTCCATGCTCTTTCTCTCAGTCACTCTCGATACAGAGGCCTTAACAGATATCTTTCCCATACCGTAGTATGAGGGGTAAATCCCTTAGCCGTCTTTCGTGTCACTCATGCAATCCGTTCCGCCACCCAATCATGCCCGTTATTGCAATCCTATTACGGAAAGCGTTAGGCGCAAGTTAAAGCCGTACGTCGACTGCATAGCGATCACAAAGACTCCTTGGTCTAAGGATATTGTGACAAGCTATCGCATTTGAATATGTTCATGGCTTAATCTACAAAACATTATTTAAAGCGTGTCGTCCGATATCAATCACCTCATGATATCTATGATATGATTTCGGGATCCCACATCCCTATGATAAGCAGAACTACATCATTGAGAAGCATCCTCATACTGATCGCTTCAATTGAAGCGTATATTGACCAGGGACTCGTTAAGTGTGATCCGTACAGATTTATGGTTCTACTACTTTAGTGGTCATAAGTCAGATCATGCTTAACATATTACTTCAACACATAAGTAATACAAAGCCGTTTTATTTATTACAAACGATGATAAATATAAATATACATTTATAAACTACTAGCAATTGGACTAGGGCACAAAAATGCTATCAATCTCCCACTTGCCCCTAGTTCCAATCTAAGTCCCAATCTATCCCTATTGACCTAACATGTTTATCATGTTTCGCTTGAGGAAGAGCCTTGGTCAAAGGGTCGGTTGTGTTATCATCAGTTGCAACGTAGTTGATCTTCACGTCACCTCTAGCAACTATGTCGCGGATGATGTGATACTTCCTGAGTACATGTTGGGATCTGTCATGTGCCCCGGGTTCCTTAGCTTGTGCAATGGTCCTGGTGTTGTCACAATATAAGTCTACTGGGTTAGATGGGTTTTGAATTACACCTAACCCAGCCATGAAACTCCTGATCCATACAGCCTCCTTTGCCGCTTCCGATGCATCAATGTACTCAGCTTCCATCGTAGAGTCGGCAATGGTGTCCTGCTCCTTGCTTTTCCAGCTGAATGCTCCACCGTTCAACGTAAACACATATCCACACTGACTCATAAAGTCATCGGGGTCTGTCTGGAAACTAGCGTCGACATATCCTTTGACGACTAGATCATCATCATTTCTTCCCCCGTATACAAGAAAAGTGTCTTTGGTTTTTCTCCAATATTTGAGAATCACCTTGACTGCAATCCAGTGTTCCTCACCGGGTTTGGATTGATGTCTACTGGTACAGCTCAGGACAAACGAGACATCCGGTCTCGTACATGTCATGGCATACATTATTGACCCTATAGCCAAACCATATGGGATCTCATTCATTTTTTTTAGCTCTACAAGTGTCTCAGCATACTTTTTCTTACTAAGCTTTATGCCATGACGCATGGGCAGCAGTCCTCTCTTTGAATTATGCATTGAGAATCTTCTCAGCAGTTTGTCTATATAGGTGCTTTGACTTAAGCCCAAGACCCGCTTGGTACGGTCTCTATATATCTTGATCCCCAAGATGTAAGAAGCCTCGCCTAAGTCCTTCATTGCGAAACACTCACCTAACCAAGTCTTTGTTAAGAGCAAGGTAGGGACGTCGTTTCCAATGAGCAATATGTCATCGACATAGAGCACCAAAAATTCTACTTTGCTCCCATATGCCTTTTTATACACGCAAGGTTCATCATCGTTCTTGATGAAGCCAAACTGTTTCACTACTTCATCAAACGTTGATTCCAACTCCGAGATGCTTGCTTCAAACCATAAATTGATTTGAGCAACTTACAAATCTTTCCGTTATTCTTTGGATCCTCAAAACCCTCAGGCTGGGTCATATAAACGTCCTCAGCTAACCTCCCATTAAGGAAAGTGGTTTTGACATCCATTTGTCATACCTCATAATTATGATAAGCTGCTACGGCAAGTAGAATGCGGATAGATTTGACCATAACTACTGGAGAAAAGGTTTCTTCATAGTCAATTCCGTAGACTTGCCTATAACCTTTTGCTACCAGTCTTGCTTTATAGGTCTGAGGTTTGCCATCCATGTCTATCTTTATTTTAAAGATCCATTTACACTCAATGACTTTTACGCTAGGGGTTTGATCCACCAAGTCCCACACTTGATTATCTGACATGGATTGCATTTCTTCCCTCATGGCTTCCAGCCATTTCTCAGAGTTGGTTCGGTCCAGGGCCTCTCGAAAGGTAGCTGGATCATTGCCCACTAACACCAAATCATCACCTCCAGTTACTAGGAAACCGTATCTGATAGGTGCATGACTTGTCCTTTCAGACCGCCTTGGACCGTCCTCTTATACTGTAGCTATTGGTTCTTGCTCAACGACCACTTCTGGCTATACTTCTTCTAAGGGGTCGTCCAGTAGTTCCTGAGTGACTATCTAATCTAGAACTTCATCAAGATGAATAGTCCTCCCACTGACTGTCTTGGAAATAAATTCCTTTTCCAAGAATATCCCACCTCGGGCGACAAAAACTTTGTTTTCGCTCGGTTTGTAGTAGTAGTATCCTTTTGTTTCTTTTGGATATTCGACGATAGTGCACTTATCTGATCTCGGTTCGAGCTTGGTTGCAAGCAACCATTTTACAAAATTTTTGCAACCCCAGATTTTCAGGAAGGACAAAACGGGTTCCTTCTCGTACCATTTCTCGAATGATGTCCCTTCCACTGCTTTCGACGGAGCCTTATTTATTATGAACGCGGCCGTTTGTAGAGCGTAACCCCAGAAGTAGATCGGGAGATCAGTGTGACTTAACATCGATCGAACTATATCCAACAATGTCCGATTCCTTCGCTCGGACACACCATTGAGTTGCGGTGTTCCTAGCGGAGTCCACTAAGATAGTATTCCACTTTCAGTAAGATGACTAAGAAACTCTTCGGATGAGTATTCTCCACCCTGATCAGAACGGAGTGCCTTGATACTCTTTCCGAGTTGATTTTCTACTTCAGTCCTAAACTTCTTGAATTTATCAAAGGCTTCAGACTTATGTCTCATGAGATAGACATAACCATATCTACTGAAATCATCAGTAAATGTGATAAAGTAGCCTAAACCACCTCTGGATGGTGACTCATTGGTCCACATACGTCTGAATGTATTAGACCCAATAGATCACCTGCCCTCTCACTTATACCAGTGAAGGGCGCTTTAGTCATCTTGCCCATTAAACAAGCCTCGCATCTATCAATCGTTTGGAATTCGAATTGACTTCGAAGTCCGCGCTTATGAAGCGCTGAGATGCATTTCTCATTTATGTGACCTAGACGACAATGCCAGATTAGAGTTTGGTCTAAATCATTAGCTTTAAACCTCTTAGCATTAACATTATAGAGCATGTTGGATCTCGAGTTTTGCTTATTTAATATGTATAAACCTCCAATAGTGTGAGCATTTCCATAAAACATGTTATTGCGCATAATATTAAAAAACCCGTTCTTAATATCAAAATAATAACCTTCTTTTTCAAGAAGAGATATTGATACAATATTTCTGCTGAAAGCAGGTACGCAAAACACATCAAAAAGTTCTATTACAAGCCCACTGGGCAAAACAAGGTTCACAGAACCCACAGCAGTTGCGGTAACTCGCACGTTGTTCCCAGCTCTTAGGTCCACCTTGTTTCCCCCCACATCTCTTCTACTACGCAGTACCTGCACATCCGCACAGACATGAGACTCAGCTCCAGTGTCTAGTACCCAAGCATTTATAGTAGAAAGATTTAGCTCTAGTGGAATACCTGACGAAGTAGTGGCCCCACCGCCCTTCTTCTGATCTTCCTTCAGCTGCTGACAGTCCTTCTTCCAATTACCAGGATTTTGGCAGTAGAAACAGACCGACTCCTTTACCTTCCCCTTGCCCTTCATGGGCATGGAAGGTTTAGTAATGAAAGGTTGTCTGTTCTTCCCCGCCAGGTGCATTAGTCCTTTGCCCTTATTACCACCAACTTTGAAGCCGGATCCCTTCTTGACCATCAGAACACCTTTGAGCGCACTGCCCCTTATGCTCTTTTCGGCAGTCACTAACATGATGTGCAACTCCGATGCGGTCTTGTCCATGTCATGCATGTGATAGTTCATGATGAACCCACCATATGCATGAGGAAGGGATTGCAGAATAAAATCCGCAGCCATCTCTTTTTCCATAGTCATTTTGAGACTAGTCATATGATCGAGATGTCCCTTCATGCGTAGGACGTGTGGACCTACGCAGCTGCTAGCTTACATTTTGCAGGCATTGAGTTCGGAGAACAGTGTATTTTTCAATACGTACTTTCTCTTTGAACATATCCTTGATTTGTGCAAACATTGCAAACGGATCATGGGATAGCTCCATAAACTGCTTCTGGAGGTCCGCCTCCATGCAGTCCAACATGACACACGCAACGTCGATACAGTCGCAAAGGTGTTTCTGGTACGCATCCTTAACGACCCCCGTTGCGTTGGCAGCTGGCTCCACCGGGATAGCCTTGTCAAGTACGTACTCCCTGCGTTCCAACTTTAACACAAGTCGTTAATTTCTGTCCCAGTCCAGATAATTTGTTCCATTGAGTTTACACTTGTCAAGTATAGTCCTCAATGACAAATTAGACGAGTTTGTTGAATTACTAACAATTTCTACACGAAGAAAGTAAATTTAATCAGAAAAGTTGAATAAATTTACGAAGATCCAAATTAAACACCAACCATCCGATTCTAAGGTTTAGAATCTTTAAACCAAGATCCCTTATTTGTCAATTGAACTACGCTAAGGCGCACCGCTCTAATTGACCCATTTGGGTAGAACGTCCATCCAATTACAACCCCTGTAACTCTTGGTCAGGGTATGTGCAAAAGCACACGGCTTACCCTTTCGATGCCCCAGCTCGACCTTAGGCCGAGAATCGTGGTCGAGTCAACCAACCTTCACTTATGCATCAGTTTTGTGCAGATGCTCTGCTAAGGCACACGACATCCCACAAATTTGTCCTTTCCATATAGAACCCATTCTATAGATGCTCCGCTAAGGCGCACGACACCGAGAGAATGTTTCTACATGGGTGTTAATTTAGGTGGCATCTCACTTGACTCAAATTATGTTGTGATTTGGTTGTGTTTAATAATTCGTAAGTATTTTGGTACAATTATGAACCCGTCACCAACAACCCGTGTTGTGACGCTTCTAATTGTATCATATACAATCTTCTTTTGAAGTCGTCATTTGCAACCTGTGCAAACACGTTTCAAAATTGAACTCATCCATCACAACCCGTGCGATGATGGTTCACAATGCTTTAATCATGCAAACAATTAAAATCGATTTTAATCTTTGCATGTGAGGTGATGGCTTATAAACTTATAAGATAAGCATGCAAGCATACAATTATATCAAATAATTCAAGCAAGCAAGCATAAAGCGTTACTTCATATGTGAGATGGCTGAGAATTGATAACCTGTATCACTGGCATGGCCATGCTCTTTCTCTTAGTCACTCTCGATCAAGAGGCCTTAACGGATATCTTTCCCATACCATAGTACGAGGGATAAATCTCTTAGTCGTCTTTCGTGTCACTCATGCAATCCGTTCCGCCACCCAATCATGCCCGTTATTGCAATCCTGTTACAGAAAGCGTTAGGCGCAAGTTAAAGCCGCACGTCGACTGCATAGCGATCACAAAGACTCCTTGGTCTAAGGATATCTTGACAAGCTATCGCATTTGAGTATGTTCATGGCTTAATCTACGAAACACTATTCAAAGCGGGTCGTCCGATATCAATCACCTCACGATATCTATGATATGATTCCGGGATGCCACATCCCTATGATAAGCAGAACTACATCATTGAGAACCATCCTCATAATGGTCGCCTCGATTGAAGCGTATATTGATCAGGGACTCGTTAAGTGTGATCCGTACAGATTAGTGAAGAGCTTGCAGGCAGCACAAAAATGCTATCAATTGGAAGAAGCCATGAACGGCAGCACAAGAAATATGTGAAGAGCTTGCAGAAGGGAGGACACCCTTCTGGACATGGATCTAGTATTTACGTTGTTGAGTATTTTCTCAATGTTACTTTCTCAGATACATGGGTAGTTGATACCGGAGCAGAAACTCACATTTGTGTTAATCTGCAGGATCTGGAAAGTAAGAAGCTCCTTGGGAAAGGCGAGCAAGATCTGAGAGTCGGAGACAACAGTTCGGTGTCAACGAAGACTGTCGGTTCTGTTAGTCTAAAGATGCCCACAGGTCTTATTTTAGTATTGGATGATGTATTATGTGTACCTACATTTAGTAGGAATATTATTTCAGTGTCCAGTTTGGACAAACTTGGTTTTTGTGTTTGCCATAGACAATGGCTTATTTACTTTATCAAGAAATAATATTGTTTATGGCATTGCATCTATGGTTGGTGGATTATATATTTTAAATATTGATAACTCTAACTACAGTTCAAACTATAACGTAAATCAGAGATTGAAGTCGGATGACTTAAACCAGACAGTGATGTGGCACTGTCGTCTCGGCCATATAGGCGAGAAACGCGTCTCAACACTTCACAAGTTTGGGCTATTAAGCCCGTTTGAATTAACACCAATCGAGAGATGTGAATCTTGCATTATGGGAAATATGACAAAGGCGCCTTTTGGCGGCTTAGGTGAAAGGGCGAGTGATCTCCTGGGCCTAATACATTCAGACGTATGTGGGCCCATGAGTACACAAGCCAGGAGAGTTTTAGATACTTCATAACCTTTACAGACGATTTCAGTAGGTATGGGTATGTCTATTTAATGAGACATAAGTCAGAATCCGTTGATAAATTCAAGGAATTCCAGAATGAAGTATAGAACCAGCTTGGTAAAAGTATAAAGGCACTTCGTTCCGATCGAGGTGGCGAGTACTTAGATCAGGAATTTCTCATTCACCTAAGGGATAACGGTATACTCTCAGAATTAACTCCGCCAGGAACCCCTCAGCTGAATGGTGTTTCCGAACGGAGGAACAGAACCCTGCTTGAAATGCCCTAGAAACGGCCGCATTCATTTTGAATCGGGCTCCTACAAAGGCAGTGGTGACTACTCCATTTGAGGTTTGGCAAGGGAAAGCTCCCAAGCTGTCTTTCCTCAAGATCTGGGGGTGCGATGTTTACGTCAAGCGGTTGCTTGGGGATAAACTCGAACCCAAGGAAGATAAGTGTGAACCATGGGGTACTACTTCTAAAAACCCGAAGAGAACAAAGTCTTTGTTGCTCGAGGTGGGGTTTTCTTAGAAAGAGAATTCATATCCAAGAATCCTAGTGGGCGTCCTGTGCTTCTTGAAGAAATTCAAGAAGACACGGAACAGCCTACAAAGGATATAGAGGTACCCGATGAGGTAAATGATCCAAGTCCTATTCCAACAGAAACTCCTGTAGGACCAAGGAGGTCTGAAAGATCTCGTCAGAACCCAGTCAGATATGGCTTCTTAGGCACAGAGGGTAATGACTTGATAGTTGTAGATCAAGATGATCCCGCAACAGTTCAACAAGCCTTGGCCAGTCCCAACTCAAAAGAATGGCAGAATGCCATGGATGAGGAAATGAAGTCCATGAAAGACAATCAGGTCTGGAACTTAGTAGACAGCACACCTGGGATAAAACCCATAGGGTGCAAGTGGATATTTAAGTTAAAGACAGATATGGACGGAAAGCCTCAGACTTACAAAGCAAGTCTGGTTGCTAAAGGTTATCGTCAAGTCCAAGGCATGGACTATGATGAGACCTTTTCGCCAGTAGCGATGATTAAGTCAATTCGGATGATGTTAGCCATTGCAACATATTTCGATTACGAGATATGGCAAATGGACGTCAAAATCACATTCCTTAACGGGAATTTGCAAGAGGATGTCTATATGACCCAGCCAGAAGGTTTTGTCGATCCAAAACATCCCGAAAAGGTGTGTAAGTTGCAACGATCCATTTATTGGTTGAAGCAAGCTTCCAGGAGTTGGAACTTACGGTTTGATGAAGCCGTAAAAGAGTTCGGGTTCATCAGAAATCCAGATGAACCCTGTATCTACAAGAAGTCAGTGGGAGTAACATAGTGTTCCTGGTGTTGTACGTCGACGACATAAGTGTCATGGGAAATAACATCCCAACCTTGCTTGAGACCAAAGCTTGGTTAGGAAAGTGTTTCTCCATGAAAGACTTAGGAGAGGCCGCTTACATTCTAGGGATCAGGATCTATAGAGATCGATCCAAGAGAATTTTAGGCTTAAGTCAGAGCACCAACATAGATAAAGTGTTGAGAAGATTGTCAATGATTGACTCTAAGAAAGGGAACCTCCCGGTAAGACATGGCATCAAGCTCAGCAAGAAACAGTGTCCTAAAATACCTGATGAGCTTAAGAAAATGAATGGAATCCCATATGCTTCGGCAGTGGGATCCATCATGTATGCCATGATCTGCACGAGACCTGACGTATCGTTTGCCCTCAGCTGTGCCACCAGATTTCAGTCTAACCCAGGCCAAGATCACTGGACTGCCGTCAAGTGTATCCTCAAATATCTAAGGAGAACAAATGATGCTTTCTTAGTGTATGGCGGGATAGAGGGAGAACTAAGCGTCACTGGATATGTTGATGCTAGTTTCCAGACAGACCCAGATGACTTTAAGTCTCAAGGTGGGTATTTGTTCATGTTGAACGGGGGAGCTTTCAGTTGGAAAATTTTAAGGAAGCGACAATAGCCGACTCCACCACAGAGGCGGAATACATAGCTTCGTCAGAGGCAGCTAAGGAGGCGGTGTGGGTCAGGAGCTTCTTGAGTGGATTAGATGTACTGCCGCGAACGTCTGATCCCGTGAGCTTAAGGTGTGACAACATGGCGGCCGTAGCACTCGCTAGAGAGCCCAGATTTTACAACAGGACCAAGCACGTCGAGAGAAAGTATAACATCATCATAGAGATGGTTGATAAAGGCGAAGTAGAGATAAGCTACGTTTCAACGCATGATAATCTAGCTGACCCCTTAACTAAGGCACTACCGCAGCCTAAGCATGAGGAGCGTGTCAGGGGAATGAGTTTAGATTGGAATACAAATTGGGTCTAGGGCAAGTGGGAGACTGTTGGGTTTTTGTGCCCTAGCACAATGTCTTTTCAATCTAATCATGTAATAAAGATTATTAGTTGAAATAAAATCGGCATTCATAATACTAAGTGTTGTAGTAATATCTTAAGTATGATTTGATTTGTATCATTGATGTGTCAACACATATTAGTAGATCTACAGATCAGATAAAATCTTACTTAAGCAGTCCCCGATCAGAATAGCTTCATAAGAAGTGATCGGTATGAGGCTAACTCTAAATGATCACGCTCTACTGATCATGGACAGAAGGGGGCCAGAGTTAGGTCATAGTATCACCAGACAGGGTGATATAGGACGACCCGATCATGAGTATGTTACATAGACACAATCATGAACATACTCATATGTCGGCACATGAAATCACATCCTCAGACGAAAGGACCATTGAGGTCACTATGTAATGAGTGACAAGTTTGACTCAGTCTAACGTCTCCTGTAAAAGGGCTACAATAACGACTGTGATTGGCTCGATCACGAGTTACATGAGTTAACTCAATAGATCGCTGAAGGATTTATCCCTCATACGACGTGTGAGCAGATATCAGTTTAGGCCACTTGATGAGTACAACTGAAATACAATAGCATGGCCATGCAGTCGATACGTAGTATCAGTTATAATTCAATATACTCAGAATCAAGAAACAGGACAATGGAACGAGGATGACTTGTCTATGCCTCGTGGTTGTCAAAGATATCAAGAGGATAAAAGGATAGATTCATGTACGAAAAGGTTAAGTCGAAATCTCGATAATCACAAGCATTGGGTAATCATGATTTCTTGCTAGAAGCCACTCATGATGGAAAGGGTAAAATGGTAATTTTACCAGTCTGCCGACGTGTCGTGAGACTAGAGGGTCACACACTAAAGGTTGAGTAAAACGGATGGAATCATATGGAGGAATCATGAGAGAGACAAAATTCGGTTTTGGATTAAACCGGACTAGACCGATTTCGGTTTAGGACTAAACCGGAAATCAAGAACGGTTTAGTTGGACTAATTAATTATAATATAATTAAATAGATTTAATTAATTTAGCTAAACTGGGCCTAGCCAGAATGGGCTAAGCCAGAATGGGCTTCTATACATAATTAATTAAAAGTTTTCAGCTTTAAGCCCATTAAGGCCTTTAATTAATTATTGCCTAAAAAGGGTTATAAAAGGGAAACTTTCAGATATGAAAATTAAGGAATTTTATTTTTCCAAAACCCTAGCTACTCTCCTCTCTCTTTCTCTCTCTAGCCGACCGGCTCCTCCCTCCTTCTCTCCGTCCGTTTTGCTTGCTTCGATCTTCTAGTAAGGATCGTTGTGAGTATCCCCGGATTGCTCTTCCTTTGTGGACGATCTTTAGAGGTTACTAAATACTATTTAGTAACAAAGAGATTTTAATCAAAGGTAATATTCAACTTTTATTCTAGCCTATATCTTATGATCAATTCATGATCATGCAAGATCCTTATTAATTCGGATATTTGAGGTTAATTTCTTGTATGGGCATGAAATTAATTGATTGGAACCCTCAAATAATTCCTTCATTTGGGCAGTAACAAAAGTTCAACATAATGTGCCAACAATGTACCGCGTACATGGAACGACACAACAATGTGGTCCTCCAGTTTCTCATGTCATCAATCCTGCAGAAACTCGAGAACGTACTTTATCTCAATGCAAAATTAGTTTTCGATATATTTATATACTCGATCAAAACCTTTAACCCACATCAAGGATCGAGTATATTCAAGGCTTGAATACAGAAATTAAATAATCTCATTCAATCTCGCGATTTGCCTCAAGGTCAAAATTTCGACTTGAACCGATAACCCGCTGTCACTAGGTGTCGATCGCCAGCCTATAAGGTCTGAGAGGTGTCGATCGCCACCTCAAGCGACCAAGTGGTGTCGATCGACATCCCTCAACTCGGGTGGAGAAACCGAGGAGAGGTGTAGATCGCCACCCCATGGTTGTCGATCGACACCCTCCTCGACCTGATCCAAAAATAGGTTTTCTTGAGCCCGATTCTCGATCCGATTTGACTCGGAACAATTTCCGAGGCCCAAGAATGATTGCATGCACCGAGTGCAAAAATATCAAGTTAAAACAACATTCAAAAACAAATAAAAGTCCCTCTTTTATCCGTAGAACGATCAAAAACAGATTTTTATATTGTCATAAGACTAAATCAAGAGAAGAAATAGAGATTCATGCATAAAATAAGCATGGAAACAATCATATATCATCAATCATGCATTTTTATCACAAATCATGCAAGATTGATTCATCTAAAGAGCGAACCAGCCTCTGATAGCACTGTTAGGGATTCCTGGGATTTATGCACAACGGAAAATTGAAATTCTATTTGGGAAATCCCGCACAAGGAATTTTTGCCAACAATAGATGAATCAATTGGATACGAAGCTACCAAAGATCATGAAAACCTACCTCTCGTAGTCAATATGAGTGGCCCTCGAGTCCGATCTAAGACGTGCCCTCGGACCCGTCCTCTACAAATACACACACACTTGAGCTCGACCTCTCGAAGCGTAGATTCTCTCGACGGCTACTAGACCACCGTAGAACCCTATCCTCACTCGATTCCCTAACTCCCAATGCAAGAGCTAGAGAGGTTTTAGGTGATGTATCAAATTTGCTCAAGGAATTAAGTGGATCTCACACCAAGGCCTTTCTTTATAGGCTTTGGGTGAGGTTCTAGGGTTTTCCACGTTCGACATTGGTGTCGATCGATACCCTTCCCGTGGTGGAAGGTTTCGATCGACACCACCCTTTTGGCTACCAGATATAGGTGTCGATCGACACCACAATTGTGGCGATCGACACCTCCTAGTGACGATGTCGATCGACACCACCAAGGTCACGATCGACACCTCACTGCAATCATTTCTACACCACCTAATTTTGGACATCTTGAGTCCCATCGAGTCGCTTCGGTCTTTCTCCTGGTGTTACCATGTAGGCCCGTGACCCATTGGCAGATCGGCGTAAAACACCTTTTCACCCGATCCATCACCACTGGTCTCTAGTAAGACGTAGTGATTGCCCAATGTCCAGGAGGTATCGATCGGTTCGATATCTAATCTCTATCATCTATATCACTAACCCTTTGTTTGCTTTAAGGCATATGAGATCGAAATGAGGCATAAAGCCGTCATCCACATGTATTCGATCTAGTTCTTTGAATTTCGAGATGATTGATACGTAATTGGTGCGGCCCCACACTTCATCATGATAGCATTTGTGCCCTAGTCCAATTGGTATTAGCCTGTAAACGTCTATGTACAAATATCATCGTTTGTGATGTATAAATATAAACGGCTTTATATTACTTATATGTTGAAGTAATATGTTAAGCATGATCTGATTTATGACCACTAAAGTAGTAGAACCATAAATCTGTACGGATCACACTTAACAAGTCCCTGGTCAACCTATGCTTCCTTGAAAGTGACCAGTATGAGGAATGGTTCTTAATGACGTAGTTCTACTTGTCATAAGGATGTGGGATCCTGGAACCATATCATAGATATCATGAGGTGATTGATATCGGACGACCCGCATTGAATAGTGTTTTCATAGATTAAGCCATAAACATATTCAAATGCGATAGCTCGTCACGACGTCCTTAGACCAAGGAGTCTTTGTGATCACTATGCAATGAACGTACGGCTTTAACTTGCGCCAAACGCTTTCTGTAAAAGGATTGCTATGAAGGGCATGATTGGGTGGCGGAACGGGTTGCATGAGTGACACGAAAGACGGCTAAGGGATTTATCCCTCATACTACGGTATGGGAAAGATATCCGTTAGAAGGCCTCTTGATGGAGACCGAATGAGAGAAAAGCATGGCCATGCAAAATGATACGGGTTATCATTTCTCAGTCATCTCGCATATCAAGTAACAATGATTGATTAAACAAGGGAGACGACTCTATGCCTTGTGATCAATCGGGATATCTAGAGATAAAAGGATGGTGACTTGTACGCACAAAGGTTAAGTCGAATCATCGATCATCATGCACCTTGGGTAATCATAATGTTTTACTAGAGACCACTTATGATGGATCGGGCAAGAGCAATTCTTGCGCCGATCTGCCAACGGTGGCATGAGCCTAGAGGGTCACACACATACAAGACGGATAACTTGAGACAAGGAAACATGGATGTTTCTTAAGGAGAAGTATATGGACAAAACTGGAGGTTTTGTGCCATAGGTTCGGTTTGAGAGAATAATTAGCGAATCGAGAAAAATTGAGTTTTTCGTCGATATCGCGTCGGACTTTGTTTGATAAGTAGCGACAAAAGGGTCGGGAAACTTTTGGACGCGGCATGAGACAACACGGGAGGGCCCATTGGGCTCGGCCCATGAAGCCTCATGGCCGGCCCAATAAGGGCCCAATAAGGCCATATGGCCGGCCCACTTGGTGGGGCCAATGTGGGGGCCGCACAACACCATGCTTAGTTGGTAGTTGTGGATTAAGAGGTGAGTGATTTAAGGGGTATGGGTTAAAGCTCCTTTAAGCCCATACCAATCACTTTTAACCCATACTTGTGAGTTGGATGATGAGATATATTGCAAGACATTATTTCATTAATTGATTAAGTCACAAAACTCACAAAAACCTCTCTTTCTCTCTCATTGTGGCCGGCCACCTTGGTGTTCTTCCTCCATCTTGCTCTCTTGTTCTTCATTTAATTGTTCTAGTAGGCAATTAAGTGAAGGATCTTGAAGATCATTCTCTTGGTGTGGACTTGCTTTAGAGAAGAAGATCCGAACGTTCTTCTTTATCGATTCAAACAAGACTTAAAGGTAAATATCTTGTGGAATAGATTTTGCTTTGGGATTTAATGGTTTAAATGTTCTTGGACAAGGTTTGGAGTAGATTATCTTTTATTGCTTCCGCTATCTCGATGACGATCTAGAACGCTCCAAAACCCTACACATCAGTCATGCTCATCAAGGGGCCCAGAACCATACCCTTCACCACGTCTCACCATGGGGAAACAAATCCCTTCGGACGCAATGTGCGCTCCCATTACAATCTGTCTAATAGCCAACGATGGCCGTTATGACTACCCTGTTACATTCAACGTTGGAGCATGGCAAACTAAAAGAGTGACGTGCATGTGAGCCACTTGCTCCAAGGTCTTACGGTTGTGATAACACGACGATGGAGTATGCGTTGGTGACTTAATCTATGCGCCATACTCAAAGTCGGGTCATCCAATACCATCTCCCAGATGATATCCGTGATATGACTTTGGTAATCACATTACCTAGATCAGCAGAACTTGATCTTAAATAATCCTCACGCTAGTCACTTATGGATAAGTTATTCGACTAGAGATTCGTTAAACATAATTTCATAGAATCTTAAGGTTCTACTATTAGTGATGACACACTCAATGACTTTAGATGAAATTATCTCTTGACTCATTGTTACAACACAATAATAATGAAAATGCCTTTTATTGCTAAACATGAGATTATATGGAAAAGACTTGTACTAAGGCACAAGCTCTTACATTTGAAATCCAAAATATATTAGGGTAAAATGAATTAGGAATTCAGAAATTATAAGGCGAAGTATTTCGAATTAGGAATTCGAAATAAAGTAGGATTTATTTAAGAATAAATCTGAAACCCTACATGTATAAATACTCCTCTTTAGAAACAATTCACTCCTATAGGTTTATGTAGCATTAGCATTCACGAAAAATAATCAGAGTCGTCGAAGAAGAGTCTTTTGGCCTGGACGAAGAAGGCCGACCCTAGCAGATCGACTTCTTCGTGCTTCGATCAGTTCGTTCGTGTGGATACCGGTAGAGAGTGCATTTTGTTTGAGACAGTTATTTGATTCGTGTGGATCATGTAGAGTAGTTGTGTGGAGCCTACAAAGCATCCGTGTGGAATTTTAAAGCCGGGAACTACAAGAGCTAGTCGGCCCAGGTATGGAAAAAAAATTTAATATATTTTTGGAATTTCTTCCACTCCCCTTTTGCCACGTGTCCCAGACCCACACCCTCTCTCTCCTCTTCCACTTAGCCGACCCGACCCTTTTCTCCTTCCCTACTTCTTCTTCTTCTACCTTTCTCTCCTAAAGAAAAAAAAAAACTAGCCTCTATAGCCACCAATCTTCAAGCTTCTATATCTCCCTCAATCCTTACCAAAACTCGATTGTTTTTTGGATATTCAAGTTCCCCACAGCTTCCTATACAAACCCTACCAACTCTTAACCCCCAAATCCGAGACTCCAAAAAAATTAATTTCTTACCCACGTCCCAAAACTCCCATTGAAGCTTGCTTGGAGCTTGTGAGCTTATTTTCTCCACTCTAACATCATTAGAAGCTCAAGTAAGTGTTCTTCTCGAATTTTTGGTACTGTTGTAAAATTTTAATTTTTGTAAATTAATTAAAATTTTGATTTTACATATTATGAATCTTGTGCATAATTTCATGAGCCGATTTAGTTTAGGATGATTATATGCTTGCATGCTTAATTTCTAGGAATTTATTCTTGATTTTTAGATTTTATTTTGATAATTTTTGTATATTGAGCTAACCTAGATTTTGTATATAAGTTGGGCATGTTTGTGTATAGAGTAATTAAACTGATTAGGTGTAAATTGTTGTGTAGATGCATGCTTGAATTTTTGTTTTTATTTTTTTCAGATTTTTATTTTTCGAGTTTATGAATAATTGACTTAGTAGGGGGCATGTTTATACATTGTAATATGAACTGATTTGTGGTTAGGGAGTGATCTCGGGATGGAAATTCTAGAGAGAAATCTCGGGAAATATTCGAGTATTATTGTTGTCGTTTATTAGTTTTAAATTTTTATATATTATGACTAACTTATAATGTTGTATAATTTTCAGGTGCAATGGGGAGAAGTAATGTACCCGCTAAAAAAGCCCTTTCATCCCGTGCGGAGAAGGGAAAGGCAGTCCAAATGGGGCTCTCCAAGGAGGAAGGGCCCCCGAGCAAGAGGAGCCGAGCACCTCCACGGTCCAGCTCGGAGGAAGAGGTCATCCCACAATTGAAGAGGAGGGGCTTTATGGCTGCCGCCATGAGCTTGGTGAGTAAGGGGAGATCCCCTCGAGACCCGGAGTCACTTATCCCTCCAGAGCTAGTCAATGAGGACCAGATAGCAAGACACTTGTTCCTAGAACATCACCGTCCCAACGCGACCAAAGAGTCAGAATTAGAAGAAGAGCAGTCCGCTGAGGGCGAGGCTGATAATGATGAGGAAGAGTTTGGGGATGTTCAGGACATGAACGAGGAAGACATACTCATGGGCGTCTATGAAGAGAATAGGCGCAAGGCGCACCACAATGAGAGCTAGGAGGTGAGTTATGATTCAGATCGTCCTGCATATACACTGCATAACTTTCAAGAGGAGCGTAAGTACCTTGTACAAGACGAGGGTGAGGTATGTACTCCCTACCGTGCATCATTGAGACATCTTAGCCGTAGGGAGAGGCTTAAGTTAAAAGACCTTCGCGGGTTGCCCATGACTGCTATGAGGTTCTTTTATAGGAACATCCTAAGTGATCATGGGGGGGGGGGGGGGGGGGTTCCGCAACATGGTTTGACCATCCTTTATTGAGTGGTTCCAACCCACGTATCCGACCGTATAAGACCCTGATGCTGGAATTCCTCACGACTCTTTCAAGAGTCAAGGGACGAATCAGGAAGATTGTCTTCTGCCTCTCTGGCATAAGGTAAGTGTTCGGTCAGGGCAATCTCACTCAATTCTTTAGATTGAAGAGAGATGCTCCGAAGGACCTGAAGGTCTGCGGGGAAAAGCGCGCGCTTGTGGCCTCTCCTACCGGGTGAAGGCAATGGAGTTATCTCCCTTGTATAAATATATAGCCCATTGCTTCGCCCAGACACTCTTTGGCCGTGCTAACCTTGTTGGGAACACTTCCTCTCTGTCATTCTCACCAAGAGGCATAAATAGATATTGTTCTCACTAGTATGTGAAGGACAAATACCTTGACCGTCAAATACATCCCTCGTATAATTCATCACAAAGCCAATCATACCTCTTTTGTATCCAGTTACAGACAACGTAGATGAGCATGTGAAACTATGGGAGTTGTCATATGGAAATCCACGAAGACTCCAAGGTCCTTAAGGTTTCAATGATACTACGACAACTTGAGCATGTTCATGACTGGATCTATGTCACATACTCAGGTCGGGTCGTCCAATATCACTTCCCAAGTGATATCTATTATCTGACTTGGTAAACCTATACATATGATCAGTAGAGCGTGATCAACAATCATACTCATACTGATTACTTTACAAGTATTGTACCAGGGACCTGTGAAGTATAATTCCGTGCGTATCTAAGGGTTTTACTATCAGTGATGACACACTCGATGACCATAGATGAAATTATGCTTGACTTATTACAACAACAAAATGATAATAAAATGCCGATTTTATTGTTACTAATAGAATAAAAAACACTTCGCACTCAATGTGCAAAGGATTTAAGCGGCCCTGAAGTGTGGAGGACGAAGCTTGACCCAGAGCCGAGGCATAGAGAGGGTATCAAGTTCTTGGTTGGTCCCAGGATCATTGATAACCCCTCTCGCTCCCCTCGCTCAACGACCTCTGGCTCAACATAGACGCCGAGGTCACTCTAACCATTGATGGGCCGAGAAGCGCGCACACACCGCGTACACCTCAAGGCTTCGCGCACCAGACGCGATCGTTATCACATAAATTTATATTCCGGCTGAAATCCGTGTCGAATCCACAGAGACCAAATAGGGGTCTCATACTTAAACATTTCATGCTCTCTTCCCTGACAAAATCACATAGTAAAATAAATACATAAATTATTTTTAGGATTTTTTATTCAACTAAACTAAACTAAATGTAAAATAATAAAACAAAGGGATTCACAGAAGGAGTCGAACAACCAAGGGCACTAAACCAACAACTCTCTCATAATTAATCAATAATTAAGTCTTTAGCATGCAATTTGTCTGGCATATGCTTTGATTATTCTACCCGCCTTTCAACATTGGGTAGAGCCTAATTAACCCGGGTCATGTGATTCCACGGGCTATAAAACACGTAAACTATGTCACTCTATGCACATGCGTCACGATCCCGCGTATTACAAACATAAAATAATCGACCTAGAGAAAGACTCTAGAAGACTGACCTCTCGCAATTTATTTAGGTCAACTCCCAACCCCACCTCTCAGCATCGATCGGGAATTACAAGTTTGAATCCTGAGTAGTGACCTTAGCATTCAAAGTGAAGCACAAAATAAATTCAAACAATCTCACATGCGTCAGAAATAATACATCAATCAATCACAAGATATCCACAATTCCAAGTTCAATCGTTCAACTACTCTATCATGCATAAATTGGCCTATGTTATAAATACGTTGCTCGTCTCTCGACATTGAGTAACGCCTAATATCAGACCATGACTCTCTCTGGAATTTTTATAATCGGTCTTCAACAGCTGTATGTCCAACAATTTTCGAACCGAGACATCGACTCTAGGAGACTGACCTCTGGACCCTACTTAGATCCGTTCTCCACCACACCTCTCAGCATTGGTCTCGAACTCAAGTTATGAATATTAAACGTCCAATTCAACATTCATATAATAAGCAAAAAGTAGAGAAATTTTTTGCATGCATCGAATAACTAAAAATTAAACTTATCATAACTTAAGTCACCATAATGTTCATCAAATCACGGTGCTCACAAAGGATTTCATCAATTTTTTTAACGATTCAAGAAGAGAAGATGGAATAATGAAACCCTAAACCTCTGGATGGAGTTGGAAAATCACGTAATCTTCAACCACTGCTCGTGATGAATCTTTGTTTCCTAGTTGCTCCCTATGGTAGATGGTGATGGTGATAGAACCTCTCCCTTGGAGCACCAAAGATGACCTCCAAGGGAGGGCTCGGGCTCTTTGGAACTCAAAAAGGAGTCTGAAACTCATCAAAATTCGGAATTTTTCGGAACCCCTTCTTCAACAATCGGAGCTGGAATATATAGGTTTTTTGGACTCTGGGAAATGTAACGATCGTTACAAGGGATATCACAACTGTTACATCATCGTTATGTTAGAGTTATGCCCCAGTCCAATATAAAAGTGATCTACAGATGTAATGTTTTATCATCTTTCCGAATTAATAAATCGACATATATTACTAATGTGTTGTAGTAATATATCGAATGTAATTTGATCTATGTCATTACGTGTGTAACCACTAATAGTAGAACTGTAGATCTGAAAGAATTAAATTTGATGAGTCCCTGATTAGCTAAGCTTCTTTATGAAGCGATCAGTATGAGACCAACTGATAGCATTTTTGTGCCCTAGTCCAATTGCTAGTAGTCTATAAATCTCTATGTATATTTATCATCGTTTGTAATAAATAAAACGACTTTGTATTACTTATGTGTTGAAGTAATATATTAAGCATGATCTGATTTATGACCACTAAAGTAGTAGAACCATAAATCTGTACGGATCACACTTAACGAGTCCCTGGTCAATATACGCTTCAATTGAAGCGACCAGTATGAGGGATGTGGGATCTCGGAACCATATCATAGATATCATGAGGTGATTGATATCGGACGACCCGCTTTGAATAGTGTTTCGTAGATTAAGCCATGAACATATTCAAATGCGATAGCTTGTAACGATATCCTTAAACCAAGGAGTCTTTGTGATCGTTATGCAGTCGACGTGCGGCTTTAACTTGCGCCTAACGCTTTCCTTAACAGGATTGCAATAACGGGCATGATTGGGTGGCGGAACGGATTGCATGAGTGACACGAAAGACGGCTAAAGGATTTATCCCTCATACTACGGTATGGGAAAGATATCCGTTAAGGCCTCTTGATCGAGAGTCACTGAGAGAAAGAGCATGGCCATGCCAGTGATACGGGTTATCAGTTCTGAGCCATCTCACATATCAAGTAACAATGATTGATTGAACAAGGATGACGACTCTGTGCCTTGTGATCAATCGGGATGTCTAGAGATAATAGGATAGTGACTTGTACGCACAAGGTTAAATCGAATCATCGATCATCATGCACCTTGGGTAATCATAATGTCTTACTAGAGGCCATTTATGATGGATCGAACAAGAGAGATCTCTTGCGCCGATCTGCCAATGGTGGCATGAGCCTAGAGGGTCACACACATACAAGACAGATAACTTGAGACAAGGAAACCTTGACGTTTATCGAGGAGCAATACATGGACAAAACTGAAGGTTTTGGGCCATGGGTTCGGTTTGAGAGAATAATTAGCAAATCGAGAAAACTGAGATTTTCGTCGATATCGCGTCGAACTTTGTTTGATAAGTAACGACAAAAAGGGTCGGACAACTTTTGGACACGGCACGCGACCACATGGGCGAGCCCATTGGGCTCGGCCCATGAGGTCACATGGCCGGCCCAACAAGGGCCCATATTAGGCCCAATAAGCCCAAGTGGCCGACCACCTTGGTAGGTCCAAGGGTGGGGGCCACACACCATGCTTAGTTGGTGATTGTTGATTAAAAGGTGAGTGATTTAAGGGGTATGGGTAATGACTTACCTTTAAACCCATACTTTCACTTTTTGACCCATGCTTATGAGTTATGAAGTAGAGCAATATCAAGAGAATTATCACTCACTCTCAACCTAACATTCTCTCTCGTTGGCCGGCCACAAGCCCTCTCTCCTCTCTTCTTGCTCTCTTGTTCTTCACTTAGTTGTTCTAGTAGGCTGTTAGTGAAGGATCTTGAAGATCATCCTCTTGGTGTGGACTTGCTCTAGAGAAGAAGATCACATAGTTCTTCTTTATTAATTCAACAAAGACTAAAAGGTAAATTACTTGTGGAATAGATTTTGCCTTGAGATTTAATGGTTCATGTTCTTGGACAAGGTTTGGAGTTGCTTTTGTTTATGCTTCCGCTATCTCGATGATCTTGAATGCTCCAAAACCCTACACCAACTCCTTGTGAACACGCTCTAATGATCATGGAAAAGTATGTGCCGGAGTTATATCGTAGATATTATCAGGTCGATGATGTCGGACAGCTCGATTGTGAGTATGCAACATAGATACCATCATGAGATACTCACTGATCGTAACTTGTCATTATATCCTAAGACCAATGAGTCTTTGTGTGCACTGTGTAATGAATCTCCAAGTTTGACCTAGTCTAACGTTACCTGTAAAAGGGTAGCCATAACGGCTGTGATTTGCTTGATTATGAATTACATTGGTGAACTCGAAAGACGTCTAAGGGATTTATCACTCATACTCCGGTGTGAGAAAGATATCCGTTTAGGCCACTTGATGAGCATGACTGAAGGAATAGCACGGCCGTGCAGGTGATACCTTAGTATCAGTTTTCAGTCATCTTAGATATCAAGAAACAGTGATTGATAAATTAGGATGACGATTCTATGCCTATTGATCAATCTGGATATCGGTTTGATAAAAGAACAGTGACATATACGATAACAGGTTAAGTCGAATGATCGATAATCACGAACGTTAGGTAATCATAATGTCTTGCTAGAGACTACTTATAATGGAAAGGGTAATATAGTAATTTTACCAGTCTGCCAACTGTTCATGAGCCTAGAGGGTCACACGCATTAAGCACAATACATGACAAATAAGCATGGATGGAAATTGGGAGAATGCGGTTTTCAGTTTAGTCAAATTGAAAACGATTCGGTTGATTTCTGGCCTAGGGTTTTAACCAGACGGTTGAAGAAATCAAGTTGAGGAAATTGAACCGGTTTATCTAAACCAAAATTAGTTAAACGGGCTTGGAGCCCATTTGGGGTTTCAATTCATGAAAAGGCAAGAGTGCAATTATGAATTTAAAGGGGTGATATGTGTAATTACTTTATTTGAATTAAAATTAGATTTTTTGATAATTAATTCAAATAATTACACATTATCTCTTTCCTTTTATTTTCCCATAATTTTGGCATTTCTTTTTCTTCTTCCTTCTTCATTTTAGCCTACCCTCCCATTGTTTTTCCACCATTGTTTTCTTTGTTCATACTTCTCAAAAACATCATTAGCTAAAGGTTGAGAGAAAATCATTCGGTGATTGTTGTGCTTGTGTGGACTCGATAGAGAAACACTATCTTGTGTTTTAATCGATTATACAAAGGTAATTTTGAAGATTATAAATTTCATAAACATGCTGAATTTTTCATTAACATCAAGGTATTCATTTCGATCACCATGGTTACATAAAGCTCCGCTGTATGAAATTATTGATTGGAACCCATGGTGATCCTTTTCAGTGGTATCAAAGCATGGTTGTTATGATATTTATTCAATATGTTTAAATCTGAAATTTTATTTTTGTTCATGAGTTCATCACTAGAATATGCATGCAATTGGAAAAAAAATTAGATTTAAATAATTTTGAAAAAAAATTAGGAAATTAATTTTTGGGGCAGTTTTGGGTTAACCATGGCCGAGCCATGGCTAACCGGGGTCGAGCCCCTTGGTGGACCATAGAGAGCCCTCGGGCCGACCTTGGTCAGCACCAAGGGCCGACCAGGTCGCATCGGGCGTCCATGATCGCTGTCGCAGGCGACCAGATCGGTCAGCCCTCGGCTCGACCATGGATGGCCCACGGGCGTCCATGGTCGCTGCCGCGGGCGACCAGAACGGTCAGCACCGCGAGCAACCATGGCAGCCCTCGCGGGCTACCGTGGTTGCCTCCGCTAGCGACCTCGGTCGGGCCAGTTCGGCTCGACCAGATTCGAGCTGAACCGGCCAGTTCGCGAGAATTTTGTTAAAGCCCTAAAATTTTAAATTTTCAGATTTGGTTCGGTTTCGATAAACCAGCGAGAACCGGTTCAAAATTCAATTAATAAATTAAACCGTCTGGTTTCGATAAACCAGAATTTTTCCACACTTAAGAAAGATAAAATTTGGAAATTTTTGTTGTTTGATAATCATGTTGAGTGTTCACATGATCTTTGATAACATGATGTATAGCTAAGCCCTGAAAGAGATCACAATGGGTTCCATTCGATAAATTTCATGCAGCGGAAGTTATGTAACCATGGTTATCTAGAAATACAGAGATCTGAATGAAAATTCAACATGCTATCAACCTTTCAAATTTGAAAAATACCTTTATGAATCGATGAAAACACAACGTTAGTGTTTCTCTATTAGGTCCACACAAGCACCACAACCAAAATTGTTTTCTCTCACACTTTTGCTATGAATGTTCTTGAGAAGCTTTGAAAAAAATGGGGGATGAAGAAGGAGAGAGGATTCGGCCAAGGGAGAGAGAAGAAGAGGGGAAGTGGTTGCCAATAGTTAGAGAAAAAGATGGAAGATATTTTGGAATTATAATTTGAAATAAAATTGAATTTCAAATTAATAATTGCATATCTACCCTTCTTAAACTCCTATTTGCACTTCTTCCCCATTCATCACTTGAATCCCTAAATGGGCTTTAAGCGCGTTTAACTAAAACCCAAATTAAACCCATTAACTTGAGTTCTAATTTCGGTTTAGACAAAATGGTTCAGTTTCCTCGAATTGATTTCTTCAACCGTCCGGTTAAAACCTTAGGGCAGAAAACTACCGAATCGTTTTAAATTTTCATCCATAATTATTTGTCATGTATCGTGCTTAATGCGTGTGTCCCTCTAGGCTCACGAACAGTTGGCAAACTGGTAAAATTACTATTTTACCCTTTCCATCATAAGTGGTCTCTAGCAAGACATTATGATTACCCAACGTTCGTGATTATTGATTATTCGACTTAACTTGTTATCGTACATGTCAATATCCTTTTATCAAACCGATATCCAGATTGATCAATAGGCATAGAATGGTCATCCTAATTTATCAATCACTGTTTCTTGATATCTAAGATGACTGAAAACTGATACTAAGGTATCACCTGCACGGCCGTGCTATTCCTTCAGTCGTACTCATCAAGTGGCCTAAACGGATATCTTTCTCATACCGAAGTATGAGTGATAAATCCCTTAGACGCATTTCAAGTTCACTAGTGCAATAAATATCAAAGCCAATCAAAGCCGTTATAGTTACCCTTTTACAGATAACGTTAGTCGTGCAAGATGCCACACACAATGTTACACAGAATGCTATAACGTTGTGTCTGACTTCTTGCGTAGATAATGCAGGACAGTAAATATAAAGCTCTAAGTAATGACACAGCAGATTGTTTACCCAGTTCGGTGCAACGTCACCTACGTCTGGGGGCTCTCAGCCTAGTGGAAAGATTTCACTTATAAGTAATCCGTCAGAACATACAAGTACCTGTGATCCCTCCTAGATCTATACTTTATGCTACTTCTTACAGTGCAATCTATCTCAGGGTCTCCCCCTGAATCCAAGAACGTCTTGATTCCACTCTTCGAGCAATCGCCTTTCTCTGTCGTCTTCAAGTCTTCTTCAAGCTTGGTGGTTGCGTGCATTCTTCAACTCACGACTTTCAGTAAACCCTCAATCACCTAACTCTCTATAGTTATGTGATACACAATGTCCTAAGCACAATCTGCAATTTCTCAGCCCGCAAACTTTCACGTCTAAGAACCTTGCAAATTGTTGCTAGGAAACAAATAAAGAACCACACCATTGCTAAGGGGGTAGCCTAAGCTTTTATAGCAATCGTGGATGAGTACTAACCCTAAAGGGTTTCCTCTTAATCACCGTCTTTCCTCTTTTCAGATTAGGAGTCGTTCTGCACTTTCCTAATCGTTTTCTTGCTGCACTGCCGAACCTGCACTTTCCTGATTTCTGTCGATAAGGATGCTTGCCGAGATGCCGTCAACAATGTCACACAAGATGTCGTAGAAGATATTTCGACATTCTTTGTAACATGTTTTTTCAGTTCCTTCAAAATTAGCAAATCTCGAAAAACGTCGTAACTACAATCTCCCCTTTTGGCTATTTTTAAGGACAACATTCTTCGTCGTATTCTTCGTCGCATTCTTCGTCGTGTTCTTCGTTGTATTCTGCGTCGCATTTGTCGTCTCGTTGATCGGCAGTGTCGTCGCGCGTATCGTCGCTCGTCTCGCGTATCGTCGCGTCGTCTCTATCTTCCTTTCTTGTATCGTCGTGATCGCGTGCGTTTATCTTACTTAAAATTAAACTTACTTCCCCTTGCTGGCTCAAAAAGAACCAAAACTTAAACAAATATTGTAACGAATCCGGGAAAATAAGCAAAATAAACCCAAACATAACTCACACTTGCTCTCGATCAGCTGTCGAGAGAAAGCGTGATACATTGTTTCACAAAATATTACAAACCATAAAAGTTGTTCAGTAGTTCAAGAGTCAGAGAATTTCATAAAACTTTTCAAATAGAGCTGCTGTTGGAACTTGCAGTCTCTGTAGCTTCTGTGGAGGCTTCTTGGGTAGCATCTTCTGGATCATTTGTGGGATCATCTTCAGAGCCTGGAGGAGACATTGAGTGCAGTAGGTTGGCGCAGTGAGTTCGGCGCTGCGAGAGATGCTTCATGGCAGTCTTTAAGTTTGCAATGTCCTCATCAAGCACTTCAATTTCTTGTTTGAGCATGACAACATCCCTTCTAGTAGTCCTTGTGAGAGGGACGACACTTGTGGCTCTACTGGTCTTTGCCGTGGCTTCTGGCCTGACAAGATCAGGAGCATGCCTTCCTTCAAACAATTTGTGGCTCACAACAATTACTCCTCCTCTTTTCCCCACCTTATCCGACGTTTTCAACACGCCAGGGTGTTGATGCACGAGTAATTCAGAGATAAGGGATGGAAAGGCTATGGAAATTTTCACAGCAAGAGATCTAGCATGGCGAACAAGATGATCAATCACAAATTGTCCAAAGTCAAGTTTAGATCCAGTACCTATTTGGTAGATAAGGATTGCTAGCTCAGGTTTGATCGATGATGCGTGAGTTAAGGGCGCCCAGTTTGCAACTCCAATCCGAAAGAGAATGGAGTACTTGGAAGTCAGATCTGAAGCTGCCACTATCCCTTTGGATGGCCATGTTCTGCTCTTATCTCCGGTGATTTCTTGGAGGACTTTGCTCAGATCGGGTGGTGGCACAGATCGAACCCTCTTCCTTCCCAGGAATTCATTGATGATGTCGGAGGTGATGTCAAAGCGGATGCCTCTGACATATACCTTATCAAACTCTGGAGCATCTGGGGTACCAAACGTGGTAGGCAGATTTGCAATGAATTCTTTAACCAGAAGGGGATAGTGGTTGCCAATGTCGGAGACGGTTCTCATCAATTCTGCCTTCTCCAGAAGCTGTATAATGGCCTTTAGCCCAATCAGCTCTGTTGACAATGTCTTCTCTGGGTACGCCGTTCTCTGAAAGACAAACTCCCACCTCTTTGCGCCTTCTGCTGAGTGAAACGACACGTTGTCGTAAGTTACACTCATGGTGTTCGTGGCCGTCTTCAGGGCCTTCTTCTTCATTTCTTTCTCAGCAGGGACCTCTTCAAGGTCATCATCAGTGGATTCATCTATCAACCTCCTTGTTGCAATTACTTTCTTCCCCTTTTCTTTGACAAGCGATTTTTTCCTTTTGTTGCTGGGACCTCCAGCCTCCTTTCCCTCCTTCCTTTTCCTTGTTTCTTTCAATATTCCAACCATGACAGCCAAACTTTCAGTTTCTTCTAGAACTTTTTTCTTCAGGGTCGACAGCACTGTGTATGCCGTCTCAGCAGCTTCTTCCATGACATCTTCTCTGGCATTCAGAGTGTTTTCTTCTGTGTTGTTGGTGGTGGCATCCTTGTTCTTCTCCGCTTCTTCCAGATCGGACTCTCCGTTTCTGGTTTCTTCTTTCTCTTCTTCTTCTTCCTCGGCTTCTTCCGAGTCAGCTATTTCTTCCTCTTCTACAACTTTTTCAGTGGCTTTTGGTATGACATCTGTTCCTTCTTCTTCTCCTCCTTCTCCTTCCACAATGCGTTCCAGCCCATGACTGACTGGAGTCAGATCCTCCTTTTCTCCTTCCGGACATATCAGTTCTTCTACCACACCTTCTTGAGGCGGGTCCTGGTTTTCCAGTAGTGATTCTAACAGATCACTGTTTCTAGAAGTATCGGCAGAGAAATCATTACCTGTTGGTGTTGGAACTGCGACGATTTGCATGGAGGCCTCTCGATCTTCCTGGCCAAGATCATTCTCTCTTACTGGCCCGGTTAGGTCAGATATCGAGAATGCAGCACTTCCGGTCCGGGACTTCTTGGGAACTCGAGTAAAAACTGGTGTTGGGGCTTTCTCTGGTGAAGCCTCTTTGGGAATTTCTTCTGACTTCTTCAGGGTTTTTGGCCCTTTGATTCGCACTCCATGCTTGTTTGTCTTTGCTCTACTGCTTGTGACGCCTTTTGCTTCAGCTTTCTTTAAAGCGGTGGCTTCCTTTGGGGCTACTGTGCTTCTTGTTTTCACCATTGTTGTTTGAGAGATTTGCAGAGAGTGAATGGTGAGGGCGATGAGAGCGAGCATAGAGAGGAGGCAGCCTAGGTTTTTGAAAACGATTCAAATCTTCTTTAGCGTCTGACTGTATCTTTCCTTTCTTTTTATATGGGCTTTTGATATGCCTGGCCCAATGACATTTGTTGGTTTTTAGACCGGTTCATGAAGAGGTACCAACACTTCCTCTCAACCGTTTCTATATCTCCTTTACTGGTTGTTGATTGAACACAGACCAAGTGATGATCTGAGATCCTCAAATCTGCTCGCGTCTAGTGCCTTCGTGAAAATATCAGCTAGTTGCTTCTCTGTTGGGATGTGCTCTAGGATGATCTTCTTGTCTTCGACCAATTCTCGAATGAAGTGATGTCTAATATAAATGTGTTTGGTCTTGCTGTGCTGGATAGGGTTTTTGGAGATGTTGATAGCACTGACATTATCACAATACAAAGTCATGGCATCCTGTCTGACATTGTATTCGACTAGCATCTGTTTCATCCAAAGCAGTTGTGTGCAGCTACTCCCAGCAGCAATATACTCCGATTCGGCAGTTGAAAGGGCAACACAGTTTTGCTTTTTACTAAACCATAATATGAGATTGTTGTCAAGGAAGAAGCATCCTCCAGATGTGCTTTTCCTATCCGATGTGTTTCCAACCCAATCGGCATCACAATACCCCACCAAGGTAGATGATGTGTCGAATGAGTATAATAAACCCAAGTCTGTGGTCCCAGATATATATCTAATAATTCTTTTGGCTTGGGATAGATGACTAACCTTAGGATTAGCTTGATATCGTGCACATACTCCGACAGACTAGGCAATATCTGGTCGACTTGCGCTGAGGTAGAGAAGACTACCGATGATGCTTCTATATAGGTGTTGGTCGACGGCTTCTCCTGGATCATCTTTAGTTAGCTTGACATGTGTAGCTGTTGGTATCCTTTTATGTGAGGCTTTCTCTAGCCCAAACTTCTTGACAATATTCTTCGCATATTTGCTCTGAGATACGAAGATGCTATCCTTTTGTTGTTTGATTTCGAAGCCTAGAAAATAAGTAAGCTCTCCCACCATGCTCATCTCGAATTCTGATTGCATCTGTTGAATAAATATCTCTACCATCTTGCTTGACATCCCTCCAAAAACAATGTCATCGACATAGATTTGAGCTATCATTAAATTTTCATCTTCATTCTTCACAAATAAGGTCTTGTCGACTCCCCTTCTAGTGTAGCCGCTTCGGATGAGGAATTTTGTGAGCCTTTCATACCAAGCCCTCGGTGCTTCTTTCAACCCATAAAGAGCTTTCATGAGTTTATACACATGATCAGGATAGTGTGGGTCGACAAATCCTTTGGGTTGTGACACATATACTTCTTCATTGAGATCCCCATTCAAGAATGCACTTTTGACATCCATCTGGTAGAGCTTTATCTGTAGATGACATGATATCCCTAGCAAGAGACGAATTGCTTCAAGTCTTGCCACAGGAGCAAATGTCTAATCGAAGTCGACGCCCTTAATTTGAGTATACCCTTGAGCAACTAACCTTGCTTTGTTGCGAGTGATGTTGCCAAGCTCATCAGATTTGTTCTTGAAGATCCATTTGGTGCCTATGATGTTTCCTTCGCTTGGTTTGGGCACCAGTTCCCATACCTGATTTTTCTCAAATTGAATCAGCTCTTCTTGCATAGCATTGACCCAATATTCATCATTGATGGCTTCATTGATGTTTTTGGGTTCTGTCTTAGAAACGAAGCAAATATTTCTAATCATCTCGTTATAGTCTTCAGGAGCTTTTGACCAAGTCCGTACGCCTTCATTCAGGTTTCCAATAACTCCAGAGATAGGATGGTTAGTCTGGACTCTTCGTGAGGGATTCTTGTTGCTAGTTTCAGGAACTTCTTTGTTATTGGCGACATCATCTTCTGTTTTGCTGCTAGCATCTTCTCTGACATCTGGAGTAGCATACTTCCTAACATTATTGGGCGGGTAGGCTCCGTCTTCGTCCGTCGCATCCTCTGAGGCATCAACGACAACATTGATTGATTCCATCATGGTCATGGTTCGTTTGTTGAAGACTCGGTATGCGCGACTATTCCTTGAATAGCCAAGGAAGATGCCTTCATCGCTTTTTGGGTCAAGCTTTCGACGAGGCTCTCTATCAGCCAGTATATAACAAGTGGAGCCAAAGATATGGAAGTACTTAACATTGGGCTTTCTCCCCCTCCATATTTCATAATGAGTTACTGACATACCTGGTCGGAGAGTGACTCGATTGTGAATATGACAAGCAGTGTTAAGTGCTTCTGCCCAAAAGTGAGTTGGTATGTCTTTAGCCAGCATCATAACTCTTGCCATCGTCTACAGGTTGTAGACGATGTTATGGCTTTTGTTGTAGGTCGTCCTGTAGGATGAGTTGGGGCATCCTGTTGTTTCTTGTCAGCCAAGGCTTGTTGTGGGACAAACTTTGTCTCTGTTGTTGAGGGGTCAGCATGTGTGTACCCTAGTCCCGTCGTATCTTTGGACTGTTTTCCTACTGATAAAATCTTGTCAAGGCTTTCTGTGCTCGGGTTCATCATCTTTATCGATTTAGTCATGAGACTAATTTCTCCATTAAGTCTGGTGATTTCTCGTTTCAGCTCCACGATCGTCTCCAGAAATCTAGACTTGTCGTTGGTAAGACTAATGATCCTTTCGCCTTGTTGATCAAGTATCAGAGTTTCCTTGATCCATCTGGTGTGCAAGCCTTTGTATGCCTCGACTAGTTGCTCTTTAGTCCAATTCTCATTTGGAGTTGGATCATTATTGATGTTGACAACATTATCAACATTACATGTAGGAGTAGTAGTAGTGAATGCAACAAAGTTGCTTACCTCTTCAGATCCACTTTCTTCATTGTCATCATCTGATAGAGTGGCATTGTATCCTCGTTTTTGTTGGTTGAGGAAATTTGGACATTCTCTTCGGAGGTGGCCGAATCCTTCACATTCATGACATTGAAGTCCTTTGTTTTTGTTTTCTTCCCCACTCCTGTTTGGTCTGTCAAGACTATCTCCAGCTTGAGCTTTTTGTGGAGCATTGTTTCTGGCATTTGCTGTGACATTCCGTCCACCCATTCGACTAAATCTTCTCATGGCTTTGTTGTATTTTTTTGTGAGAAGGGCCATTGTAGCCTCGATGTCTTCATCAGAATCCGAATCCTCACGATCTGGTTGCTTGTGTGTTGAGCTCTTGAAAGCAACTCCTTTGTTCCTTTTGTCGATGTTGGGTAGAGACAACTCATAGGTCATTAGAGACCCCTATATGGGCTCGAATAAAAGAATAATTACACGCTAACACTAACGGTATGCAAACCGTGAAAGCGATAAAATCTAAGGGGCTACTAATGCATCATACATTTCATCAGATCATCCAACATGTTATCACACAAACATGTTATCAAATAATATGCAATAATTCCGGTTTTAATTTTGCCAAGTTGCTTGGTCGGGTTTATCGAAACTAGACCTTTTCGAAAAACGGTTTATCGAAACCGATTAAATTTTGAAAGTTTTCGAAATATTGGATAGCGGGTTCGTGACACGGATCAAACACCACGCACGAACCAAGTCGGGCCAAGCCAATGGGCCGAAAGCCCATTGGGCCGAGCTCAACTATAACACGGCCCGGTTTGGGCCTTGGAAGGCCCAAGCCGGGCTTGCCGCCACTCTCGGCCTCGACCAAGAGTGGGGACGGGCCCGGTCACCGCCGGCCTCACCGGCCTCCGGTGACCTCCGTCCGGTACCTCCGATCCGGCTCCCCGAGAGTCTCTTCTCGGACCCAACAAATCCAATAATTTCCGAAAAATTCCAAATTCAATATATTTTCAAAAATAACATATTTCATGCAAATATCCCAAAAAGCATTAAAATCATGTTATCAACAATTTGGCATGCAAATAATCACAAAACCGAAATAAATTCAACAAGACAAAGATTAAGAGGGTAACCACCCTCTGATACCACTGTAGGGTTTTGGAGCGTTCTAGATCGTCGAGATAGCGGAAGAATTATAAGAAAATCTACTCCAAACCTTTGTCCAAGAACATAAACCATTAAATCCCAAAGCAAAATCTATTCCACAAGATGTTTACCTTTAAGTCTTGTTGAATCGATAAAGAAGAACGTTCGGATCTTCTTCTCTAAAGCAAGTCCACACCAAGGGGATGATCTTGATGATCCCTCACTTAATTGCCTACTAGAACAATTAAATGAAGAACAAGAGAGCAAGAACAAGAGGAGCAAGGAGTGTGGCCGGCCAAGCAAGAAGAGAGAGAGAGAGTTTTGTGAGTTATGTGATTAAATGAATAATGAATTAAAGTCTTGTATTTGAATTCATCATCCAACTCACAAGTATGGGTTAAAAGTGATTGGTATGGGCTTAAAGGTGCTTTAACCCATACCCCTTAAATCACTCACCTCTTAATCCACAATCACCAACTAAGCATGGTGTTGTGTGGCCCCCACACATGGACCCACCATGTGGGCCGGCCAAGAGGTCTTGTTGGGCCCTTAATGGGCCGGCCATGAGGCTTCATGGGCCGAGCCCAATGGGCTCGCCCGTGCGGTCTCATGCCGTGTCCAAAAGTCGCCCGACCCTTTTGTCGTTACTTATCAAACAAACTCCGACGCGACATCGACGAAAAAACTCAGTTTTCTCGATTCGCTAATTATTCTCTCAAACCGAAACTATGGCACAAAACTTCCAGTTTTGTCCATGTATTGCTCCTCAAGAAACGTTAAGGTTTCCTTGTCTCAAGTTATCCGTCTTGAATGTATGTGACCCTCTAGGCTCATGCCACCGTTGGCAGACCGGCGCAAAAGATTGCTCTTGCCCGATCCATCATAAGTGGTCTCTAGTAAGACGTTATGATTACCCAAGGTGCATGACGATCGATGATTCGACTTAACCTTGTGCGTACAAGTCACTATCCTATTATCTCTAGATATCCCGATTGATCACAAGGCATAGAGTCGTCACCCTTGTTCAATCAATCCTTGTTACTTGATATGCGAGACGGCTGAGAACTGATAACCCGTATCATTGGCATGGCCATGCTCTTACTCTCAGTCAGTCTCCATCAAGAGGCCCTTTTAACGGATATCTTTCCCATACCGTAGTATGAGGGATAAATCCCTTAGCCGTCTTTCGTGTCACTCATGCAACCCGTTCCGCCACCCAATCATGCCCTTTATAGCAATCCTTTCACAGAAAGCGTTAGGCGCAAGTTAAAGCCGCACGTTCATTGCATAGTGATCACAAAGACTCCTTGGTCTAAGGATGTCGTGACAAGCTATCGCATTTGAATATGTTCATGGCTTAATCTATGAAAACACTATTCAAAGCGGGTCGTCCGATATTAATCACCTCATGATATCTATGACATGATTCCAGGATCCCTCATCCCTATGACAAGTAGAACTACGTCATTAAGCACCATCCTCATAGTGGTCGCTTCAAGGAAGCATAGGTTGACCAGGGACTCGTTAAGTGTGATCCGTACAGATTTATGGTTCTACTACTTTAGTGGTCATAAATCAGATCATGCTTAACATATTACTTCAACACATAAGTAATACAAAGCCGTTATATATATATATATATATATATATATATATATATATATATATATATATATATTACAAACGATGATATTGTACATAGACGTTTACAGGCTAATAGCAATTTGGACTAGGGCACAAATGCTATCATAGGTATCCCTTCTTAGAATAAAGCATTGAGAATCTTCTCAACACCTTATCTATGTAAGTGCTCTGACTTAGGCCCAATATTCTCTTGGGTCGATCTCTGTAGATCTTGATGCCTAGAATGAAAGCAGGATCACCTAAGTCCTTCATCGAGAAGCATTTCCCTAACCAAGCTTTAACTTCAAGCAAGGTTGGGATGTCATTCCCGATGATCAGTATGTCATCGACATATAGCACTAGGAATACTACTTTACTCCCACTCGCTTTCTTATATACGCAAGGCTCACTTTCATTTTTGATAAAACCGAATTCCCTTACGGCTTCATCAAAACGAATGTTCCAACTCCGTGAAGCTTGCTTTAATCCATAAATGGACCTAAGCAGCTTACAAATCTTTCCAGGATTCTCTAGATCAACAAAACCCTCGGGCTGTGTCATATACACATCCTCTTTTAAGTTCCCGTTAAGGAAGGCGGTTTTGACGTCCATCTGCCATATCTCCTAGTCGTAGTATGCTGCTATGGCTAGAATGATCCTGATAGACTTGACCATAGCCACAGGTGAAAAAGTCTCGTCATAATCGATACCTTCGATCTGGCGATAACCTTTCACAACCAATCTAGCTTTATAGGTCTGAGGTTTTCCATCCATGTCGGTCTTAATTTTATAGACCCATTTGCAACCGATGGGTTTTATCCCAGGGGTTTGATCCACCAAGTGCCAGACTTGGTTGTCGGACATGGATTTCATTTCCTCATTCATGGCGTTCTGCCATTTTTCGGAGTCTGGACTGGCCAAAGCTTGTCTGTAGGTTTCTGGATCATCCTGATCCACCAACATCAAGTCATTTCCTTTGGTGGCTAGGAAGCCATACCTGATAGGAGCTTGACGAGATCTCTCAGACCTTCTTGGACCATCTGGAATGGGTGTCGGGATTGGTTCTTGATCAATGACCTCTTCTGGCTCCTGTATTTCTACATTCGGCATAGTAGGTTGCTTCGTATCTTCTTGAATTTCTTCAAGATGCACGACACTCCCACTAGCTCTTTTGGAAATAAATTCCTTTTCCAAAAATACCCCTCCTCGAGCAACAAAAACTTTGTTCTCGCTGGGTTTGTAGAAATAGTACCCCCTTGTTTCTTTGGGGTACCCCACAAAGACACACTTGTCTGATTTGGGTTCGAGCTTATCGCCTAGCAGACGCTTGACGTAAACTTCACATCCCCAAATCTTAAGGAAAGCTAATAAGGGTTTCTTCCCATTCCATACTTCGTATGGAGTGCTTTCCACAGCCTTTGTAGGACCCCGGTTCAATATGAATGCGGCCGTTTCTAGGGCATAGCCCCAGAAGGAGATAGGGAGGTCAGCCTGACTCATCATTGATCGAACCATGTCAAGCAAGGTCCGATTTCTCCGTTTGGATACACCATTCATTTGAGGTGTTCCAGGCGGAGTTAATTCAGAGATGATCCCACACTCCTTTAAATGACTGTGAAAATCTTGGTCCAAGTACTCACCGCCTCGGTCAGATCGAAGCGCCTTTATACTTTTATTAAGCTAGTAAGTCACTCGCCCTTTCACCTAAACCGGCAAAAGGTGCCTTTGTCATTTTGCCCATAAGGCATGACTCGCATCTCTCAATTGAAGTGAATTGAAACGGACTTAGAAGCCCACACTTGTGAAGTGTTGAGATGCGTTTCTGGCCTATATGGCCTAAGCGGTAGTGCCATATCACAGTCTGGTTTAAATCATCGGATTTAACCCTTTTGTTACTGATATTAAAAATGGAGCTAGTGCCAGTGTTTTGAATATTAAGAATATATAAACCACCAACTAATAAAGCATTGCAATAAAACATATTTTTCTTGAAAATATTGAAAATTCCATTATCAATAGAAAAATGATATCCTTCCTTGTCTAGTAAGCAAATAGAAATAATATTTCTGCGAAACGCAGGTACACAATGAACATTATTTAAAAACAAAACCAGCCCACTGGGCAAACTGAGACTAATATCTCCTACAGCAGTTGTCGAGACTTGATTGCCATCGCCAACTCGTAGGTCTGCCTCGCCCTTGCTCACTTCTCTTCTACTTCCCAGAGCCTGCACATTAACACAAATGTGAGATTCTGCACCGGTATCAAGTACCCAAGAATCTGAAGTAGATAAACTGAGATTGAGCTCAATAACAAAAATACCTGATCCTGAAGATGTGGAAGCTCCACTCTTCTTAAGAAACAACTTGTGTTTCTTGCAATCATTTTTCCAGTGCCCCAGTCCTTGGCAATAGAAGCAGATGACATCCTTCTTAGGATTCTCAACAGCCTTTGGAGCTGTTGGACCCTTAGGTTGTTGAATCTTCCCTGCTAGGTGCATAGGAGCCTTACCCTTGCCCAGGCTGGCTTTCTTGAAGCCCACTTGCTTGTTGACCATAAGAACCTCCTTGGTTTTCCCCTTGAGATTCTTTTCAGCAGTCACGAGCATACCATGAAGCTCTGTCACGGTCTTATCCATGTCATGCATATTGTAATTTCCAACGAAATCACGATATGCTTCTGGAAGTGAATGCAGCACAAAGTCTGCAGACATTTCCTTGTCCACAGGATGACCGAGTCTGGTCAAGTGTTCCAAAAGACGTTTCATCTTAAGGACATGTGGACTGACAGGAGCTCCAGCCTTTAGCTTGCAAGACATCAGTTCAGTGAAAGTGTCGTATCTTTCGACACGCGCTTTCTCTTTGAACATTTTCTCGATCTCGGCCATACAGGCTTTGGGATCTTCAGAAATGTCCAAGAACTGTTTCTGCAAGTCAGGCACCATACTGCCCATCATGATGCACTGCACGTCGATCCGGTCGCTAAGGAATTTCTGGTAGGTATCCCATAGCGCCCTTGAGGCGTTCAGTGCTGGTTCAGTAGGTGCTTGTTCCTGGGTAAGGATATAATCCTTACGTTCATGCTTGAGAACGAGTCTCAAATTCCGGTCCCAATCAAGAAAGTTTACGCCGTTAAGCTTATCATGCTCGATTAGTGACCTAAGCGCGCTGTTACCAGAATGACTCGTGTTTGCCATTTTATATCTACACAGTAAACAATTTTTAATCAGTATTAATTAAAATTGAAGTTGGAGATTTAATTACAAAACACTTTCTGATTCTAACTTTAGAATCTGAACCAGGATCCCATCATACTCTCAATTGAAGTGAACGGAGGCTCACTGCTCCAATTGAGTGCATCAAGGTAGGAGTAAATCCATCTACAAGACCATGTAGTTCCTGGCTAGGGTCTGTACTTGTTAGTACATGGCATACCCTATACTGATACCCTAGGTCAGCCCTAGCTGACAATCGTAGACAAGTCTACCAAGCTTGAACTATGGATAGTACTAATGTGACTACTACGCGGAGGCGCACGCACCCACACAGAACTACCCATCTCATCCAGACTTTTTCTCTATGAATGTTACGCGGAGGCGTACCGACATCCATAGGGACAAAGCCCTTCTGAGTGCCCAAACTTGGATGGTATCACGCTTGACTTGTAATTATTTGCGTTTAAGTGAATTATAAAAGTCTGATTGTATATCGATACAATCTTAATCTGGAATCATCAATTGCAAATTCATGCAAAGATGATTCCTTAGCAGGTTACATGCGAGTCTGATTAAATTCCGATTTTAATCTTTGCATGTGGGTGATAGCAAATCATACATAAACTTGTACATTTAAACTATCATACATTCATACATTCAAACATACAAATGTAACGATAAAATATGCGTAGCTAAGCCCATCTTAAGTTTCTAAGAATCTAGCAAAACTGATCCTAAAGACATGGTCTTCAAGATCCAAACTTGCTCCATTCTCGTGAACTCCCACTAGCTTCGAGCCTCCTCCAATCCGAGTCTCCCTCTTGACTTGATTCTTGTGTCGGTCTTCGTGATTACAAAATAAAATAAATAAAATGAAATACAAATCACGACACGCATGCGGTATTTACTACAACCCAAAATTAAGCAACACGCAGGTTGCAAAACCGAAATTAAAATGCAAATCTAATGGGCTTAGCTAGCATCATGTGGAAAACATCATGTTATCAAAGATCATGTTATCAATCAACATGCTAATCAAACAAATAAATTTTCCAAATTTTATCTTTCTTAAGTGTGGAAAAATTCCGGTTTATCGAAACCGGACGGTTTAATCGATTAATTAAATTTTGGACCGGTTCTCGCTGGTTTATCGAAACCGAACAAAATCTGAAAATTAAAATTTTTAGGGTTTCCAAATATTCTCGCGAACCAACCGGTTCAGCTCGAATCTGGTCGAGCCGAACCGGCTCAACCGAGGTTGCCCGCGGGCTGACCGTGTTCGGCCACGGAAACGACCATGGTAGCCCGCGAGGGCAGCCATGGTCGCCCCTAGGGCAGACCCTGGTCGCCCGCGAAGCAACCATGGTGGCCCTCACGGGCTGCCATGGTCGCCCGCATGGGCAGACCGTGGTCGCCCGCGGCAGCGACTATGGTCGCCCGCGAGGGCTGCCACGGTCGCCCGTAGGCGACCCTCGTCGGCCCATGGTGCTGATCATGGTCTGCCCTAGGGCATTGCATGGTCCACCAAGGGACTCGACCTGGTCGGCCATGGCTAACCCGATACACCCCAAAAAAAAATTATTTTCCAATTTCCAAAATCAATCAAATCTGAAAAAAATTTCGATTTACATGCATGCTAAGGTGATGAACACACATAAACATAAAAAATATCAGATTTAAACATGTAGAAATAAACATAACAACCATGCCTCTGATACCACTGAAAGAGATCACCACGAGTTCCAAACGATGAATATCATGCAGCGGACTTTATGTAACCGTGGTGATCGAAACAAGCTCAGATGTTAATGCAATTTCAACATGTTATAAATATAAATATAAATCTGATATTTACCTCTCTTAATCGATGAAAACACAAGTGTAGTGTTTCTCTATCAAGTCCACACAAGCACCACAACCGAAGAGATTTTTCACTCACAAATTTGCTAGAATTTTTGAGAGAAAACAAGACAACAATGGTGGATGAGAGGGAGAGGATTTTCGGCAATGAGGGGGAGAGAATGAGGGAGGAAGTTGCTGAAAATAATTGAGGATAAATGGAAGATATTATGTGATTTTAATTTGAAATTAAATTGAATTTCAAATTAAAATTGCATTATCTATCCTTTATAATCTCTTATTTACATTTGTTCCCACTCATAACTTAAATCCCTAAATGGGCTTTAAACCCAAATTAAACCCATAACTTAAATCCCTTGTCGGCCCTTGATGCCGACCATGGTCTGCCCTAGGGCATTCCATGGTCCACCAAGGGTCTCGACCCTTGTCAGCCATTGCTCGGCCATGGCTAACCCGAAACACCAAAAAAATATTTTCCACTTTTTCCAAAAATCAATTAAATCTAAATTTTTTTTTCAATTTACATGCATGCTAAGGTGATGAACATATAAACTCAAAAAATAAGAATTAAACATGTTGAAAAACTTCATAAAAACCAGGCTCTGATACCACTAAAAGAGATCACCATGGGTTCCATTCGATAAATTTCATGCAGCGGAAGTTATGTAACCATGATGATCGAGAAATACAAAGATCTTAATGAAAATTCAACATGCTATCAACCTTTCAAATTTGAAAAATACCTTTATGAATCGATGAAAACACAACGTTAGTGTTTCTCTATTAGGTCGACACAAGCCCCACAACCGAAATGGTTTTGTCTCACACTTTTGCTATGAATGTTCTTGAGAAGATTTGACAAAAATGGTGGATGAAGAAGGAGAGAGGATTCGGCCAAGGGAGAGAGAAGAAGAGGGGAAGTGGTTGCCAATAGTTGGAGAAAAAGATGGAAGATATTTTGGAATTATAATTTGAAATAAAATTGAATTTCAAATTAATAATTGCATATCTACCCTTTTTAAACTCCTATTTGCACTTCTTCCCCACTCATCACTTGAATCCCTAAATGGGCTTTAAGCCTGTTTAACTAAAACCCAAATTAAACCCATTAACTTGAGTTCTAATTTCGGTTTAGAAAAAACGGTTCAATTTCCTCGAATTGATTTCTTCAACCGTCTGGTTAAAAACTTAGGCCAGAAAACTACCGAATCGTTTTCAATTTTCATCCATAATTATTTGTCATGTATCGTGCTTAATGCGTGTGACCCTCTAGGCTCACGAACAGTTGGCAGACTGGTAAAATTACTATTTTACCTTTTCCATCATAAGTGGTCTCTAGCAAGACATTATGATTACCCAACGTTCGTGATTATCGATTATTCGACTTAACCTGTTATCGTACATGTCAATATCCTTTTATCAAACCGATATCCAGATTGATCAATAGGCATTGAATGGTAATCCTAACTTATCAATCACTGTTTCTTGATATCTGAGATGACTGAAAACTGATACTAAGGTATCACCTGCACGGCCGTGCAATTCCTTCAGTCATACTCATCAAGTGGCCTGAACGGATATTTTTCTCATACCAAAGTATGAGTGATAAATCCCTTAGACGCCTTTCGAGTTCACTAGTGAAATAAATATCAAAGCCAATCGAAGCCGTTACAGTTACCCTTTTACAGATAACGTTAGACTAGGTCAAACTTAGGTATTCATTACATAGTGCACACAAAGACTCCTTGGTCTTAGGATATAATGACAAGCTACGATATGTGAGTATCTCATGACTGGATCTATGCAGCATACTCACAATCGGGTTGTCCGATATTATCGACCTGATGGTATCTATGATATAACTCCGGCACGCACTTTTCCATGATCAGTAGAGCATGATCACAAGGAGTTAGTCTCATACTGATCGCTTCAGAAGAAGCTCAGCTGATCAGGGACTTTATCGAATGCAATTCTTTCTGATCTATAGTTCTACTATAAGTGGTTACACACATTATGACATAGATCAAATCACATTAGATATATTACTACAACACATTAGTAATATTATGCCTTTTATTATGTAGAATAATGATGTCCGTTACAATATAGATTAGGGAATTACATTGGACTAGGGCACAAACCTAACAAGCCCTCTAGACTTGCATTTTAATTTCGGTTTTTGCAACCTGCGAGTTGCTTAATTTTGGGTTGTAGTAAATACGGCCTGCGTGTCGAGATTTGTGTTTCATTATATTTTTTTAAAATTGTAATCACAAAGACCGACGCAAGAAGCAAGTCAAGAGGAAGACTCGAAATTTGGAGGAGGCTCGAAGCCAGTGGGAGTCCACAAGAATGGAGCAAGTCTGGACCTAGAAGACTAAGTCCTTAGGATCATTTTGCTAAGATTCCTAAGAACTTTAGAAGGGCTTAGTTATGCATAAATTTACCGTTACATTTATATGTATGAATGTATGAATGTATTATAGTTTAAATATACAAGTTCATGTATGATTTTCTATCACCCACATGCAAAGATTAAAAACCGGTATTTGATCATACTCGCATGTAACCTGCTAAGGGATAATCCTTGCATGAATTTGCAATTGATAATTCCAGATTAAAATTGTATCTATATACAATAATATAATTCACTTAAACGCAAGTAATTACAAGTCAAGCGTGATACCATCCAAGTTTGGGCACTCAAAAGGGCTTTGAGCCTATGGATATCGGTACGCCTCCGCGTAACATTCATTGAGGAGAAGTCTGGATGAGATGAGCAGTTCTAAGTGGGTGCGTGCGCCTCCGCGTAGTAGCCACATTAGTTCTATTCATAGTTCAAGCTTGGTAGACTTGTCTACGATTGTCAGCTAGGGCTGACCTAGGGTATCAGTATAGGGTATGTTGTGTACTTTTAGTACAGACCCTAGCCAGGAATTACATGGTTTTGTAAATGGATGTATTCCTACCTTGATGCTCTCAATTGAAGCAGTGAGCCTCCGTTCATTTCAATTGAGGGTATGATAGGATCTTGGTTCAGATTCTAATTTTAGAATCAGACCAGTGTTTTATAACTGAATCTCCAACTTGAATTTTAATTAATTTTAAGGTAAAGGACACTTTTGTGCACCTAAATATACATTTTTGACACTTTCATACCCTAACTTTTTTTTCTCTATTTTCCATACCCGAATTTTATTTTGGGACAACTGGTCATTTCCTTACCAAAAATGGCCCTAAATTTTTGTTCAATTCATGAGTATTTGGTTCAATTCATGGGTATTTTGGTTCAATTCATTTGTATTTTGAGAAAATGGTCCAGAAGTACCCTGAATTTTGGTTCAATTCATGGGTATTTTGGAATTATTGTCCCAAAATGAAATTCAGGTATGGAAAAAAGAGAAAAAAAAGTTAGGGTATGAAAGTGTCAAAAGTGTATATTTAGGTGCACAAAAGTGTCCTTTTCCCTTAATATTACCATGTAGAAGTAAAAGGAAAACGCAACTCAAATGAGTAATAGCGCACTGAGAGTCTAGATTGAGTTCAGAATCAAGGGCATGAATTACTCAGATTGGAATAGAAACTTGAGGCTTGTACTCAAGCATGAACGCAAGTAATATATCCTTACCAACGAACCTCATGCTGAGCTACCGCTGAACGCCGCCAGGGCACTAAGGATACTTATCAAAGTTCCTTAGTAACCAAATCGACGTGTCATGCATTATGGTGGACAGTAGGACGCCAGAGTTGTAGAAGCAGTTCAGGAACGTTTCAGATGACCCTCATACCTGTAAGGCAGAGGTCAAGGAAATGTTCAAGGAGAAAGCTCGTGTCGAAAGATATGAAACTTTCAGAGAACTTAACTCCTGCAAGCTTAAGGCTGAAGCCCTGTTAATCCCCATGTCACGAAGATGAAATATCTTCAGAAACATCTAACCAGACTCGGTTTTGATGATCAGGTGGAAATGGCTGCGGATTTTATGTTCCAGTCACTTCCAGATACATATAGTGATTTCGTAGTAAATTACAATATGGATAACATGGAAAAGTCCTTCACATAGCTTCATGGGATGCTTGTGACCGCTGAAAAGAACCTCAAGGGCAAGACTAAGGAGGTCCTTATGGTCAACAAGAAGGTCAGCTTCAAGAAAGCTGATCAGTGTAAGGGTAAGGCTCCTGGGCACCTTGCAGGGCAGATCAGACACCCCAAGCGTCTAAAGGTTCAAGTAGCTCCCAAAACTGCTGTGAATTCTAAGGACAAATTGGAGGAGATTTGCTATCACTATAATGAGCCAGGACACGGGAATAAGGGATTGTAAGCAATACAAGGATCATGTGAAGAAGAGTGGGTATCCACGTCTTCAAGATCAGATATTTACGTTGGTAAACTTAATCGCTATAACGAAAATAAGAAAAGGCTTAAATCTAATGATTTAAACCATGTTATAATCTGGCATTATCATTTAAGGCACATAAGCGAGAAACGCATTTCAACACTTCAAAAGTGTAGAATTTTAAGTCTGTTTGAATTCACTCAAACTGAAAAATGCAAGTCTCGCTTAATGGGCAAAACAATTAAGGCACCTTTCACAGGTTTATGTGAAAGGCGAGTGACTTATTAAGTCTAATACATTCCGACGTATGTGGACCTATGAGTACCCAGGCCAGAAGAGAGTTCAACTTATACTTGACTCTGGAAACGGCCGCATTCATTTTGAATCGGGCTCCGATGAAGACAACGATAGTACACCTTATGACAGTCATTCTGTCTCCCATTACTGTGGATGCGTGCGCCTCCGCGTAGTATTCATTGGGATGCGAGCTGAATAAGATAATCAGTTCTATTTGGATGCGTGCGCCTCCGCGTAGTAGCCAAATAAGAGCTGGACCAGAGTCACAGAAGGTACACCACATGACACTCATTACGTCTCCCGTTACTGTGGATGCGTGCACCTCCGCATAGTATTCATTGGGATGGGAGCAGGATGACATGGTCAGTTCTATTTGGATGCGTGCGCCTTCGCGTAGTATCCAAATAAGAAATGGACCATAGTCATATATGGTGTGGGGAACATCCTAGTATGTTTTTCCTAAAAGATTTGGGTAGCAGAGATGCATACATCCAAATCAGACAAATGTGTCTTCGTAAGGTATCCTTAAGAAAATAAGAGATACAACTTCTACATACCCAGCGAGTACAAAGTCTTTGTTGCTCGAGGAGGGGCATTTTTGGAGACATATTTTACTTCCAAAATAGCTAGTGGGAGTCCCGTGCATCTTGAAGAAATTCGAGAGGATACAGAACAGCCTGAAGGAATACAGGAGCCTGCTACGCAAGATGTAGAAGTACTGGAGCCTCAAGAATCAATCCCTACAGAAATTCCAGATGGTCTAAGGAGGTGTGAAAGATGTCGTCATGTTCCAGATAGATATGGCTTCACAGCCACTGAGGGAAATGACTTGATGTTGGTGGATCAAGATGATCCAGAAACCTTCAGACAAGCTTTGACCAGTCAAGACTCCGAAAAATATGATCCATAAACCTTTAGAAAAGCTTTGACCGGTGAAGACTCTGAAAAATGGTAGAACGCCATGAGTGAGGAAATGAAATCCATGTATTTCAACCAAGTCTGGTGCTTGGTTGATCAAACCCCTGGGATAAAACCCATCGGTTCTGAGTGGGTCTATAGGATCAAGACCGACATGGATGGAAATCCTCAGGCCTATAAGGCTAGAATGGTTGTAAAAGGTTATCGTTAGATTCAATGCATGAGTTATGATGACACCTTTTCACCTGCAGCAATGGTCAGATTGATCCGGATTATTCTTTGCCATAACAATGGAAGATGGATGTCAAAACCCCTTCCTTAGCAGGAACTTACTAGAGGGCGTGTATATCACATGACCTGTGGGTTTTGTAGATCCAAAGAATCCCGGAAAGATATGTAAGTTGCTGTTGGGTTTTGTGCCCTAGCACAATGTATTTTCAATCTAATCTTGTAATAAAGATTATTACTTGAATAAAAATCGGCATTCATATTACTAAGTGTTGTAGTAACATCTTAAGTATGATTTGATTTGTATCATTGATGTGTCAACACATAATAGTAGATCTACAGATCAGATAAAATCTTACTTAAGTAGTCCCCGATCAGAATAACTTCATAAGAAGCGATCGGTATGAGGCTAACTCTAAATGATCACGCTCTACTGATCATGGCCAGTAGGGGGCCAAAGTTAGGTGATAGTATCACCAGTCAGGGATGATATAGGACGACCCGAATCATGAGTATGTTACATAGACACAGTCATGAACATACTCATATGTCGGATCATGAAATCACATCCTCAGACCGAAGGACCATTGAGGTCAATATGTAATGAGTGACGAGTTTGACTCAGTCTAACGTCTCCTGTAAAAGGGTTACAATAACGACTGTGATTGGCTCGATCACAAGTTACATAAGTTGACTCAATGGATCTCTGAAGGATTTATCCCTCATACGGACGTGTGAGCAGATATCAGTTTAGGCCACTTGATGAGTACAACTGAAATACAATAGCATGGCCATGCAGACGATACTTAGTATCAGTTATAATTCAGTTAACTTAGAATCAAGAAACAGGACAATAGAGCGAGGATGACTTGTCTATGCCTCGTGGTTGTCAAAGATATCAAGAGGATAAAAGGATAGATTCATGAACGACAAGGTTAAGTCGAAATCTCGATAATCACAAGCGTTGGGTAATCATGATGTCTTGCTAGAGGCCACTCATGATGGAAAGGGTAAAATGGTAATTTTACCAGTCCGCTGACATGTCGTGAGCCTAGAGGGTCACACACTAAAGGTTGAGTAAAACGGATGGAATCATATGGAGGAATCATGAGAGAGACAAAATCCGGTTTTGGATTAAACCGGATTAGACCGATTTCGGTTTAGAATTAAACCGGAATCAAGAACGGTTTAGCAGGACTAATTAATTATAATCTAATTAAATAGATTTAATTAAATTAGCTAAACTGGGCCTAGCCAGAATGGGCTAAGCCAGAATGGGCTTCTCTACACAATTAATTAAAAGCTTTGGGCTTTAAGCCCATTAAGGCCTTTAATTAATTAAAAGCCCAAATAAGGTTTATAAAAGGAAAATTTTCAGATCTGAAAATTAAACAATTTATTTTACAAACCCTAGCCGTCTTCCTCTCTCTCTCCTTGCTAGTTTCGGCCGGCCCCTCTCCTCCCCGCTCCATCCGTTTTGCTTGCTTCGATCCTCTAGTAAGGATCGTTGTGAGTATCCCCGGATTGCTCTTCCTGTGTGGAGGATCTTTAGAGGTTACTAAATCCTATTTAGTAACAAGGAGATTTTGATTCAAGGTAATACTTAATTTTAATCTAGTCTATATCTCATGATCAATTCATGATCATGCAAGATCCGTATTAAAACATGGAACTTTGAGGTTAATTTCTTGTATGGGCATGAAATTAATTGTCTGGAACCCTCAAATAATTCCTTCAGCTGCAACGATCCATTTATGGATTCAAGAAAGCTTCAGGGAGTTGGAACCTTCAATTTGATAAAGCTGTAAGAGAACTCGGCCTCATCAAAAACAAAAGTGAGCCTTGCGTACATAAGAAAGCGAGTGGGAGTAATTTTGTATTGTTGATATTTATTCATCGGGAATGACATCCTGACCTTGCCACCAAAGCTTGGTTAGGGAAGTACTTATCGATGAAGGATTTAGGTGATGCTACATTTATTGTAGGCATCAGGATCTCTACAGATCATTCCAAAAAGGATTTTGGACCTAAGTCAGAACATGTTGCTAAGTCAGAACATGTTGCTAAGTCAGAACATGTACATAGGTAAAGTGTTGAGAAGACTCTCAATCCTTGAATCTAAGAAAGGATACATACCCATGCGTCATGGCATTAAGCTCAGCAAGCTACAGAGTCCTAGTACTCCTGATAAACTGAGCAGGATGAGTAAGATCCCTTATGCTTTGGCTGTGGGATCCATCATGTATGCCAGGATATGCACGAGAATGAAAGTCTCGTTTGCACTGAGCTGTACCAGCAGATTCCAATCTAACCCCGGCCAATTACACTAGATTGTTGTCATAGGCCATCCTCAAATATTTGAGGAGAACCAAGGAGGCATTCCTAGTGTATGGGGATGTAGATAGAGAACTAGCAGGAAAAGGACAAGTCGATGCTAGTTCTAAGACATATCCAGATGACTTCAAAATTCAGTCAGGATATATTTTGTGTTGAGAGATGGCGCTTTCAGCTGGATAAGCTTTAAGAAAGCCAAAATTGCCAACTCTACAACGGAGACTGAGTATATAGCTGCAGCGAAAGCAGCTAAAGAGGCCGTATGGATTAGAAGCTTTCTGATCGGATTAGATGCAACGCCGCGAGCGTCTGATCCGATAAGCTTGTTTTGGGACAACACAGGTGCCGTAGCTATTGCTCAAGAGCCCAAATTCCACAACAGATCCAAACATATACTCAGCAGGCATCACCTCGTGAGAGTTATCACATATAGAGGTGATGTGGAGATTAAACACTATTCGACTGATGATAATATGGCTAATCCCTTGACAGAGGCTCAGCCGCAGCCTAGGCATGAGGAACATACAGGGTCTATGGGAGTAGATCAGAACTTAAATTGGAACCAGGGCAAGTGGGAGATTGTTAGAGTTATGCCCCAGTCAAATATAAAAGTGATCTACAGATGTAATGTTTTATCATCTTTCCGAATTAATAAATCGGCATATATTACTAATGTGTTGTAGTGATATATCGAATGTAATTTGATCTATGTCATTACGTGTGTAACCATTAATAGTAGAACTGTAGATCAGAAAGAATTACATTTGATGAGTCCCTGATCAGCTAAGCTTCTTTATGAAGCGATCAGTATAAGACCAACTCCTTGTGATCACGCTCTACTGATCATGGCAAAGTATGTGCCGGAGTTATATCATAGATATTATCAAGTCGATGATATCGGATAACCCGATTGTGAGTATGCAACATAGATACCGTCATGAGATACTCACAGATCGTAACTTGTCATTATATCCTAAGACCAAGGAATCTTTGTGTGCACTGTGTCATGAATCTCCAAGTTTGACCTAGTCTAACGTTACCTGTAAAAGGGTAGCCATAACGGCTATGATTGGCTTGGTTATGAAACATTGGTGAACTCGAAAGACGTCTGAGGGATTTATCACTCATACTCCGGTATGAGAAACATATCCGTTTAGGCCACTTGATGAGCATGACTGAAGGAATAGCACGGATGTGCAGGTGATACCTTAGTATCAGTTTTCAGTCATCTCAGATATCAAGAAACAGTGATTGATAAATTAGGATGACGATTCTATGCCTATTGATCAATCTGGATATCGGTTTGATAAAAGGACAATGACATATACGATAACAGGTTAAGTCAAATGATTGATAATCACGAACGTTGGGTAATCATAATGTCTTGCTAGAGACCACTTATGATGGAAAGGGTAAAATAGTAATTTTACCAGTCCGCCAACTGTTCATGAGCCTAGAGGGTCACACACATTAAGCACAATACATGACAAATAAGCATGGATGGAAATTGGGAGAATACTGTTTTCAATTTAGTCAAATTGAATACGATTCGGTTGATTTCTGGCCTAGGGTTTTAACAAGACGGTTGAAGAAATCAAGTTGAGGAAATTGAACCGGTGTATCTAAACCAAAATAAGAACTCAATTTTATGGGTTTTAATTTGAATTTAGTTAAACGGGCTTGAAGCCCATTTGGGGTTTCAATTCATGAAAGGGAAAGAGTGCAATTATGAATTTAAAGGGGTGATATTTGTAATTATTTTATTTGAATTTAAAATCACATTTTTTGATAATTAATTCAAATAATTTCACATTATCTCTTTCCTTTTATTTTCCCATAATTTTGGCATTTCTTTTTCTTCTTCCTTCTTCATTTTAGCCGACCCTCCCATTGTTTTTCCACCATTGTTTTGTTTGTTCATATATCTTAAAAACATCATTAGCAAGAGGTTGAGAGAAAATCATTCGGTGATTGTTGTGCTTGTGTGGACTCGATAGAGAAACACTATCTTGTGTTTTAATCGATTATACAAAGATAATTTTTCAGATTATAAAGTTCATAAGCATGCTGAATTTTTCATTAAGATCAAGTATTCATTTCGATCATCATGGTTACATAAAGCTCTGTTGCATGAAATTATTGATTGGAACACATGGTGATCCCTTTCACGTTACACCATAGTTATGCCTCTTTTACGTCATCGTTACAAGTTTATGACATTTTTGGTTTTTTTATGTAACGATCATTACATCGTGTTTACGCCCCCCCCCCCCCCCCCCCCCCTTCCGGACCTCCAATGCAAAAACTGCCTTCACGAGAATTGTAGCTCTTCTCGTCCTCTTCAATTTAAACATTTTTTTCCTTGATTTGGGCTTTGGATATGAGAGTTATGGTGCTCTCAAGTATGCTGCTCTGCAATCTCGAAATCTGTTTTGGTGCTTCCTCTGATTGCAGTTTGGCGCTTCTTCCCTTGAGAATTCTGTAGGGTTTTGGAGCGTTCTAGATCATCGAGATAGCGGAAGCGTTTAATAAAATCTACTCCAAACCTTGTCCAAAAACATAAACCGTTAAATCCCAAGGCAAAATCTATTCCACGAGATGTTTACCTTTAAGTCTTTGTTGAGTCGATAAAGAAGAACTTTCGGATCTTATTCTCTAAAGCAAGTCCACACCAAGGGGATGATCTTGAAGATCCTTCACTTAATTGCCTACTAGAACAATTAAATAAAGAACAAGAGAGCAAGAATGAGGAGAGAGGGAGTGTGGCCGGCCAAGCAAGAGAGAGAGGGAGTTTTTGTGAGTTGTTTGATATTTTGTGTAATGAATGAATATATGATATTTCAATTCATCATCCAAATCATAAGCATGGGTCAAAAGTGATTGGTATGGGCTTAAAGGTGCTTTAACCCACACCCCTTAAATCACTCACCTCTTAATCCACAATCACCAACTAAGCATGGTGTTGTGTGGGCCCCACTCTTGGACCCACCATGTGGGCCAGCCATAAGAGGCTTATTGGGCCCATAATGGGCCCTTGTTGGGCCGGCCATGAGACCTCATGGGCCGAGCCCAATGGGCTCGCCCATGTGGTTTCGTGCCGTGTCCAAAAGTCGCCCGACCCTTTTTGTCGTTACTTATCAAACAAAGTCCGACGCGACATCGACGAAAAAACTCAGTTTTCTCGTTTCGCTAATTATTCTCTCAAACCGAACCCATGGCACAAAACCTCCAGTTTTGTCCATGTATTGCTCCTCAAGAAACGTTAAGGTTTCCTTGTCTCAAGTTATCCGTCTTGAATGTGTGTGACCCTTCAGGCTCATGCCACCGTTGGCAGATAGGCGGAAAAGATCGCTCTTGCCCGATCCATCATAAGGGGCCTCTAGTAAGATGTTATAATTACCCAAGGTGCATGACGATCGATGATTCGACTTAACCTTGTGCGTACAAGTCACTATCCTATTATCTCTAGATATCCCGATTGATCACAAGGCATAGAGTCGTGATACTTGTTTAATCAATCATTGTTACTTGATATGTGAGATGGCTGAGAACTGATAACCCGTATTACCGGCATGACCATGCTCTTACTCTCAGTCAGTCTCGATCAAGAGGCCTTTAATGGATATCTTTCCCATACCACAGTATGAGGGATAAATCCCTTAGTCGTCTTTCGTGTCACTCATGCAACCCGTTCCGCCACCCAATCATGCCCGTTATTGCAATCCTGTTACAGAAAGCGTTAGGCGCAAGTTAAAGCCGCACGTTCATTGCATAGGGATCACAAAGACTCCTCGGTCTAAGGATATCGTGACAAGCTATCGCATTTGAATATGTTCATGGCTTAATCTATGAAAACACTATTCAAAGCGGGTCGTCCGATATCAATCACCTCATGATATCTATGATATGATTCCGGGATCCATCATCCCTATGACAAGTAGAACTACGTCATTAAGAACCATCCTCATACTGGTCGCTTCTATGGAAGCATATTTTGACCAGGGACTTGTTAAGTGTGATCCGTACAGGTTTATGGTTCTACTACTTTAGTGGTCATAAATTAGATCATGCTTAACATATTACTTCAACACATAAGTAATACAAAGCCGTTTTATATATGTTACAAACGATGATAATGTACATAGACGTTTACAGGCTACTAGCAATTGGACTAGGGCACAAAATGCTATCAAATTCGTGAAAACTTTATTCTATAGAGTTTTAGATCACGGGGTTATATTCGATTTGATATAACTTTGGGTCACATTGGCTTAAATACGAGAAAGTTGTACTCTTCAAAAAATTCTGTTGCGATTCTGGTCGGTTTTTTTTACCACTTTTCACTTGTTTTCTGCACAATTGCACCAAACATACCTGAGGGCGTAAAGTGGTACAAACGGCTCTACATAGCCAGATAATGAGAGAAATTTGGCACTAAATGTGGGTAAGGAGGTGTCGATCTAGGCACTGAATGGACCCACGTCAACTGCCCTCTCCCTCCTCCTCCACCAGAGTCTTTGAGTCCAGCTGCTTCCCAACCCTCTCTTCTTCCACCCTACTCATCTAGAGGAGCAACTGGGGAAGACACACCGACGTGTCTCCACCTGAGGCGTTTGTGTATTAAGACACGAACAGTACCCCCTTCACGCCAGCATTTTCCCAGCATGTTGGCGCAGTTCCATGGAGTGAACTGTCGGCGTAGTATGCTTATGCCATCCGTTTATAGGACACTTTCTACATTGAGAAGAGACAGCGTTGTTAGTCTCAGGATGCTCAGTGGGCTTCTTTTGTTTTCGGCCAAGCGGCCAAGAACTCTAGAAGAGTCCAGTGGGAGGACACCCATGTTGCTTGAGAGGTTGCCCGAGTACTGTAGAATTTGTGCCCTAGTCCAATACAAAGTTATGTCTGTAATTGTTGTATCATCATTTGCAATGAAATAAAATCGGCATTTTATTACTAATGTGTTGTAGTAATAAGTTGAATGTGAATTGATCTGTATCATTGAGTGTGTCATCACTAATAGTAGAACTATAGATCTATACGGTTCACATTTAACAGGTCCCTGGCAAGTTAAGTTTCATCATAAGTGACCAGTATGAGGATGACTTTCTATAATCACGCTCTACTGATCATTGGTAATGGGATTACCGGAGTTAGATCATAGATATCATTTGGGAAATGATATTGGACGACCCGATATGAGTATACAGCATAGATGCACTAATGAGCATACTCATTTGGCGTAGTATATCATTGTATCCTTACCACCAAGAAGTATATGTGATTACTATGCAGTCAATATCCAAGTTTGATGTACCCTTAACGTTACATGTAACAGGGTAGTCATAACGGATATAATTGGCTTGGGAACGGGTAGTATGAGTGATAGAGATGACGGCTACGGGATTTGTCCTTCATATTGCGATATAGGAACGATATCTGTTTGGGGCACTTGATGAGAATGACTAAGAGCAAACGCATGGCCGTGCTACTGATATGGGGCATCATTCTCAGCTATCTCTAGATCAAGAAACAATGATTGATTAAATAAGGATGACGACTCTATGCCTTATGACCAATTGGGGTATCTAGTGACAAAGGGATAGTTATATAGACGACATGAGGTTAAGTCAAATTAGTCTATCATCATACTCATTGGGTAATCATAATGTCTTGCTAGAGGCCACTTATGATGGATAGGATGAGACAGGGTTTCACGACAATCTGCCAACTGAGTCATGAGCCTACATGGTCACACCAAAAGGATGTGACCCGAAGCTAGTGGGATAATAAGGTGAGAGAGGACAGAAGGAAAGAGGGCCACAGACCGTGGAAATGGCCACGGGTCTGTGGCGGGCTCTATGGCTAGGCCATGGAGGGTTCGGTTTGACCATGGCAAGGTTGACTACGTGATCGTGATCATGCGATTGGCCACAACCCCGTGGTGAAACCAAGGAATTGGCCACATGCCGTGGCGCCCTGGAAAAGGGGCCACGGTACGGCAAAAACTTGCCACGGCTCCGTAGTGGGGTCCGTGGAGGGTTGACGGAAAATAGATTTCCGAAAACGAATTTCTGGAAATAGTAAACCAAACCCTAAAACCTATAGAAGCATCACTTCTTTTCAGAAACCATATGCTTTTTGCTATATCAGCTTTTTCACCAAAAACTCATAAAGAAGAATATGATTTTAGCATGTTGGGTTTTTTTGGGCTTTGAAGTAAGGTGTATCTATGTGGATACCAGTCAAAGTTCTAAAAAACGCTAGTTGCTAATCAGGCGGACAACAATCCAGAAGGATTAATCGGGGATTAATCGGATTAAACGCAAATTAATCGGATTTGTATTTTTTATTATTTTTAATATAAAAATAAATTATACTATATAAAAAATAAACAATCTCACAAATAATTAGTTTAGAAGTAGAAATCAATTAAGAATAAACCAATTAAACTAAACGCCTGAGACGTTTTAGGTCTAAATGTGTAAATTGTAATTTTCAATTGATTTTTTTCCTTTAAATAATAGGCCCGCCTGGGTCGATTAATCGCCGCCTAGCCCGCCTGGGCCGATTAATCGGTCGCCTAGCCCATTTTTTGGTCTCCACCGTTTTTGAGAGCTCGAGTTGTGAAAAACGGAACGGCAAAACCCAAATGAGCACATAGGCGTCGCCTACACTGTTTTTTGGAACACTGATACCAGTAGAGGACGGGAAACGTCTCAAGTGCTGATTTGAGTAGTAACAAAGCCTGATTAACAAAGGTGTAATTCCCTACTCAATCAAATCTAATAAGTTGCAAGATCACATGAAGGAACGAGGTTTAATTTTGCTTCCGATGTGTGATTATTGGACCCCTCGTTCCCCATCAATTACCATGGGAGGCGCAAGTCGTTCAGTGTTATCTCGCTGACCGGACTGAGCTCTTAGCGTGGCAGCAACAGTATGCTACTATCCGCGAAGCAAAACTGCGGTGGCGCGAGCACTTTGAGCGTGATTTTATGATCCCATTTTCACGACTACAGGTTAGCCCCCGTCCAGACCCTGCCTCACCCAGCCATCCTTCACCATCTTTCCCTCCCCTTCGACCTGACCATCAGGACATGTATATATTAGGTTGCATTTAGGTTAAATTTTTCTTTTTAATTTTGAGTCGTTGTGTCCGAGACATGCTTGAGTCCACTGTAGGGTTTTGGAGCGTTCTTTAACATCGAGATAGCGGAAGCATTTAACAAAATCAACTCCAAACCTTGTCCAAGAATCATGAACCATTAAATCCCAAGGCAAAATCTATTCCACAAGAAATTTACCTTTAAGTCTTTGTTGAATCAATAAAGAAGAACTTTGTGATCTTCTTCTCTAGAGCAAGTCCACACCTAGGGGATGATCTTCAAGATCCTACACTTAATGCCTACTAGAACAATTAAGTGAAGAACGAGAGAGCAAGAAGAGAGAGAGCTATGGGGTGGCCGGCCAAGGAGAGAGAATGAGAGATTGTGAGAGTGTGTTATTTAATTAATTCATTTGATATTTCTCTACTTCATCAATCTCAAAAGCATGGATCAAAAGGTGATTGGTATGCGCTTAAAGGTGTCATTACTCATACCCCTTGAATCACTCACCTCTTAATCAACAATCACCAACTAAGCATGGTGTGTTGTGGCCCCCACCTTTGGACCCACCAAAGTGGCCGGCCATATTGGGCTTATTGGGCCCAAAATTGGCCCTTGTTGGGCCGGCCATGTCACTTCATGGGCCGAGCCCAATGGGCTCGCCCATGTGATTTCATGCCGTGTCCAAAAGTCGCCCGACCCTTTTTTCGTTACTTATCAAACAAAGTCCGACGCGACATCGACGAAAAATCTCAGTTTTCTCGATTCGCTCATTATTCTCTCATACCGAACCCATGGCCCAAAACCTTCAGTTTTGTCCATGTATTGCTCCTCAAGAAACTTTAAGGTTTCCTTGTCTCAAGTTATCCGTCTTGTATGTGTGTGACCCTCCAGGCTCATGCCACCGTTGGCAGATCGGCACAAAAGATCTCTCTTGCCCGATCCATCATAAGTGGTCTCTAGTAAGACGTTATGATTACCTAAGGTGCATGATGATCGATGATTCGATTTAACCTTGTGCGTACAAGTCACCATCCTATTATCTCTAGATATCCCGATTGATCACAAGGCATAGAGTCGTCATCCTTGTTCAATCAATCATTGTTACTTGGTATGTGAGATGGCTGAGAACTGATAACCCGTATCACTGGCATGGCCATGCTCTTTCTCTCAGTCACTCTCGATCAAGAGGCCTTTAACGGATATCTTTCCCATACCGTAGTACGAGGGATAAATCCCTGAGCCGTCTTTCGTGTCACTCATGCAATCTGTTCCGCCACCCAATCATGCCCGTTATTGCAATCCTGTTACAGAAAGCATTAGGCGCAAGTTAAAGCCGCACGTACATTGGATAGCGATCACAAACACTCCTTGGTCTAAGGATATCGTGACAAGCTATCGCATTTGAATATGTTCATGGCTTAATCTACGAACACTATTCAAAGCGGGTCTTCCGATATCAATCATCTTATGATATCTATGATTTGATTCCGGGATCCCTCATCCCTATGACAAGTAGAACTACGTCATTGAGAACCATCCTCATACTGGTCGCTTCTATTGAAGCGTATATTGACCAGGGACTCGTTAAGTGTGATCCGTACAAATTTATGGTTCTACTACTTTAGTGGTCATAAATCAGGTCATGCTTAACATATTACTTTAATACATAAGTAATACAAAGCCGTTTTATTTATTACAGACGATGATAAATATACATAGACTACTAGCAATCGGACTAGGGCACAAAAATGCTATCATCCACACCACATTTGTGTCCTTTTCTTTTTAGTGTACTTAGGCTCTATTGCAGGTCTTAAGTATGGTGTGTACCTGAGGTACACACTACAATCGAGTTTTTGAGTCTTGGGCTTTGTCGAGCCCTAAGTGTGGTATGTGCTTGGGCACACGCCACAATCAAGTCTCATTTGCATTTGCGCGGTTTATTTTTCTACATTGTACAATTATTTTATTTTTATTATTAGTCTTTTGTATATTCTAGTTTGTTTTTTCCTGGGATTTGATGTACTCTTAGTTGTTGATATATAGGGTCGTTGATTGCTTGCATGTTAGAAACTAGGATTTTGAGTACTTTCATGATTTGCATCATTTTTCGATGATTGTTTGGTTGGATGATTATTGATTTTGATTAATCGATCTTGACAAAATTGTAGAAGTCTCATAAGACTTTGGATAGTTATCCTTAGGAGGGAATCATGTGTTTACTCTATGATCGGATGATCCTTAATGCCTTGCATGTTTTCTTGCCTTGTCCAATCTTGCTTGGTAAGTTAAGTCTAGAACTAGAGGGGATATCACTCGAGGCGAAATAGATAGGAGTTCGGTGTTTTCTTGGAAAACTGAATCTATAGGTCATCTTTGGATCGTTTGAGCTAAAAAGCCTACCTGATATAATATTTTGCATAGTACCCTGTCTGAGCCTAAAAAGCCTTTTTATGAAACCCTAGATTACAAGCCAATGTTCCCTTCGTTTCTATTTTCCAAAATTATTTTGATCCTTTTCTATCATTGCTTTGTTGCTTTATGAGTGATGGGATGACTTATTCGGGTATATAGACCATGTAGGAATGATTTGCACTTCCATATATTTTGGACTATCATTTAAGCCAAGATGGGGTTTTATTATTTGCTCATTTGACTTGTTTCCTCAGATGCTCATACATGGATGCACTCCAATACAAACTCACCAAAAATGCCCAAACGTTCAAACCAATGTATAATCGTCGGATCAGAGACTTGCGTTATCTTAGATTGCGACATGTGGCAGTTATACAACGTTGCACTACGTGTTATACATTGCTTCACTTTTGCACAGGTCCAACATGTTCAACAACATTGCACTACATGTTCTACATAGTTATGCAACATTGCACTGCATCTTATACAGTTTGGACATTTGGACATTTTCCCCTGGTTTGTATTTGATACCTATTATATATATAGAGGAAAAATATAGTGAGAACACAACTCTTTTGTGAGAACGTGAGAACAGAGTTTGTCCACTGAAAAAAAGTGAATGTCTATAAAAAAAAGTGAATGTCCAATGGAAAAGGTTATATCCAATGAAACTGAATGTCCATGGAAAATAATTAAATGTCCAACGAAAAATGTATGACCATTGAAAATAAGTGAATGTCCTGATGTTCTCACGTTCTCATGAAACATTTGGTTCTCAATGGAATGCTTCCCTATATATATATATATATAAGAGCGAAATAAAGGAGCCCCGACACCATAAAAGTAAACTCTTGAATTATGAGCATTTGAGGAAAATATTTTACAAGTCTTGGGAAACAAAATAAATGGTTTTTGAGCCGAAAGTTAAAAACGGCAAGAAGGGAAACACGAAATGGGAAAGGGGATGATATTTTTAGCAACATAATATGCTAAGCGAAACACAATTTGGGAAAGGGGCTGATATTTTAGCAAATGTAACTTGCTAAGGGGAGGGCGATTTACTCGGGTATTTCTGAGATTTAAAGTAAGTTAGTGGTGGTACACCACATGAGCAAATTTTGATCCTCTAAATTCTCACCTTAGCCTAAGCCACTACACGTTACAAACCTAATAAAACCCTACACATGGATTCAGCTCAAGGGTCATTTGAATTTCCTATAAATTAGTGGAGATGTTGTCGAACTTATAGCATATGAACTTTAAGTTCCAAGTGAAAAGTGATCGACCTGGTTTTGAAAATGTGTGTTGCACAACAGTGAGATCGAACTAAGGGAAATATTTTCTTCTCACTTAACTGATAGTTATTCAATTTCTAGGTCTTGTGTGATCTATTGGGTGAGACTGGTCATATCATAAAATGGTAGTTCTAAACTTGTTTTTTCATTAACATGCCTAATTTGATTCGGTGATCATATTATTATGTGGGTACTTTCTTTTAAATATATATTTTATTTTGTTGTTTAACTTAAGTTTTCTTCCATTTTTAGGATCGAGTCTAGTAGCATTTGCATGTGCATCCGGATTCGTGGGCATTCCATTCTGATAAGCACTCAAGAGGACATGAACTCCTCCTACGAGTTACCTAGTTGTTTAATTCGGGAAAATAATGTATTTAAAAATTTGCGGATTTTACTTTTTTATTTATTTGTTCTTTATTTCAGGACGAGAAAAGAATAAGTGTGTGGTGGTTGATGAGGTCGAATATTATGTATCCAACAAAGTCAAATATTCTCATTTTTATTATCATTTTGTCCGAATTATTAGTTTTTGATGAATAAAAGACTACTTTGCATCACAAATGTTCTGAGAGTATTTTTTATGACAACGTGTCGAAAAGAGACGGAAAGGATAAAAAAGCACGAAGTCGGCAAAATCGGAGGAAGGTTACCAGGTCAGCACAACTTCCTCATATTTAATCCGACATGACCCAAAATTATATCAAATCGAAGATAGCTCGGCGATCTACAACTATCTAGAAGAAAGTTTTCTCTAAATCTCATTGGAAGAATCTCAAAACAGCACTGAAAGGCAGCACTAAAACATATATCGGGATTGCAGACCAGATGACTTGCAAGTTCTATAACTTCCACATCCTAAGTCCAAACCGAGGAAACGTTATATCTAAATTGAAGATGACAAAAAGATCTACAATTCTCTTAGAGAAAGTTTTTTTCATTAGAGGTCTAGAAGAGGGCGAAAATTGTCTTATACTTTTGGGTGGTGTAGAGTTCTCATTTGAACTCCGATTTGGGCCCATAATATGTCAATTCGAAGGGAATTCGAAGATAGAAAGCTGTAACGATGATGCAATTGAGCTGTAATGATGGTGCAAAAATCGTTACACCTACTATAACGATCGTTACAAGTCCCAGATGCAGAAAAAAATATAAAAGCCAAACACGAATTCGATTCAAGGGGGCTGAAAATTTGATTTTTCACGCGACAATTGATCTGAGCCAACCACCACGATCTGGGAGAGCGTAGAGTAGAACACCATATCAACCAAGGAGAGGATTGGGGACTTCGAGAGGAGCTCGAATCCGATTCAAGGGTGATTCAAGTAATAAGATCAAGCAAGCTACACAGCAACAATCGAGAGGGATTCAACGATTCATATTCTTCAGCCTTTTGGGTTTTAGGGTTCTTCGTTCTTATTCCTTAAACTCGAATTGTTTATTTATCTTTATGGATTTTGGTTCTAGCACCATGATCATGGATGCTAGGTCGTAACTTTTTATTATGATAAATTTTATGAGTATGAACTGAATTATTTTGTCCATATGTGATTGATTCTGAGTGCTTAAGGCTTATAATATTTGTTGGAAAATAAATATTATTCGTGAGAGTCGCGTGGTCGTGTCTGAGAGGGCCGGTGGGTGACGGACAAACTTAGATTCAAAGGGGCTCAAGTCTTCGGAACCCCTACCCCATTATTGTTGTACTTATTGCAGACTCATGGTTGTTATCTATCCGAGAGGGATGATGAACACTTTGTGTTTAGGCTAACACCAAACCGAGAGGAGGTGTGAATATGATTGTTGCTTAGGGTTCACATTACTTGCATAATTTATCAAAACTTATTCATTTATTTCATTGTAATTTAAATAAATAGCCTAGCATCCATGGTTTTCTCTAGTGAATAGTCTCTCCCAAATGTTTTTACTATACATATCTCCAAAATGATTTATAAATCGAGTACTTTAATACTGGATAGTATAAATTAAATTGAATTAACGCTTATTGGTCCTTGTGGATTCAACCCCGTGTTTATCAGAATTTATTACTTGTAACGACCGCGTGCATTTGCTCGTCATCGGGTGCTTTTGGACAACTGTATACGGGCCCAACACATATTACTTGGGATTGCAATTGTGATTCGTGACGATTTCATATTTTATATGCTTGTATTTGGTTTATTTTTTACCCACCCTTACAAAACCGACCAGACCCAAATAACGGTCCTACTCTCCTAGTGTTCACACCCCTTAGACAAGAGCTCTCCTCGTGGGATTAATAACTCCGGGACGAAATACTCTCGATATTACTTGGAACGACCGGTGCACTTGCTGGGCGCGTCACAAACCTTTGAGAGTGAATAGGTTCTTCACGAATCAATTGAAAGCATCTCCTTCAGAATGCACTCTCTACTGGTATTCACACGAAAAAGTTTTGATCGAAGCTTGAAGATGATCAATATACTACAATTGATCTTGTTACTACGTTTAGTATTGGCATATTTTTTAGCGCGAAGTCAAGATGTCAGACAACATGTTGCAACACATTTGACGTGACATACCGCGCGTAGGATTAGGAAAGTTTTCGATCTTTCCTGTTTGGTTTTCAGAAACGTGGGGTAAAGGGAAAATGAGATAATACAAGATCAGGCAACTCCTAGCTGGAAGAATACACATAAGCAAGGCCAATTAAGGAGCAATGCCAACCTGTCAACTTGCCAATAATCCAAGGTGGCAAAGGAATTCCTATTTGGAATTGTATTGCCTATTTGGAGTTGAAGACCAATTAGACAGGTAGAATTGCTATAAAAGTAGGTGCTACCCCCATAGCAATTCACACCTTCTCTGTGCTTCATCTCAGAGCTCTTAACCATGCAAGGTTGGCGGATTGAGAGATTGGATCTTTAGAAGAACGGTGTCGATCACATACATCAAAACGTGGGGATTTAAGTGTTTGTGATTTGTGGGTATTTGTTCGTGATTGAAGACTCACGAAGAAATTGTCAAAGACAACTACGCTGAGCATAGACTTGTTCGAAAGGTGGAATTGAGAGGATCTCAAAGGCAGGGGGAAAGGCCCTTGGTCGAGGTTGTTCACGGTGACATCTATAGTAGCTTAGGACAATAGCTTGTGTGATAGCTAGTTGATGCTTGAAGTTGTACTATTGACTACCAAATAGTGAAAATCTTTCCACTGGCAGAGTGCCCCCAGGCGTAAGTGCGGAGTCACCGAACTGGGTAAACTTATTTTGTGTCTTCTGTTTACTATTTGCTTATTTACTATCCATTATCTGCGATCAGAAAAGTTGTCGAACCAATCGTTACAATATTGTGTTCGACATCTTGTCCCTGCTACGAATCCGAATTTCAATTGGTATCAGAGGAGGCACTTTAACTCTTAGGTGATTTCCTGCAAAGATTTTGTGTAGCTGATATGGAAGGAGGATCTATCAATCGTCCTCTAGTCCTTGATGGAACCAATTATGGTTATTGGAAAGCACGGATGTGTGCCTTCATGAAATCACTCGACAACAAAACCTGGAAGGCTGTGGTCAATGGTTGGGAGGAGCCACAATATGCTGATGCCCAAGGCAATGTGACTGGTCCCAAATCCGAAAAAGACTGAAGTCCTACAGAAGAAGAGACATCCCTAGGTAACTCTTGTGCACTCAATGCTATATTCAACGGGGTTGACAGAAATGTCTTTAGGCTTATCAACACATGCACAAGTGCCAAAGAAGCTTGGAATGTGCTTTCTGTTGCATATGAAGGAACCACTAAAGTTCGAGAGAAAAATCTTCAGTATCTCACCACAAACTTTGAAGCTCTCTCCATGAATGAAGATGAGACCATTGCTGACTTCCATGTATAGGGTTTTTGAGCGTTAAATATCATTGAGATAGCGGAAGCATAAACAAAAGGAACTCCAAAAACTGTGCAAGAACATGAACCATTAAATCTCAAGGCAAAATCTATTCCACAAGAATTTACCTTTTAGTCTTTGTTGAATCAAGAAAGAAGAACTATATGATCTTCTTCTCTAGAGCAAGTCCACACCAAGAGGATGATCCTTCACAAAAAGACTACTAGAACTAATGTGTGAAGAACAAGAGAGCAAAGAGAGGAGAGAGAGTTGTAGGGTGGCTGGCCAAGGTGAGAGAAAATGTGAGTGAGTGAGTGAATTATTTTCTCATTTTTCTACTTCATCAACTCATAAGGCATGGGTGATTAAAGTAGCAAATGATGAAAGCATGGGTTAAAAGCAAGTCATCACCTAATCCCCTTAAATAACTCTCCTCTTCATCAACAACACCAACTAAGCATGGTATGTGGCCCCCACAAGTGGAACCACCATTGTGTCTGGCCATGATGGCTTATTGGGCCTCGTTTGGGCCTTTGTTGGGCCGGCTTGGTGACCTCATGGGCCGAGCCCAATGGGCTCGCCCATGTGGTCGCGTGTCGTGTCCAAAAATTACCCGACCCTTTTGTCGTTACTTATCAAACAAAATCCGACGCGACATCGACGGAAAAACTCAGTTTTCTCGATTCGCTAATTATTCTCACAAACCGAACCCATGGCCCAAAACCCTCAGTTTTGGCCATGTCTTGCTCCTCAAGAAACGTTAATGATTCCTTTTCTCAAGTTATCCATATTGTATGTGTGTGACCCTCCAGGCTCATGCCACCGTTGGCAGATCGGCGCAAGAGATCTCTCTTGCCCGATCCATCATAAGTGGTCTCTAGTAAGACATTATGATTACCTAAGGTGCATGATGATCGATGATTCGATTTAACCTTGTGCGTACAAGTCACTATCTTATTATCTCTAGACATCCCAATTCATCATAAGGCATAGAGTCGTCATCCTTGTTTAATCAATCATTGTTACTTGATATGCGAGACAACTGAGAACTGATAACCCGTATCTCTGGCATGGCCATGCTCTTTCTCTCAGTCACTCTCAATCAAGCGGCCTTTACGGATATTCTTTCCCATACCGTAGTAGGAGGGATAAATCCCTTAGCCGTTTCGTGTCACTCATGCAATCCGTTCTGCCACCCAATCATGCATGTTATTGCAATCCTCTTACAGAAAGCGTTAGGCGCAAGTTAAAGCCATACGTCGACCGCATAACGATCACAAAGACTCCTAATCACATTTGAATATGTTCATGGCTTAATCTATGGAACACTATTCAAAGCGGGTCGTCCGATATCAATTACCTCATGATATCTATGATATGATTCCGGGATCCCACATCCCAATGATAAGCATAACTACATCACTGAGAACCATCCTCATACTGGTCGCTTCGATTGAAGCGTATATTGACCAGGGACTCGTTAAGTGTGATACGTATAGATTTATGGTTCTACTACTTTAGTGGTCATAAATCAGATCATGCTTAACATATTACTTCAACACATAAGTAATACAAAGCCGTTTTATTTATTGCAAACGATGATTAATATACGTACACATTTATAGACTACTAGCAATTGGACTAGGGCACAAAAATGCTATCAATCTCCCACTTGCCCCTAGTTCCAATCTAAGTCCCAGTCTATCCCCATTGACCTAACATGTTTATCATGTTTTGCTTGAGGAAGAGCCTTGGTCAAGGTTCGGCTGTGTTATCATCAGATGCAACGTAGTGGATCTTCACGTGTTCTTATGGTGAAGAAGGGATCCGGCTTCAAAGCTGGTGGTGATAAGGGTAAAGGGCCAATGCACCTGGCAGGGAAGAATAGACGACCTTTTATTCCTAAACCGTCCATGCCCATGAAGGGCAAGGGGAAGGTAAAGGATTCGGTCTGTTTCTACTGCCAAAAGCCTGATCATTGGAAAAAGGACTGTCAGCAGCTGAAGCAAGATCAGAAGAAGGGCGGTGGGGCCGCTACTTCGTCAGGTATTCCATTAGAGCTAAATCTTTCTACTATAAATGCTTGGATACTAGACACTGGAGCTGAGTCTCATGTCTGTGCGGATGTGCAGGTACTGCGTAGTAGAAGAGATGTGGGGGAAAACGAGGTGGACCTAAGAGTTGGGAACAACGTGCGTGTTAACGCAACTGTTGTGGGTTTGGTTGATCTTGTTTTGCCCAGTGGGCTTGTAATAGAACTCCTTGATGAAAAAGAAGGTTATTATTTTGATATTAAGAACGGGTTTTTTAATATTATGTGTGTCAATCTCTGAAATTTACTTGTGTATTCGATGATCTAATTCATGTACAAGATCCTATATTTATAGTACTAGGGTTACAAAGAATAGGAAAGGAAACCTATTTACAGAAAATAGGAAAGAATCCTAATTAGTTTAGGAAATAAGAATCCTAATAATATAGGGGATTGACACCCCCCCTCAAATTGATGTGGGTTGATCAATCAACATTAATTTGCCTTCAAGAAACTTATGTCTGTGTCGTGGGAGAGATTTAGTGAAAATGTCCGCTACTTGAAGATTTGAGGGAACATGAGGAAGTGTCAACATATGAGAATCATACGCGTCGCGAATAAAGTGACAGTCCACCTCAATATGTTTGGTGCGTTCATGATAGACAGGATTAGCTGTGATATGAATGGCACTGGTATTATCAACATGGAGAGGAGTGGCACCAGGAACCAAGAATCCCAACTCAGATAGCAATCCACGTAGCCAAATGATCTCTGAACACGCCTGAGACATCGCCCGATACTCTGCTTCCGTTGAAGATTTGGAGACACGATCTTGTTTCTTACATTTCCAAGAAATCAGAGCAGGACCCAAAAACACACACCAACCAGTCGTGGAACGCCTAGTGTCTGCACAACCTGCCCAATCTGCATCACTATACGCTAAAAGGGCCAGAGAGGTGGAGGATGGAAAATAAATGCCCTTGGTAACGGTACCTAACAGATAGCGCAAAATACGACGTAGTGCTGCCATATGCAAATGTTGCGGTGCTTGCACGAATTGACTAACCTGCTGAACAGCAAATGATAAATCCGGCCGACTAATAGTAAGATAGACCAAACTACCCACTAACTGACGGTACATCGTCGGATCAGGAAGAAGATCACCTTCTTCTTTGCGTAACTTGACATTAAGCTCCATTGGAGTGTCAACTGGGAACTGCCTCGAATCCCCGAAGAGTCAAGTAAATCATTAGCATACTTAGCTTGATTAAGAAAGATACCCGTCGAACCTGTGTGGACCTCGAGGCCTAGAAAATACTTGAGATGCCCAAGGTCTTTCATATGAAACGAATTATGTAGATGAAGTTTTAACTTGGTAATTAAGTGTACATCTGTACCGCTAATGACAATATCATCCACATATATCATAAGGATGACGATCCCTTCTGTCGAATGATGAAGAAACATGGAAGTATCATGCTTACTTGGCTGGAAAGAGAAGTCATGTAAGGCAGACCGAAATTTCTCGTACCATGCCCGGGGAGCTTGTTTCAAACCATAGAGAGATCGTCGGAGTTTACAGACCTTAGACGTCGGGGTAGAAAACAACCCTTGTGGTACCCTCATATATATGTCCTCTTTTAAATCACCATGCAGAAACGCATTCTTAACATCCATTTGACTCAATGTCCATCCTTTGGAGGCTGCAATGGCTAATATAGTACGAATCGTCGTCATCTTAGCGACAGGAGCAAAAGTTTCCTCATAGTTAATACCATATTCTTGACGATTTTCCAACGCCACTAATCGAGCTTTGTATCGTTCAATGCTCCCATCAGCTCGGACTTTAACCGAGTATACCCATTTGCATCCCAAAGGAGAAACATCGGGGGGACAAGAGACAATGTCCCAAGTATGATTCAACTCGAGTGCCCTAAGTTCCTCTTGCATCGCCATCTTCCAACAATCCAATTTGACAGCTTTGGAATATCCAGAGGGTACCTCAATAGAGGCTAATGTAGTAGCAAGAGCATGTGTAGAAGATGAGAATCCATACCGATCTGGTGGTACTGAATGTCGTGTAGAGCGACGAAGAGAAACCGCTGTCTCATCAGGTATCTCTGAAATGTCTGTGACCTCTGTAGCCCCTATATTGTCTACTGGGACCCCTGTATCCTCTGAAATATTTGGTGGTACCTCAGAGATGCGATGATCAGGTAGAGCAGGGGAAATAACCTCTGGATCAGGATGAATCGGGGAGTCTATGGTAGCTTGAAGATGACGTCTCGTGTAAACCACACCTGGTCGGAATTTGACGAAAGAGGGAGGATCAGTAGGAATAGGCAATTGAGCTGGACTAGTGACATGTTCAAACTCAGGCAAGTTCACATAAGGGTTTGTATCGGTGGAAGACTTATGATAGAAATATTGGTTTTCAAAGAATACCACATTTCTAGACACCCGAATCTTACAGGAATTTGGATCAAAACATACAAACCCTTTTTGAGTAGTACTATACCCAAGGAACACACACCGAACTAATTGAGCAGATAATTTACTTCTTTCAACATGAGGAAGGAGAACAAAACACACACATCCAAAAGGGTGGAGATAGGAGTACGAAGGGGTTTTCTTATGGAGACGAAAGTAAGGAGACTCGAGATTTAAGACCTGTGAAGGAAGCCGATTAATCAAATAAACGGCGGTGGATAGAGCTTCAACCCAAAAACGAGGAGGGACAAAAGATTCTATAAGAATAGTGCGAACAATGTCTAATAGATGTCTATTTTTGCGTTCTGCCACCCCATTTTGTTGTGGAGTGTCAACGCACGAATGTTGGAAAATAATCCCCCTCTCATTTAAAAAATTAGAAAATGGATTAGACATATATTCTCTACGCAAATCAGTGCGAAGTATCTTAATGCGCCTAGAAAACTGATTTTCTATATGAACAAGAAGATCCTTAAATTTAGCGAATACTTCATCTTTAGAACGAAGAAAATAGATCCAAGTGAAACGACTGTAGTCATCAATGAACGTGACAAAATATTTATAGTGCGAGTGAGAAAGGACTGGTGAGATCCCCCACAAATCACTATGAATAATGTCAAAACACTGAGAAGCACGACTACCATGTGAAGGAAACAACAAGGCTTTACCCTTCCCCATTTTGGAAGCATCACACTCAAGAGACGAAGACACAGAGATTTTATCACCCAAAGTACCAGAACAAAACAAGTGATTCATTATTTTTGAATTAGGATGGCCGAGACGCCTATGCCAAATCCTATCTAGAGTTTTATTACAAGAGAAAACAGGAAAAACAGACTTGAACTGAGAAGACCATAGTGGAAAGAGTCGTCCAATCTTAGGGCCCTTCGCTACCAGCTCCCCCGATTCCTGATCCTGCACAACACAACCATCCGAAGAAAATTTAACATTACAGTTGTCATCAATAAGTTGACCAATAGAAAGCAGATTTGTAGATAATTTGGGGCAAACTAAAACATCTTTAATTTTAGGGGAAACATCCCCAATAGAAACGCTGTCTCTATTCGAGAAGTGCCATCATAAGAACGAACATTATGCAAGCCTTGAATTTTCGAGGAAACATGATTGGCAGCTCCAGAGTCCATAAACCAAGTAAGTATAGAAGATAAAGTCTTACCTTGCAATCCCAGGGCAGAGAAAGCAGACACAATCATTTGTTGTACCATATCAGGGGTTAGTGTTGTGCTTTGAGGTGTAGGAGGTGTTGGGAGGTGGCTTGATGAGACTTGAGGATGGACTGCAGCATGATATGCTGGAACAGGAGAGACTTGATTGGGATACATAACAGGGCGAGGTGGACGGGTAGGACAATCCTTAATAGTGTGACCGGGCTTCCTGCAATACCTGCAAATCTGGCATTGACTAGCGTAATGCCCAAACTTATGACAAGTAAAGCATTCCACAGTGCGCATGTCTCAAGATCCTGTTTGAGGCTTGGTATGTGGTGCCTGGTTGGTAGGAGAAGATCGGGCGACATAGGAAGTCTGAGCAGTATATGCCATAGATGAAGACCCTCGTTCCAACATTCCTTGAGTAAGCATACGCTGTTCATCACGGAGAAGTTCGCCAAAGCAGATATCAAGGGAGGGAATCAGATATCTGTTCAATAAGGATGAGCGGACTGGCTCAAATTCCGGACGAAGACGCATCATAAATAGCGTCCGTTGACGATTTAATAAACTTGTTTGGACGGTGAGAAGGGACTCAACTGGTACTTCTGCAAGAGCGATGTCCATGTATTCAGCCCAGAGGGCCAAGAAAGCTGAGTAATATTCTTGAACAGAGCGAGTTTCTTGTTGAAAATTAGATATGTCCAGCTCTAATTGAAATTGACGGGCGGAGTTATCCTGAAAATAAACCCGTCTAAGATAGGCCCACATGTCCTTAGCCGTGCGATAAGGACGGAGGTGAAGAACAATCTGAGAGTCCACAGATCCCACAATCCAACTTTGAATTTGAGCATCTTTGAATCCCCAATCAGCGGGACAAGCCTGAGTTACGGTCTTAGGATCCGTAACCTCACTAGAGTCACCTGAGGTCTTTTCGGGTGCAATGATGTGATCCCACAAACCCTTTCCTTTAACAAATATCTCAAATTGAAACGCCCAAATAGAATAATTTTTATCTGTGAATCGGATAACTGTGTTGTCGACTTTTTCCATCGGAAGGTACCACAATAATTGCAGAGAAGCAAGCTAGAGAAGGAGAGAGAGAAAAAATCGCGTGAACAGTAGCGTGAACAATGCCGTGAATAGTCGGTGAACAGTAGCGTGAACAGTGTCGGAGCAGAAAACGGAGACGGAGATCGGAGCAGGAGACGGAGAAAAAACAAGAGTTTTAGAAAGCCTCTGATACCATGTCAATCTCTGAAATTTACTTGTGTATTCGATGATCTAATTCATGTACAAGATCCTATATTTATAGTACTAGGGTTACAAAGAATAGGAAAGGAAACCTATTTACAGAAAATAGGAAAGAATCCTAATTAGTTTAGGAAATAAGAATCCTAATAATATAGGGGATTGACAATTTGCAATAACATGTTTTATGGAAATGCTCACACAGTTGGAGGTTTATAGATATTAAATATGCAAAACTCGAGATCCAACATGCTCCATAATATTAATGGTAAGAGGTTTAAAGCTAATGATTTAGACCAAACTCTAATCTGGCATTGTCGTCTAGGTCACATAAATGAGAAACGCATCTGAGCGCTTCATAAGCGCGGACTTCTAAGTCAATTCGAATTCCAAACGATTGAAAGGTGCGAGTCTTGTTTAATGGGCAAGATGACTAAAGCGCCCTTCACCGGTATAGATGAGAGGGCAAGTGATCTATTGGGTCTAATACATTTAGATGTATGTGGACCAATGAGTACACCAGCCAGAGGTGGTTTAGGCTACTTTATCACATTTACTGATGATTTCAGTAGATATGGTTATGTCTATCTCATGAGACATAAGTCCGAAGCTTTTGATAAATTCAAAGAGTTTAGAACTGAAGTAGAAAACCAACTTGGAAAGAGTATCAAGGCACTCCGTTCTGATCAGGGTGGAGAATACTAATCCGAAAAGTTTCTTAGTCATCTTACATAAAGTGGAATACTATCTCAATGGACTCCGCCAGGAACACCGCAACTTAATGGTGTGTCCGCGCGAAGAAATCGGACATTGTTGGATATGGTTCGATCGATGTTAAGTCACACTTATCTCCCGATCTTTTTCTAGGGTTACGCTCTACAAACGGCCGTGTTCATAATAAATAGGGCTCCGTCGAAAGCAGTGGAAGGGACATCATTCGAGAAACGGTACGGGAAGGAACCCGTTTTGTCCTTCCTGAAAATCTGGGGTTGCGAGGCTTTTGTAAAACGGATGTTTGCAACCAAGCTCAAACCAAGATCAGATAAGTGCACTTTAGTCGGATATCCATGAGAAACAAAGGGATATTCTTGGAAAAGGAATTTATTTCTAAGACAGTCAGTGGGAGGACTATTCATCTTGATGAAGTTTTAGATGAGATAGTCGCTCAGGAACCACAAGGCGACCCCTTAGAAGAAGTAGAGCCAGAAGTGGTCGTTGAGCAAGAACCAATAGCTACAGTTAATGAGGGCAGTCCAAGGCGGTCTGAAAGGACAAGTCATGCACCTATCAAATACGGTTTCCTAGTAACTGGAGGTGATGATTTGGTGTTAGTGGACAATGATCGAGCTACCTTTCGAGAGGCCATGGACGGAACCGACTCTGAGAAATGGCTGGAAGCCATGAGGGAAGAAATGCAATCAATGTCAGGTAATCAAGTGTGGGACTTGGTGGGTCAAACCCCTGGCGTAAAAGTCATTGGGTGTAAATGGATCTTTAAAATAAAGATAGACATGGATGGCAAACCTCAGACCTATAAAGCAAGACTGGTAGCAAAAGGTTATAGGCAAGTCCACGGAATTGACTATAAGGAAACCTTTTCTCCAATAGCTATGGTCAAATCTATTCGCATTCTACTTGCCGTAGCAGCTTATCATAATTATGAGATATGGAAAATGGATGTCAAAACTGCTTTCCTTAATGGGAGGTTAGCTAAGGACGTTTATATGTTCCAGCCTGAGGATTTTGAAGATCCAAAGAATAAGGGAAAGATTTGCAAGTTGCTTAAATCAATTTATGGTTTGAAGCAACCATCTCGGAGTTGGAACCAACGTTTTGATGAAGTAGTGAAACAGTTTGGCTTCATCAAGAACGGTGAAGAACCTTGCATGTATAAAAAGGCAGATGGGAGTAATGTAGTCTTTTTGGTGCTCTATGTCGATGACATATTGCTCATTGGAAACGACGTCCCTACCTTGCTCTTAACAAAGGCTTGGTCAGGTGAGTGTTTCGCAATTAAGGACTTAGGCGAGGTTTCTTACATCTTGGGGATCAAGATATATAGAGATCGTGCCAAGCGGGTCTTGGGCTTGAGTCAAAGCACCTATATAGACAAAGTGTAGAGAAGATTCTCAATGCATAATTCAAAGAAAGGACTGCTGCCCAGGCGTCATGGCATAAAGCTTTGTAAGAATCAGTGTGCTGAGACACCTGAAGAGCTAAAAAGAATGAATGAGATCCCATATGCTTCGGCTATAGGGTCCATAATGTATGCCATGATATGTACAAGACCGGATGTCTCGTTTACCCTAAGCTGTACCAATAGACATCAATCCAAACCCGGTGAGGAACACTGGATTGCAGTCAAGGCAATTCTCAAATATTTAAGAAAAACCAAAGACACTTTTCTTGTATACGGGGGAAGAAATGATGATGATCTAGTCGTCAAAGGATATGTCGACGCTAGTTTCCAGACAGACCCTGATGACTTTAAGAGTCATTTGGGATATGTGTTTACGTTGAACGGTGGAGCATTCAGCTAGAAAAGCAAGAAGCAGGACACCATTGCCGACTCTACTACGGAAGCTGAGTATATTGCTGCATCGGAAGCAGCAAAGGAGGCTGTATGGATCAGGAGTTTCATGGTTGGGTTAGGTGTAATTCAAAACCCATCTAACCCAGTAGACTTATATTGTGACAACACCGGGGCCATTGCACAAGCTAAGGAACCCAGGGCAAAAAAACAGATCCAAGCATGTACTCAGGAAGTATCACATCATCCGTGACATAGTTGCTAGAGGTGACGTGAAGATCCACTACGTTGCATCTGATGATAACACAGCCAACTCCTTGACCAAGGCTCTTCCTCAAGCAAAACATCATAAGCAAGTTAGGTCAATAGGGATAGACTGGGACTTAGATTGGAACTAGGGGCAAGTGGGAGATTGATAGCATTTTTGTGCCCTAGTCCAATTGCTAGTAGTCTATAAATGTCTATGTATATTTATCATCGTTTGTTATAAATAAAACGGCTTTGTATTACTTATGTGTTGAAGTAATATGTTAAACATGATCTGATTTATGACCACTAAAGGAGTAGAACCATAAATCTATACGGATCACATTTAACGAGTCCCTGGTCAATATATGCTTCAATCGAAGCAACCCGTATGAGGATGATTCTTAATGATGTAGTTCTGCTTATCATAGGGATGTGGGATCCCGGAATCATATCATAGATATCATGAGGTGATTGATATCGGACGACCTGCTTTGAATAGTGTTTCATAGGTTAAGCCATGAACATATTCAAATGCGATAGCTTGTCACGATATCCTTAGACCAAGGAGTCTTTGTGATCGCTATGCGGTCGACGTACGGCTTTAACTTGCGCCTAATGCTTTCCGTAACAGGATTGCAATAACGGGCATGATTGGGTGGCAGAATGGATTGCATGCGTGACACGAAAGACAGCTAAGTGATTTATCCCTCGTACTACGGTATGGGAAAGATGTCCGTTAAGGCCGCTTGATCGAGAGTGACTGAGAGAAAGAGCATGGCCGTGCTAGTGATACGGGTTATCAGTTCTCAGCCATCTCACATATCAAGTAACAATGTTTGATTAAACAAGGATGACGACTCTATGCCTTGTGATCAATCGGGATGTCTAGAGATAATAGGATAGTGACTTGAACGCACAAGGTTAAATCGAATCATCGATCATCATGCACCTTGGGTAATCATAATGTCTTACTATAGACCACTTATGATGGATCGGGCAAGAGAGATCTCTTGTGCCGATCTGCCAACGGTGGCATGAGCCTGGAGTGTCACATACATACAAAATGCATAACTTGAGACAAGGAAACATTAACGTTTCTTGAGGAGCAAGACATGGACAAAACTGAAGGTTTTGGGCCATGGGTTCGATTTGTGAGAATAATTAGCGAATCGAGAAAAATGAGATTTTCGTCGATATCGCGTCGGACTTTGTTTGATAAGTAACGACAAAAAGGGTCGGATAACATTTGGACACGGCACGCGAGCGCATGGGCGAGTCCATTGGGCTCGGCCCATGAGGTCACCTAGCCGGCCCAACAAGGGCCCAAATAAGGCCCAACAAGCCTATATGGCCGGCCACCTTGGTGGGTCCAAGTGTGGGGGCCACACACCATGCTTAGTTGGTGTTGTTGATTAAGAGGAGAGTGATTTAAGGGCATTAGGTGATGACTTTCCTTTAACCCATGCTTTCATCATTTGTTACTTTAATGACCCATACTTATGAGTTGATGAAGTAGACAAATGAGAAAATAATTCACTCACTTCTCACATTCTCTCACCTTGGCCGGCCACCTCCTACCTCTCCTCTCTCTTTGCTCTCTTGTTCTTCACACATAAGTTCTAGTAGGCTTTTGGTGAAGGATCTTAAGGATCATCCTCTTGGTATGGACTTGCTCTAGAGAAGAAGATCATATAGTTCTTCTTTCTTGATTCAACAAAGATTAAAAGGTAAATTCTTGTGAAATAGATTTTGCCTTGAGATTTAATGGTTCATGTTCTTGGACAGTTTTTGGAGTTTCTTTTGTTTGTGCTTCCGCTATCTCGATGATCTTGAAAGCTCCAAAACCTTCCAGCTTATTGGGCCTCGTTTGGGCCTTTGTTGGGCCGGCTTGGTGACCTCATGGGCCGAGCCCAATGGGCTCGCCCATGTGGTCGCGTGCCGCGTCCAAAAATTACTCGAACAAAGTCTGACGCGACATCGACGAAAAAATTCAGTTTTCTCAATTCGCTTATTATTCTCACAAACCGAACCCATGGCCCAAAACCCTCAGTTTTGGCCATGTCTTGCTCCTCAAGAAACGTTAATGATGCCTTGTCTCATGTTATCCATATTGTATGTGTGTGACCCTCCTGGCTCATGCCACCGTTCGCAGATCGGCGCCAGAGATCTCTCTGGCCCGATCCATCACAAGTGGTTTCTAGTAAGACATTATGATTACCCAAGGTACATGATGATCGATGATTCGATTTAACCTTGTGCGTACAAGTCACTATCATATTATCTATAGACATCCCAATTGATCAAAGGCATAGAGTCGTCATCCTTGTTTAATCAATCATTGTTACTTGATATGCGAGACGACTGAGAACAGATAACCCGTATCTCTGGCATGGCCATGCTCTTTCTCTCAGTCACTCTCGATCAAGCGGCTTTAACGGATATCTTTCCCATACCGTAGTATGAGGGAAAAATCCCTTAGCCGTCTTTCATGTCACTCATGCAATCCGTTCCGCCACCCAATCATGCCCGTTATTGCAATCCTGTTACGGAAAGCGTTAGGCTCAAGTTAAAGTCGTACGTCAACCGTATAGCAATCACAAAGACTGCTTGGTCTAAGGATGTTGCTACGTTTAATAGTTGGCATGATTTTTTAGCGCAAATGTAAGAAGTCGTGTAACATGTTACATGACATGTGGAGCGACTTGTTACGAGCTGAAGATTAGGAAAGTCTGAAGCTTTCCTATTTCGACAAAGCTTGGAGCGAAAGAAGAAAGGCGCCACGAAGACTTGGAGCGCAAGAGAGTGACGTCGACAAGTCAGGCGACTTCCAGCTGGCAGTTACACGTCAGCAATAGGCGGCAACTCGACTTGCCTGATTTCATCAGGAAGTCAGAACAGGCAAGACGACTTCCAGCTATCGTGGAAGGCGGCAACAACTTGCCTGACTTTCCTGTTCCTGATCCGAGAAGGATTAGGAATGTGAGCTGCTATAAAAATCCCTTGGCTTCCCATTAGCAGATTATCCGTTCTTGTTCTAACAATTGCAAGATTTCTCAGAGCTCTTAACCGTGCACCATCGGCGTGTTGAGAGGCTGATGAATATTCGATAGAACGGACCTTTTGCTCCGATCAAACCTTGAGTCGCGAAGACTAAGTGTTTGGATCGGTTAGGGTTTTTGTTTGTGATTGAAGATTCACAACTCCGTCCAAGAAGACAACGACACCGAGCATGGACTTGCTCGAAGAGTGGAATTGAGGGAATCTCAAAGACAGGGGGAGAGGCTCCGGGTCGAGGTGATTCACGGTGAGATCTATAGTAGCTTAGGACAATAGCTTGTGTGATAGCTAGTTGGTGCTTGAAGTTGTACTATTGACTACCTATAGTGAAAAACCTTCATGTCTATTACTTTGCTTACTGTTTCCACAAGAAGTCGATACACAAGTTAAAGACTTTGTGTTCGACTTCCTGACTCGGCTACGATTCAGAATTTCAATTGGTATCAGAGGAGGCACCTTAATCTCTTAGGTGATTTTCCTGCAAAATTCTGAGTAGCTAATATGGATTCAAAGGAAGGAGGATCTGTCAATCGTCCGCCGGTGCTCGACGGAACAAACTATGGATATTGGAAAGCACGGATGTGTGCTTTCCTGAAGTCCCTCGACAACAAAACCTGGAAGTCTATCATCAATGGATGGGAGGAACCTTACTATGTTGATGCTCATGGAAATCAAACCAGCATCAAACCAGAAAAGGAGTGGAGCATGGAAGAAGATGAAGCCGCCCTAGGTAATTCTCGTGCACTCAATGCTATTTTTAATGGAGTAGATAAGAATGTGTTTCGACTCATCAACACATGCACAAGTGCCAAAATTGCCTGGGACACACTTGCGGTTGCTTACGAGGGTACTTCAAAAGTCAAAGAGCAGAAGTTACAGTACCTCACGACTAACTTTGAGGCTCTGACCATGAATGACGACGAGACTATTGCGGAGTTTAATGTGCGCATCAAGGATCTGGCCAATGAATCATATTCACTTGGCAAGCCTATGACGGATGAAGATTTGGTCAGAAAAAACGCTGAGAGCTCTAACTCCCAGATTCAAGATGAAGATCACCGCTATCGAAGAAGTCCATGACTTGAAGACACTGAAGTTTGATGAGCTCATGGGCTCACTAATGACTTTCGAGCTCTCCCTACCTCCTATCGAGAAGAAACATAAAGGTCTGGCTTTCAAAAGTTCTAATCAGAAGAACTCAACGCACTCTGAGTCGGATAGTGACATTGAAGAAACTATCGCCATGTTGGCCAAAAACTACAACAAAGTCATGAAAAGATTTGGCCAGATGACAGGAAGAAAAGTCACCCGATAAGTCAGAAACAAGCCACAGCACAAGTTTCAGAAGCTCGACAACACAGCTAACGATGGAGGACGAGGAGAACGATCAGGTAAAGGAGCACAGTGCTTTGAATGTGAGGGGTATGGACATATGCAGAGAGAATGTCCCAACTTCTTAAGGAAACAGAAGAAGGGATTCATTACCTCTCTAACTGACGATGAAGATGAGGAAGACAGTGACCTTGAGCATACAAGTAACTATGTGGCTTTCACTTCCTCCACAATAGATCAACCAGCTGAAAGCTCAAAGAAGTATGACTCTGATGATGAGCTATCCGATGAGACTCTCAACAACGCTTACAACGAATGGTATGTCAAGTGGCTTGAAGACTCTAAGGTAATCGAAAAACAGAACGCTCTCATTCTTACTCTTAATGAAGACAAATCAAGACTTCTCGAGACGACTGTTGATCTCAAAAAGGAAGTTGCTCGACTAAAAGGCGAGTTAGAGCAGGTCACAAAGTCAGTGAAGATGATGAATCCAAGCACTGACACTCTAGATCAAATCCTATCAATCGGGAAACCAGCCAAAAATATGGAAGGACTTGGATATTCAAAAGATGCATCATCATCACACACCATCTTCGTCCCTCAGAAGTCCGCCGCCCAGAAGCCCCGTCAGAAGTCACCTAACTTCACGACTGACCAAGCAACCAAAAAGCCTCTTACTCTGGCCGCTTCAAAAACTCAGACCAAAAGACACACCTGGGTTTGTCATCACTGTGGACGAAGAGGACATATTCGACCCTTCTGCTATCAGCTATATGGGAAGAGTTCGGTCAAGAAAAGGACTACCATCAAGAAAATCCAACCTCGGAAGGAATGGCGAGTCAAAGAGGTCAACTATCGAGCTAACATCGCATACACCGCTTTAAAGGCCTCAACCAGCAACGATTGGTACTTCGATAGTGGATCCTCTCGACATATGACGGATAATAGCTCTTTCTTGGTCACTTTAATACCATGCACCGTCACTTTTGGAGATGGAGTAAAAGCTAGAGTGCTCGGGAAAGGAAAACTCAATCTTCCCAACTCTCCATGTCTGAAAGAAGCTCTGTTAGTAGAAGGCCTCACAGCAAACCTCATCAGCATAAGCCAGATATGTGATTTAAATCTGGATGTCCACTTCACTCGTGACAAGTGCTCGGTCAAAGACGAACAACAGAAGGAAGTCATGATAGGCCACAGGTCCCTGGACAACTGTTATCTATGGTCTCCAACAGTCGGTACCTTGCCAACCAAGTGCCTGTTATCCAAAGCACAAGAGACAAAACTCTGGCATCAAAAACTTGGTCACATCAATTTGAGGAGCATGCAAAAGATTCTCTCTGAAAAGGCGATCATTGGAGTTCCCAACCTGAAGATCATTGAAGGAAAAATCTGTGGAGAATGCCAGATTGGGAAACAAGTCAAGACGTCACACAAGAAGGTACAACATCTTACTACTTCTCGTGTTCTAGAACTTCTTCATGTTGACCTTATGGGACCCATGCAAGTAGAAAGTCTGGGAGGGAAGAAGTACATATTTGTATGTGTAGACGACTTCTCAAGATACACCTGGGTAGACTTTATTCGAGAGAAGTCAGATACCTTCTCAGTCTTTGAAGCCTTATGTAGAAGAGTTCAACGAGAAAAAGGAGAAGTCATTGGGAAAGTCGTCCGACTTCGTAGCGATCATGGAAAGGAGTTTGAGAACATCAGCTTCGCAAACTTTTGTGATGCTGAAGGTATTGCACACGAATTTTCTGCTCCCATCACTCCTCAGCAAAACGGAATCGTTGAAAGGAAGAATCGCACTCTTCAAGAAATGGCAAGAGTCATGATGTTAGCCAAAGACATCCCGCAACACTTCTGGGCTGAAGCTTTGAATACGGCATGCCATATTCATAATAGAGTGACTCTCCGTCTTGGAACTTCGCTCACTCTTTATGAAATATGGAGGGGGAGAAAGCCGAATGTCAAATACTTCCATGTCTTTGGATCGGTCTGCTACATACTCGCAGATAGGGAACCTCAACGCAAGTTGGATCCTAAAAGCGACGAAGGCATCTTCCTCGGATACTCCAAAAATAGTCGGGCTTTTCAGGTATTCAACAAACGCACCCGGACTATCATGGAATCCATCAATGTCGTGATTGATGACAATAACGAGCAATTAAGTGACGAGGACGAAGAAGTCCTGAATCTCTCAGGAGAAGTCAGACCAGAGGTCAGAGGAGAAGTCAGACCAGAGGTCAGAGGAGAAGCCAGACCAGAGGTCAGAATAGAAGTCAGACCAGAAGTCAAGGACGATGAGCGCAACAAAGAGTCTGAGGACGAAAGCCAAATCATCCCGGATGAAGAGGCAACTCCTACAAGGCAAAGAGCTCCGTCAAGAAGAATTCAGAAGTATCATCCACCCCGGGATGTGATTGGAGACATTAATGAGGGAGTTCGGACTCGACAAAAGGCATCTCTTGACCACCAAGAGATGATAGGTAACACGTGCTTTATTTCCAAAATTGAGCCAAAGAATATACAAGAGGCCATGAATGATGAATACTGGGTCTGCGCGATGCAAGAAGAGTTGGTTCAGTTTGCAAGGAATGAACTCTGGGAACTTGTACCCAAGCCTAACAATGTCAATGTCATCGGGACAAAATGGATATTCAAAAACAAGTCTGACAAGCAAGGAAACATCACTCGAAACAAAGCGAGACTGGTGGCTCAAGGATACACACAAGTCGAAGGAGTCGACTTTGAAGAAACCTTTGCTCCAGTAGCCAGACTAGAAATCATACGACTTCTTCTTGGCATCGCATGTCATCTGCGTTTCAAACTCTATCAGATGGATGTAAAGAGTGCCTTTCTCAATGGAAATCTGAACGAAGAAGTCTATGTAGCCCAACCAAAGGGATTTGAAGACCATGACTCTCCGCACCATGTCTACAAGCTAAAGAAAGCTCTCTACGGTCTCAAACAAGCTCCACGAGCATGGTATGAACGTCTTACCCAATTCCTTGTACAGAATGGCTATATTCGAGGGGGAGTAGACAAAACTCTCTTTGTGAAGAAGGAAGGAAGGGACATCATGATTGCTCAAATATATGTCGACGACATTGTATTTGGAGGGAAGTCAGACAAGATGGTGGAACGTTTCGTCCAACATATGCAGTCTGAATTTGAGATGAGTATGGTCGGTGAGCTCACATACTTCCTAGGCTTCCAGATCAAGCAGATGTCAGATGGAATATTTATCTCCCAGAGCAAATACGCAAAGAACATTGTCAAGAAGTTCGGGTTAGAAAAGGCTTCGCACAAAAGGACTCCTATTGCCACAAATGACAAGTGCACAAAGGACGAGGTGGGAGAACCAGTCGATCAAAATCTTTATCGAAGCATAATAGGAAGTCTCCTCTATCTAACAGCAAGTCGACCCGACATTGCTTATTCTGTGGGAGTCTGTGCTCGATACCAAGCCAATCCAAAAGTCAGTCACTTGGCTCATGCAAAGAGGATCATAAGGTACATCTCGGGAACCTCTGAATTGGGTTTACTATATTCCTTTGATACCTCTCCTACTCTGTTTGGATACTGTGATGCTGACTGGGCGGGAAGCACACCAGATCGAAGAAGCACCTCTGGAGGTTGTTTCTACCTGGGGAACAACCTTGTATCGTGGTTCAGCAAAAAGCAAAATTGTATTGCTTTATCTACTGCTGAGTCCGAATATATTGCAGCTGGAAGTAGCTGTACTCAGCTTCTTTGGATGAAACAAATGTTGGCAGAGTATGGAGTCAAGCAAGAAGTCATGACTTTGTTCTGTGACAACATCAGTGCAATCAACATCTTGAAGAACCCAGTGCAACATAGCAAGACAAAGCATATTGACATCAGGCACCACTTTATTCGAGAGCTTGTAGAAGACAAGAAAATAAAGCTCGAATACCTACCCACTGAGAAACAAGTCGCAGACATCTTTACAAAGGCGTTAGATGCCAAAAGGTTTGAAAGTCTGAGGTCAACCCTCGGACTTTGCTGTCTAGAATAGTCAGAAGTCAAGCAAGAAGAGGAAGAGCTTTTAGCTGATTTTACTCTTTCTCTCGATCAGGACCAAACAGGGTCCACAAAATCAAGCCGGGCCCAAAACCTTTTATCAAAAGCCCGTTAGTCTTATTTGAATTTTGAGAATGATTACAATCTGACAATCCACCTATCAGAAATCATTATGTTCAACTCCCACAGACTCTGCACCTCCTCTACCATTTGAAATCGCTAGGGTTTCTCAGATCAAAAGTTCAGCAAAGAATCTGCTCACTCTCCACAAAGAACAAATCCTAGCTAAATGGTTGGTACTCGAAGCGGACGAATACCATCTGCCTCAAAAGTACTACGAGCAAAAATGAGGGCGAAAGTTATTGCACAGAAATTATCAGCCTCCAAATCGACAAGAAACAAGCATGGAGTGAGGATCCGAGGGGGAAAAGTCTTAGGGGAAACTTCGGCAGCACCTCAGGAAGTAACAAGTTCACCCCCAACGATCACACCTGAAGACACAACTCCCGTCGTTGAAAAGGAAGACGTTGTAGCCGATTCTGCGAATGAAGAAAAGGAAGCCTCTCACTCTACTCCGACTCCAACACGAGGTAAATCTGCTATCCTCTCTGAAGAAAACATAGAAGAAAGCCTGCCTGTAGAGGGTTTAGAAACCCTTGTTCTTGAAGCCCACGGCACTAGCACCAAGGACCAATCCAGCCCCTCTAAGTCGACACCTGCACCAGAGAAATCTCCTCTAAACGAGGACTTGCAGAAAGAAGGAAGTTCCCATGTCGCCCCGAACAGTGATTCAGGGCTTACTGAAAATCCTGAAGCCATTCAAGAAGTCACTCAACCTTTAGAGGAACTTGTCAACATCGAAGAAAGTGTCGACATTGAAACCATGGAAAAGGAAGAAGTTGTGCCCAAAAGGGCTGAGAGAAGGAAGCTACCAACACGAAGGTTGGTTGATGAAGAAGAAGAACCTCAACTACCAAGGAGATCGACCCCAAAGAGAAAAGCCACAGAGAAAGGAGAAGCTTCGGCGTCCAAACAGCCGAAGAAGTCAAGAAGGAAGTCACTGACTACTGCAGCAACCTCTGTCCCTGAAGAAAAAGAATTTGAAGAAGAAGACACCCTGATTGTGCTACCACAGGTCAAGAAGACATTAGGAGGGCAGAAACTCCCCAAGTATGTACCAAAAGCGCCTACAGACAATATCTCTTTCCGCTCTGTAGACAATGCCGTTAAGTGGCAGTATGTCTATCAACGCAAGATCTATCCAGAAAGAGAACTCTCCACTGAAGCACAAGGGATAAACTCGATTGTAGAACTTATCCGAAGAGCTGGTCTGACCAACACCGTCATAAATATTGGGCCATTCTACCCAGCTTTCGTCAAGGAGTTTATTGTCAACCTGTCAAGCGAGTTTGATGAACCTGAAGACGCTGAATACAGAAAGGTGTTTGTTCGGGGAGAATGCTTCGAAATCTCTGCCTCAACCATCAACACCTACCTTGGCAGAGAAGACCCAGAAGTCACTCCAGAAGTCCCGCACTTGAACAAAGTAGCGGTCGAAATAACTGGAGGACGTAAGAAGGGCTGGCCAGTCAAAAACACCATTGCGGCTACTGAGCTTACAGCAAAGTATTCAATTCTCTACCGCATCGGTCTGGCTAATTGGGCACCTTCTACGCATGGGTCAAGCATCAAAACCAAGCTGGCGAAACTCATTTACCAAATAGGTACGCAGTCTTCTATTGATTTTGGCGCTTACGTTATTGAACATCTAGTCAAGCACGCCAAATCATGTGCTATCAAAGTTCCGATCGGGTTTCCTTCACTGATTACCGGTATCCTTCTCCAACAATGTCCTCACATTGTTCGAGAATCGGATATTCCGGGCAAGAAGCCACTGCCCCTTGCTATCAACCTCAAGAACTTCGAAGGGAAGCAGTTGAAGGACCTCGAACTTCCTATGGCCAAAATATCAGGAGCTGGATCAAGCTCTCGACCCTCAGGACCAATTGGCTCTAGGATGGAGGAAGAATTGGTGGAGATGATCGCTGATCTTGAGAAGTCGATTGTGATGCTCTCAACCCGCAAAGTCGCCTGTGAAGCCCTTCTAGAAGACCTCCGCTCTGCTGCTACTGCTGAAGAAGATGTTGACGACTCCACGTCGTTTTAAGTAATTCTCTGAAATTTGCTATGATAACTCTGTTCCACACACACTATTAAATTCTCGGGGTTTGTCCGAGTTATTTTCCGTACATTATGACTGTTTATTTTGGGATATTTGCTCTTGGTTGAGCTGGATTTGTACTCATGTTTGAGCCGTTTATTTGCTCATGGTGTGAGCTGGTTTCGTTTACCCTGCTGTTTAGTCGAATTTGATTATGCGATTGCCTTTGGCAATTTTATTAAATAAACAAGGGGAGATAAATGTGATACGACGCCGGAAGTCGCGCCGAATGATGTGCATAGAAGTCGCCGCTCAAGAAGTTAAGCTCCAAAAGCCACTCAAGAAGTTAAGCTCTAGAAGCCGCTCAGGAAGTTAAGCTCCAGAAGCTGCTCAAGAAGTTAAGCTCCAGAAGCTACTCCAGAAGATAAACTAGAAGCCGCACAAGAAGTCGCATCGGAAGTCATGAAACTTGCTGTGTGCGTAACTGCCTTAAGGTGACGACGATGTGCCTGCTTGGAGTAAAGAAGTCACATCACTTTTTGTGCGTAACTGCCACAAGATAAATCACTTGCTATGCGTAACTGCCACAAGATGACGATGGGCTTAAAAAGGTGTTTGCCTAAAAAATTGCCAAAGGGGGAGATTGTTGCTACGTTTAATAGTTGGCATGATTTTTTAACGCAAATGTAAGAAGTCGTGTAACATGTTACATGACATGTGGAGCGACTTGTTACGAGCCGAAGATTAGGAATTTCTGAAGCTTTCCTATTTCGACAAAGCTTGGAGCGAAAGAAGAAAGGCGCCACGAAGACTTGGAGCGCAAGAGAGTGACGTTGACAAGTCAGGCGACTTCCAGCTGGCAGTTACACGTCAGCAATAGGCGGCAACTCGACTTGCCTGATTTCATCAGGAAGTCAGAACAGGCAAGACGACTTCAAGCTATCGTGGAAGGCGGCAACAACTTGCCTGACTTTCATGTTCCTGATCCGAGAAGGATTAGGAATGTGAGCTGCTATAAAAAGCCCTTGGCTTCCCATTAGCAGATTATCCGTTCTTGTTCTAACAATTGCAAGATTTCTCAGAGCTCTTAACCGTGCACCATCGGCGTGTTGAGAGGCTGATGAATATTCGATAGAACGGACCTTTTACTCCGATCAAACCTTGAGTCGCGAATACTAAGTGTTTGGATCGGTTAGGGTTTTTTTTGTGATTGAAGATTCACAACTCCGTCCAAGAAGACAACGACACCGAGCATGGACTTGCTCGAAGAGTGGAATTGAGGGAATCTCAAAGACAGGGGGAGAGGCTCCGGGTCGAGGTGATTCACGGTGAGATCTATAGTAGCTTAGGACAATAGCTTGTGTGATAGCTAGTTGGTGCTTGAAGTTGTACTATTGACTACCTATAGTGAAAAACCTTTTCACTGGCAAAGTGCCCCCAGACGTAGGTGCGGAGTCACCGAACTGGTAATCATCTCTGGTGTCGTGATTATTATCTGTCTATTACTTTGCTTACTGTTTCTACAAGAAGTCGATACACAAGTTAAAGACTTTGTGTTCGACTTCCTGACTCGGCTACGATTCAGAATTTCAAAGGATATTAAGACAAGCTATCGCATTTGAATATGTTCATGGCTTAATCTATGAAACACTATTCAAAGCGGGTCGTTCGATATCAATCACCTCATGATATCTATGATATGATTTTGGGATCCCACATCCCTATGATAAGCAGAACTACATCATTGATAACCATCCTCATACTGGTCGCTTCGATTGAAGCGTATATTGACCAGGGACTCGTTAAGTGTGATCCGTACAGATTTATGGTTCTACTACTTTAGTGGTCATAAATCATATCATGCTTAACATATTACTTCAACACATAAGTAATACAAAGCCGTTGTATTTATTGCAAACGATGATTAATATCCATAGACATTTATAGACTACTAGCAATTGGACTAGGGCACAAAAATGTTATCACCATGTTCGTATTAGACATCTTGTTAATGGGTCATACTCCCTTGGTAAACCCATGACCGATGAAGATCTAGTCAGAAAGACTCTGAGAGCACTAAGCCCAAGATTCAAGATGAAAATCACTGTAATAGAAGAAGTTCATGATCTTAAAACTCTAAAGTTTGATGAACTCATGGGATCCCTCATGACCTTCGAGCTCTCGCTTTCAAATTTGGAGAAGAAACACAAAGGAAAGGCCCTCAAAAGTTCTACCCATTGTTAGAAAGAACAGGTACACTCTGATTCTCATAACAAAATTGATGACACTATTGCAATTCTGGCCAAGAACTAAAGCAGAGTCATGAAAAGATTCAACCAGATGGTTGGGAAGAATGTCTCTCAAGATGTCACTGACAAACTTCAACAAAGGTTTCAGAAGGATGAGAATGCTTACAAATGTAGCAGAAGTGATGAGCGTACGAGGAAAGGCAAAGGCAGTCAGTGTCATGAGTGTGAAGGCTATGGGCATATTCAGAAAGAGTGTCCCAACTTCCAACAGAAGCAGAAGAAGGGTTTCAATGCCAATCTAATCGATGATGAAGAAGGAGACAACGATTCTGAACAGATATGCAATCTCGTTGCACTTACGGCCCACTCTTCATATAATATCGATCATGTCAACAAAACTGTTGAACCCCTGAAGAAATATGATTTTGAGAAAACTGATGACAGTTAGAACAGATGACAGTTTGAACAAAGCTTATAATAAGTTATATGTCAAATCGATTGAAGAGTCTCAAGTCCTTGAGAAGCAGAATGCTCTCACTCTCTCTTACTGAAGACAAGACAAGACTCCTTGAAACCGTTGTGGATCTCAAGCGAGAAGTCACCCGTTTGAATTGGAAACTAGAGCACATGACTAAGTCTGTTAAGATGATGAACTCTAGCACCAATACTCTGGATGAGATCCTATCCATTGGAAAACCAGCCAAGAACAAAAAGGGACTGGGTTACACTCAGGAGACTTACACGTCTCAGACTGTTTATGTTCCTCAAACGTCTATGAACCAGATGTCTATCAAGATGTCGTCGGCATCCAGCATTAACCAAATTCAGAGACATCGTCAACAACATCTTTCTGACTCCCCCAACAAACCACGATGGGTTTGTCATTATTGCGGACAAAAGGGTCATATACGACCGTTTTGCTATCACCTTTACGGGAAGAAACACACTCGACATCAACCATCACATAAGCGTATGCCAGCTCGCCGAAAGGTCACACCTCAGAAAGAATGGCGAGTAAAAGAAGGCCGACAATCCTCTCCTCAGAAAGAATGGCGAGTGAAAGAGGTAAACTATCGTGCTAACATTGCTTATACTTCTCTAAAAGTTTCTACCAGCAACGATTGGTACTTTGACAGTGGTTGTTCTCATCATATGATTGGTGATCGTGCCTTCTTAAATAACTTAAAACCACATGCGAATTGTTATGCTACTTTTGGTGATGGAGTGAAAGCTAAGATGATGGGTAAGGGGCAGTTCAACTACCCTGGGGTACCATGCATAACCGAGGCCTTATTCGTAGAAGTTCCTATTGCAAACCTTATCAGCATCAGCCAGCTATGTGATCTAGATCTATTTGTGAACTTTTCCCATGACAAGTGTGTGGTATTTAACGAGAACCAGGATGAGCTTGTAGTTACGACGGTTTTAGAGATTGGCTGATTTTTAAAGGAACTGAAGAACATGTTACAAAGAATGTCAAGCATCTTCTGCGACATCTTGTGTGACTTTGTTGACGGCGTCTAGGTAGACATCCTGATCAACATAAATCAGGAAAGTGCAGTTTCTGCAGAAAGGCTCGAAGACGATTAGGAAATTCCAGAAACGACTTCAAATCTGGAAAGAAGAATGACGGTGATTAAGAGGAAACCCATTAGGGTTAGTACTCATCCTTGATTGCTATAAAAGCTTAGGCTACCCCCTTAGCAATCGTGTGGTTCTTTATTTGTTTCCTAGCAATAATTTGCAAAACTCTTAGACGTGAAGGTTTGCGGGCAGAGAGATTGCAGATTGAGCTAAGGATATTGTGCATCACATAACTATTGAGAGTTAGGTGATTGAGGGTTTGCTGATCGCGTGAGTGAAGACTGCACGAAACCACCAAGTTCATTGAAGACTTGAACCGACAGAGCAAGGCGATTGCTCGAAGAGTGGAATTAAGACGGAGTCTTGGATTCAGGGGGAGACCCTGAGATAGGTTGCACTGTAAAACGTAGCATAAAGTATAGATCTAGGATTGATCACAGGTACTTGTATGTTCTGACGAATTACTGATAAGTGAAACCTTTCCACTAGGCTGAGAGCCCTCAGACGTAGGTGACGTTACACCGAACTGGGCAAATAATCTGCTGTGTCATTGTTTATAGCTTTATATTTTTCTGTCCTACGTTATCTACACAAGAAGTCATACACAGTGTTATAGCTTCATACGTAACATTGTGTGTGACATCTTGCACGACTAGCTGATCAAAATTTCAATTGGTATAAGAGGGGGCACCTACAGCTTTAGATGAGTTCCTAAACAAATATTTTGATCAAGATGGACAATACCAGAGAAGGAGGATCCATGAATCGACCACCTGTTCTAGATGGAAGCAACTACGGCTATTGGAAGGCTCGAATGTGTGCCTTCATGAAGTCACTTGACAACAAAACATGGAAGGCTGTAATCAATGGTTGGAATGCTCCACAACTCAGTGACAATGATGGTAACCCTATCGGTCCAAAACCAGAAAAAGACTGGACTGATGATGAAGACGAAGAATCACTGGGAAATTCTCGAGCTCTGAATGCTATCTTCAACGGTATTGACAAAAACGTGTTCAGACTAATCAACACATGCACAACTGCCAAATGCGCATGGGATATCCTGGTTGTTGCATATGAAGGAACAACTAAGGTTCGAGAACAAAAACTGCAATACCTGACAACCAACTTCGAAGCCCTCGTCATGAAAGAGGACAAAACAAATGCATAATTCAATGTTCGTATTCGTGATCTAGCCAATGAATCCTACTCTCTGGGTGAACCAATGTCTGATGAAAAACTGGTTAGAAAAACCCTGCGTGCTCTTAGCCCTAGATTTAAGATGAAGATCACTGCAATTGAGGAAGTTCATGACCTCAAGATCTTAAAATTCGATGAGCTAATGGGGTCTCTAATGACCTATGAGTTATCTCTGCCCAATATCGACAAAAGGAATAAAGGAGTTGCTTTCAAAAGCTCAACACACAAGCAACCAGAACCTGAGGATTCTGATTTCGAAGAAGACATCGACGCTACAATGGCCGTTCTCACAAAAAATTACAACAAAGTCATGAGAAGATTCAGTCGAATGGGTGGACGGAATGTCACAACAAATGCCAGAAACAAAGCTCCACAAAAAGCTCAAACAAGAGGAAGTCTTGACAGACCAAACAGGAGTGGAGAAGAAAACAACAAGAACAAAGGACTTCGATGCCATGAATGTGAAGGATTCGGCCATCTTCGCAGAGAATGTCCAAATTTCCTCAAACAACAAAAACGAGGATATAATGCCACCCTGTCAGATGATCACAATGAAGATAGTGGATCTGAAGAGGTAAGCAACTTTGTTGCATTCACTACTATTATTCCTACATGTAACCTTGATAATTCTGCCAATATCAATGATGATCATCACCATCCAACTCCAAATGAGAATTGGACTAAAGAGCAACTAGTCGTGGCACACAAAAGCTTACACACCAGATGGATCAAGGAAACTCTGATCCTTGACAAACAAGGAGAACGGATCATCAGTCTTACCAACGACAAAATCGGTAATGGAGAAATCACCAGACTTAATGGAGAAATCAGTCTCATGACTAAATCGGTAAAGATGATGAATCCTAGTACAGAATGCCTTGACAAAATCCTATCAGTAGGAAAGCAGTCCAAGGATACAAAGGGACTAGGGTACACACACGATATCCCCTCGACAGCAGTGACGAAGTTTGTCCCACAACAAGCCATGGTTGACAAGAAACCACTAGATGCCCCAACACATCCTACAGGACGACCTACAACAAATTTCATGACATCGTCTACAACATGTTCTTGTCAAGCAACGATCAAAAGACATCCTCCACGCAGACAACAATACTACAGAAAACCAGCTTATCAATATCAGTGGATATGTCACTACTGTGGTCAACGTGGTCACATTAGACCATTTTGTTTTCAACTCCATGGGAGGAAGCAAGCTGATCTACCACAAAGACAAAGGAGACATCAAGGCATCTCTCAACTCCTCATAAAGCATCCCGCCTTGAATGGAGACCTAAGAATCTAGTCTATCGAGCTAATGTTGCATATACATCCTTGAGTGCTTCAACAAACAAAGACTGGTATCTCGATAGTGGATGTTCTCGACACATGACAGGTACTCCAGAGTTTCTTTCCAATCTCAAATTATATACAAACTGCTATGTTACTTTTGAAGATGGGATTCGAGCTCGAATCATTGGAAAAGGAGTACTCAAGCATCCAGGAGCCACTTGCCTAACTGAAGTATTACTTGTAGAAGGACTTAAGGAAAACCTTATTAGCATCAGCCAGATCTGTGATCTGAGTTCAGAAGTGAAATTAACTAAAGAAGCCTGTATAGTGAAAAACTTCGATGAAGTCACTATTCTACAAGGAATCCGCTCAATGGATAACTGTTACATCTGATCGCCCGAATCACATATCGAAGCGGCAAAGTGTCTTGTCTCCAAAGCAGAAGAAACCAAACTGTGGCACAGAAAGCTTGGACATCTAAATCTTCAAAGTTTGCAGAAGGCAATCTCCGAGCAGGCCATTACAGGAATTCTGAACCTGAAAATAGTAGAAGGAAAGATCTGCGGAGAATGTCAGATTGGAAAGCAAACCAAGATGTCACACAAGAAGCTACAGCATATCACCACCTCTCGAGTACTTGAGCTGATACATGTTGACCTCATGGGGCCAATGCAAGTTGAAAGTCTTGGAGGAAAACGATATGTCTTTGTATGTGTAGATGATTACTCACGATACACTTGGGTTGACTTCCCTCGTGACAAAACAGATACCTTCTCGGTCTTCAAGAATCTGTGCATCCAGGTCCAACGAGAAAAGGGGGAAACAATTGGCAAAATAATTCGCCTTCGTAGTGATCATGGTCGAGAGTTCGAAAACAGCAAGTTTGCAGAATTCTGCAACTCAGAAGGGATAGCTCATGAGTTCTCAGCACCAATCACTCCCCAACAGAATGGCATTGTTGAGCGCAAAAACAGGACTCTACAGGAGATGGCTAGAGTTATGATGCTGGCAAAAGACATACCAACTCACTTTTGGGCAGAAGCACTTAACACTGCTTGCCATATCCACAATCGAGTCACTCTCCGACTAGGTATGTCAGTAACTCATTATGAAATATGGAGGGGGAGAAAGCCCAATGTTAAGTACTTCCATATCTTTGGATCCACTTGTTATATTCTGGCTAATAGAGAGCCTCGTCGAAAGCTTGATCCAAAGAGTGATGAAGGCATCTTCCTTGGTTACTCAAGGAATAGTCGTGTGTACCGGGTCTTCAACAAACGAACCAAGACCATGATGGAATCAATCAATGTTGTTGTTGATGATGACTGTGAAGATGCCTCGGAAGATGCGACAAACGAAGACGTAGTCTATTCCAACAATGGTAGGAAGGGTGCTATTACGGATGTCAGAGAAGATGCTAGTAGCAAATCAGAAAACAACGATGTTAGTCCAAATGTCAATAATGATGAGACAGTTCCTGAAACCAACAATAAGAATCCCTCGCGAAGAATCCAGGCTAACCATCCTATCTCTGGAGTAATTGGAGACCTAAATGAAGGCATACGGACTCGGTCAAAAAATCCTGAAGACTACAACGAGGTGATAGGTAACATATGCTTCGTTTCAAAGATTGAACCCAAAAATATCAATGAAGCCATCAATGATGAGTATTGGGTCAATGCTATGCAAGAGGAACTAATTCAATTTGAGAAGAACCAGGTGTGGGAACTGGTGCCCAAGCCAAGTGAAGGAAATGTCATTGGCACAAAATGGATTTTCAAAAACAAGTCCGATGAGTTTGGCAACATAACTCGCAACAAAGCCAGGTTAGTTGCTCAAGGGTATACTCAAATTGAGGGAGTCGACTTCGATGAGACCTTTGCTCCCGTGGCAAGACTTGAAGCAATCCGTCTCCTACTAGGGATATCATGCCATCTACAGATTAAGCTTTACCAGATGGATGTCAAAAGTGCATTCCTAAATGGAGATCTCAATGAAGAAGTATATGTGTCACAACCCAAAGGATTTGTTGATCCTCACTCCCCTGATCATGTGTATAAACTCAAGAAGGCTCTATATGGATTGAAACAAGCACCAAGGGCCTGGTATGAAAGGCTCACAAAATTTCTGATTCAAAGCAGCTACGCTAGAGGGGGAGTTGACAAGACTCTATTTATAAAGAATGAGGACGGGAATTTGATGATAGCCCAAATATATGTCCATGACATTGTCTTTGGAGGGATGTCAAGAAAGATGGTAGAGCAATTTATTCAACAAATGCAATCAGAATTCGAGATGAGCATGGTGGGAGAGCTTACCTATTTCCTAGACTTCCAAATCAAAGAGCTAAAAGATAGCATCTTCATCTCTCAGAGCAAATATGCGAAGAATATTGTCAAGAAATTTGGGCTAGAGAAAGCTTCACATAAACGGACACCTGCAGCTACACATATCAAGCTAACTAAAGATGATCCAGGAGAAGCCGTCGACCAACACCTATACAGAAGCATTATCGGTAGTCTTCTCTACCTTACTGCAAGTCGACCAGATATTGCCTACTCTGTAGGAGTATGTGCACCATATCAAGCTAATCCCAAGGTTAGTCATCTCCCCCAAGCTAAAAGAATTATAAGATATATCTCTGGGACTACAGACTTGGGTTTATTATACTCATTCGACACATCTTCTACCCTGGTGAGGTATTGTGATGCCGATTGGGCTGGAAACACAGCAGATAGGAAGAGCACATCTGGAAGGTGCTTCTTCCTTGGCAACAACCTCATATCATGGTTTAGTAAAAAGCAAAACTGTGTTGCCCTGACCACTGTTGAATCGGAATATACTGCTGCTGGGAGTAGCTGCACACAACTACTATGGATGAAGCAGATGTTAGTCGAATACAATGTCAGACAGGAAGCCATGACTTTATATTGTGATAATGTCAGTGCCATCAACATCTCCAAAAATCCTGTCCAACACAGTAAGACCAAACACATTGACATTAGACACCACTTCATTCGCGAGCTGGTCGAAGACAAGAAGATCATTCTAGAGCACATCCATATAGAGAAGCAGCTTGCTGACATTTTCACGAAGGCATTAGATGCGAGCAGATTTGAGTAACTCAAGTCGTCACTCGGTTTGTGCACCATCAACGAGCAATAGAAGTTGCAGAAACGGTTGAGAGGAGTTAGTTGGTGCCTCTTCATGAACCGGTTCAAAATCCCAACACATTTCATTGGGCCAAGCATGCCAAAAGCCCATATAAAGAAAGGAAAGGTCACAAGATACGCTCGTTCTTCAACAGATTTAGTTTGAATCAACCTGTTTTCAAAATCAAAACCTAGTCTGCCTCTTCTCGTTTTCGCTCTCATCTCCCTCACATCTCACACTCTGCAACGAAAAACCTCACTACCTACACAGACATGGTGAAGACTCGGAAGAAGCCGAGGAAGAAGTTGAGAAAGACGAAACCAGAGACGGGGGTACCGATCTGGAAGAAGCTGAAAAAGACAAAAGTGTCGCCGCCAATGACACAGAAGAAGTCCCTCTGGATACCAGAGAAGATGTGACAGAAGATGCTACTAAGACAGCACACACAGTGTTGTCATCCCTGAAGAAAAATGTACTAGAAGAGAATGAAAATCTAGCAGTAATGGTTGAAAAACTCAAAGAAACCAAGAAAATGAAGGATGTTAAAGATGCTGGAGGCCCCAACAATAAGAAGAAGAAGATGTCCGTCAAAGAAAAAGGGAAGAAAGTTGTCTCCAAAAGGAGATTGGTGGATGAAGAAACGGATGACGATGTAGAGGAGGTTACTGCAAGGGAAGCAAAGAAGGGAAAAAGCCTGAAGACGGTCAAGAACACCTCGAGTGTTCCTTACGACAATGTGTCGTTTCACTCGACGGACGGTGCAAAACGATGGGAATTCGTGTTCCAGAGAACAGTGTATCCCGAGAAGACCCTGTCATCGGAGCTACTGGGACTAGAAGCCATTGTCCAACTTCTGGAGCAGGCAGAGCTTATGAAGACCGTCACGGACATTGGTAACCACTATCCCCTCTTGGTCAAGGAATTCATTGCTAATTTGCCTACTGGGTTTGGTACTCCGGATGATCCGGATTGTGAGAAGGTATATGTCAGAGGCCTTCGTTTCAACATTTCCTCTGACATCATTAATGCCTTCCTGGGGAGAAAGCGTGTTCGTTCTGTACCTCCACCTGACCTGAACAAGGTCCTCAAGGAGATTACCGGAGACAAAAGCAGAATGTGGCCTACCAAGGGCACTATGGCAGCCTCGGACCTCACATCCAAGTACTCCATTCTCTTTCGTATCGGAGTAGCAAACTGGGCTCCCTCCACACACGCATCCTCCATCAAACCAGAACTGGCGATACTCATCTTCCAAATAGGTACTAGGTCTACACTTGTTTTTGGGCAGTTTGCTATTTATCATCTTATTCGACATGCCAGATCACTTGCTGTAAAAATACATATTGCCTTTCCCTCCCTTATCTCTGAGCTACTTGTACATCAATACCCCGGAGTGTTGAAGACAACGGATAAGGTTGGCAAACGCGGAGGACTGATTGTGGTGAGCCACAAGCTGTTTGAGGGCAAGCATGCTCCTGATCTTGTCAGGCCAGAAGCCAAGGCAACGACTAGTCGAGCCACAAGTGCCGCCCCTCCAACTAAGACCACCAGCAGGGATGCAATCATGCTTGAAAGAGAGATAGTTGTACTGGACAAAGACATCGTCAACCTCAAGATAGCTCTGAAGCATCTCTCCCAGCGAAGATCACACTGCGCCAACCTGCTGAAGTCCATGTCCCCTCCAGGCTCCGAAGATGACGATACCACCTCTCTACCAAATGCTCAAGAAGAATCTACTCAAGATGCCTCCACTGACGCTACTGAAGAAGAGACTGCTAGTTCCAGCAGCAGCTCTGTTTGAATTTAAGAACTCTCTGAGTACCGAACAACTGAACAACTTTATTTTGTAATTTTTGTTGAACATTGTTTCACACTTACTCTTGACTGCTGATCGGGAGTATGTGTGAGTTAAGTTTGTGGTTGTTTCTTATTACCCTGTTTGTTACAAATATTTGTTTAAATTTTGGCTCTTTTTGAGCCAGCAAGGGGGAGTAAGATAGATAAGATAGAGACGACGCGAAGGCACAATGATACGCGCAGTGACACACACTATGCGCAAAAGACGCTACGAGACGCGAAACGCAAACAAAGACTTGATGACTATCGATCGTGTGCATCGACGACAAATACGACGCAGAATGCGACGAAGAATGTTGTCCTTAAAAATAGCCAAAGGGGGAGATTGTAGTTACGACATTTTTAGAGATTGGCTGATTTTTAAAGGAACTGAAGAACATGTTACAAAGAATGTCAAGCATCTTCTGCGACATCTTGTGTGACTTTGTTGACGGCGTCTAGGCAGACATCCTGATCAACATAAATCAGGAAAGTGCAGTTTCTGCAGAAAGGCTCGAAGACGATTAGGAAATTCCAGAAACGACTTCAAATCTGGAAAGAAGAAAGACGGTGATAAAGAGGAAACCCATTAGGGTTAGTACTCATCCTCGATTGCTATAAAAGCTTAGGCTACCCCCTTAGCAATCGTGTGGTTCTTTATTTGTTTCCTAGCAATAATTTGCAAAACTCTTAGACGTGAAGGTTTGCGGGCTGAGAGATTGCAGATTGAGCTAAGGATATTGTGCATCACATAACTATTGAGAGTTAGGTGATTGAGGGTTTGCTGATCGCGTGAGTGAAGACTGCACGAAACCACCAAGTTCATTGAAGACTTGAACCGACAGAGCAAGGCGATTGCTCGAAGAGTGTAATCAAGACGGAGTCTTGGATTCTGGGGGAGACCCTGAGATAGGTTGCACTGTAAAACGTAGCATAAAGTATAGATCTAGGATTGATCACATGTACTTGTATGTTCTGACGAATTACTGATAAGTGAAACCTTTCCACTAGGCTGAGAGCCCCCAAACGTAGGTGACGTTGCACCAAACTGGGTAAACAATCTGCTGTGTCATTGTTTATAGCTTTATATTTTTCTGTCCTACGTTATCTACACAAGAAGTCATACACAGTGTTATAGCTTCATACGTAACATTGTGTGTGACATCTTGCACGACTAGCTGATCAAAATTTCAGAGCTCATGAAGGGAATCAGATTTCAAGACAATTACATGTGGTCTCCAGCCTCAGCTCCTTTGTCAACCAAATGCTTCATATCCAAGGCTGACAAGACCAAGTTTCTCCACCAAAAACTTGGCCATCTGGATCTCAGGAGCATACAGAAAATTGTCTCTGAAAAGGCTGCAGTCGGTGTCCCTTCTCTTAAGAGTGTTGAAGGAAGAATCTTTGGTGAATGTCATATTGATAAACAAGTCAAGAAGTCGCACAAGATGGTGCAACATATTACCACATCGCAAGTACTAAAGCTTGTACACATAGATCTGATGAGACCAATGCAGGTCGAAAGCCTTGAAAAGAAAAAGGAAGAAGCATTGGCAAAGTGGTCAGACTCAAGAGTGACCATAGAAGAGAATTTGAAAATATAATTTTTGCCAATTTTTGTGATGCTAAAGGAATAGCTCACTAGTTCTCTACTCCCATCACACTGCAAAAGAATGGGATTGTGGAAAGGAAAAATCAGACTCTTCAGGAAATGGCTAGAACGATAATGTTGGCCAAAGACAGTTCTCTTCACATGGATTTCCATATTTATAATAGAGTTACTATGCGTCCAGATTAAGAAATATGGAGGGGGAGAAAGCCAAATGTCAAGAACTCTCATGTCTTTGGCTTTGTAGGTGTACCTAGTACTACAGATGTCAAGATAGATGATGGCAACGGCAATCGTAACATTGCTCTTGATCTGATTTCTGAGCAAATCGGTGGCATTAATAAAGATGTAGCCATCAGACTTCTTGCTATTGCTAATCATCTCTACTAAAAACCTTTCCAGATGGAGGTAAAGAGTGTCTTTCTCAATGGGTACTTGAATGAGGAAGTTTATGTTGCTCAACCAAAAGGTTCTCTGGATCCTAACTCGTTTCATCATGTCTATAAGCTTAAAAAGGCTCTCTGTGATCGCAAACAAGCACCTCAGGCATGGTATGATCATCTAACCCAGTTCCTAGTTCAGAATGGCTATACTCGAGGGGGAGTTGATAAAACTGTTGCTACGTTTAATAGTTGGCATGATTTTTTAGCGCAAAAGTAAGAAGTCGAGCAACATGTTACATGACATGCGGAGCGACTTGTTACGAGCCGCAGATTAGGAAAGTCTGAAGCTTTCCTATTTCGACAAAGCTTGGAGCAACAGAAGAAAGGCGCCACGAAGACTTGGAGTGCAAGAGAGTGACGTCGACAAGTCAAGCGACTTCCAGCTGACAGTTACACGTCAGCGAAAAGAGGCAACTAAGGCGGCAACTATACTTGCCTGATTTCATCAGGAAGTCAAAACATGCAAGACGACTTCCAGCTGTCATGGAAGGCGGCAACAACTTGCCTGACTTTCCTGTTCTTGATCCAAGAAGGATTAGGAATGTGAGCAGCTATAAAAAGCCCTTGGCTTCCCATTAGCAGTAGCCGTTCTTGTTCTAAAACCTGCAAGATTTCTCAGAGCTCTTAACCGTGCACCATCGGCGTGTTGAGAGGCTGATGAATATTCGCTAGAACAGACCTTTTGCTCCGATCAAACCTTGAGTCGCGAAGACTAAGTGTTTGGGTCGGTTAGGGTTTTTTGTTTGTGATTGAAGATTCACAACTCCGTGATAGCATTTGTGCCCTAGTCCAATTGGTATTAGCCTGTAAACGTCTATGTACAAATATCATCGTTTGTGATGTATAAATATAAACGGCTTTATATTACTTATGTGTTGAAGTAATATGTTAAGCATGATCTGATTTATGACCACTAAAGTAGTAGAACCATAAATCTGTACGGATCACACTTAACAAGTCCCTGGTCAACCTATGCTTCCTTGAAAGCGACCAGTATGAGGATGGTTCTTAATGACGTAGTTCTACTTGTCATAAGGATGTGGGATCCTGGAACCATATCATAGATATCATGAGGTGATTGATATCGGACGACCCGCATTGAATAGTGTTTTCATAGATTAAGCCATAAACATATTCAAATGCGATAGCTCGTCACGACGTCCTTAGACCAAGGAGTCTTTGTGATCACTATGCAATGAACGTACGGCTTTAACTTGCGCCAAACGCTTTCTGTAAAAGGATTGCTATGAAGGGCATGATTGGGTGGCGGAACGGGTTGCATGAGTGACACGAAAGATGGCTAAGGGATTTATCCCTCATACTACGGTATGGGAAAGATATCCGTTAGAAGGCCTCTTGATGGAGACCGAATGAGAGAAAAGCATGGCCATGCAAAATGATACGGGTTATCATTTCTCAGTCATCTCGCATATCAAGTAACAATGATTGATTAAACAAGGGAGACGACTCTATGCCTTGTGATCAATCGGGATATCTAGAGATAAAAGGATGGTGACTTGTACGCACAAAGGTTAAGTCGAATCATCGATCATCATGCACCTTGGGTAATCATAATGTTTTACTAGAGACCACTTATGATGGATCGGGCAAGAGCAATTCTTGCGCCGATCTGCCAACGGTGGCATGAGCCTAGAGGGTCACACACATACAAGACGGATAACTTGAGACAAGAAAACATGGATGTTTCTTAAGGAGAAGTATATGGACAAAACTGGAGGTTTTGTGCCATAGGTTCGGTTTGAGAGAATAATTAGCGAATCGAGAAAAATTGAGTTTTTCGTCGATATCGCGTCGGACTTTGTTTGATAAGTAGCGACAAAAAGGTCGGAAACTTTTGGACGCGGCATGAGACAACACGGGAGGGCCCATTGGGCTCGGCCCATGAAGCCTCATGGCCGGCCCAATAAGGGCCCAATAAGGCCATATGGCCGGCCCACTTGGTGGGGCCAATGTGGGGGCCACACAACACCATGCTTAGTTGGTAGTTGTGGATTAAGAGGTGAGTGATTTAAGGGGTATGGGTTAAAGCTCCTTTAAGCCCATACCAATCACTTTTAACCCATACTTGTGAGTTGGATGATGAGATATATTGCAAGACATTATTTCATTAATTGATTAAGTCACAAAACTCACAAAAACCTCTCTTTCTCTCTCATTGTGGCCGGCCACCTTGGTGTTCTTCCTCCATCTTGCTCTCTTGTTCTTCATTTAATTGTTCTAGTAGGCAATTAAGTGAAGGATCTTGAAGATCATTCTCTTGGTGTGGACTTGCTTTAGAGAAGAAGATCCGAACGTTCTTCTTTATCGATTCAAACAATACTTAAAGGTAAATATCTTGTGGAATAGATTTTGCTTTGGGATTTAATGGTTTAAATGTTCTTGGACAAGGTTTGGAGTAGATTATCTTTTATTGCTTCCGCTATCTCGATGACGATCTAGAACGCTCCAAAACCCTACACTCCGTCCAAGAAAACGACGACACCGAGCATAGAAGCTTGCTCGAAGAGTGGAATTGAGGGAATCTCAAAGACATAGGGAGAGGCTCCGGGTCGAGGTGATTACGGTGAGATCTGTAGTAGCTTAGGACAATAGCTTGTGTGATAGCTAGTTGGGCTTGAAGTTGTACTATTGACTACCTATAGGGAAAAACATTTCCACTGGCAAAGTGCCCCCAGACGTAGGTGCGGAGTCACTGAACTGGGTAATCATCTCTGGTGTCGCGATTATTATCTGTCTATTACTTTGCTTACGGTTCCACAAGAAGTCGATACACAAGTTAAAGACTTTGTATTTGACTTCCTGACTCGGCTACGGTCAGAATTTCAATTGGTATCAGAGGAGGCACCTTAATCTCTTAGGTGATTTTCCTGTAAAATTCTGAGTAGCTAATATGGATTCACAGGAAGGAGGATCTATCAATCGTCCGCCAGTACTCGACGGAACAAACTATGGATATTGGAAAGCACGGATGTGTGCTTTCCTGAAGTCCCTCGACAGCAAAACCTGGAAGTCTATCATCAATGGATGGGAGGAACCTTACTATGCTGATGCTCATGGAAATCAAACCAGCATCAAACCAGAAAAGGAGTGGAGCATGGAAGAAGATGAAGCCGCCCTAGGTAATTCTCGTGCACTCAATGCTATCTTTAATGGAGTAGACAAGAATGTGTTTCGACTCATCAACACATGCACAAGTGCAAAAATTGCCTGGGACACACTTGCGGTTGCTTACGAGGGTACTTCAAAAGTCAAAGAGCAGAAGTTAAAGTACCTCACGACTAACTTTGAGGCTCTGACCATGAATGACGACGAGACTATTGCGGAATTTAATGTGCGCATCAAGGATCTGGCCAATGAATCATATTCACTTGGCAAGCCTATGACTAATGAAGATTTGGTCAGAAAGACACTGAGAGCCCTAAGTCCCAGATTCAAGATGAAGATCACCGCCATCGAAGAAGTCAATGACTTGAAGACACTGAAGTTTGATGAACTCATGGGCTCACTAATGACTTTCGAGCTCTCCCTACCTCCTATTGAGAAGAAACATAAAGGTGTGGCTTTCAAAAGTTCTAATTAGAAGAACTCATCACACTCTGAGTCGGATAGTGACATCGAGGAAACTATCGCCATGCTGGCCAAAAACTATAACAGAGTCATGAAAAGATTTGGCCAGATGACAGGAAGAAAAGTCACCCGAGAAGTCAGAGACAAGCCACGGCACAAGTTTCAGAAGCTCGACAACACAGCTAACGATGGAGGACGAGGAGAACGATCAGGTAAAGGAGCACAGTGCTTTGAGTGTGAGGGGTATGGACATATGCAGAGAGAATGTCCCAACTTCTTAAAGAAACAGAAGAAGGGATTCATTGCCTCTCTAACTGACGATGAAGATGAGGAAGACAGTGACCTTGAGCATACAAGTAACTATGTGGCTTTCACTTCCTCCACAATAGATCAACCAGCTGAAAGCTCAAAGAAGTATGACTCTGATGATGAGCTATCCGATGAGACTCTCCACAACGCTTACAACGAATGGTATGTCAAGTGGCTTGAAGACTCTCAGGTAATCGAAAAACAGAACGCTCTCATTCTTACTCTTAATGAAGACAAGTCAAGGCTTCTTGAGACGACTATTGCTCTCAAAAAGGAAGTTGCTCGACTAAAAGGCGAGTTAGAGCAGGTCACCAAGTATGTAAAGATGATGAATCCAAGTACTGACACTCTAGACCAAATACTTTCGATCGGGAAACCATCAAGGAATATGGAAGGTCTTGGATATTCGAAAGAAGCCTCATCATCGCACACCATCTTCGTTCCTCAGAAGTCTGTCTCCCAGAAGTCTCGCCAAAAGTCTCCTAACTTCACGGCTGACCAAGCGACCAAAAAGCCTTCTACCCTGGCCGCGTCAAAAACCCAGAACGAAAGACATAACTGGGTTTGTCATCACTGTGGACGAAGAGGACATATTCGACCCTTCTGCTATCGGCTATATGGGAAGAGCTCGGTCAAGAAAAGGACCACCGTCAAGAAAAGCCAACCTTGGAAGGAATGGCGAGTCAAAGAGGTCAACTATCGAGCTAACATCGCGTACACCGCTTTAAAGGCCTCAACCAGCAACGATTGGTACTTCGATAGTGGATCCTCTCGACATATGACGGGTAATAGCTCTTTCTTGGTCACTCTAACACCATGCACAAATAGCTTCGTTACTTTTGGAGATGGAGTAAAAGCTAGAGTACTCGGGAAAGGAAAACTCAATCTTCCCAACTCTCCATGTCTGAAAGAAGCTCTGCTAGTAGAAGGCCTCACAACAAACCTCATCAGCATAAGCCAAATATGTGATTTAAATCTGGATGTCCACTTCACTCGTGACAAGTGCTCGGTCAAAGACGAACAACAGAAGGAAGTCATGACAGGCCACAGGTCCCTTGACAACTGTTATCTATGGTCTCCAACAGTCAGTACCTTGCCAATCAAGTGCCTTTTATCCAAAGCTCAAGAGACAAAACTATGGCATCAAAAACTTGGTCACATCAATTTGAGGAGTATGCAAAAGATTCTCTCTGAAAAGGCGATCATTGGAGTTCCCAACCTCAAGATCATTGAAGGAAAAATCTGTGGAGAATGCCAGATCGGGAAACAAGTCAAGACGTCACACAAGAAGGTACAACATCTTACTACTTCTCGTGTTCTAGAACTTCTTCATGTTGACCTTATGGGACCCATGCAAGTAGAAAGTCTAGGAGGGAAGAAGTACATATTTGTATGTGTAGACGACTTCTCGAGGTACGCCTGGGTAGACTTTATTCGAGAAAAGTCAGATACCTTCTCAGTCTTTGAAGCCTTATGTCGAAGAGTTCAACGAGAAAAAGGAGAAGTCATTGGGAAAGTCGTCCGACTTCGAAGCGATCATGGAAAGGAGTTTGAGAACATCAGCTTCGCAAACTTTTGTGATGCTGAAGGAATTGCACACGAATTTTCTGCTCCCATCACTCCTTAGCAAAACGGGATCGTTGAAAGGAAGAATCGCACTCTTCAAGAAATGGCAAGAGTCATGATGTTAGCCAAAGACATCCTGCGGCACTTCTGGGCTGAAGCTTTGAATACGGCATGCCATATTCATAATAGAGTGACTCTTCGCCCTGGAATTTCGCTCACTTTTTATGAAATATGGAGGGGGAGAAAGCCGAATGTCAAATATTTCCATGTCTTTGGATCGATCTGCTACATACTTGCAGATAGGGAACCTCGACGCAAACTTGATCCTAAGAGCGACGAAGGCATCTTCCTCGGATACTCCAGAAATAGTCGAGCTTTTCGTGTATTCAACAAACGCACCCGGACTATCATGGAATCCATCAATGTCGTGATTGATGACAATAACGAGCAACCAAGTGACGAGGAAGAAGAAGTCCTAAATCTCTCAGGAGAAGTCAGACCAGAAGTCGGAGGTGAAGTCAGACCAGAAGTCAGTGGCGACGAGCGCAACAAAGAGTCTAAAGACGAGAGCCCAATCATCCCGGACAAAGAGGCATCTCCTATAATACAGAGAACTCCATCAAGAATTCAGAAGAATCACCCATCCCAGAATGTGATAGGAGACATTAATGAGGGAGTTCGAACTCGACAAAAGGCAGCTCTTGACTACCAGGAGATGATAGGTAACGTTTGCTTTATTTCCAAAATTGAGCCAAAGAATATACAAGAGGCCATCAATGATGAGTACTGGGTCTGCGCGATGCAAGAAGAATTGGTTCTGTTTGCAAGGAATGAAGTCTGGGAACTTGTACCCAAACCTGACAATGTCAATATCATCGGGACAAAATGGATATTCAAAAACAAGTCTGACGAGCAAGGAAACATCACTCGAAACAAAGCGAGACTAGTGGCTCAAGGGTACACACAAGTCGAAGGAGTCGACTTTGAAGAAACCTTTGCTCCAGTAGCCAGACTGGAAGCCATACGACTTCTTCTCGGCATCGCATGTCATCTGCGTTTCAAACTCTATCAGATGGATGTAAAGAGTGCCATTCTCAATAGAAATCTGAACGAAGAAGTCTATGTAGCCCAACCAAAGGGATTTGAAGACCATGACTCTCCGCACCATGTCTACAAGCTAAAGAAAGCTCTCTACGGTCTCAAACAAGATCCACGAGCATGGTATGAACATCTTACCCAATTCCTTGTACAGAATGGCTATATTCGAGGGGGAGTAGACAAAACTCTATTTGTGAAAAAGGAAGGAAAGGACATCATGATTGCTCAAATATATGTCGACGACATTGTATTTGGAGGGAAGTCAGACAAAATGGTGGAACGCTTCGTCCAACACATGCAGTCTGAATTTGAGATGAGTATGGTCGGTGAGCTCACATACTTCCTAGGCTTCCAGATCAAGCAGATGTCAGGTGGAATATTTATCTCCCAAAGCAAATATGCAAAGAACATTGTCAAGAAGTTCGGGTTAGAAAAGGCTTCGCATAAGAGGACTCCTATTGCCACACATGACAAGTGCACAAAGGACGAGATGGGAGAATCAGTTGATCAAAGTCTTTATCGAAGCATAATAGGAAGTCTCCTCTACCTAACCGCAAGTCGACCCGACATCGCTTACTCTGTGGGAGTCTGTGCTCGATATCAAGCCAATCCAAAAGTCAGTCACTTGGCTCATGCAAAGGATCATAAGGTACATCTCGGGAACCTCTGAATTGGGTTTACTATATTCCTTTGATACCTCTCCTACTCTGGTTGGATACTGTGATGCTGACTGGGCGGGAAGCACACCAGATCGAAGAAGTACCTCTGGAGGTTGTTTCTACCTGGGGAACAATCTTGTATCGTGGTTCAGCAAAAAGCAAAATTGTATTGCTTTGTCTACTGTTGAGTCCGAATATATTGCAGCCGGAAGTAGCTATACTCAGCTTCTTTGGATGAAACAAATCTTGGCAGAATATGGAGTCAAGCAAGAAGTCATGACTTTATTTTGTGACAACATCAATGCAATCAACATCTCGAAGAACCCAGTGCAACATAGCAAGACAAAGCATATTAACACCAGGCACCACTTTATTCGAGAGCTTGTAGAAGACAAGAAGATAAAGCTTGAGTACCTACCCACTGAGAAACAAGTCGCAGACATCTTTACAAAGGCGTTAAATGCCAACAGGTTTGAAAGTCTGAGGTCAACCCTCGGACTTTGCTGTCTGGAGTAACCAAGAGTCAAGCAAGAAGAGGGAGAGCTTTTAGTTGATTTTACTCTCTCTCTCGATCAGGACCAACCAGGGTCCACAAAATCAAGCCGGGCCCAAATTCTTTGATCACAAGCCCGTTAGTCCTATTTGAATTTTAAGAATGATTACACTCTGACAATCAACCAATAAGAAATCGTTCTGTTCAACTCCCACGCAGAAAAGGCTCTGTACCTCCTCCACCTTTTGAAACCGCTAGGGCACCACAAATCAAAAGTTCTGCAATAGAAAGATTTTGTTTTCTTCTCTCAAGAGAAAATCCTATCAAGCTTTCTGCCAAATGGTTGGTACCCGAAGCGGACGAATACCATCTGCCTCCAAGACGCTTCGAGCAAAAATGAGGGCAAAAGTGATTGCCAAAAAGTTGTCGGCCTCCAAATCAACGAGAAACAAGCATGGAGTGAGGATCCGAGGAGGAAAAGTCTTAGGGGAAAGTTCGGCAGCACCTCAGGAAGTAACAAGTTCACCCCCAACGATCACACCTGAAGACACAATTCCCGTCGTTGAGAAGGACGACACTCTAGCCGGTTCTGCGAACATTGAAGAAGAAGCTTCTCTCTCTACTCCGACTCCAACACCAGGTAAATCTTCTATCCTCCCTAACGAAAACAACAACCTGCCTGTAAAGGGTTTAGAAACCCTTGTTCCTGAAGCCCACGGCACTAGCCCCAAGGACCAATCTAGCCCCTCTAAGTCGACACCAGCACCAGAGAAATCTCCTCTAAACGAGGACTTGCAGAAAGAAGGAAGTTCCCATGTCGCCCCGAACAGTGATTCAGGGCTTAATGAAAATCCTGAAGCCAATCCAGAAGTCACTCAACCTTTAGAGGAACTTGGCAACATCGAAGAAAGTGTCGACATTGAAACCATGGCTGTGCCCAAAAGGGCTGAGAGAAGGAAGCTACCAACACGAAGGTTGGTTGATGAAGAAGAAGAACCTCAACTACCAAGGAGACTAACCCCAAAGAGGAAAGCCACAGCGAAAGGAGGAGCTTCGGCGTCCAAACAGCCGAAGAAGTCAAGAAGGAAGTCACTGACTACTGCAGTAACCTCTGTCCCTGAAGAAGAAGAATCTGAAGAAGAAGACACCCTGATTGTGCTACCACAGGTGAAGAAGACATTGGGAGGGCAGAAACTTCCCAAGTATGTACCAAAGGCACCTACAGACAACGTCTCTTTCCACTCTGTAGACAATGCCGTTAAGTGGCAGTATGTCTATCAACGGAAGATCTACCCAGAAAGAGAACTCTCCACAGAAGCACAAGGGATAAATGCGATTGTAGAGCTTATACGTAGAGCAGGCCTGACCAACACGGTCATAAATATTGGGCCATTCTACCCAACTTTGGTCAAGGAGTTTATTGTCAACCTATCAAGCGAGTTCGATGAACATGAAGATGCTGAATACAGAAAGGTGTTTGTTCGGGGAGAATGCTTCGAAATCTCTGCCTCTACCATCAACACCTACCTTGGCAGAGATGACCCAGAAGTCACTCCGGAAGTCCCGCACCTAAACAAAGTAGCGGTCGAAATAACTGGAGGACGTAAGAAGGGTTGGCCAGTCAAGGACACCATTGCGGCAACCGAGCTCACAGCAAAATATTCTATTCTCTACCGCATCGGTCTGGCTAATTGGGCACCCTCTACGCATGGGTCAAGCCTCAAAACCGAGCTGGCAAAACTCATTTACCAAATAGGTACGCAGTCTTCCATTGATTTTGGCGCATACGTTATTGACCATCTAGTTAAACACGCCAAATCATGTGCTATCAAACTTCCGATCGGGTTTCCTTCGCTAATCACCGGCATCCTTCTCCAACAATGTCTTAACATTGTTCGAGAATCGGATATTCCGGGTAAGAAGCCACTGCCCCTAGCCATCAACCTCAAGAACTTTGAAGGGAAGCAGTTGAAGGACCTCGGACTTCCTATGGCCAAAACCCCAGGAGCGGGATCAAGCTCTCGACCCTCAGGACCAATTGGCGCTAGGATGGAGGAAGAATTGGTGGAAATGATTGCTGATCTGGAGAAGTCAATTGCCACGCTCTCAACTCGCAAAGTCGCCTGTGAAGTCCTTCTAGAAGACCTCCGATCTGCTGCTGCTGCTGCTGCTACTGCTGAAGAAGATGATAACGACTCCACGTCGTTTTATTATTTCTCTGAAATTTGCTATGATAACTTTGTCCCACACACACTATTAAATTCTCGGGGTTTGTCCGAGTTACTTTCCGCACATTATGACTGTTTTTTTTGGGGATATTTGCTCTTGATTGAGCTGGATTTGTGCTCATGTTTGAGCCGTTTATTTGCTCATGGTGTGAGCTGGTTTTCTTTTACCCTTCTGTTTAGTCAACTTTGATTATGCGATTGCCTTTGGCAATATTATTAGACAAACAGGGGGAGATAAATGTGATACAACGCCAGAAGCTACGCCAGAAGTTACGCCAGAAGTCGCGCCGAAAGATGTACATAGAAGTCGCCGCTCAAGAAGTTAAGCTCCAGAAGCCACTCAAGAAGTTAAGCTCCAGAAGCCGCTCCAGAAGCTGCTCCAGAAGATACACTAGAAGCCGCACAAGAAGTCGCATCAGAAGTCACAAAACTTGCTGTGTGCGTAACTGCCTCAAGGTGACGACGATGTGCCTGCTTGGAGTAAAGAAGTCACATCACTTGTTGTGCGTAACTGCCACAAGATAAATCACTTGCTGTGCGTAACTGCCACAAGATGACGATGGGCTTACAAAAAGGTGTTTGCCTAATAAAATTGCCAAAGGGGGAGATTGTTGCTACGTTTAATAGTTGGCATGATTTTTTAGCGCAAAAGTAAGAAGTCGAGCAACATGTTACATGACATGTGGAGCGACTTGTTACGAGCCGCAGATTAGGAAAGTCTGAAGCTTTCCTATTTCGACAAAGCTTGGAGCAAAAGAAGAAAGGCGCCACGAAGACTTGGAGCGCAAGAGAGTGACGTCGACAAGTCAAGCGACTTCCAGCTGACAGTTACACGTCAGCGAAAAGAGGCAACTAAGGCGGCAACTATACTTGCCTGATTTCATCAGGAAGTCAGAACAGGCAAGACGACTTCCAGCTGTCATGGAAGGCGGCAACAACTTGCCTGACTTTCCTGTTCCTGATCCAAGAAGGATTAGGAATGTGAGCTGCTATAAAAAGCCCTTGGCTTCCCATTAGCAGTAGCCGTTCTTGTTCTAACACCTGCAAGATTTCTCAGAGCTCTTAAGTGTGCACCATCGGCGTGTTGAGAGGCTGATGAATATTCGCTAGAACGGACCTTTTGCTCCGATCAAACCTTGAGTCACGAAGACTAAGTGTTTGGGTCGGTTAGGGTTTTCTGTTTGTGATTGAAGATTCACAACTCCGTCCAAGAAAACGACGACACCGAGCATAGAAGCTTGCTCGAAGAGTGGAATTGAGGGAATCTCAAAGACAGGGGGAGAGGCTCCGGGTCGAGGTGATTCACGGTGAGATCTGTAGTAGCTTAGGACAATAGCTTGTGTGATAGCTAGTTGGGCTTGAAGTTGTACTATTGACTACCTATAGTGAAAAACCTTTCCACTGGCAAAGTGCCCCCAGACATAGGTGCGGAGTCACCGAACTGGGTAATCATCTCTAGTGTCGTGATTATTATCTGTCTATTACTTTGCTTACGGTTTCCACAAGAATTCGATACACAAGTTAAAGACTTTGTGTTTAACTTCCTGACTCGGCTACGGTTCAGAATTTCAAAAACTTTATTCGTAAAGAAGGAAGGCGGTAACCTCATGATTCCCCAAATCTACGTCAATGACTTTGTGTTTGAAGGGATGTTAGACAAGATGGTAGAACGTTTTGTTCAACATGTGCAATCTGAGTTCGAAATGAGCATGGTTGGTAAGCTAAACTATTTTCTTGGGTTCCAGATCAAGCAGATGAAGGATGACATTTTTATCTCTCAAAACAAGTATACCAAAAATATTGTAAAGAAGTTTGGACTGAAAAATGCATCCCACAGATGAACCCCTATTGCCACACATTCTAGGATCACCAAAGATGATCTAGGTGAACCTGTTGATCAGAGCCTTTATAGAAGCATCATCGGAAGCCGCTTATACCTCGCTGCTAGTCGTCCAGATATTACATTTACAGTTGGTATGTGTGCTCGTTTTCAAGTTTATCCCAAAGCAAGCCATCTGTTACAAGACAAACGCATTACAAGAAAAAGACAAAACTGCATTGTCATATCAACAGCCGAGTCAGAATACATAGCAGAAGGAAGCAGTTGTACTCAACTTCTTTGGATAAAACATATGATCGTTGAGTATGATGTCAAGCAAGAAGTCATGACACTGTTCTCCAACAACATTAGCCATTAGCACCATCAATTTCCCAAAGAGTCCAGTTCAACATAGCAGGACCAAGCATATTGAAGTTAGACATCACTTCATCCGAAACTTGATGGAAGAAAAGAAGATCAAACTACAATATATTCATACCGGAAAGCAGCTAGCTGATATTTTTACAAAAACCATGGATGCAAACAGGTTTGAGAGTCTTAGGTCATTCCTTGGACTCTGTATTATGGTTCAATAATCCTTAAGTAATAGAGAGGAGCTTTGGTGATTTGGTTTCTCCTCTCTAGACCAAGAAGACATCTAAATCGAATCTGGGCCTGGTTCAAAACAAGATCCATCTGAAGATAAAGTTACCATGGAAAATCCTTCAGCTCGTCTATCATGCCAGAACCGTTTTGGCTCCTAATGAAGTTGTTTTCGGTGAAGAAAATCCACTCTCTCTTGATAATGGCTGGCACCACAAGTGGATTAAAGATTGAAGGATCAGCATGTAAATAGAATCCAAAGATAAAGAAGTAAACTGTGTCCAAGAGAGGTACTAGACCTAGAGATGCAAGGAACAAGTATGAAGTCAAGGTCCAAAGGCTGCATTCCGGAAATCCATCTGATATAGAGGCTAGAGATGCCATGACAAAATCACCTATGCCTATTGTAAAACCACTTCCTATCACCACAGGGGAGGATATTGTTGAGAAAGAAGTTCTGACAAATCCCAATGTCAGTAGCTCATCAGGCGACGAAGAAGCAAAAGGTGGGGATGTCATGGAAGGAACTCACTCTGAATCAACTTAATGTGCAAAGGCTCAAGGTAAACATTGAATCTCTTATTTCATCTGAGCATGTGGATACAAACCCTAGAAATCCGAGTGTGTTAGAGTCTCTTGTTGTTGGTCAAGAAATCCATTCTGGGGGTGTGGTCGAAGAAAATCAAAGTCTGGATCAAGATGTGAAAGAGGATGTTCCAACCTCCTCGACTCAAGTGAATTTGAGAGAAAATAATGAGGAGTAAGATGTCAGGGAAGATGTTCCGACTTCCCGTGATCAAGAAATCACTGATACTGATGGAGTCACCAAAGAATGTTCTAGCTGTTCATTTGGAAAATGTGTCTTTTCACATAGAGGACAGAATTCTAAGATGGAGCCAAGCTAGCAAAAAGCCAGATGAGGCACTAAAAAATATGTCGAGAATCTGGTAAGGAAAAGATGTCAAATGTGATGTCACAACATCTTGTGCGTCGCAGTTTTGAAAAGTTTCCTAAATATGAAGATCGACTGCGATTAGGAATCTGGAGGATCTCCAGGTGTTTTTGAGACTTTTGGAAAGTCTGGATTGTGTTATGATTCTGGAAAGCTACCTGCCGTGATAGAGATTCTGAAAAGATATTCGGCGATAAGAAATTGGGAAACCAAGATCGTAAACGGTTAAGGAAACCCTAATGTGTTCCAGAATTATTGCACCTGCTCAAGACAGTCTCAAATATCAGTTCACTATATCCCTCCCTAGTGAAATAGTTTATGGTAAACCTGTCTGCTACCTTTGATGATCCTGAAGACCCCGAGTTCAGATAAGTGTGTGTGCAAGGACACTATTTCGATTTCTCCATTGGTGCAATCAATGACTTCCTGGGAAGAGAGAAGGTCACTTCTACAAATCATGTTCCTATCATGAACTCGATTGCTAAGAAACTTTTCTGGAGTTGAGAAGAAGTCGGGCCTTCAAAAGTATCTCAGCAGATCTAGCTCGATTGATCTACCTCACAGCTATTGTGTGCCCCACCAATGTACCAGGAAAGCGCCCTAGTGCTCTCTCCATAAACACCAAGCTGTTTAAAAGAAAAACATGCTAAAGATATTATCAAACCATTTGAGGAGACATCAAGAGATTGTAGGAAGCTTAGTGACTAGAAAGTCATTCCATAGGAAGGTGCTGACTAGAAAGTCATTCCATGCTTGAAGTTGTACTATTGACTACCAAATAGTGAAAACTTTTCCACTGGCAGAGTGCCCCCAGACTTTGGTGTGGAGTCACTGAACTGGGTTTAACATAGTGTGTGTCTTCTGTTTACTGTTTGCTTATTTACTGTCCATTATCTGCGATTAGACAAGTTGTCGAACCAATCGTTACAACATTGTGTTCGACATCTTGTCCCTGTTACGAATCAGAAATTCAGATCTTCTCAAATAAGAACTAATTAACAATTAACCAGATCTTGAGTTTTTAAGTGGATGGCTAATATTGCGACTATCGCATTAGGTTACAAGTAAACAGATGCTCTATATTTATAGACATGGGGTTAGGGTTTTATTTCCAATAAATCCTACTTTTTCTTGAATTCCTATTCCAGAAAATACCCCAAAATTCGTACTCCCACTAGTCTCTTTCCTTATTAGTTTTAGATTCATAATCTAAACAGAATTAGGAAAGGGGACTGCCCGGATGCATGTGGTGATAGCCACAGCCCTTGTGGCGATCGCCACCCCTTTTGGGTGGCGATTTGCTTTTCCACTTATTTCTTGATGGGTATCGTAAGTCCATCTTTTGCTTCGTGCTTACTATTTGTGTATGACCCTATAGGCTCATGAATCAATGACAAATTTCCCAAATCACTATTCGATCCATTCATCATAAGTGTTCTCTAGTAACACATTATGATTAGGGGTGCTCAAAACCGGTCCCCCAAACCAAAAAACGAAGCGGTCTAGTATAGTTATCAAAATCTAGAACAGAAACCGAACCGAAATTTGTGAGAAACCGGATGTCCGGTTAACCGAAAATTATAACCGGTTTTCCGATTGAACCGGAACTGTTTATTTTTTAAAAGGCCAGATTTAAATGTAAAAAAACGATAAAATGCCTTTAAATTGGGCCCAAATTGCAAACCCATGCAAAATTCCAAATTTTTCTTTCATTGCAGCAAAAAACCTTTAATTATGGAACAAAGAGGACACAAGAGCATTCAATTTGATATATCTCTAATTAATAAATGACACCATACCCTATTAAAATCAATCACCATAATTATAATTACAATTTACAAGCTTTACAAGCTTTACAAAAATTTCAAAATTAAAGTAAAAACAATTTCAACTTATGCAAAAACAAATAAAGTTTGAATTCTTCATGCTTCACCATTATGCCAGCTTTCACATGATAAGAACATCAATTTTTGCACATTGTATTGAAAAATAAGTTTAATAATTGGAGTTTAAGTTACAGAGTAAATGATGCAGCGTACGTGGTTAAAAAAGAATTCTTTATCAAAATTCGTTGATTCACAAGAATACCGAGATGATAGATTTTTAGGGAAACCTCGAATTTTATTAAATTTAAATAATCAAAATAATATAAAAAACGCATGAAAGTGTTTAAATACCAAAAACTTTAAATTGTAGAAAATGAAACCCTAACTTATTGGAAAGGAAACAACTATTAAAAATTGCAAAAGGTGCCCAAAATTTATAAAGTGTGATTTTGACCCTCCATATCACCTCTGATGGCCAAAGTTCATGGTAAGTCATGGAAAAGCCAGTTGTTTGGCTCAGAACATCGTTTCTGCATGAAAAACACTAGTCTTTTGTCGAAATCTGACACTTCGTCGATTTGCACCGCATCAATAAATAAAAACAGTAACACATATTAAAAATTTACAATTGTTTACCTTCTTCAAGATATATAGTTGCAAGGATGATGGCAAAAACCAAACAGACAATTGTTAGGCAAATAAATGAAGCAAATAAATTGACATACATTTAAATCTTAATATTGCAAGAATCATGTCAATGAAAGAACTTCAGCAAGTGACAAAAACACGGTATAAAATATTGTACGACCAGAGCAACGAAATCGCCGATGAATCCATACCAAGGAAACCGACCCTAATAATATGAATCCAAGACTCCACGATGAATAACTAGCCAGCTTAACATGCACAAAACTAGAAGAATGTGTGTGTATGTGTAATATAGATGCATTGAAAAATTAAAAAATATGACCTCTATTTGACATGTCAAATTAAGAAATGTCTAGAACCAAAAACTCTACAAAACCATTATAAATAATTAGTATAGAAAACATACTAGAAAACATACTCGGTTGTGTAAGCACTCATTCCATTGAACTTATTGGCCTCTAAAGCCATATCTCAATCAAAATCATTCATATGTTGTCCTCATTATACATAGAAAATTAGATCTAAAAATCAATATTCAACAAAACATCAACAATAGTAGTAATTTTGGATCAAATGCTTTATATCTAGTGTTCCAACTATAAATAAATGTCAACAATAGTCCAAATGTTAGCATAATAATAACAAATAAAATATTCTGAATTCGATTAATGAACAATTTCTATCTATTTTACAAAAAGGTAATAACACGAGGAGATGGAGTTTTTGTCTGAAAATAAACAAACTTTAAATTACCCTGTATATGTCGCTTTCGCATACATGTAACAGTATCAACATTGTTCAGCAAAAACTAAAACTTGAATCAAAAGAAGCTAATATTTTTCACATATAAACTCCATAAATTTAGAGAAAAATCATACATTATAAAAGGCACAAGCAACCCGAAAAATCAAGCTTCCTCTATGTAAGACTCAAAACATTTATAGAGGTGTACTTCTCCATAAATGCTAAATCAAAAGTCCAAAAAAGTTAGGACCTACATTCGGATTATAAAACTAACATGCTACCTTCACCATAATTGAACACTATCACCATATATGATTCATAAGCAGAACAAACAACGTCATAGCTTCCTTTACCAATTTCAGTTGTCCCTTTGCAAAAATTAAAATAAAATAGAGACAAATCGAAGAACCCTTAATCTAGAAACTAACACATATACATCCATATAGATTCAGGCCTGTTCGTAATTTACATTGTCTCTGAACAATCTCATGAAATTGAATCAGTGTGTTTGTGTGTGTGTGTGTGTGTGAGAGAGAGAGAGAGAGAGAGGCAGTCGAGTCTAGAGGAGAGATGTGAGAGAGAGAGTCGTGAAGAGAGAGAGAGAGAGAGGCATATTTGTGTGTGTTGTGTTGTGTGAGACCGAAACGACGAGACAAGTGGATAAGAAGGTCAAGGTGAGATATTAGGGCTGAGTTACACAACAGATGTATGGTGGGAGAGCAGCCGCGTGGAGGGTTCATCAACGAATGTAATTAAAACATGTGTACATGTCATATATTACCTTTTTCACTGGTTAACCGCTGTTAATCAACCAGAAAACCGCGGACCGACTGGTTCACTTTCGGTTTCTAACATTTGCAACCGAAATTAGTCCGGTTTTTTTCGGTTCCGATTTCTCTCGGTTTGGTTATGCCCAGTTTCAGTCAGTGTCTCGATTCCCGGTTTGTTTCTCACATCCCTAATTATGATTACCTAATGGTCAGGACCACCGGTGATCCGACATAACCTCTTATTGTAACTATCACAATCCTTTTGTCACTAGATATTTTGTTTGGACATGAGACATAGAGTTGTCACCCTTATTTATTCAAACATGTTTCTTGATCTAGAGATGTCTGAGTATGACACCTCATGACTTAATCTATGACACATTTCTCAGGTCGGGTCGTCCAATATCATTTCTCTAAATAATATTTATGATGTGACTTGGTAACTCTTTGCATATAATCAGTAGAGCGTAATCATCAGTCATCCTCATACTGGTATATATATAGGATTACAATCCAGTGTGAATCCCATATGAACTCATCTGAAACTTAAATCCAGTTGTTTGTTGTTTGCGAGATGAAACCAGCGCGCGATATATGGCATGCGCGCACTGTGTACTTAAGTGAGGGGCAATTATGTATTTTGCGCGTGCGTGAATAGTAGCCTTTTAACTTTTTTCTACAGTGTAAGTACAATGTCAAACATTGAGAGTGTAATGTCCAACATTTGGAGTGTAATGTCCAACATGATGAGTGTAATGTCCACCATTAGGACTGGAATCCCAGTGTTGAACATTACACTTCCAATGTTAAACATTACACTCCAAATGTTGGACATTACACCCTCAATGTTGAAAATTACACTTTTAAACAATTTTGAACATTACACTCACAATACTGAACATTACATTCTACTAACACATTACACTCCCAACATTAGACATTACACTCTCGATGCTGAACATTACACCCAAAGGTGGACATTATAGTGCAGTGTGCCCTTATATGTATATATATATAAGCTACAAACCAAAAAAATGTCCAAACGTCCAAACTGTAGTGCAATGTTGTAAAATCATGTAGAACATGTAGTGCAATGTTGTAAAACATGTTGGACTTGTGCAAAATTGAAGACAGATAGAACATGTAGATCAATGTTGTAGAACATGATAGAACCTGCCACGTGTCACACGCTGAGACAACATAGGTCTTAAATCTGACGATTGTACATGATTTGGACGTTCTATATGAGTTTATAGGAGAATCTGTCCATATATATATACATATGTATGTATATATATATACATATGTATGTATATATATATGTATGTATATATATATATACATATACGTAGATATGTATATATATATACATATATAGGTATATATATATATATATACACACACACATATGTATATACATATATATACACACACATATGTATATACATATATATACATATATGTATATATACATATATATGTGTGTATATATATGTATATACATATGTGTGTGTATATATATATGTATATATACATATATATATGTATATATATATATATATATTTGTTAAAATCACTTTTTTTACATTAAATTTTGTTTAGCATAAGTCACTTACAATTATCTTTTCATCTAGGTACACTTAACTATTACAAAGTTAAGTAATGATGTGAAATAAAAACAAAAATGACATTGTAATGTGACATTCCAAGTTTAGAAAAGAGCTAAATGAAAGTGATTTTTGAATTAATATTTAAAGAATTTGGGTTTTGTTTTTGAGGCCCATCAATAAGCTCTAGTTTATGTAGAAGAGTACTTGGCGATAAGCTCATGTTTCTCTTCCCCGCAAAACGAGAGCAGTTCAGACATAGCTTGAGAAATGGACGTCGGGATCGCTCAGAAATGGACGTCGTACCAAAGCTTGAGGACACGGGGATTTCGATAATCCGCAAGCTCGATGATGGTGCATTTAACCTCTTCGTCTCTTTCATCGTGTTAGGGTTTTCATATCTTTCGGTTTGGTTTACTTCGCATTTTCAGAATCAGATTTTGCTTCAGTCTTTAGTTCATTTTGATGCTTTTTTTTTGCGTTTAGTGAATAATTGAGTTTGTGTGCACAATTTGAAGTCCTAAACTGACAATTGTTTGTTCCAATTTTGAGTTACTGCAACTGAAATCTACTTGATTCCAGGTTGAGTGATCAGCTAAAATGAATAAAATACCCCTGATTTAAGAAATCAAAATAAAACTAGTCCAATATGATTTATCAAACCATATTTGAAATGATTCAAATTTAATTTTATATTTTCGGGTATAATTGTATTTGAGTACAAATCAGATTGAACCAGAGATAAAAAAAAATTGAACCAATTCAATTTATAGTGTCTTACACCTAGGGTAGTTTAGGTATTTTAGACATTTTAGAGGTAGGTTGTCAATAAAAAGTTGTTAGGGTACTAAAAAGAAAAAAAATAGTTATGGTATGAAAGTGTTATTTCGCTATAGTTAGGTATATCAGAGTGTCATTATCCCTTGTTAGAATGGAACCCTAACTCTCTTCCTTTTGAATTTTGTCGGCAATTTGCTCTAATTAGGCCAAATGAAGTACAACAATGTTGATTCAGTGTTCCTATTACTAGATTTGGCTAACTAGTAAATCTTACATGTAGAGATAGGGATAAGATTGAGCTCATTTTTCTTATTGCATGAGTGATGAGTCACCGATAGTTTATACATGCGTTTTTATTATGGCCAAAAATAGAAGCCGTACTGAACTAAGTGATTAAGTGTAGGAAGAACTGCTCAGCAACATCAGGTTGATGGTAAGGGAGCCTGAAAATATGAAACCCAGAAAACTTTCCAATGTAATTTATGGTGTTGCTGGGTAAGTTGTTAAGTTGTCTGAATTGTTGTTTCTGTTGTCATGTGTTCGTGCTCTCGCACTTATGTGTTTGTATGCTTAATGCAGTATTTTGCGGTTTCGGACTAGGATTTTGTTTGTGGAATCAAATGGTTGCTTTAGATGATGTTAACGTGGATTTGCCACCTAGCTTTTCTGAAGTTGCAGAGCACAGTCAGCGATATGACGGTAGTGATTAGGACCCTGCAGTCCCTCCTGGTTTTGGATAATGAGTAATCTTGTTTTGAGTTTTTTCCTCCTATCATGAAATCATAAGTTTACAATTGATTATAGAGTGAAGGATTATGACCACGAGTGCTGAATATTAATTGATTTTTACCCTTAGGCGTAGTTCTAGATACTTAGTTTGGTGTAGTTGGGACAATTTGAGGATACCTCATAATTTCATATTTCGAGAATTGCTGTTATTGTTATACAAGAACTTGGTGTTATTTCTATGTTCTTTAACCCTTTAATATAAATTCAACATTACTTAAGTCCTTTAGATGCATGCTGGTCATTCAAAGTTCACTTATTTTTCACTACTATTTACTCTATGGCCTATTGTTTTACCAAGGGAATAGGAGAAAAGGACTTGCATGGGAAACGACTTGGTTTTTGTATAATTCTTTTTATTTTATGTTTGATTGGAATGAATATATATAAAAAATAGCGGTCTCTCTTATGGAAATGTAATAGAGATTGGACTTCGTACGGAGTACTTGGCAGACACCCATTTTAAGTTCCCTTGAGCATACCCAAAATTTTGAGGGCCTGAACCAATTTTGCTAACTGTCACTAAGTATGTTGCCTTCTGACTTGTCTCTGTGAAGTAAAGCTTGGTTGGGCTGACACTGATCTGAACTCCTTGTGGTGGAGTAACAATGACAACATATGTTGAATCTGCCTCACCAACATTAGTCACGGTCCTTTTGAATGTCTGAGTTGGTCCAAGTGTGGCCGAGAATGATGGATAATTTAACTCTCCTTCAGATAAGCTTGATATTTCTGAACAATGGATTTTTCTGTGTGCAATAATCCTGATTTGTTCATCTTTGTAGCCTAGACCGCAGAGATAAGGTATGTACTCATCTGGATGAATGTCATACACTAATCCTGGTTCATTTGCTCTTGAAGGGTTCACGTGGCCTGCTCCAATGGAAAATAGATCGGCGGGTTCAAGTGTCTCATCGACAATGGGTTTCCCTCCAAGGTTGGTTACTTCAGCTGTAGTCATTATAGCTGATTTGATGGCAGCTGGTGACCAGTACGGATGGGCGCTCTTGAGCAAGGCTGCGATGCCACTAAGATGAGGACATGACATTGATGTGCCGGACATCATGTTGAAATAAGAATTTGATGTGCTCGTGATGTTTTTGACCGGGAAGGGCCATGCTGCAACTATGCTCACTCCAGGGCCGATTATGTCTGGTTTAAGAATGCCTGGGCTTTGCACACTTGGGCCTCTTGAGGAGAAGGAAGCAACTGCTGGAGATGACGGGTTTCCAATGATAGTTCCTTTAAACACCATAGCTGCTGTCGGCGTTCTGGTTGAATTTATGTAGGATTTGATCTTCTGTCCGTCACTAAAGCTGATATGTGTTGCTGGAAGAACATGAGCGTCAGCATCGAGACTGAAACCAGTAGCTTTATCATTCACGAGAATCATGGCAGATCCACCAGCACGTTTAACTTCCTCCCCTTTAGCAATCCTTCCAATTCCTCCTCCTCGCTCACACAGGACCACCTTACCTTTGACATCTGAATCGTTCAGTGACCCATCACCACAAAATGCAGAGCCAGACGTGCCATTTCCTGAATAGACAAGTGGCAATTGATTTGAAGGGAAACCACTTGGCTGGAAGAGGGATTCACCATCAAATTCTTCTCCATTGCTAAGCTTTGCCACAGCACTGATGCGTCTGTCAATGGTGCTTGCTCCTACGGTAAGAATCCACGGGGCGTCATTTGACATCACACCACTGAAAGGACCAGAGTTTCCAGCTGCACAGCTCACAAATATTCCCTTCTGTACAGCAGCAAATGCGCCTATAGCAATGGGGTCCTGGAAATATGGAGCCGAATCAATTCCAATGGACAGTGAGAGCACGTCAACGCCATCCGCAATGGCAGCATCCATTCCTGCTAGCATGTCGCTCTCCGGACAGTCATCCAGATAGCAGACTTTGTAAATTGCCAGGTGAGCACGAGGGGCGATCCCTACTGCAGTGCCTTTAGCATTTCCGAGAACATCCGCATAATTTACAAACTGGCCAGCTGCTGTGCTCGCCGTGTGAGTTCCATGTCCATCATCATTATTTGGTGGCTCGAGTATCTCTCCGTTGGCCTTTGCTCCTTCTCTGAAAGTCCTGGCACCAATTATTTTGTTATTACATGATGAAATGTTGAACTCACACTTTCCTTTCCACTTTGCAGGAGGAGGCGACATGCCTTCATCGGTAAACGAAGGATGGTTAGGGAAAGCACCAGAGTCCAGCATTCCAATAATGATTCCCTTGCCAAAATTCGTCCCCTTCAAGAATCCGACTTGATGTTGCAGCCCCAAGAACGTGGGGGTGTGTGTTGTCAGTCTGTGCAAGACCCTCTGTGGTCGGGCTGACACAAAGCCCTTCTTCTCCGCCATGGATTCCACTTCCTCATCGGTCAGTCTTGCCGCGAACCCACTTATCGCGTTCTGATAAGAATAGACCAAGCGTGGATGGTGCTGCCTTCCCAAGTCTGACTCTGAGCTTAAGCTTGCAGCTCTGCTACTCGGCAGAAACGACTGATGCCATCTCATGACATCTTCTGAATGAGAAAGAAGTCCTCCTTCAGGCTTATCGACATGAACAATGTAAGTCACCAGCCTGCCCTTGTCCGTAAAATATGTTCCATGAGCAAACTCAAAATAGAAGCAGAACAAGAAAACGAGAGACAGTGCAGGAACGTTAGCCATATTGGGAAGAGTACTTACTATGGCAGTTGTGTTAATGGTTGCGAACGATAAGTTTATACATAGAGTGAAGGAAGAGACATTGCCGGCAGCATCTAGCAATTTAGTAAATGGAACATTATAGGATTTTTGCCGGCGCATGAAGAATAAGAAGACCAAGTAATAGGATGAAGAGGAGTGTTGAGAATGTGTAAAACTCATTACCAACAGGTTTGTCTTGACACGGCTGTCGGGGTCTAAGTACCTATTGTGTGTACAAAATATAAAGTTGTTTCGGCTACCGGCTTAAAGATCCTGCTATGCTGTGACATGTGCTTGAAACGTTCAATTGGATATATATATATAAAAAGAGATGCATTCCCTTTCAAACTCCATTTATAATATAAATGTACAAACCCATGTAAAGAATGGATTGAGGGGGAGAATTGCGTGATTTAACCAAATATCATGGCAATTAACTGTTGCAAAGGACAAAAACAGGTAAAATTAAGACTAGGGAAACCGTCTAGAGTTGGAAACGGACCGAGAAATCCCCAAAAATTTCAAATTCCCTCAAACCCTACCTCGTTCACCAAAATTCACAAAGGATATTATGATCGAGAAAATAGTTGATTGGAGAAAACATATTGTAACCGAGTATAACTGGTGCACCTATCTTGCTCAGAGTCTAATGACAAAACTCACTAACGAGACTTGAGTGATACATAAATGGCATGTAGAGGACCAATCACATTCTGGTGCACCAATCACATCGGTAATATATGGCATGTACACGTGTTTTAATTACAGTCGTTGATAAACCCTCCACGCGACTGCTCTCTGACCGTACATCTGTTGTGTGAATCAGCCCTAATATCTCACATTGACCTTCTTATCCACTCGTCTCGCTATTTCGGTCTCACACAACACAACACATACAAATATGCCTCTTTCTCTCTTCACGAGTCTCTCTCTCACATCTCTCCTCTCGACTCGATTGTCGAGCTCGAGTCCCTTTCTCTCTCTCACTAATTCAATTTCATGACATTGTTCTTAGACGATTTAAATTACGAACAAGCCTGAATTTATATGGAGGTACGTGTGTCAGTTTCTAGATTTAGGGTTATTCGATTTGTCTCTGATTTATTTTAAACTTTGAAAGAGACAACTAAAATTGATAAAGGAAGCTATGACGTTGTTTGTTCTGCTTATAAGTCATGTATGGTGATAGTGTTCAACTATGGTGAAGGTAGCAGGTTAGTTTTATAATCCGAGTGTAGGTCCTAACTTGTTTGGACTTTTGATTTACCATTTGTGAAGAAATACACCTCTATAAATGTTTTGAATCTTACATAGAGGAAGCTTGGCTTTCGGGTTGTTTGTGCCTTTTATAATTTATGATTTTTGTCTAAATTTATAGAATTTATATGTGAAAAATATTACCTTCTTTTGATTTAAGTTTTAGTTTTTGTTAAACAATGTTGATCCTGGTTACATGTATGCGAAAGCGACATATACAAAGTAATTTGAAGTTCAAAGTTTGTTTATTTTCAGGCAAAAACTCCATCTCCACCTCTTATTACCTTTTTGTAAAATAGATAGAAATTGTTAATTAATCAAATTAAGAATATCTTATTTGTTATTATTACGCTAACATTTGGACTATTGTTGACAGTTATTTACAGTTGGAACACTAGATATGAAACATTTTATCTAAAATTATTATTATTGCTGTTGTTTTGTTGAATATTGATTCTTATATCTAATTTTATTTTGTATAATGAGAACTGAAAGAGATCACCACGGGTTCCAATCGATAAATATCATGCAGCGGACGTTATGTAACCGTGGTGATCGAAACAAGTTATGATCTTAATGCAAATTCAACATGTTATATATATATATATCTGAAAGTTACCTCTTCTAATCGATGAAAACACAAGTATAGTGTTTCTCTATTAAGTCCACACAAGCACCACAACCGAAGAGGTTTTCACTCAATAATTTTGCTATTAATTTTTGAGAGAAACTTGACAACAATGGAGGATGAGAGGGGAGAGAAATTTTAGCAATGAGGGAGAGAGAATGATGGAATTAGTTGCTGAAAAATAAGAGAAGATAATGGAAGATATTATGTGATTTTAATTTGAAAATTAAAAATTAATTTCAAATTAAAATTGCATATCTATCCTTCATAAACTCTTATTTGCATTTGTTCCCATTCATAACTTAAATCCCTAAATGGGCTTTAAGCCCATTTAACTAAAACCCAAATTAAACCCATTAACTTGAGTTCTAATTTCGGTTTAGACAAAACGGCTCAATTTCCTCGAATTGATTTCTTCAACCGTTAGGTTAAAACTTTAGGCCAGAAAACTACTGAATCGTTCTCAATTTTCATCCATAATTGTTGTCATGTATCGTGCTTAATGCGTGTGACCCTCTAGGCTCACGAGCAATTGGCAGACTAGTAAAATTACTATTTTACCCTTTCCATCATAAGTGGCCTCTAGCAAGACATTATGATTATCCAATGTTCGTGATTATCGATTATTCGACTTAACCTGTTATCGTATATGTCATTGTCCTTTTATCAAACCGATATCCAGATTGATCAATAGGCATAGAATGGTCATCCTAATTTATCAATCATTGTTCTTGATGTCTGAGATGATTGAAAACTGATACTAAGGTATCACCTGCACGGCCGTGCTATTCCTTCAGTCATACTCATCAAGTGGCCTAAACGGATATCTTTCTCAGACCGAAGTATGAGTGATAAATCCCTCAGACGCCTTTCGAGTTCACTAGTGCAACAAATATCAAAGTCAATCGAAGCCGTTATAGTTACCCTTTTACAGATAACGTTAGACTAGGTCAAACTTAGGTATTCGTTACATAGTGTACACAAAGACTCCTTGGTCTTAGGATATAATGACAAGCTACGATATGTGAGTATCTCATGACTGGATCTATGCAGCATACTCACAATCGGGTTGTCCGATATCATCGACCTGATGGTATCTATGATATAACTCCGGCACATACTTTGCCATGATCAGTAGAGCGTGATCACAAGGAGTGGGTCTCATACTGATCGCTTCTTAAAGAAGCTTAGCTGATTAGGGACTCATCAAATGTAATTCTTTCTGATCTATAGATCTACTATTAGTGGTTACACACATAATGACATAGATCAAATTACATTCGATATATTACTACAACACATTAGTAATATATGCCGATTTATTTATTCGGAAAGATGATAAAACATTACATCTGTAGATTACTTATATATTAGACTGGGGCATAACTCTAACAATCTCCCACTTGCCCCTAGTTCCAATTTAAGTTCTTATCTACTCCCATAGACCCTGCATGTTACTCATGCCTAGGCTGCGGCTGAGCCTTTGTCAAGGGATCGGCCATATTATCATCAGTCGAATAGTGTTTAATCTCCACACCACCTCTATATGTGATAACTCTCACGAGGTGATTCCTGCTGAGTATATGTTTGGATCTGTTGTGGAATCTGGGCTCTTGAGCAATAGCTACGGCACCTGTGTTGTCCCACAACAAGCTTATCGGATCAGACGCTCGCGGCGTTGCATCTAATCCGATCAAAAAGCTTCTAATCCATACGGCCTCTTTAGCTGCTTTTGTTGCAGCTATATACTCAGCCTTCATTGTAGAGCTGGCAATTTTGGCTTGTTTAAAGCTTATCCAGCTGAAAGCGCCACCACTCAACACAAAATATATCCTGACTCTATTTTAAAGTCATCTGGATATGTCTGAAAACTAGCATCGACTTGTCATTTGACTGCTAGTTCTCTATCTTCATCCCCATACACTAAAATGCATCCTCGATCTTCCTCAAATATTTGAGGATGGCCTTTGACAACAATCCAGTGTAATTGGTCGGGGTTAGATTGGAATCTGCTGGTACAGCTTAGTGCAAACGAGACTTCCAGTCTCGTGCACATCCTGGCATACATGATGGATCCCACAGCCAAAGCATAAGGGATCTTACTCATCCTGCTCAGCTTATCAGGAGTACTAGGACTCTGTAGCTTGCTGAGCTTAATGCCATGACGCATGGGTATGTATCCTTTCTTAGAATCAAGCATTGAGATCTTCTCAACACTTTACCTATGTACATGTTCTGACTTAGCAACATGTTCTGACTTAGGCTCAAAATCCTTTTGGAATGATCTGTAGAGATCCTGATGCCTACATTAAATGTAGCATCACCTAAGTCCTTCATCGATAAGTACTTCCCTACCCAAGCTTTGGTGGCAAGGTCGGGATGTCATTCCCGATGAATAAATATCAAGAATACAATATTACTCCCACTCGCTTTCTTATGTACGCAAGACTCACTTTATTTTTTGATGAAGCCGAGTTCCCTTACAGCTTCATCAAAACGAATGTTCCAACTCCGTGAAGCTTGCTTTAATCCATAAATGGATCTAAACAGCTT